>JALGBA010003985.1:1220000-1905580 GCA_023970755.1 Azemiops feae | reverse complement strand
TTTACTTCCTAACCAAACAGCCATGTTAAGTAGGAAATGACAAACATGAAGACTAGTAAATAAATACCAAAATAACAGCTGCTATTGGCAAAAAAAGAAAAAAAGAAAAAAGTATCTTTCTTTATTCCACATACAAAAGTAGAAATCAAAGGAGGAAAACAAGGAAAGTCACTGCAATCATGACCTCTAGCGATGAGTACTAAGTTGATCAGATCTTGCTCTCCCACACAATTAAGATAAGGAAGCAAGCTCTGACAAGTAGATGTTCCATAGTGGGTGTTCAACCATGGGAACCTGGTACAGCTCTGTTTCTCTTCCTTAAAAAAATGAACACCTGGTGAGCCAAGACCCAAAGCTGACACATAACCCCAAAACAAGTGGATAATTAAAACAAATGAAACAGAATTTTGCCATCTATTATCTGTTTAATTCTTTTCTTAGCCCATTTTCTCACTACTCCCCAAACCCATCCCTTCCTCCTTCTAAATACTTTATTAAGACATAATAAAAGGAGACATAGGTAAAATGATACTGATGATGAATGATTCCAAGTTAGGCTTTAAATACTAGCAGTTGTTTTGGAGAGATTTTAGTAGCAGTCTGACTATTCCTACGATGTAGTGTCTAGTTGTTTTATAAATTTGCCCAATACATTTTGCCAGCAATTCCCAGCTGTTGCTAACTAGGCAGTTACTAGAAGTGAGGAAGAGAAGAGGGGGCAAAAATGCAATGTGATTTGTGGCAGAGTTTCAGGAAGGAAAAGCTATATAAAACAGAAATAACGGCAATTCACTAAAAGGGAAGCTGGAAGAAGACAGTAAAGTTAAACTTGTCATGATTACACAGTGCACCCTTGAGGAAGTATTCATCCAATGGACTGCTGCTGATCTCTGTAAAATTAAAAACCTAACATATGAAATACACATGTGTTTATGTAATTCAAGTACACATTCCAAGAAAACTCCTGGACTTCTGGCAGTAATTAAGAAACAAATGAACAAACATCTAAGACTGGGACCAAATTTATCTTTATTCCAAGCAAGAACACTGAAATACTCGCAGAATGCTCAATGCCAAGGAAAAAAGGCATGTAGATAGCTTGCCTTTATTTAAAAAAAAAAAAAAAGGAAAGATTGTTTTTTCTCATTCTTTTTCTACTTTCTAAATGGCTTCTCTCAATTTTCTTTTATTTTAAATTTGCCAGTCGTATGTGCTACATCTCTCCTGAAGTTTCCATGGCAGAGGCAGCTATCATGCAAAGACACGAATGACATTCCTCACCCAGCCAGAGCCTACGCTGAAACTTATTTGAATGAACTTGACCCTCCTTGGCCCCAGGCCAGCATGCAACGTCACTCAATGACTTAACAGAACACAGTGTTCTTGGCACAAGCACAAAAATGTGCTGAAAGCCATGCTGGAGCAAATCTAAGTATAACATTTCACATTAATAAAAAGAACAAGTAATAAAGAGATAGTAAACACAAAGCCAGAAGTAGTAATCTGAACATTTGCTTTCTGAGGGAAAGGTTTTTAAAACTGCACTCTGCTTCTCTGCTTTCTCCTTACTCCCACCAGTCCCCAACAAAGCAAATTTATGGGCTTGATCTCTGAATTGAGCCTGTTTCTACTCCACCCTCAATCTGCTTCAAATCAAAGCCCACACACATTCTTTATCCTGCTTTCCCGCAGTGTTTTACCTGGAAAATTCCTATTCACCTTTCAACATGCAAGAAAAGGGAGTGACACTCTTTTAACTACCAACAGTTCATGACTCACATCTCTTCCTGAACTTCAAGCAGATGCTACCCAACAAACATTTCACACGATTCTAATACACACAGTAACCTATTATAGTTATGTCATTCATAAATGGATTATGGTAACTCTGTCAAAATATTAAAAGCAACCAAAGGGGAAGACCAACAAAATCAATACAAATTTACTATGAACTCAGTGTACTTCCTCTATGTAAATAAACTGCTATTATCTCCTCCTCTGTTTCCTTGTTGGGGATTTCCCCACTTTTTTTCCCGATGACTATAGCTTGATATTTTTCTATTTTATCTCAGATTTTTCTTTATTGTATCCCATTTTTTTTAAAGGATTGGGCTTGAACATTGTAAATATGTAAAAACAAACATGTTATTACATGTAGATATATGAATTTATATTTTGGGGATAAACATGAAATGGAGGTTCTCCATTTCAAGGTATGAAAGATCTCACAAATGGCATGATGTGTAACTTGAACTGTAATCTAGGAATGATTTGGGAATAAATGACATTAGATTTAGCTTAACCTATTTCTAAAAAAACATACATCTGTTGGAATAATTATTGTCAATGCAAACAGTATAGATCTATATAAATTATATATTTATATAAATTGCCAACTTTTTATACAGATAATTAGTTCTTGTATAGCAAATAAAAATTCAACATTAATTACTAGTGTATAAATCTGTGCCTGTCTAGGATTGCAACATGTATGGTGGTGAACTTGGACAAGGGAGAAGTTCCAATACTTTTTAACCACTGAACTCACCAGGTGGACTTCTGGGCATCACCCAATGAAGGACAGTATTTGTGGGAATAAAAATGGAGGAAATTTTCCTGCACAATTTTGAAATGTCAGAGAAAAAGAATTATATAAATACAATAAATACCAAATCAGAAAATCTGTGTTTTTTATATATAATGAATTCTATTTTTTAAATTTTATCTTATTTATTCAATTTATATAGCCACTCATTCAACAATGCCTCAGGGACCCAAGATGGCATACATCATAAAAAAAAAATAACCAATAACCAATGGGAAAAAATCATTAAACTAATAAAACATGCTGTGCTAGGCAAAACAGCAATCTATTAATCCGGGGAGAAATAAATAACTGGTCTTTAGCATCTTTTAAAAGATAAGATAAATAAAGATAAATAACCTTTATTGTCATTTTTATATTGTGGGCACAATGGCACACATAAAAAAAATGAAATTTAGTTGCCCGCTCTCAAAGTGAAACATATACATGACACACACCTAAACATACTATGTACAACATATATATAGACCCACATCCCTACATATACATAGCAAATAAATATTAAATACTGTCCATCTTGAATATATAACGCAAGGAGGAAGTTTGAGAGTTCGCAAGGTTAATGCTGTATGGAATGAAACTATGGCTGAATCTGGATGTTCTGCTACGGATACCACGAAGCCTCCTCCCAGAAGGTAACAAGGAAAACAGGTCGTGAAGAGGATGTGTAGTGTCCCAGAAAATCTTGCGGACCCTGCTCAAGCAACGCTTCTGTGCTATGTCCTGGAACTTAAGAGGGTTGGGAGAATTGATAAGTTGCAAGCAACATTGGACTTTCCCTCCCCTGAGTAAATGGGACTATACAATAGCAATGAAAAGGAAAACAGAGAATCCATTTCCACTGTAACTTCAGAGGTGTTACCCTGAATTTGCAGGTGTTGGCTGAATCCAGGTAATGAAGTCTTCTACAGGTTTATATCAAGTGACCCTTCCTGAATTAGTTGAATTCTGGTGCCAGTTAGTCAGATTTAAATTACTGCATCACCCTCACATGATTCTACCCTAGAAAAACATTCTAGCTGCAAAATATGGCAAATCTGAAAAATCTGCACTGACTATCAATTACCAAGCATAATTTAAAGTGTTGGTATTTGTTTATTCAAATAATTCCTATACACATCCTATGTAAAAATTTCAGATAACTTTAAGGCTATGTTATTAACTTAAAATTCTAAATACTTTATATCAGGAGCCACCTACTTTATAAATCAACCAGACTGGCTATTAAAATTCTCAGGAGAAATCCTTTTGAAATTGGCCCTTTTCTCAGAGGCTGACTTTCTGGAAAGCAGGAAAAAGTCTTCTTTTTGTACTGCGCATACAAACACTATATGTGTTTGACTCCGATATTGTTGGCACTCCGAAAATGTGGATCTCTCTCGCCAGGATTATAATTTTAGCATTAACTTGTTATTTTTAATTTATATTTTTAATTTAACCAGTTTTTTAAATTATTTTAGCACCTCCTCTGAATACACACTGGAGTAACATCTATTATAAATTAAAGAAAAATAAAATTGCAGTCTGCAGATTCTGTCTCTTTTCCCAATTTACTACGGTGGTATATACCTAAATAGTATAGAATAGCAAGAGCAAGAGCACTTAGACTAAATATACTGCTCCATAGTGCTTTACAGCAGTCTTTGAGTGGTTTACAAATGTCAGCATATTGGCCCCAACAATCTGGTCCTCATTTTACCGATCTCAGAAGGATGGAAGGTCAAGTCAATCTTGAGCTGATCAAGATCAAATTCCTGACTGTGGCAAAGTTAGCCTGCAATACTGCATTCTAACTACTGTACCACCAGTTTTAAGTTGAGGATTACTTCTTTTTTTCTTCCATTTTTACTTCAAAGCAGCCAATTTTCCTTGTATCATCTACTGGTGACTAGTGCTAGTGACTTCGTTTTATGTTGCTGAAATATATGCATGCTTATTAATATGGAAGTTTGGCTTTGTAAATTAAGGGTTGAAAGAAGAAGAGGAGGCAGTAGCAGTAAAATCTCTACTGTCTAACATACTATCGTAAGTGCACAAAGGTGCAATGATTTCTACCCAGTATTGCATTACTAGAACCTCTGTGGTGCTTCTGGATGTATAAACAATTCATTGTAGAGATTTTCTGTTTCATATAATATAGCAATGAAATGCCTATAGCAGAGGTTTGCTATGTCCAAGATCCAATCCTTGGAAACTCCAGTTTATAAAAGGATTAGACCACGGGTGTCAAACTCGCAACATCACGTGACGTGTTGCGACGTATCGTGACTTTTTTCCCATTGCGGCAATGGGGTGGGCACGGTTTTGGTGTGATGCATCCGGCCCGCGGGCCGGCAGTTTGACACCCCTGGATTAGACAAAGTGATGTGAAAGGTTTTTATATATTTATTAGATTAGTATGCCATCTTTCCTTTAGGAGCAGAAAGCAGCTCAAACCTATTCCAGCAATACCATTGCCATTTATGAATAGGTAGGCAACTAATCTGATAATATTATATAATATTATATAATATTATATAATATTATAACTAATATTATAATTTCCTATGTAAATGGGATTGTTAAATTCTAAAGGTTAAAATAATTAAATTGAATATGGTTGTAGTTTTTTGCAAAAGTGCAGTTTTTTTAAGCACAGGTAGTCCTCAACTTACAACAGTTCATTTAGTGAACATTCAAAGTTACAACGGCACTGAAAAGTGACTTATGATTGTTTTTCACACAACTATTGCAGCATCCCCATGGTCACATGATCAAAATTGAGATGCTTGGCAACTGGTTCAGATTTATGACAGTTGCAGTGTCCAGGGGTCATGTAATCAGCTTTTGCAACCTTCTGACAAGCAGAGTCAATGGGGAAGCCAGATTCAGTTAACAACCATATTACTAACTTAATAATTGCAATGATTCACTTAACAAGTGTGGCAAGAAAATCGTAAAATGGGGCAAAGCTCACTTAACATGACTACCTGTATTAACATTTAGTATTTAGTATCAAGGCATCTGTAAGCCTGACCTAAAAATGCATATTTTTTGAAATGGAATGAAGACTATACCAGGAAAACATTTTTACTAATTTTGTCTAACTGACAAAAGAATACAAATGCTGATTACTTTTACATTATGTTCTAAAGTACTGCTCTGATACTAGTAATATCATAGCACTTTCAGCCAAGTTCAATAAAGTCTACAGGTTTGTGCGGTTTCTAAAGCCACTCCTTTTTGGTTAGTGGAAAACCATAGACGTTTGCCATCATCCTTAAGGAGGGCAGAGTTGAAAGGAGAAGGATGTGACACATTTACCACAGCTAAGCAACCAGCTGGCCTTTGTAATTAAGCACGAAAGTAATTTGCAGTGGCTTAAAATGAAACTCATAGAGCAGACAGGATTACACTTGGAGTATAAAACAAGAGTGCAAAATTGCACTCAAGAGTTCTGTAATATTTTTGAGATTCATTATCTGTGCTTTTTAACACAGATTACATGGAGATTTTCTCTATTAATCCCTATAATAAAACTGTAAAATCACCTAAAGAGAGGGATCATTCAATGTTATCCAATAACCTCCATGATCAAGTGTGGATTGTTCATCTATGTTCAATACCTTAATCACAGCAAGTACAGCTAGCCATAGGTGGAAACCTTTAATTGGAATCTGAACTGGTAAGGACTGATGAAGGGAAGAGATCCTGAAATCCTGATGGGCAGCTCAATGGAATTATCAATCCAGTATGCAATTACTATTTTTTAAAAAGAAGATACATTCAATGCTTGCCATTATCACAAAGGGAATTTACAAAACAATTATCAATATAACAGGGTTTGGAGTATTGCATATAATTCTGATCACTACATCTACAGAAGGATGTTTTAAAGCTAGAAAAGATGTTTAAAAAGCTACCGAAATTATTAGAGGGCTGGAGTAGCTCCCCCATGAAAAAGAGTATGGCAATAGGGCTCTTCAGTTTAACAGCTTTCTTTCAGTTTGGTATATTAAAATTATGCCTGACATAATTTTTCATACAATGCCTATTTAAACGGTGAAATGTGAGCCAATTTATACAGTTAAAAAAGGACTGAACAGGATTGTAGAGGATCATTCATCAACAACTACTAATATTGATTGCTATTTACTATTTTCTGAAGCACATGAAACATCATTTCAATATGGTTACTAGAAAATAATATTGAAAAATGACTAATTAGTCCAGGGGCTTATGAGCTTCTATCTAGTTGGCCATTCTTTGACAAGAGAATCCTGCATCCTGATCCATCAAAGAAAACTGGCAGAGAACCAATAAAAGTTGTAAGCTCTATCTTGTTCCACAGTGAAACATTACTGATTACAGCAAACATGTTAACAATTAATAGAACAAAGTTTTTAGATATGTTTGGGGACAACAGATTAACAGCAAAAATTTTACGTACATGTATCTGGAAGTAAGATCACTTAATATAATTTATAGTTTCAATGTAACAGTATTACACTGACACAAAGTCATACTTTAGCTCCCATTTCTCCATTTGTATTTTTATACATTTATTACTTTCTATGCTCCCACCACCAATATTTGAATTGTGTATAAAATAATCTAAACTAGAAAGCATATTTTTGTTTCTTTAGGTGATGCCAGATAGTGGGATGTATTTTTCCTCAATTTAAATGCAATACAGATTATTTTCTGAACAGAAAATGCCAAATAAAATAGGCATTCAGATTTCTCAAGGCATGGGCATATTATTTTTGCAGATAATTGAATGATACAAAACACAGAGAATGTTCAATACTCTCCAACTGTTGCTACTTACATTTTATACTCATCTGCTTCAGAGTCTGTTTTTCAAAGAGATAAATGTAACAGTAAAGTCCTTTTAGATTATTCAAATTGCCCATCAACTATGTACTCCTCAGTTTTGGTTTTAAGTATGGTCTAATAATTACTTCTGTTGTACTTTCAAAGTATTATTATAGAACACCTTCCCGCTCGCATTTGACTTCCAACTTACAGAATTGAGGTCCAGCAGTTCCTAAAAATTATTAAAACACAAATCTTTGCATATGTTTAATAGTTGTCTATTACTCACATTTACATAGATTCTTTGGGTTTTTTTGTTACATCAAAGTACAACTATTTCCTAGCATATATAAAGTTAAATTAGTGCCAGAGAGAACCAGGTTTGTTCTTAAATATAGAGTTCACTTTGGGTTGAGAGAATGTGACTAGCCTAAACTCTTTCACAAATTTTTGGATAGAAAAAACGTAGGACAGGCAGCTAGGTTTGCTACCTTGAACTCTTGGAGGAAGAACTTTAATCTATAAATAATAAATTTATCCTCTGATATAACTTAAGAAAGTTCATTTGTGTATGACAGATAAAAAGAATATATGCTTGTGTGCAAGAAAAACAATCAGGCTGGTAAAGTCTATAGATCTTTTTCTACACTCCAGCTCAGTAGTAAACTTCATGACCAGTATGACTTACTTTCCTAATCCATAAAAGTAAAAAAAAAAGCACAGTCATGAACTCTACAGTCATGCCAGCATTAATCAGCCACTGACTAGTCTGTTAATATGTTGATTAGAAGCACAGCATATTAGCTGACAATGTACTTCCACTTCTGGTGATATTTCCTGAATATCTGGTGATATTCAGCCATGAAAGGCAACTGCATGACCTCTGTAATCCAAATACAATTTATACTATTGATTATGTTGACTTGACAGGAAAAAATACATTTTATGCAGTTAATTATAGAACAGTGGTGGCGAATCTATGGCACAGGTGCCAGAGGCGGCACTCAGAGCCCTCTTTGTGGGCACGTATGCCATGCCCCAGAGATGGCAACCATCCCTCTTCAACCAGCCACCCGAGGTCCCACGTGGCCAGATGCATCCCGGCACAGCTGGTTTCCCTCTCCCTGTCCCGTCCCTCCTGGCCTCACATGCTCTCCTTTTCCCGGGCATGACCCACTGCATTGCCTCCACCTGTCGGCCAGCTGTCCAGCTCAGAGGTGGCTTTTCTGAACTGCTGGCAGTGGGCTGTGGAGCCCCAGAGTATGCCGGTCGAGGAGCCGTCAGGCTGTGGCTGCTGACGGACACCGCCGGCCCCTATGTGCTCGCTGGCCTCTGTGTGCGAGGGCCGATGGTGTCAGGCAGCAGCTGCCCTGGCCCCTGCCTCACCTTGCCCCGCAGCAATGGTATCCCCGCCCTGCCTCGCCTCGCCTCACCCCGCAGGATGAGCCTCCTGCCTATCGCTCCACCTGCCAGACCCCCCCTGGATCTCCCCCAACCCTGCCCACAGGCGTCCCTCCCCACGAACAACATCGAGGTTACCACGCACCCACCCAGTCTGCCATGACCACTACAGCCATGCCCACCCAGTGGGCCACGTCCCACCTGGCACCCGGCGATAAATAAGTGGGTTTTGGGTTGTAGTTTGGGCACTCGGTCTCTAAAAGGTTCGCCATCACTGTTATAGAACAATTATCTTTACCAATATATTAGTATAATAATCATTTGTTTCTTTTCAGCTATCTATAGAGGCAAGCACTGTTAAGATTAATTTCTGGGTCCATTGTTCAAAAAAATTTTCACTATAGCCAATGTTAAAATATTTTGCTCCATTCTGTATTAGTACATCAAATTTAAGTATTCTTTTCCTTGAATTGTAATCTTTGTTTCTTACAATTTCCTCTAGTGTCCATCCTTCAAAATCTTTTAAAGGGAATTCAAAACAAGAGCATTTTTGCACAGGAAACATGCTTATAATTAATTCCAAAATGTTATTTCAAATCTATCTGAACTTTAAAACCAAAGTTTTAGTCACTCTTTTGTGGTTTATTCTAAATGAAAAAAGATCTTAAGTTCTTAAATTTGTATTTAAAAACTTATTTTGCTAAGGGCTGAAGGAAACTCAACAGTCAGTCCAAAGGTTCCTAATAGTGGAACTATGGAAGCTCACTGGATGACTTGGATCAATCATTATTTCTTGGCCCAAATGTAAAGGAATTTAGAGATAATCTTGATGATAGAATTGAAGAGCCAGTAAAGGAAGAACAAGTCTACTTCCCTAGAAAAGTAGAAAGCAAGAAAAAGAAATTCAAAATAACCCAGCCTTGGTTGTATATGTTATAAGAGGAGGCAAATAGATATTCTGGCAGGCTTTGAAATTTCATATTATACCTTACAATCACAGTTCCCAAACTGTGCACAGCGGCGCCCCAGGGCACTACAACAAACTCACAGGGGTGCTGCAGGATATTTTACTACTACTTTATCCTTTGTAAAATAATCTTTAACAATTCTTAATTCATAATCTCAGAGCAGTTTCATTAATTACGTTAGAAATTCTACATGATACCCTTCTCTAAGAATCTTAGTTTCTTTTTAAATTTAAATATGTATCAACAAATAAAAACATACCAGGGATTAAACTATGATTTAAATGGAAGAAAATGAAGCAACTGTTCCAAAGAAAAATGTTACATCCATAACATTGGTAGCACAGAAAAAAGATATTGTGACCCTGATAGATGTACAACAGTTATTTGAAAATGTTAATAATGACCATAACAGATATAGTGGTTTAGAGGATAGAAAATACATAGATCTAAATCAGGACATATTGAAGTTGCAAACTTGAATAATTATGTTAGCATGTGGCAGAATGAAAAATAAGTTATTCAAAGATCAGGTAAGAAAGTTTGAGAGCTATTCAACTGATTAGAAATAAAGAATAGAATGTTCTTAATACACAAATTAAGCTTATTCAGATTTCCTTTCAATATGAGAGTTAAACAAAACTTTAACTAGAAATATGGTCAATGTAACATATTATACTATATATATATACTATATTATACAGGTCTTGGCATATTCGGGTCTTTTCCCGTGTAAGATTGAGAGAATCTTGGCGACGTTTCGACGAGGTCCCACTCGCCATCTTCAGGCTGGTGTCTTCGGCTTCGTGCTTGTGCGAGCAAAGCGTGATCGGAGCTGCCGTCCTTCTATAAATATTGGAGGGGGGGTGTGGCGTGTTGGCTTTGTTGCTGTAAGCGGGTTGGTTGGCTGTGTTGTTACATCTTGATTGGAAGATGGAATTGATGTAAGCGGGTTGGTTGGCTGTGTTGTTACATCTTGATTGGAAGATGGAATTGATGTAAGCAAATTAGTCAGTTGTTTGGTAACATCCTGTGTGGCTGAGGTGCTGGCTGTGTGCCCATTGTTCTTTTGTACCTGGGTAATGGGCTGTGTGGTAGCTCAGAATGTGTGCGTGTGTGTGTGTGTGTGTGTGTATGTATGTATGCATGCATGCATGCATGCATGCATGTTGAGGAGCTGAACTGACAACTACTGTGCATAGAACTCATTAGACCCTCCACTCAAAAAAAAAAGAACCAATAAAGATAATATTGGTTTTCATGCAAAGATAAGCAAAACAAGTAGCTAGATCCAGTACAGTTTATGTATCAGTTCTGTAAACCCAAGTACATAAGATTTAAAACAAAAACAAAAACAAGTCTATACAAGCTTAGTTAGAAAGCTCTCATTATTCACAAAAACTATTTGCTTGGAATGTTCTGATAAGTAAGGAATTGTAAATATGACTGGCAGGTTATGGATGAAGAAGGTATTTGCTTTATGACCCTCCTATATCTGTTCAGAGATAACACAAAAAACATGGCTCTAACCTATGTCCTTCTCAAGAAAAGATTGATCGTTTTTAGCTGAGATTAAAAAGCCATACTCAATATGTAAACTGGTGATTATTTGTTTCAAAGTTACAGTGATTTTCTTTTAGATTTCATTTAAAACATCATGATATATGAAATTCCTATTTTGCTTTTCAGTTAAGCCCAGTTTTTGACACTTACCAGGAAATCAACATCATACTCATGTAATGTCAAAACAGTGACTTCTTTTTTCACGCTCAGTTGAAAGCCATGTGAATAGCAAAGAGATGCTGTAAAAATATGTGATCCAAAACACTCCTGGATCATTTTCAAAGTGCACAACCTTAGCTGCTTAATCTGTTACTGTGCCTTGGTTAAAGTCTAGAACATCTCCCCACAATATAATTTGAACAAATGACAGAAGGCACATGTTAAATTTGTATATAATGCTAATTCACAATTTTATTAACCATGGTTTGTTGAATAAATCACTATTGGCTGGGTTAACACAAAATGATCTAAACCATAATCCATGATTTATTTATAAAATACAACAGCTGTGTCTGCACATTGTACTAAAGCAAAACCAAACAAACAATATTATTATTTAATTAATTTTATTTATTTTATTCAATTTCTATAGCAGGGGTGTCAAACTGGCACCCCGTGGGCCGGATGCATCACTTGCAGGCCACACCCACCCCAGTTCCGCAAAGGCAAAAAACATCACGATGTCACAATACATCCCACGACGCAATCGAGTTTGACACCCATGTTCTATAGCCACCCAACTTTGGGCAACTTACAATTCTGAAATTCTAAAATTAAAATAATTTAAAATACATTAAAAATTATATTACAGAATAGCAAGTAAATGCAGTCACACTATACAACTAGGGAAAAAAATTGGATTCACAAAATAATATAATTTATTTGGTTTTCGCTTATCATGCAATATAAGCTCACTGTGATATATGAACCATGATATAAATCTTAAGAGGGTTGTATAAATCAACCAATTATAGTTTATTCAGCAACACAGTTAAGCAAAGTACAATATGATTGTGAGATGCATGAATCAGTATGTCATTCCACAGGAAAGTGGCTTGGCACAAATGTATGCTACTCTTGATTTTCTCAGTATTATAATTGGGCAAAGTTTTGTAGTTGTTATGCTTGGGATGAATTCAAACTTTTTTCGCATTAGAGGGATTCATTATAACAAGTGAGTGCTCCCAATGCAGCACAGATATCAATGGAATGCAAACAATTGTTTGTCTTTTTCTCCTTGCTCCAGCTTGTTCCACCCTCCATACTAACCAGTAATAGCACAGTTTTACCACACTGGCCCCTCTTTATCATATGCTGCTTGGCTATATTCCCTCTATTCAAAGGCCAGCAGCAGCATGAACAAAAGCACAAATATGTAGCAGGCTATTCCCTTGTGAAATAAAGCAGGCGTAAAATTATACAGATATACATCTAAGAAAAGAACATTATCTATTTAAAAAAATGGAAAGAAAACAGACACACAGGCCTGAAGTGACCAGATTGCTGGAATCTCAATCTCTCTAAAAATGCCAAGAGCTAGCAAACACTACAGAAGTCATCTATTTGATTAAAAACTATCTAATGGAAAAGGAAAAAGAACCTGATCCAATATATGTATGTGTATGTCTCCTTCATGGCAAAGATGGGTCTACAGTACACAATGCCATCAATTGCCAAAACATATGCTGTTCTGATGCACATATATTTAAAGCTTATTAAACAGTATATCCATCACTCCACAAAAGGGCTTTTTAGCAGGTTATAAGGTTAATCAGAAGGTACACCTGAATTTACTGATAATCTGATATTTTATAGTAATTAAGCAAGGAATTTAATGAAATGAAGAAAGCTTTGGGTTATCTAAAGAAACCAAAGAATGAATTTGAGGTTAGAGATGCTTATATATATAAAAAAAATCAAAACCTTTAGGGGCTCATAGTTTTTCCATACTAACAGCATGTCTCCTATACTAGGCACCAAGTGGTAGATCTTGGAATTCTAATAAAAATCGGATTAGAGTAACAATAATATCAAGGATATTTTATTTATTAATTTATAATTTCAGATTTTATGGCCACACAGCAGAACATCTCATTTATACACTCATATTAGTAGTAAACATTTGAAATATAAGAAATACTTATTTTTGAAATACTTTCTAAATGAATATAGATTTATTTATTTGTTTGTTTGTTTGTTTGTTTGCCCATCTTGTTTCAAAGTAACTCTGGGCAGCCTACAGCATTAAAAGCATTAAAAGTGTAAGATAAATATTTCTAAAATGATAAAAATGGAGCTACAATCAAAGATAACTGCAAAATGAGAATCAATTTACCGTATTTTTCCGTCTATAAGACGCACCCTTGTATAAGACGCTCTGGCATGCGAGTTTCTCCGCACCGATCAGCTGTTCGGTGGAGTGCCGAACAACTGAGCCGGCAAATCCAGAAGTTCGGCTGGCCGACGATCTTGCCCCCTCCCCCCTCCCGTTAGTGGCACCAGGCGGCATGGCAACACAGGCATGCCCTGGGCTGCGGAGGTTACCATTATTTTTCCGTGTATAAGACGCTGCACTTGTATAAGACGCACCTGATTTTTGAACAGGGTGTTTGCAGGAAAAAATAGTGTCTTATACACGGAAAAATACGGTAAATATATGTGCTCTACAGCAGGAATCTTGCAAGCTATGAGATGACTGGAAACTAGTGGAAAATGCAGTATTTCTTTTTTCTTTTTAATTTAAATACTTTTAACTCACTAGAATATTTTAGCTGACATTATTTTCAAGTAAGTATATGTGAGTTCTCCACTTCATACAACATGCAACAAAAGCAACAACAAAAAATACTTGATCAGAACAATGATACAATAAATTCTCTACCTTACCAGGTAGACCAGACAGGAAACACAACCAGATGATCTAATTCTACTTTATTGTAAGACTATACTAACAAAATCTTACAAGTCTGGAAGTACAATTCTCCCCTGACTTCTTTACACTCTGAGAAATAAGGGTGGGTCTCTACTGAGCCTCCAGCTGCGGACTATACTGTCTCTTATCTTACCAGGCATCAAAACAAAATAAAACAAACAAACTGAAATCTTTCAGAGAAAAATAAAAATAACAATATGGTTGCATAAATGTGCACACCCTTAAACTAATACTTCATTGAAGCACCTTTTGAAATTATGACACCACTCAGTCTTTTTGTCCTAGGAATCTTTGACCACTCTTCCTTGCAAAAACCCTCCAGATCTGTCAGATTGTGAGGGCATCTCCTGTGCACAGCCCTCTTCAGGTCACCCCACAGGTTTTCAATTGGATTCAGATCCGGGCTCTGATTGGGCCATTCCAAAACTTTGATCTTCTTCTGGTGAAACCATTGTTTGTTGATTTGGACATATGCTTTGGATCATTGTCCTGTTGAAAGGTGAAAGTCCTCTTCATCTTCAGCATTTTAGCAGAGGCGTGAAGGTTTTGTGCCAAAATTAACTGATATTTGGAACTGTTCATAATTCCCTTCACCTTGACTAAAGCCCTAGTTCCAGCTGGAAGAAAAGCAGCCCCCCAAAAATATAATGCTGCCACCACCATCCTTCGTATGGGTATGGTATATTTCTGGTGATGCTCAGTGTTGGTTTTGCACCAAATATATATTTTTGGAACTATGGCCAAAAAGTTCAACCTTGGTCTCATCAGACCATAACATATTTTCCAACATGCTTTTGTCAGACTTGATGTAGGTTTTGGAAACTGTAGCCAGGCTTGGATGTTTTTTTTGGTAAGAAAAGGCTTCCGTCTTGCCATCCTACCCCACAGCCCAGAAATATGAAAAATACAGGAGATTGTGTCATAGGCAGTACACAACCAGTACTTGCCAGAAAGTCCTGTGGCTCCTTTAATGTTTCTGTAGGCCTCTTGCAGTCTCTCGGACCAGTTTTCTTCTTATTCTTTCATCCAGTTCTTGGTAATGTTATTCTTTTGTCATATTTTCTCCACTCGTTGATGATGGTCTTCACTGTGTTCCATGGCCTTGGAATTTTTTTTTGTACCCTACTCCTGACTGATATTTTCCAACAATGAGATCCCTTTGATTTTTTTGTAAGCTCTTTGCAGGTTTTGACTTTTACTGTAAGAGGCAACTGAGTAAATGTCAGAAAAGCTGAACTTTATATGGGCTTGATCAGAGTCACTTTACCTGATGACTATTATTTAACATCGGTTTGAATGTAATTGGTTAATTCTGAACACAGCCACATCCCTACTTATAATAGGATGTGCACACCTATGCAATCACATTATTGTAAGTTTTTTACTTTTATTTTTCCCTTTGAAGGATTTCAGTTTATTTTTCAATCAACTGTACAGCATATACCGGTATGTTATACTAAAGGTGAAAAAAATTCTGAAGTGATTTATGTTGGTCTGATTTTTTTACATCTCAAAAACCTGGCATTTTAACAGGTGTGTGCAGACTTTTTTATATCCACAGAACCTAAAATTACAGAATTGTTGCATTTCGGTTCTTTTATTATTTGTTTTAATCCCAGCAGGTATCAGCAAGGAAGCTAAAAAGAGTCAAGCCTCTGTGGATAGATCACCGGGAGAATTCAACAGCTAAATTAGAAAATCAAAAGAATCCGGGAAGAAGGCAGTGGTAAACTATTCCACAGAACTGGCAAGAAAGAAATAGTGATATCGGCACATAGACAGGAGGATTTGAATTTAATTCAAGAGCATTTTTTATTTTCTTATGTTTTGAAAATGTAATACAAAACATTTGAGAAAAAAATGAAAACTTCCATAGTTGTTTGAAATCTTCAGGCTCAGCAAAGGAGAAACAATGGATTGTTAAATTCTAATAGGAATTTTAAATCAATTAGCAGCACAATTTGTGATAAACGTACTGTTTTCAATCTATTACACTGTAATAAAGCCTTGTTTGCACATATAGCAAAATGATGTGGTCAGGGTGGATTTGATTTAAATCAAGTCGATTTAAATCACGATTTAAATAATGATTTAAATAACTAGTAAAAAGGCTTGATTTAAATCAACTTGATTTAAATCATAATTTTTAAAGAGCAGCTGCCATCTCTATCCCACAGCAGCTCCTCCTCTGACCCGCTGTTGACTCACCGACAGTCCCTTTCACTTTAATGGGATGGCTGGTGATGCGGCAGTGACACAAAAAGGTGAGGGACGTGGCGGGCAGCAGGTGAGTGGATGCCCGCTAACAGACACTGCCATGATGGATCTGAAATGACAGGTGCTCTTTAAATGTAAGGACTCATTCTTGCTGGTAGTTAGAATCTTTAATATTATTATTTGCAAACAAAATGAAGGTTTCCTATTCAGAATAAGCAGCTGTCAGGTTAGTAAAACAGTGATATCAGAACTGATTTTAGGTTAATAGGTTAATCACACATAGTTGGAGAACTACTCAAATTCTTTTATTTAATCAAAACACTTAGAGCCTGGTATAGATGCATTTCTCTTCAAACAATCATATAGTTTGTAGTGTACATAGATTTGCAAAACAATGGGATAAAGGAATATTCCTGAACTTTGTTTTATGATTTATCTCATGGTTACTGTGAAATTGTGTGAATGCATCAGTGCAGTGCATGTTATCTCAGCTTGCAGAGCTTGGATTCATTGAATGAGTTTACCAAAAATGTAAATATTGCAGAATATACAGCCTCATGCTACATAGCTAAGCTCCATTTCATGCTGAATAAACTAAATTATTAATGTATATTAAATAGAAAACTATATTTAGATAGATTTTTACTCCAAAAGCATTTTATTAAAATAAATTTGATAAAAATAAAAAAATCCGATTTTTTTTTAAAAAAAATTAAAAAATCATCCATTATTATCCACCCTGGATGTGGTAGAATGAAATACATCATTCCTAAATTGAATTGGGTTATATGGCTCTTCCTGCTCCACACAAAATACTCCAGAAACAACAAGCAAACCTGGAAGAAAAGCTTTGACATAATCTTCTGCCAATGGAACTGTTTGTATTTGTTCAAAATTCTAGTAAGCCATATACACATCCAGTGTGTCATCATTATCCACAGGTATGAGTAAAACATATTTTACATAAGAACACAGACATGTTATCTGCCATCAGGCATTAGGTCATCAGTCTGACACAGATTCCATATTAAACAATAGTGCTAGTGCCTCTTAAAACAACTGCATTTTATATTGCACAATAGAAGGAACAGACAAACATATTATTTCAGTAGGAGAGAGAAATAAAGTAAAAACATCTTTTAAAAAATACATACAACTACATGGAGCCACACACACACACACACACAAATACAAACAACTAATTTTCTAAATGTTCGGATATTAAATGTTATTACTCTGAAGTCATCACATCTTACATAATAAGCAGATGGGCTATTCCAGCGGTCCCCAATCTTTCCAGCTTGGTAGCCTGGCCCTGTGCAAGGGGATCGGGTGAGTGGCAGGTATGCAAACGCGTGCACACAGCTCCATTTGTGCAGGTGGCGTGCACACCCTCCACTCGGGCAAATGGAGCTTCGCGCATGAGTGGAGGGTGCTTGCACTCAAGTGTGAAGCTCCCCTCACGTGAGTGGAGGGCGCTTGAGCAGAGGGTGCTTGTGCTTGTGTGCGAAGCTTCACTCGTGCATGAAGCTCCATTATCAAACTGACCAAGAGAAGGACAAAAAAAGATCCTCCTAATTTCCAGGGAAATAGCTGAGTAGAAAGCAAAAAAAAATAGCAAGGTGTATTGCTGCAATGATGCCTGCAGGTCAAAGAACAAAATAAAAACAAGACCAAGGTGACTCAGGCATGCCAGCTACTCTATATCTAACAGACTCCCCCCCCCCCCAATTATCACTAATTTGATGTTGAACTAATTTTTTTTGGTCCTTTCATCATTTGAATGAATGTCCATCATTCACTCCAGCAACTTGACAGGGACATGAAAGGACACCCCCCTCCCATGTCCCCTGGGCAATGGTGATGTTACCAGCTAATCCTTTCAACATGGAAGCACCTTAAATAGTGCCTCTAAGATGAACGGGATGGGACCAATTTGATGTTGGACTACATTTTTTCTGTCCTTATTCATAGCAGCAATTACATTTCTGTATTCTGGCTATTAAAAATTGATTTTTGCAGCATTTGGTTCAGTTACTTTTGCTTTCTATGTACAGGACTGAATTTTATTAAAAGTTATTGTTTAACCCAATGGGAATAAGCACAGTATCATTCTTTAATGCTCAGAGCCATCTTCAATAGTACACCATGAGAAGATCAAGAATGTTTATTATATTTTGATTAAGCACTGCTTAATATGTCAGAATCTTAAACTGTAGTAAAGTTTAATTATGTTTTCTTTATATCAAGTTAACTTCAACCATAGATTATAAACTTGGTGGGCTACAGAGCCCAGTTACAGATTAACTCGGTTAAATGTTCTGACACCCATCATTAAAAATATAATAAACTAACATTTAGGATGAGTAGAAAAAAAACTAGGACCTGGAATGGTATCAGGACAAACAACCTAGCAGTATAATCCTCTGGACCGAAAATATTTAAAATTCAAGTTGTTTAAGAGGTTATATGAATAGCATATCATCTTGAGGATAATTAGCGGATTAACTCAGAAAACAGCTGTGAGTGCCTTAGTATTTTGCATTAAAATATTGTCAAGAGTATTGTATTTTCATTGTTTTTAAAAAGGAATCAAAACAGTTACACAGCAAACAACAATTACAAAATAGAACTGTCAATATTTCAAAGTTATTTTTGTGATAAATTTTCTCGTACAATTTTCTCTTACAAGCCTAGCTCCGTAACCAAAGTAGCAAAGCCATTTATTAAGAGCAGCCCAGTAGACAACTCAGCCCCATTGCCATAAAACTAAATTCTTTGCATTATACCTCTAATTCCTTCTCCTTCATTTTAATGCAATATCACTCTGGTAAAATCAATGGCCATGTTTACACAATAGCAGCTTGTCTTAGTAAATCAAGATATGGATAGAAATATGAAGCCAAGAATTCTGAAATAATTATTTCTTACATTAATAATAATAAACATTGATACAAGTTAAAAAAATGGAACTTACAGAATGTGCATGAATACTGAAACAATGTAATAAAGTCAAGAACAGAATGCTGGCAAGGAAATACATTACATGGTCAATTTCTACAAAAGATTGAGGGGAAGGTGGTAAAGATAAAAGCCTGGCAATGGCTTACAACAAGAAAATTTTAAAAAAGAAATGAAGGCTTGATTTTGGCTGTGCAAATGCAAGCTATTTGAACTAAGGCAATCAAGGCCAGAATTCAAAAATCATCAAATTATTCAAAGTGCTAATTGTGAAAAGAAGCAGAAGAATAGATTTTATATTCATCTCGGGCAGGAAGATTGCACAAACTGATTATAAACAATGATATAATATAATTGCCAAATGATTCACTGGAACACCTGTAAAATTATCATGTACCAGTAATGAAAAATTGGTGGGAACATAGAGTTGAAAAAGTAGTCAAAAATGAGCAGTAATTTATTAAGAAATAAATATTAATGCACATTAATAAAGCCTTGGCTCATAACATACCAGATATAAATGTGGTTGAAAAGAGGAAAGTTTGGATAATTGATGCAACAATACCAAGGGATAGTAGAAGATAAAGAATTGAAGAATATCACTAAGTATCAAGATCTGAAAATCAATATTGAACGATTATGGCATATATCAGCCTTGGTGGTCCCAGTGGTGATTGAAGCACTGGATGCCATGCCAAAAAATGTTGGACAGCACTTAGAAATTCTACAATTGACATTTCCATCTGTCAACTACAAGAGGCCACACTGTTGGATTCAAACACATGCTATGTCAATACATTACAACATCCTTCGTTCTTGGGAAAAACTCAATTCATAAGAACACCATCTAAAGAACTGGCAACTGTGACTTTACATTGATGTGAAAAGATAAATTGTATTAAGTTGTATTCCACCTGACTACCAACAATTATGCGTAGTTCAAAAGTAAAAACATTAAAAATATAATAGGACACAAACATAAAACAAAAGAGGGCAAAGATAGCAAGAGCCAATCAGGAACAAAAACGAAACAAACTCACAAAATCTAAAGATTTGTGTATTTAAATCTTATGTTAATTACTGAATGTTCAATTAGATGCAAGCCAGATTTAATTTTGGCTCCAAGATACATTGCTATGTAATGTTATGGTTTAAAGTTGCTTCATATCCTGGTTTATTTATAATGTATGAAACATAATTTTATTGTTTAGTCAAAAAAGAAAACTATACCTTTTGGTATGCATGAAGAAAGGAGCAAAATGAAAATTGGAGGGAGACCACCAATCTATGTTGTTGTTGTTGTTAGTTGCGAAGTCGTGTCCGACCCATCGCGACCCCATGGACAACGTTCCTCCAGGCCTTCCTGTCCTCTACCATCTTCTGGAGTCCATTTAAGCTCATGCCTACTGCTTCAGTGACTCCATCCAGCCACCTCATTCTCTGTCGTCCCCTTCTTCTACTGCCCTCAATCTTTCCCAGCATTAGGCTCTTCTCCAGTGAGTCCTTCCTTCTCATTAGGTGGCCAAAGTACTTGAGTTTCAACTTCAGTATCTGGCCTTCTAAGGAGCAGTCAGGGTTGATCTCCTCTAGGACTGACCGGTTTGATCGCCTTGCAGTCCAAGGGACTCGCAGGAGTCTTCTCCAGCACCATAGTTCAAAGGCCTCAATTCTTTTGCGTTCAGCCTTTCTTATGGTCCAACTTTCACAGCCATACATTGCAACTGGGAAAACCATGGCCTTGACTATACGTACTTTTGTTGGCAGGGTGATGTCTCTGCTTTTTAGTATGCTGTCTAAATTTGCCATAGCTTTCCTCCCCAGGAGCAAGCGTCTTTTAATTTCTTGGCTGCAGTCTCCATCTGTGGTGATCTTAGAGCCCAGGAAGATAAAATCTGTCACTACCTCCATTTCTTCCCCATCTATTTGCCAGGAATTGAGAGGGCCAGATGCCATGATTTTGGTTTTCTTAATGTTGAGTTTCAAGCCAACTTTTGCACTCTCCTTCTTCACCCGCATCAAGAGGCTCTTTAGTTCCTCTTCACTTTCTGCCATTAGAGTGGTATCATCTGCATATCTTAGGTTGTTGATATTTCTCCCGGCAATCTTAATTCCAACTTTTGATTCATCTAGCCCTGCCTTTCTCATGATGTGCTCTGCATATAAGTTAAATAGGCAGGGCGACAGAATACAGCCTTGCCGGACTCCTTTCCCAATTTTGAACCAATCAGTGGTTCCGTGTCCAGTTCTCACTGTTGCTTCTTGACCTGCATATAGGTTTCTCAAGAGACAAATAAGATGGTCTGGTACTCCCATCTCTTTAAGAACTTGCCACAATTTGTTGTGATCCACACAATCAAAGGCTTTAGCATAGTCAATGAAGCAGAAGTAGATGTTTTTCTGGAACTCCCTAGCTTTCTCCATAATCCAGCGTATGTTGGCAATTTGATCTCTAGTTCCTCTGCCTCTTCGAAATCCTGCCTGTACTTCTGGAAGTTCTCGATCCACATACTGCTGGAGTCTAGCTTGTAGGATTTTAAGCATAACTTTACTTGCATGTGAAATGAGTGCAATGGTGCGATAGTTTGAACATTCTTTGGCATTGCCTTTCTTTGGAATTGGAATGTAAACTGACCTTTTCCAATCCTGTGGCCACTGTTGAGTTTTCCAAATTTGCTGGCAAATTGAGTGTAGCACTTTTACTGCATCGTCTTTTAAGATTTTGAATAGCTCAGCTGGAATACTGTCACCTCCACTAGCTTTGTTGTTGCTCAGCTTTCCTAAGGCCCATTTCACTTCACATTCTAGGATGTCTGGCTCGAGGTCAGTGACCACCCCATCGTGGTTATCAGGGATGCTAAGCTCGTTCTTGTATAGTTCTTCTGTGTAATTTTGCCACCTCTTCTTAATCTCTTCTGCCTCTGTTAGGTCCCTGCCATTTTGGTCCTTTATCATGCCCATCTTTGCATGAAACGTTCCCTTCATATCTCCAATTTTCTTGAAGAGATCTCTGGTTCTCCCTATTCTATTGTTCTCTTCTATTTCTTTGCACTGTTCATTTAAGAAGGCATTCTTATCTCTTCTAGCTATTCTCTGGAATTCTGCATTCAATTGGGTGTATCTTTCTCTTTCTCCCTTGCCTTTCGCTTCCCTTCTTTCCTCAGCTATTTGCAAAGCTTCCTCAGACAGCCATTTTGCTTTCTTGCATTTTTTTCTTTGGGATGGTTTTAGTTGCTACCTCTTGTACAATGTTGCGAACCTCCGTCCATAGTTCTTCAGGCACTCTGTCTATCAGATCTAATTCCTTAAATCTATTTGTCACCTCTACTGTATATTCATCAGGGATATGATTTAGTTCATACTTGAGTGGCCTAGTGTTTTTCCCTACTTTCTTCAATTTAAGCCTAAATTTTGCAACGAGAAGCTCATGATCTGAGCCACAGTCAGCTCCTGGTCTTGTTTTTACTGACTGTATAGAGCTTCTCCATCTTTGGCTGCAGAGCACATAGTCAATCTGATTTCTGTGTTGACCGTCTGGTGATGTCCATGTGTAGAGATCTCTTGGGTTGTTGGAAAAGAGTGTTTGCTATGACCATCGTATTCTCTTGACAAATTCTATCAGCCTGTGCCCTGCTTCATTTTGTACTCCAAGGCCAAACTTGCCTGTTATTCCGTTTATCTTTTGGCTTCCTACTTTAGCATTCCAATCCCCCATGATGATAAGGACATCATTTTTTGGTGTTGATTCTATAAGGTGCTGTAGGGCTTCATAGAACCGGTCATTTCATCCTCTTCAGCACCAGTGGTTGGGGCATAGACTTGGATTACTGTGATATTGAATGGCTTGCCTTGGATTCGCACTGAGATCATTCTGTCATTTTGGGGATTGTATCCCAGTATTGCTTTTCCTACTCTTTTATTGACTATGAAGGCTACTCCATTTCTTCTGAGGGATTCTTGCCCGCAGTAGTATACCTGATGGTCCTCTGAATTAAATTCACCCATTCCTGTCCATTTTAGTTCGCTGATTCCTAAGATGTCGATGTTCAGTCTTGTCATCTCTTGTTTGACCACGTCCATTTGCCTTGATTCATGGATCTTACATTCCAGGTTCCTATGGAAAAAAAATCTTTACAGCATCGGACTTTCCTTTCACCACCAGATGCATCCACAGCTGAGCGTCCTTTCGGCTTTGGCCCAGTCGCTTCACTCTTTCTGGCGCTACTAGTACTAGCCCTCTGCTCTTCCCCAGTAGCATATTGGACACCTTCCGACCTGAGGGGCTCATCTTCCAGCGTCATATCTTTTTGCCTTTTAGTACTGTCCATGGGGTTTTCATGGCAAAGATACTGGAGTGGGTTGCCATTTCCTTCTCCAGTGGATCACATTTTGTCAGAACTCTCTGCTATGACCTGTCCGTCTTGGGTGGCCCTGCACGGCATAGCTCATAACTTCATTGAGTTACGCAAGCCCCTTCGCCACGACAAGGCAGTAATCCATGAATCCACCAATCTATGTAGTGCCACAATATACAATTCTATAGGAACATATTGTGGTAAGGTATTATTGTCTGAACACGGTGTTAGAAAAGTTAGTAAACCATTACTTATACAACAAACAGATGAGATTTGTACACTTAGCTTCAACACCTATGCGTATTTAATCACATATGACAACCTGTAGCAGTAGTATCAGCTTTCACTCTACATTCATTTTTCTAAGTCTGCACTTGAAAAATAAAAATAATCACAACTAAGGATGTAAACTAGATTCCTCATATTGCTGTTTAAAGCATATCTAACAGAATAAAAGAGTTGGAAAAGACTTAGGAAGTCTTCTAATCCAACCCCATGCTCAAGCAGGAGACCCTACACCATTCCGGACAAATGGCTGCCTAATCTTTTCTTGAAAACCTCCAGTGATAGAGTACCCACAACTTCCAGAGGTAAGCTGTTCCGCTATTAATTGTCCACTCTGTTAGGAAATTTCTTCTTAATTCTAGATTGGATCTCTCTTTAATAAACTTCCATCCGTTACTTCTTGTCCTGCCCTCCGGGCTTTGGATGATGATGATGATGATGATGATGATGATGATGATGATGATGATGATGATGATGATGATGATGATGATGATGATGATGATGATGATGATGATGATGATGATGATGATGATGATGATGATGATGATGATGATGATGATGATAATAATAATAATAAATAATAATAATAATAATAATAATAATAATAATAATAATAATAAAGTTGGAAGGGACCTTGGAGTATTGGAAGACTGCTATCATGTCATGTCACCCCTAGTCCTTTCCTTTGCTAGATATACTTAGTACCTGCAACCGTTCATCATATGATTTAGACCAGTGGTTCTTAACCTTTTTGAACGAATCGCCCCCGAGCCAATGAGGAAGTTGTCATCGCCCCCCTCACCCAACATAACCTCTCAATCACAACATAGGAAATAATTCTTCACTTTATGCAAACACTTTTTTTGTTTTCTTTAAAATTGTCATCAGGACATATCGATGCAAATAATTTATTTCCAGTCTTTTTCCCATATCTCAACTGTGTGAAAAATTTTGGTGCCACCCGTCACTTTATTCCCAAACTTCGTGATACATGTATTTCTAATAATAATAATAATAATAATAAAGTTGGAAGGGACCTTGGAGGTCATCGAGTCCAACCCCCTGCTCAGGCAGGAAACCCTATACCACGGGTCGGCAACCCGCGGCTCCGGAGCCGCATGCGGCTCTTTGAGGCATCACCTGCGGCTCCGGAGCCTCCGCCGCCATTTTGGGGAGCGCATGCGCACGGGGCGGGTGCGCATGCACGGGCAGGTGCGCGTGCGCGAACGGGCACGCATGCGCGAACGGGCATGCGCGGGTGGGCGCGCGGGCGCGCATGCGCGGGTGGGTGCGGCTCCCAGGTGTGTTTTTTTTTAGGGAAACGGGTCCGTGCGGCTCGTTGGATGTTTCGGCTGGCCGACCCATGCCCTATACCATTTCGGACAAATGGCTGTCCAGTCTCTTCTTAAAAACTTCCAGTGTTGGAGCATTCACCGCTTCCGGAGGCAGGTTGTTCCACTGGTTAATTAGAACAGGAAGTTTCTCCTCAGTTCCAGGTTGCTTCTCTCCTTAACTAGTTTCCATCCATTACTTCTTGTCCTGCCCTCAGGCGTCTTGGAGAATAGCTTGACTCCCTCTTCTTTGTGGCAGCCCCTGAGATATTGGAATACTGCTATCATGTCACCCCTAGTCCTTCTTTTCATTAAACTAGACATACCCAATTCCAGCAAACGTTCCTGATATGCTTTAGCCTCCAGTCCCCTAATCATCTTTGTTGCCCTTCTCTGCACTCTTTCTAGAGTTCAACATCTTTTTACATCGTGGTGACCAAAACTGGAGCAGTATTCCAGTAAAGTGTGGGTACCAAGGCATTGTAAAGTGGTAGTAATACTTCACGTGATCTGATCTATCCCTCTGTTAATGCAGCCCAGCCACTGTGTTGGCTTTTTTGGCAGCTGCAGCACAATGCTGGCTAATAATTAAGTGATTGTCCACTAGGACTCTGAGATCCCTCTCACAGTTACTCTATTGAGCAAGGTACCCCCCCTATACTATACCTGTACATTTGGTTTTTCTGCCTAAATGTAGAACCTTACATTTTCACCACTGAATTTCATTTTGTTAGATAGCGCCCAGTGTTCAAGTCTGTCCAGGTCCCCTGTATCTTAAGCCTGTCTTCTGGAGTGTTGGCTATTCCTGCCAGCTTGGTGTCATCCGCAAATTTGATGAGTTCCCATCTATCCCTCGTCCAAATCGTTGATGAAGATGTTGAAGAGCGGCCCAGAACAGAGGCCTGGGGCACCCCACACTCCCTCCATGTAGAGCGGTTCCATTGAGGACACACGGCTGAGTACGGGACCCGGTCAGCCAGCTACGAATCCATCTGGTGGTGATGCTGTCTAACCACATTTTTCTATCTTATCAAGTAGTAGGTTGTGATCTACTTTATCAAATGCCTTACTGAAGTCCAAGTAAATTATATCCACAGCATTCCTCTGATCACTAATTTTGTCACTTGGTCAAAGAATGCAATAAGGTTTGTCTGGCATGATCTGTTTTTGACAAACCCATGTTGGCTTTTAGTAGTGATTTTGTTTGCCTCTAGGTGTTCGCTGATTCGTTGTTTGATTATCTTTTCCAGAATCTTCCCAGGTATTAAGGTCAGGCTGATAGGTCTGTAATTTCCTGGATCCATTTTTTTTCCTTTTTTGAAGATGGGATTTCATTATTATCTTATTTATTCAATGTATGTACACAAAAAGCAAAAAAAAAGAACATCAATGGCTGCCTTGTGCTTGGTGAGCTGATGCCAATTTCTTGATGTCTGGAACCATTTTTGTTAATCGCATTCTTAAATCACCGCGCTCAGAGATCTTCAACATGTTCCTTGACTTAGAAAGGATCTGTTGGACGGCACTGAAGCCCCTCTCCACTAAGTAAGTGGAAGGAAAGGCTAAAAGAAGCAACTTAACTTCATCCCACAATATTGGGTAAGTGTTCCTCATTTTCAGCCAAAAAGCTTCGTAGCCGTAACTCTGAAAATGTGACTGGGCTTCACAGTCGTATTTCAGATCTGTCAGTGGCTCTTGCAGTTTGGGATGAAGTTGTGCAAACTTTCCTTTTGAAAGCCACCTTCGGTGTGCAAAAGGAGACGTTCAAACTCGTCATTTTCTTCACAAAGCTTGTGAAAAATTTCGAACAAATAACAGTTCTTCCCCGATCTCTTCATTTCCATTGATGAAAGGGACAAAAGCCAATAACAAGGCTTCATTTTCACGAATCGTTGACTCGTCAATCGGCATCACAAATTCTGTATTTTTCAAGGTGTCAATAAGCCTTTCTTCCACATCAGCAGCCATTTCATCAATTCTTTTTGATACGGTGTCATTGCTCAAAGGAATCGATTGCGTGATAGTGCTTGCGCTGGGCCCCAACATGGTGGCAACAATCTGTTTCACTGCTGGTAAAATCAGCGTTTCTCCGATAGTGTGAGGTTTGCCACATTTTGCTATCAACAAAGATACTTCATAGAAACAAATGAGCCCCTTGTCGGCGTTGAGTGACGATTTTCCAAATAACTTCCTAACAGTGCTGCGACCTTCAAACCTAGCCTTTAAGGATTGGAAAAATGATGCCGGTTTGTCGGCTTTATCCGAATGAATTCTTATCAAATGGTCTTTCAGTCGGGAAGGCTTCAGCGCTTCATTTTAAAATGTTTTCTCACAAAGAAGACAAAATGGAAGCTATACATTGGAAGGAGATGGAATGAATCCCAATTTTAGGTATTCCGTCGAATACTGGTGACACTTCCTCTTCTCGGCCATGTTGAGAGGTCTTCGAAATAAAAGGCACTACCTGCAAATTAAATTTTTGACTCCACTGGAACACTAGAAAAACACACGTGGACGTCGATAAACCTAGTTTCAACAGTTATGTTGACATTACAGCTGACATCACAGGGGACAGCCACTCAGCATGCGATGTTTCGAAAGAAGCGCTCCCCCCTCCATCACTGCCCATTCTGGCCAATGGCGCGCCACTGTATGGGTAGAGGCTGCTGCGCAACGCGCATGAAGATAAGCGATGCGTATTCACATATGTACGGCGTTCTGTACTGAAGCTAGCTGGAGGAACATTTGAAAACAATTCAATCCACTAATAGCGAGCGATCTGATGTTTTTGTATGACAGATATACAGCGATTCACTGTATGAAAAAGTCTCAAAAGTGTCCCCAAAACATCTCGCTCCATTGCCCCCATATCGTCCCCTTTTCGTTCCTTCGCCCCCGCATCGCCCCTTTTCGTTCCATCGCCCCCCTGAAAAATGAAATCACCCAGATTAAGAACCACTGATTTAGACTTTAGACCCCTGAATCATCTTCTCTGCACTCCTTCTAGAATCTCAAAATCTTTTTTTGTATCATAGTGACTACAACTAGACACAATATTCCAAGTGCGGTCTTATCATTGCAACATAAAGCAGTATTATCGCATCACGTGATCTTGATACTATCTCTCTGTTGATGCAGCCTATGACTGTATTGGCTTTTTTGGCAGCTGCAGTACACTGCTGGCTCATACTCAAGAGACTGTCCACTAGGACATCTAGATCCTCTCACATACTGCTGTTGAACCAGGTACCACCTATTCTATACAAGTAGCCCTTGATTTACAACAATTCATTTAGTGACCATTAAAAGTTACAACAGCAATTTAAAAAGTGACGTATGTCTATTTTTCACAATTACAATCTTTGCAGCATCTTCATGGTCACATGATCAAATTCAGATACTTGGCAACTGGTTCATATTTATGACAGTTGCTGTGTCCCGGGGCCCTGTGATCACCTTTTATGACTTTCTGACAAGCAAAGTTAATGGGGAAGCCAGATTCACTTAACAACAGGGTTACTAACTTAACAGCTGTAATGAATCACATAACAACTGTGGTAAGAAATGTCATAAAATGGGACAAAAGTCACTTAAGAAATGTCTTACTTAACAATAGAAATTTTGGGCTCAATTGTGGTTGTAAGTCAAGGACTACTTGTATCTGCGAATTTATTTTTTCTTGCCTAGCCTAAGGTAATCAGGTGTAATATCTAAAGCCAAATGTTTGTCTTGTCCATAACTCCTTTATTTACTGAGCAAATAAACAGGCAAGACTAATCTTATTATAGTGAATTAAGAGGCATATAAGCACTTTTTAAGCAATAAGATATAGCATGCCATTTAATGTAAGAAGTTGCTTGTAACAACAGCAGTTCTCTTGGTTAACTTATTTGAGTGGCTGTGAAAGGCAGCCTATATTCACCATTGTTTCATGCCAGATAGGCTCATAGGCTCAGACACTTTGAATTCAATGCTTTACATGATGCTCACTTTGACACATAGGAAGAGACAGATGCACCCAACCTCTCTCCCTCCAGGAAGAAGATAATTTGTATTTTTTAAAACTAAAGACATAACTCTAGGAGAAGAGAATCAAATATGAAGCTTTGTGCTGGGATATAGTGAAAAAAGCCAATTTCTCTTCAACCCAAGTTTAAACATCCCAAAAACAGAAGAGAAGTTTAGGTGGATTAAATGAGAAGGAAAGTCTGGTGTCTTAGCTGGAAACTGCTAAATTTAATATTTGTTTTTCCTGTGTTCATTTAAAAATAATTTGTACTCCTCTGCATAATTTAAAGCATTTTATTTACTGTCAACTGGAACGCAATCATTAAGGAATTTTAATTAATTCACCTCTTTAAGGTGAGTTTTTTCTTGGTAGGTCAGCACCATCTTGTGGTCTGCAGGAATTCTTGTGTTTACTCCATATTCTAAGATTCTTTTCTTGTTTCATTTATTTCCAGTTGCTTTGGACTGGAATAACTTTGTAATCTATTTTTTTCCAAAACCAATTACCTGCATTTTAATATTTAAAGCTAAAATAGGTTGTTCTACATTTACATTTTTAAATACAAATGTTATATTAATTTTCCAATAGAGAAAAGGACTGATACCTGTTATCAAAATTAAGATAACTGCTATTGATAGTACATATCAAAATGTTTAGCATTTTTACTATTTTTTCTTTTTAGCTGATCTTCCTTTGCGGCCACTTTATTATTTTTTGATTGGTTTTAGCATGAGTGCTTCTTCTGATCTTGATTAAAAGATCAGTGAAATTTAAAAATTAACTTAGAGATGCGTTACAGCAATTATAATGCCAGATATGGAAGATATTTGATGGCAGCTAGGATGATCATGCCATTCCTACAAGGTAAAAGATGGGGCCAAGGGAACTTTTAGGGGAAAAGAGTGGAAGGCACTCTTCCATCCCAATGTGCTCACACATGCCACTAAAGCCATAAACCATGACTCACAAAACATTATGGCCGAGTTCATGTAACACATTAAACCTTATTAAGCTTAGTTCACTGTACCTCCAGACTGCTTACTTGAACTAGAATCCACGACTTTATTTATTAAACTTATCTTTACCTTACCTCAATCAAAAACAAATTTTAGTGGCTCACAAATAAACCTGTATGGTCATCTCTGAAGAAACTACTGATATTTCCCACTTTTGAGAACAACAAGGAACTGTGGCCAGAAAATGCTGCTTTTCAATAGCACTGCTGGCATTTTGGAACAGTGTTCCAATCAAAATCAGATTACATTAATAATAATAATGCTCCCTGTCTCTCTAATCTTTAAATATTATTTCTCCATTTAAATGTTGAAGAGCTCATATTGCTTAATCTAGGATTAATGATGTTACATTTATCAGATATCATGTGTTTATTACCTACTGATAGTTGACCAAATATTTGATTTTTATAATCTATTTTTAAAAAGTACTTTTAGTACTTCAGTACAGGATAAAGCACATAAAATTCTTTATCAACTTTCTTCTAAATTAAAATTTCAAAAAATGGTTCCTGTCTCCCTCTACTGGAGAATACTGAAACCCTTTACAAACCAGAATATTAAGTTTAAAAGAGCAAAACTGGGGAACCATGCTTATTTATTATTAATTAGAACATTTCTTCCTCATTGCATGCTATAAGTCTCAGGACTTCATGCATTTAATAAAAGAAAGGCTTACAATTTAAAAACGGTACCGGTCCGTCGCCTGTTAGGAACTGGGCAGCACAGCCTGAGGTGAGCGGCAGGCAAGCGAGCGAAACTGAAACCATCCCCCCCACCCCCATCCTTGGAAAAACTATTTTCCACAAACCCAGTCCCTGGTGCCAAAAAAGTTGGTGGCTGCTGATTTTCAAAAACAAAATTCAAATGCATTACATTGTATTCAACAATATCTACTTTCAAATAGAGTGGGTATTTAGTCTGGCAGCAAACATTCTTAAAAGACCACCATCTTAAACATTTTTTTTACCTTTGAGGGTTCATCTTCCTTCTCTCCATCGACTTTGAAAGTGCTGTTTGGGCACGAATCTGGGTCCAATATATCCAAAGGAACTTCATTACCTTTTGATTCACTACATTGTTCATCATGCTCATAATCACTATCATTCTTCCACTCGATGAATTCAGGTTCTTCATGGAGGAGCAGGGGGGAAAACTTCCAGAAATTAGACATTTTTAAATCTACTAACATTCTTACATATATTTATTACATTTTAGACATATCTAATTTTATGTACAGTATCTAAGTTATTGACCTCAACCTTGTGTAGATTTGATGGCAACTAAGACTAGTTGTTATACTTCATAAAAAAATACTTTCTAGATGGGTAAACCCTTTACCCTATTAATTTTACTAATTGTTGTGTGGTTATCACTTATTATTACAGCTTAATAATCACATATTGCTCACTTAAATATGCTTTACTGGCTGGATTTGCACAAAATACCAATATATCTACAAAGCCCCCTAGAAGTACATTATCTGGTCTTTTTCAGTCAGAATTTAGACCTGGAAAGCTTAGACTAAGGCAGCATTTACCTTCTAATCCTACTCCATTTCTCAGTAGCATTCTATATGATCAACCATTCTTGACTGCTTATATGAATTGGGCACTGGAGCTACTGTTCTACAATAGTCATTCTGCTCTGTTAGCTGACATTTTCAGTCAATGACTATAAGGGAGTAGGCTCAATAACCACTCACATGTGGAGAGTAGTGGAGTTTAGTCCTCTGCCTATTACTTAACAATTACATAAAGGCACTGAGGAAGGTTATCTGTAAATTCTGGGTTTATGCTGATAATACACTTTACAATCATATCATGGGACAAACCAGTTATGTTACAGAAAATTTTGTTCCAGTGTGTGAAGTCTGTTAGTATCTGAATGAGATGAAACTGATTGTTCATTAAGGGTTTTGGCTGGCCCTTATGTCATTTCATGAGAGAAGCCACAATATGTCGTGACATGGTAGGTCCACAATGTGGAGTTCCTCCTTATCACATAGGTACTGTTGGATAGAGATGTGGAAGATATGGCCAAGAGGACTATTGCCCGACTTCTGCTAGCACACCAGCTACGGCTTAGCTGGAATGTGAAGCCCATGCTTCATCATCATGTATAGAGTACCACATGCCTTTGAAGGACATCCAGCTTCCATTAATACAGAATGAAAAACCTCAGGTACTATCTGAGAAATATATTTCACTATGCTAAAGGCACCACACTGACTGTTGATAGGAAAGCTTCCCTTTGGATATTAGCATTGGCTAGCAACTTGTTCCAGATGAGATTCAAGGTGCTGGTAGCTTTATGGCTTGGGAACAGGTTACTTATCTCATATTTATCAACGAGTCTATTTCTGGTTGTTTCTACCCAACCTACCCAATCTGTTAGGTAATGTATACTCTAGGCCTTGTTAGTTGGTGGGCTCTTCCAGAGCCTTTTTTGCCATGACACCTGTCCGGTGGAACATCATTACTCCAGTGGTCAAACTGACCCTGAAAACTTGAGCCCCTGAGCCTAGGGCCCTGGGTATGTGTTAGAGCCCATCTCCTGGTTGTTAATGGTTGTTTTACAATTCCATCTGCTATGTTTTATTTTTTATATTGTATTTAGTTTTTATCTATTTTATTGTAAGCTGTCCAGAGTCACATATGAGTGATGAGTGATGATATAAATTGATTATATAAATACTAAACTAGGCCAAGCTATGGTGGCCTTCCAGAAAACAATGCATGTTTTGGTAACAGGATGGTGTCTTGTCAATGTTTGACTATGAATTGTATGTGACTACTTAATTATTATAGGGTTGATATACTAAATGTTATCAATTTGAATAACAGTATTATAGGTTTATGAAGAGTGTTTTATACTGTTTACTGTAGATGTTTTATGGTTTTCTTTCTTCCATGAATGTTCACATTGTCAAAGTACACTAAGAACATATGATTTGTTATTGTTGTAAGCCTGCATTTATCTGACTGAGTCTGTTAGTATATCAAATAAATAAAAATATCCTGTTAAATTTTATCACATACTGATTCTTCCAACTTTTCCCACCTGATATTTCATTTGATTCCAAGATTTAATAACAGAAGTAACAGCAACAACAGTAAGATCTGTGAAATGTATGTAAATTGCCAACAAGCAAATAAATAAATGTATAAATAAAATGCTAAAAAGTAGAAAGAATTCAGGACTGAGGTTCCAAGACCAGACTGTTCTGAAGAATAGTAGAGCAAGCCCTCAGAAACAGAATTTTTCCAAAGAAAATTTTTTTAAAGAAAAAAATGGGATAGGATTCACTCTATGGAGACAGGAGAATGCAAATATGGGAAATATGGCTTTTTGAAAATTAGGAATGAAAACTGATTTTTACATTGTGTACAGAAAATGTGTTACCTTTATTACACACTTTCTTGGAGATCATGGCATACTTTCTATATTTCTTCATTTTCATATAAAGAAAATCTGAAGCTGCAATGTCACTTTCCTCGTCTGAAAATTCACTTCCACTGGAACTCCATACAATGTCAGTAAATTCACAAAGGTTCTCAGTTTTAGAGATTTCTATAGGAAAAAATTGAAGAAAATGTAGCACATTACTAATTTCTTCAGCTTTTTCCCTAAGTTATGTTTTAATTGAAACATCACATTACTTGAATATAAATTGCAATAGAAATCCCATTTTAAACAGCATTTAATCATTCAGAATTAATACATGAAATTATACTTTTAAATTGATATAATAAACTTAAAAATATGCATAGAATTGGTCCAAATATTGCATACCTTTAAACAGCAGTAAGACTGTGATGTATTTAAAGTATTAAGGGGAACAAAAATTATTACCATCATCACATGTTCCAGTATACAACACAGATTTTTAAATTCCAATTTAGGAACTATATGAAATCAAATATTTCCAAATGGCAATAGCTATAATTTATTATTTCTCACTTTTTTCTCAGGAGCAGCTTCCAACTGGGTATTATACATAAAACCAAAAAATATTAAATCACTAAAACCCATTCAGAAAAATATACAAAATAGCTGATAAATTCATAAATGTTATTAAATAAGATATTCTCAATATCTTTTGAGAAGATATTTAGCTCTTACATTTAGATATTAAGATAAGCTATGACTTATTGTGATGGTGAAAACTGTGGCTCTTTCATATACCCAAATCTGATGCCATTCCTTTTTTTTCCTCCTGAATATAAGTACTTCAAAGATTTTTTTGCTTGTTGATCCCTAAACTATAGTGACTCTTAAAATACATTTACTGTGTAGGAATGCCATATTTGATATTAACTACAGCTTATCAGAATTAATTAAAAATTAAGAATTTACAAACATTTTTGCAGTATATGAAAGAAGAGGAATATACAAGCCCAGGGAAAGTTGATATAATGTGATAAACTGTAATTTATTGTGATGCTTGAATAATACTTTGTAATTTGAAGACTAAAGAACTAATGTTTATCTTTAAACTAAATTGTTGCTAAATGTATAACAGTAATCAGAATTTTGATTATAATTCTAAGCAGTATTTATACAATACCTTGTTGCACTCTTTACAACAACCTTGTTTTATCTTCCAAAGGTCATCTATTGGTTCAAGGGACAGATCTGAACCAACATCTTTCTAAACAGATCTCAGCCACTATGTTATCTCACCAACTATAACTGAAGCCTTATCAGAAATTTAACTGATCTGAACATACAAGTCCTTCTGTTACTATTTAAGTAGGAAACAAAGATCCAAAAATTGATAAGTTTCCACTCCTCCTATACTAGCAAGAGGGATTAAATCTCATTCTTACAAAACATTTTTCTGTGCATTAAATGTAGCATATCACATCTTATTCCTATATACTTAGATCTATATAACTGTCTTTTCCCTATCTTTTCTGTCGATATACTCTGGGTAAATACAGATTATTTCCCTCATTGCAATTAGACATGGTTAAACATACTGTTTTTTAAAAAACTCACAGGTTTGGTGGAATATAACAAAATCAACAATATCTTAGCATAAAGTGTAACTACCGTCTTACTTACTTACTTACTTATTTATTTCCTTAGGGTTATAGAGTGCTTTAGTCACAGATGACTCTAAGTAGTATATGTTCTAATACTGTTTTCAAAAGATTAAAACATGTAACATAATCCAAGACAAACATCTATTTTAAACCAACACCAAATTCATGATCTATGAAAAAAATATTTGAGTGTAATACAAATAACATTTATATTAATAAAATGAAAAAAAAAAACACAGTTTTGTACCTTCACTTGAGCTAAGCAATGATGCAAAGGACTTTTTAGTTCTATCTGGTTTTCTTAAAGATTCTTTAGCCTGTTTGAAGAAAAGAGAAGAATACCTATAATTTAGTATTGTGTAAACTATACTTGTAATTTTTTATTAAAAATATATTCATACTTTTAAAATACATAAAAATGCTATTTCATATAGTATGCAGTTACCAAAGATACTTCCACTGCAAAACAAAATAACAAGTAATAGCATCATAAATACATTGTAAAATAGAAAAAAAATACTTTTTGAACTTGAGAGCCACAAAAGAGCCAATTCTTTAACTGTTAAACTGTTAACTGTTAAAACTCTTAACTGTGTTTTCCACTGAATACTAATAAACTTTACTCATATTAGTTTATTCTGGGTTTTATCTACTCTGGCAGTAAATAAATGGATTTTTACCATATCTTACAGACTTCCATCAATTCATGTAATTTCAAATTATTGAGAATGCAGCAGTCAAGACATTTAACAACTGTATGCATGTATATCCTGTCCTTTAAAGTGTTTTGTAAGTACAGCAATGGATTTTAAAAAAATCTTGGCAATATTAAACTCCTCTGCAAAAAAATTCATTGTGACCCAGCACATATAAATCTATATTTTGAGGGTAGTCTCACAACAGATCTCAAAATAAAAGCAGACTGATATGAGGAGAAATTCTTACCATTCAGGTAAACTGAGACACTAGCAATCCAAAACAAATAGTCAACTAGCATAGCTTCTACAAGAATTGCACAATAGGATCACATCTAATTATATTCTTTACATATATTACTTTATACAACCTGAGGCCCAAAGAACCAGGTTATTGCCCAGTTTTGTCAATAACATTATGGTTGCATGTCGCAATGGCTGTTAAGTGAAGTATCTCACTTCATGACCCCTCCCCACTACTCTCCCCAATGCAATCGTTAACCAAATGTGTAGTTCATTAAATGGAGCACAGGCCCAGGCCCGCCTGTCCCAGCCCTCCCAAGGCCTCCCTCACTCCCTGAAACACCTCCTCCCTATACTCTTCCCTCTCCTAATACAATCCTTGGTTGTATAAACAGAGGCATAGAATCAAGATCACACGAGGTATTAGTACCACTTTATAAAACCCTAGTAAGACCACACCTGGAATACTGCAGCCAATTTTGGTCACCATATCACAAAAAAGATATTGAGAGTTTGGAAAAAATTCAGAGAAGAGCAACTAAGATGATCAAAGGCTCGGAGACTAAAACATATGAAGAACAGCTGCGGGACTTGGGTTTGGCTAGTCTAAAGAAAAGAAGAAATAGGGGAGACATGATAGCAGTGTTCTAGTATTTGAGAGGCTGCCACAAAGAAGAGGGGGTCACGTTATTCACCAAAGCACCAGAGGGCAGGATAAGAAACAATGGTTGGAAACTGATCAAAGAGAGAAGCAACCTGGAATTAAGGAGAAACTTCCTGACAGTGAGGACAATTAACCAGTTGAATAGCTTGCCCCCAGAAATTGTGGCCGCTCCATCACTGGAGATTTTTAAAAAGAGGCTAGACAGTCACTTGTCTGAGATAGTATAGGTTCTCCTGCTTGAGTAGAGGGCTGGACTAGAAGGCCTCCAAGGTCCTTTCCAGCTCCATTTTATTCTATTCCTTGTGTCCCCATAGCCTTTTCCCATTCCCACTCAGTTCTCCCAGGACTTAGGCCTGATCCCCTCCAGTCTCCTCCTCCTCACTTTTGGAGAGCTTCAAGGCCTTCTAGAGTGCTGGAAGGGAATACTTTATCATGCAGCCATGTGGCACAATTCCAGAAGTAGCCTTCATGTTTCCAGTGGTTGCCGGTTCCAGAAATGTGCCATACAGCTAAGAGACAAACCACTCTGTTTTGCCGCCTTAACATGGTTTGCAGCAATTTCATAAGCTGTCTTGAGATTTCAGAAGCTTTCTGCAACTCTATGCAGGCATCATTAAGGCAGCAAAATGAAGAGGTTTGTTTGCAGGTGTTATTTTGCCCTGCCCCCAGCAGGCAGGACAAAATGGCAGCCACTTCCCGATCACTGCCTGCAGTCCAGGGCACATGGTCTGCCTTTCTTCCACATGAGGTCTGGAGATCTTCAAAAGATAAGTGTGGGATGGGTGATGGGCATTTGGAGAGCAGGCCTAAGCGCTGCAGATCCCAGTAGGGCAGGATGGGGGAGAGAAGGGAGCACTGCAGAATCTCTACAGTCAATTCTAAGGACAAATGATAACTGGGACGCTACAACAGCCATAACCTTGAAATGGAGGGGGTGTTGTTGTAACTTTGAACAGCTATTAAGTGACCAGTTGTACCCTGAGGACTGACTACTTGTAGTATATTTGGCAAATTTATATGACGTCAAACCATAATGGACTCATGGCCTCTTATAATCAAGCCATAATGATGTCAGCAAAATCAAAACTACAATAAATAGTAAATAAATACAATAAATAGTTCATGGAGAGCCAGTTTAGTCTAGTAGCTAAGGCATCAGGCTAGAAACCAGGAGACTGAGAGTTCTAGTCCCATCTTAGGCAGACAGACAGCTAGGTGACTTTGGGCCAGTCATTCTCTCTCATAGATATGCTTACCACCTTTTATTATTTATTTTAAAAATAATAATAATAAATGTGGGATTAAAAAAACTAAAAATAGTACATAATACCAATAACTATTAAAACCTAATTTCAGATGGCATGTAGTTATTCCCTAAAGAGTTTTCGTAAGAATATGGTCTTCACTATCTTCCAGAAGGCCGTCAATGTAGAGGCCAGTCTAGCTTCCAGAGTTAGCCTGTTCCAAAGAGTGGATGACATGATGGAGAAAATAATTTGCTGGCTTAAGTTCCCCCTTAACTAGTAAAACTGACAGATCACAAGCAGATTCTTCCAGAAGGATTATCTTAGATAAGTCAATTATAATTGGTATAAGTAATCCTTAATCTAAATGATATTTTATAAGTTAAATTATTGCTTCAGACCACATCCAAAAACCAACTGGTAAAAAATACAGAAATACAAAATAGTTGCAATATAGTCATAGCAATTAATACTTGTTAATATATAAGCCACTTCTTTTTGGACCAACTATAGTGTCCAAGTAGTTCAAAGACAGTTACAGGAAAAGACTTTGCAGAAGTCTAATCGTGAAGTGATAAGGGTAAGAGTGTCAAGAGTGAAAATCTGGCAGCTATATGCCTCCATGTTTTCATCTTGCCATTAGAACCTCTCCTGTTCTACGGAAAATTGCTGAGAGGTGGCAGTCTGGAAAACTTCCAAGGACTTTCTAGCAGGTGTGAAGAAGATAGCAGATGGTTCCTATAAGAATTTGTTTACATGAGTTACGTGGACATGTGGGGGTTTGGCTGGGAAAGTCATTGTTATATGTTATGGACTGATGCCTTGGGATTTTAGAGTTAGTTTTACCTCGCCATCACCAGGCCATATATTCAATAAACAGTAAGCTTTTCAGAAATGAAAATAATCCTGGACCTGTATTTGGATACTCGAGCTGGAGGTTGACAGAGTCAGTGCTCCATCTTCAAAAATGCTCATAACTGGCATACAGCTGGGCCTGAGCAAAAGCTCTCTTGGCTGTAACCTCCACCTGTCCATCTAGCTATGTATTCAGGAGGCCCTCCAATTAACAGATCTACTTTCCCAGGGGCAGTGTCATCCTCTTGAAAGACAATATTAAAGTTGACATAAAACCATAATTACAAAGCAATGAGTTCATATTACCAGGGTTGAATTTTATCCTGTTTGCCCCTTTTAGGCTTGACAGTTTCCAGACAAGACAAGAATATAGCATCACCAGATGGCCGGGGTGTCCAAATGAACCTGGGTATGATTGCTATATTGATAATAGTACCTCCTAAACCTCTCCCAATGAGCTTCATATAAATGTTAAATAGCAAGAGGGACCAACCACTGCAGGACTTTGCAAGAGACAGGTCACTAGACTAACAGAGAAAAGGAAGAATTTTTTTACTAAGGAATATTTATCAAATATTCCTGGAACAAATCACAATGTTTCAGCTTCTTTTGCCTAGGTAATGGCTCTTGTTTATTTTTGTCAAGGTCATCTTCCTTACTGTCTACACAGGGACAATTTAATCAAGGTCTAAGGCCACTATCAGTAGTCTGAGGCTAATGAGACAATAAGTGAAATTGCCTGTCAGATTTCTTAAGCTGCAGGAATTCCCTAGATCAGGCATGTCAAACTTGCAACATCACGTGACGTCACATGACGTATTGCGACTTTTCCCCGTTGCTGGCAATGGGGTGGGTGCGGTTTCGGTGTGACGCATCCGGCCGGCCAGCAGTTTGACATGCCTGCCCTAGATGCCTCAGGCACCAGTACAAACTCTTCTAATAGGTTCCACTCTGCAGAGACCCTGGGTCACATTCAATGTTAAGCTGCATCAGGAAGTGATATAACCATGACAGCAAGCTAGATGAAATGCCTTCTATATTCAGTTTATCAAGCAATTGCTTTGAGGAAAACCCAAAGTCTAATGTATGACCACTTGTTCGTATCAAGCCAGAGATTATTGAGATAACCCTGTAGTTGCCATTGGAGGCCATGAACTCTAGGACTTTTCTAGAAGTGGCTTGAAGGTATGAAGAACTGAAGCTACTCATCACAAAAAACTGAAGACACTCCAATACCAGTCCAGAATGGCTAGTAAATTAGGGAGGGTACCCTACTGATATTAATGCATAATTAGATTATAAGTACTTACATCTGGCCATTTGCCTCATCACAAGTAAGTTGTCCCATAATAGTAATGCAACCCATCCTTGGTTATGAGCCTGCAGTTGTTGCAAAACTCAAAACCCTGAGCAAATCTCCAGCAGGATTCTACTACTGCCTTCACCTTCCCATGTCTTGCTAATACGCATTGGGTCTGCCAGATGGTCTACATCCAAGTCAAGAATAAATTTGATCTTCTTGTAGGCATACTTGGCCTTTATTAGGAGCAACTTGAGCCCAAGGTCAGCAATACTTTAACTTCCCTTCCTAGCATATCAATACAATAAAAATAAATAAAAGAAAACAAAGTTTTGTTTTGATTCCCCTCAAAAATATTTGGAGTGCAGTCATTGACACGCTCCTAAAAAGCTAAATGTGACACCAGAAAAACACTTTTATTGACCTTGAAGCAGCACTCTGCATAATTTGGAATTTCCAAATAATTTTCAAGGGTACTACATACAGCCCTGATTCACACATTAAAATGGAAATCAGAATGTTTACTTCTGATTTGGGAACCTACTTGAAAATGGGCATGAACAAGGTGAAGTGGATGCAAAAAAATAACTACTATAAGAGTTTGGAAAGCTATGGGGAAATGAATAAAGAAAGAAAATCCACATAATTAAGCAATTAGGAATCATCTGGCAGTCTCCATAAGAGTTTTCTTAACTCTTCGTCACCAGGATCAAGCTATCCCATATGAAAACATAAAATATTAACCTCCAATGAAGATGAAATCTGAAATCCATCACCACAATGACACCAGGCATCTGAAATAGAAGCAGCAGCCACTGGTGCATGAAGATTTTTCTTCTCTTCCTCTCTAGGCATCTCCTCAGGAAAACAGGCATGTTCTATGTAGCATGCTCGTTTCCTCTGCAAAGAAAATGTTTTTAAATCCATCTCTGCCATTATTTTTATTAATATAATCATGAATACAAATATACAAATGTAAAGGTACCTAACGAAACAAATATATCTTCTGAACCATCACTGCCACCTTAGACATGAAAGTCAGCTGGGTGACCCAGACATGTCAAACTCGCGACGTCACGTGACATTGCGCAACGTATCGGGACAGTTTTGCCATTGTCGGCAATGAGTTTGACACCCCTGCTCTAGGCCAGTTACTCTCTCAGCCCAACCTACCTCACAGGGTTGTTGTGGGGAGGAAGGAGTTATATGTATGTTTGCCACTTTGAGTTACTTATAGAATTAACAAAGGCAGGATAAAAATCTAATAAATATAACAAAATGTTTTTACTGCTAAGTCAAAGTTACAAAGTGTATATTGAGTCAAACTCAGCATTTAAATAATGATGAAATTGTTAACTACATAGATTCAATAGACTACAATCACCTGCACCAGGCCTGGGCAATCTATAAATCTGCAGATCAATTTAATTTTTACTCTACCAAAGGAAGTAAATGTGAAAAATAATATTGGGAGGAGACAGGGCCATATACCAATAAAGGAGAATATTTGTAGCTCAAGATTTAAATAAGAGGTCCTTGGTACTCTCTGAGCTTGGTTGTTTTCTTGCAGACATTACCCAAACTAGATAACATCATCAGTGCTAGTTTGGCACTAGATTCACAGGGTCATTATACACAAGACTAAGCAACATAATGCCTTTTTGTTTTTGTAATCAGAATGGACCAATAAAAATTCAATCACCTCTGAATATATATCACCTATTTTTATTTTAACCAGTGTCAGTTATAGAGAATAGTTAAGAATTATTCCTGAAGTCTTTCATAATATTTTTTCTGAACTTTTATACAAAGTACAAAATACTTGTCTTCCTCTACTGCTTTCCATTATTTGATATGCAATACCTAAACAGTGGCCAAAATCAAAGCGAGGAGATCCCTGCAAAGTTTACTATCACTTGGTCTCCACCCCAGGGCTATTCAGGTACGTTGTTAAGCACACCAGGAAACCTTTAGGTCTCAACCCATAGAGAATACAGGAACAGAATAAAAATTAAATAGGATAATTATGTAATACCCATTTCCTTCTAAAACAATCTTTTGAAATCATTGTATTTCTCATTCGCCAAAGCAACATAATCAACTTCTCCTACAAAGCCACACTCACTTCTGACAATGCTTTTTTCTTCTCATTATATACGCTACAGTGTAAGATTCCATAGCCGCTGAAAAACTCAGGCAGGGTTTAATTACAGCCATCCAAAGCTTAATATTCGCATTTCTAGGTAAGCGTAACTTTCTATCCTTCATTCTCTACAATACTCATTAGCCCGTTATTTAGAATTAATGGAAGAAGACTCCAACGTCCTACTTCTGGGCAAGCCGTTCTCCCTCCAAGAAAATAATTTGGTACCTTCCTCGTGGCCATCTCCTCTCTTCAGAACGAGTCTCCCATTTGTCACGTGACGGAAAAGAAAGCGCTTTGCCGTTTGGGGAGGGCTAGTATAGGAATTCCAAGCTATTCAACAGCAGTCAAGAAAAACCTTTCTGTATGTAACTGGATTGAAGCCACGCCCCCTCTCTTCCAGCTTGGCGCCGTTTCATCTGCCGAGCTCTGGATTGGGGAAGACATGGCAAGATACGTCTGACGTAATAATGAAAGCGGATGACAGTCCTCTTTCTCAGCTATTCGCTTTGGCCACACGGGGGCTGTCCGTTTCTTCTGTTGCGCAGGCGTTCTCTGCTGTGTCTTCTCAGCAGCAAAAACTGCCATTCTCTCCTTGATTAGTTTGAAATGAGTTGATGAGAAGCCAGCAAAAGGAAAACTAAACCTCAAGTCACATGTATGTACATATGTATGTATTTAGTAATATGTAGCAGCATATTATCATTTGACTAGGACTGAAAAAAGGCAACGCATCAAATCGTTGTGGACAATTCATTTTTTCCTCCCTAACCTATTTCTAAAGATATTCTGAGCAAGTTGGTGGAATATGAATATAATAAAAGCATACACAGAATACTCAATAATGGTGCTCAAGTTACTGAAACTAATTTAATCTTATCTAATTTAATGGAACTTAAAATACATTCAAATCATTAAAACACAATTATAAAAGAAACAGAAAACCTAACCTATCTCACCAACTGAAGCCTATTTACGAAAAGCCTCGTGTACTAAAAAAATACTTGCCTGTATATATGATGAAACCATCAGAAAATACTTGCACTGAGACATCTTTTAAAACTGAGATACCAATATAATTTTCCTCTGCCACTCTGCCAACTGTTACGAAGAAAATGATATAATTTTGACCACTATTCTAAAGGCAGTACAAAATAATATCTAAGATGATATAAAGAAGGGTAAATGTATTTGTTTAATGACTGCAGTGTTTACTTAATGACATCACAAAAAAGGTTGTAAAATCAGGCTTGATTATGTGTTCACCTGCTTAACAACTGCAATGATTTATGACCATTTATTTTACCCAGCTCAATTAGTCAAAGACTACCTGTTTTATGGACCTATGGAGCAACATGTTTTACACCACCAGGTGACTGACTTTCTTTCAATCCTTAGTGAAAGAAGTTTTAAGGACAAATTTAAGGACTTTAAAAAATATTTTGGAATAAACAGCACAATGGAGATTAGAACTTCGATTTTGGAAAGTTAAAAATGGATGAAGCTCCGAGATGGATTGGAAGTAAAATAATGGAATGAATTATAAGAATTGTAGGAAAACGCTTTTGTTTTACATTCTCATTAAAAACATAACAGGATGAGACTTTGAAAGTTAGATACTAGAGGGAACCAGAAAGAACTAAGTATTACAATAAAAGGAGAAGGACTCTTAAACTTGACTTATTAATACAGACTGGAGCAAAATATTTTAACACTGGACATTTGCATTAGCAAATAGCATTAACTATTTATAGTTTATTGCAACAAACAGCTTTAAGATAGGTAATAGGCAATTTCTGAAAGTGATTAGAAATGGAGATTTGCGAACTTAATATCTTTTAAAGGTCTCTGCTGTGGTTGCGAGCAAATTGGCTTATCCCATCATTTCCTGCACCCAAACCTATAGAATAATGCTGTCCTATGGTCTCTGCAGCGAGGAGCAACTTTCCTGAGCATATGTGGTCAATCTTGCATTCTTTCCTTCCGGAGAGGTTCCAAGGAGTCATAAGTTCCTTGGTCTTTACCTTGGTCATCAGTGCTGCTTTTGCAGAGCTGTCTTCAGTTCGCCATATCTCCCCTGGAAGTCCACAAGGATTTTACAGTTCAATAAAACTGAGGCAGTTTCTACAGCCAAATTTCTTCTTGCCTAGTAAATTGTATTTTAAAATAATATCACAATAACTATATATTTTAGTTATTTTCTAAACAAAGTTTGGCACCATTAAAAAAATAAAAATAGGTTTTAAAAGGACCTTTTATTTTATTTTAGACTGCTATCTCAATAACAGAAAGTCACAGAACAAAAAAAAGAATGGGTTTTCATGTCTCTTCCAGTTATTGTTGTAATATTAAGAAAACATGGAACATATTTTCCTTGAAAAATAGATGTTAGGAAACATTTTTATCTATTACATTGCTTGAAATCATTTGATTGCTATATTATTTATAATGATGTCCTTGAAAGCAAATTTTTATTTTTCTGTTCTTGTAGCACCAATGCATACATAATGAACATAAAATAGTGACTCACTATAGAATACTGATTTTCTTTAAGTTCTTTGGTCTTTTTTTCCTCAATGAAGTCCTTGTTTCAGGACTTTTTGTAAATATATATATATATATATATTATATATATATATATAGCCAGAATTGTGTCCTCTTTATTATATACGGAAATGAGAATTGAAAAAGTCAGAACAAATATAAAAGTCAGATGTAATGAAAATGGGTTGCTTAAGAAATGTAAGTGGTAAAACAAAGAAGTTTAAAAACATGCAGATAATTTTATTACATAGAATATAAAACAAATATATGAAGGAAGAATGGCTTGAGAAGAAATGCGAGAACGTTATGATGGAATGGAGCTGATGAATTTAAAGAAAAAAAGACAATATATGAAGAGGTCTGTTAATATGGTGAAAGCAAGGATATTTTTCAAGGTACAGAGCAATACAGTGATGTATTTGACTTCATTGTCTTACTATTTTCTACTGTTTTTCTGCAACCTCTGAAATGGCCTTTTTCTGATATAATGTTTAAAAAGTTTACTATAGAATAGAATATGAGAAAAGAAATAGAACCACTTTCTCACAGTAGTTATACATCTATTTTAATATCAAATTATAGCAGAAAGACAATTGTGTTTATTTCTATACTTTTACCTCTTGTATTCAGTTAACATATATACCGTGTTTCCCCGAAAGTAAGACTTACCCTGAAATAAGCCCTAGTTTTGGGGCAAGACGCACACCTAAAAATCAAGCAAGTGGGGGGTGGAGTTGCCCCACGTGCCCTGCACCCACTTATCATTGCAGCCAGGCCTCCCATGAATCGATACCTGCCTTGCCTCGCTAGCCCACTTCTTCTGCAGCACCCCCCTGTCATGCATTTTGCCATCAGAGGCCTTTCCGGAAGGCCTCTGACAGTGAAATGCAGGCTGGGGGATGCTGCGTGCATCAGTCCGGAGCTCCATTCTCAGCTGCAGAGGCTGAATGGGGCTGGCTGGGTGGGGCTGTTGGTGCCGCCACCGCGAGGTGAAACCATGGAAAAGACCCCCCCCCAAAATAAGACCTGGTGCCTCTTTTGGAGGCAGAAAATAAAAAATGACACCGGGCCTTATTTTCGGGGAAACACAGTATTACATTTCAGCTCTATTTTTAGTAGATCCCATTATTTATTAAGAACTGTTGAGAGCAATACAGTAAATAAAGCTCTTAGGAACTTAAATTAAAAAGGCATGATAATAACTTGACTCAATAACAACTCTTGTGAGTAGTTATGTCCTTTCAACATTATAGTAAGACAATTTAAGGACAGCAACTGGTAGATTCCATGACTGAGTATAGTGGGGTGGGCTTTGACAATTGTGGGCATGGGTCAGAGATGGAGGCTAACCCTCTTGTGGGACATAATGCCAATGTAGAGATGTTTTGTGTCAATAACATATTCAAGCTACTTCTAAAGATAAAAATACCTACAAAGTGAGTATGAAGGTTTATGAAGTAGAAAATGAATGCAGCGTGAAGTAGAAGAGAATTTTCATGGTACATTGCTGAAACTTCACTGGGGCCTGTCCGCCATCCCACTAACCATTCAACTGGTCTATTTTTGGACAAAGATTTAACTGTCTTTCAGAAGACTAAATTGCCTATTTTCCTTTCCTTTCAGGTTAAAAGTGATAGAATATGTCAATTTTCATTCCAACACCCAAATAAAGTATTCCAAATCTTTTACGTTTTGTAGGACGTCTTAAAGGCATTCAGAAAATCTTACATTCGTTTCAGAGAACTAGCAGTACCTCTCAGTTCAAATCAAATAGGATTTTTTTTAATGCAGGTCTACTGTTCTTTTGAAAAATCTCCAAATGTAGTAACAGAAATAATGGTCTTCCAAAAGATGGTATATCAGTATGTATAAAGACCCAATAAATATCTGATGCTTTGTAAAATATGGGCTACGTTATATGGGCAAATCCTTGTTTCTCCTGCAGCCCAAGACAAAATGGCCATGAAAGGTGCTGCCTAATGGAGGAGAAGCAACTTCAACTGTCCAATAGAACTTTAGCAAATGCTAGTCCCTGATTGCATTATCAACTGCATCACGTCCAGAAGCTGGGCTGTAATTCCCATGATTCATAATTAATGGCCATATTAACTAATGTGTATGAGAGCAGCAATATTTGAACAATTTTGCTCATCCTTGTCCCAGATTTTCTACTCTAAAGATGCCTGTTGTATTATAAAACCAAAAGTGTTTATGATCAGCATGTCTAGCCTGGTTAAAAATTTCATTTCATATAAAGAATAAATAGTGAGTACCTAATAGCCTTTGACTGGTTTTTCTGCTTTTCTTTTGTTCTTTTCTGTTGCTTTCTAAAAACTGAGAATTTTGGTTTGCAGCAGGATAGGTCTAACATCAAGCATCATGCTGCTTGATCCTTAGTATAATATAATGCAGATGTTTGACTGCTGTATTTACATAGTTTTTAATGCAAAAAGTTTAATAGAAACCATAACGACAGTGCAGATTAACTATAGACAATTCTGGAAAAAGCAAACTTGAAAATATTCAGGAAGGTATTCTAAATACTTAAGATCCTTCTTGTGGGAGATCAAGTAGATGTTTATATATAGTACCACTGCCGCTCTATTTTTAGAGGAGCAGTGGAGGAAATTACAAAATAATTACTATGTTAAAATAATAAACACTGGGAAGAATGAGATCAGAAAAGAAATCCTAAAATCTTTTTAAAAACAATTGTTTGGGATCAAAGATCTATATTCTTAGAGCTTTCTCCACAAGCTGGCAATATGCATATCCAGGGAGCAAAGCACCAGCTTTGAGAAACTCTTGCCCCCACCCTGTCCTTGCTCTGTCTCCAAAATGAGGCCAGCAAAGTTGCTGCTCTTGCATGAGAGCAGGGCTGCAGGTTTTGCAGACTGTTAACAGTGGGTGAAGCATGGAGGTAAGGAGAAAGGAGCAGAGAGTACAAAGAATCCCTGGCTCTTTAGGTTTTTCTTCTCTCTAGCTAGCCTTTATATCATTTATATGATGTCCTCAACTTACAACCATTCTTTAGTGCCCATTCAACTAAACTGATTGAAAAAAAGTGACTTATGACCATTTTTCACACTTAAGACTGTTGCAGCGTCCCCATGGTCACGTGATCAAAATTCAGATGCTTGGCAATTGGTTCATATCATGGCTGTGATGTCTCATGGTCATGTGAAAGCCAGATTCATTTAACAACCATGTTGCTAGCTTAACAACTGCAGTGATTCACTTAACAATTGTAGCAAGAAAGGTCATAAAATGGAGCAAAACTTACTTAGCAACAGAAATTTTGGGCTCAATTGTAGTCATAACTCAAGGACTACCTGTATCTCCTTTTCCACATAGAGCTCTAATCTACATTGGATAACTGTAAGCATTATTTTGCTATTTTATGTATAGATTATTGCATGATAATTTGCACACACTCCAAATCTCCTTTCTTTGGGATTACTATGTAGATTGACCTTTTTCAGTTGGCCACTCTGTCATTTTCCAGATTTCCTGGGATAGCTTGGTAAAAACTTTTGCTGATTCTTCTTTTGTTGCTTTCCATATTTTTGTAAATATTCCATTAATTCTTGTAACCTTCCAACTTGATAATGACTAGAGTGCTGATCTAACTTCATCTTTTAGTACTAGAGGTTCTATAAGTAGGGAATATTTTGTAAAGTATCTTGGATGTTGATATCTCTACTGTTGATATGGTTTCAGTATACTATTTAAATTATTAATGATAACATTTTATAATTTGTGTTGATTAAAGAGTAATGTAGTTTATGGATTAAGATTTCTGCTGCATTTTAAATGGACAAAGCTTTCTCATTTTGTTGAGTATAACTCACACGTATTAATGAAATAAATTATTATTGGATATTGCTGATATATTGATCACTGATAATTGAGGTTAACTTTTACCTATATTTCTGGTTCCAGCATCTTTATTAGCATGGCATTTAGTACCATATCCATAGCTTTGCAGTGTAGTTTGAAGTGAAGTATTTTTATCCATTAATTAAATTTCTAGCCTTTCAAAATGAAAACTTTATTGTTAAATTGTAACACAAAAGTTAAAGATGTCTAATCTACCAGTTGGACTAATTAAAATAAGCCTAAATCAAGAAAGATTATGATTAAGATTACTCGATATTGCTCAATTTGAGACCTCCACAATTGGGAATATAAAGCAATGCTGCTAGGCTGGATGCATGTTCCAGTAAGAGACACCATTTATTGCAATACCATTTTTCCATTCTGAATGGATTCTTTTGTTAAGAGTTCAGGTTCTGTTCCTCAGTGTGAAAAGCTAGCTTTGTAATTTCCTGCTTCTGATATTATCCAGACATATTCAAGTCAATAATAATGAGATTCTTATAAGAAAAGACACATTGGCAGATGTTTCTTGTTATGCAGCAATTTACTGTGGATTTTTTTCAGTAAGTTACATGTTTCAAGGGATTGATTAAATCGTGTGTTAAAAGAATTACATGTTTGGAAGGCAAAGGCTTTTTTTCATACTTCATAAACCAAACAGCAATATCCATGCTTCTCTTTTGAGATAATTTTTTTTCTTTAGTGCCCCAGCAGTTTCAATCAAATTCTATAATTCTGTACAAAACCTATTTAAACTTTTAGACTTATTTCTGAGTTAAGAACGGATGGGGTTGTGCTGTCAATGTTTGCAACCCAAACAGTGGCCATCTTTGTTTACCTGTTGTGTCCTTCACAGTATTCAGTTGCTGTTGCTGTTCAGTTTCCTGTTACAAAATGTTGCACGTTTTCATTCAGTGCTCTTAATTGCCACAATCAATTAAATACGTACTATTTGTCTTTCAACTAACACATACCATCCATTTGTTTACCCAGCTCAAAACCTACAGAATTTTAAGAGATTGTTGACATGGATAGGTTAGAAGAATTTACAGTTGGATTCCAAGCTTGGTTGTCCAATGAAGGACTCAGGACAATTGCTTGAAGTTGAAGTAGAGTTTATTCAAAAAGCCAGACAGTGAAACAGACAGAGAATTGAAGGCAGCCATAAATTAAAGGCAGAAATATTTATAGGGGAAATTGGTTCCTTGTTTGTGAATTCTGCCTGCCATTGTGTTTTGTCCTGGGAAATGCATGGGCTCCGGAGGGAAGGAAATTCAGTTTTCTCACCCAATGGAATATGATAACCTTGTCTCTTTTGTGTGTCTAGGTGTTGGACTCTTGCTAGTGCTGGAGGACCTGCATTGTCTGGATAAAGTATTTCCATATCTTGAGGGGATTTCTTTAGTTATGATTGCTTTGGTATTTGTCAATTTCCTAATAGGAAATGTGCTTAATTGGTTTCAGGCAATGTGGTTGGAAAGAGCTTAAGCAGTCTTTTGTTTTATTATTTGTGGGTTCACTGACAGGTTGAGGAGATCTGCTCTTTGCGAGGAGTGGATTTTGAGGGGTGAGGTGGATGACATGAGAGGTATGTGGGCATTTTCTTCCTACAGATGCTTCTGTATTTTTCTGGTATCCACCTTTGCATGAAAATTTTCAGTACTGACCCTGGAATCACTTGGTGAGTATTTATATGACATCTCCAGATAGTTAGAATGTCATTAAATATATTGTTTTGTTTTTGAAAACCTTCACTGTGAAACTGAGCGGCTCTTTCTTTACTTTACTTTGGTCATTAACTTTGCAGCAATTTTTAAAATCAGAACACTAAAATTTGATTTGTTGTTGTAATACCCATGAACCAATCATCTGAAATTTGGAAAAATTTATTACCTATGCCTAGAAAATAATTCCAAGTTTGCTAAGAAATAAAATATTATTTTCAAAAGAAGGAAAAACATTTTCCTTTAATACATCACACTGCAAACTTGGTTAAATTTCAGACTGTTTTTAATTGAAAGCAAGGTAGAAAATGAAGAAATACATTATGACACACAGGAACAAACCAATTGTTGTTTGGTATTTCTCAACTATAATGGGAAAATGTAGAGGCCTGCGATTTCCAGTCAAGTTGCCAACCTAAGCCTCATTTAATTCATCAGGTAATCACAGTGGAAAACAACCAGCTTGGGCCAGAAATAAAGACCAGCTCCTTTAGAATGTACTGGGGGAGGAGTTAATTTAGTGCCAAGAGAAAGATGCCCCCATCGAAGTGCATCTCCTGTGTGTCACACAAGCTGCACCAGCAATGCAGCCACTTCTTCAATTTGTCCCAAACAACAGAACATGGTTTGGCAAGGCCACTCAGAGTGCCCCTTTGCTTCTGTTGCTAAGCATGGATAGCATTCTACCTTTCTTCGTATTATCAGGCATCCTTTGCCAGGATATGCTAAGATATCATATCGCTGCTGCTTTCTTCTATGCCTCTGCCCTCCTTTCCCACCATTCTTTTGCACTCCAGCAAACAGCTGGGGAGCACAAGGAAGCCATGAACTATGCTGTCCTCACCTCTTGGCTGTTATTTCACCTCCAACTAGAGTAAGCAGGAAGAATGGCAGACAAATGGGAATGTCTCTTCCATGCAGCTTTCCCTGCTCCCATTGCAGTTCCTCACTAACAGCAAAAAAGGCATTTTCAACAAGTTATTCAGAAAATAGATGACAGAGTTGGTAGAGGAGTCAACATCCACAAATATAAATAAGATACCTTTCTTATGTAGACTTATCAGAGTACATTCAATAATTGCACTGAGATAAGCAATGTATACAAAATTCTTCAGCTTTGCACTCTCTTTACTTATTTTTGTTTATAGACTGACTCCATAAAAACCCATTTCCCATGCCCTTGCACAGCCTTTGGATTAAGTTATATATTCTGTTAGTACAATACTTGTAGTCATTTTTTTCTGTTCAATCATGTCCAATTAGAAATTGCCTCAACAAGTACTTGCAGTTGTCTTTGCAAGTTTTTTTTTTTAAAAGAGGTTTGCCACTGCCTCTTTCCTAGGGCTAAGAGAAAGTGATTGGCCCAAGGTCACCCAGAGAGCTTTATGCCTAATAACTTATAGTCCCCTTGATACCTTATCTAACTTGATACCTTAACTACTACACCAAACTGGCTCTCACTTGTAGTCATAATGGAGTGTTTATATCTGTGTCTATATGTCTATGTCTGTCTATCCATACGTTGGCAATGGTAACAATACCTAGAGGGTTTCTACCCTTACAGGTTACTCCATGACTCCATATTATGTACATTGCAGTCTTTTTGCAGTTGTTTCAGTGTGGGATGTCTATCACTGAATTCTTTAAACTGGATTGGATTTAGCAATGGCATTTGCTGTCCCTTCAAAAATAAATATTAATAATAATTTAAAAATGCCGAGTAAATTGTGTAATGCTGTGTACGAAACTTTGGCAACTCAAAAATCGTATACCATTTGTAAGTCATAAAACCCAACACAGGATCTCACAAAGCTCACTTTAGCAAGACAGATTGCAACATTTTTTTATTAAATATGTAAAAAGATAAACGCAAATCAAATTATTCACATATTCAGAGACAAAAAAAGTATATTCTGTCATGCGACAATTGGTGGGTAATGCAAAATGACTGGTACATCTGAATAAGACCTTTTGCATCTATTATGTCATTATCTATTTATAATTAACAATACATGTTTACATTCCTTTCAGTTTACATTTAATATATAACCAAAGCTTTATGGTGTGCTATTCAGTAAAAGTAATTGCAAATACATATTAAAACTGTAACGGAATAACAGGATTACTTACCACAGGGGAGGGGGGTGTCCTCTTTCCTTCCAAGAGTCTCTCTCTCCCCTCAGCACAACTGAGCAGATCAGGTTTTATATTAAACTATTACCCTGCTGCCTCCTAAGCCAGCCACTTCCCATCTCCAAATGGAGGAAAAAATGCTCCATCGACTAGTCATACAAAGGGGACTGAAGAAAACCAGATGCATTACTCTCCTCCCATGGAAACAAAATATTCCTATGTGACAGGATGGGGAGCAGAGAGGCTTTGGATGAGAGCAGTTTAGAAATAAACCTTGAAAAGCCCAAAAAGCGCTTCAAAAGGAAGTATTTTAAAAGTTTTCCTAGAAGGAAAAAGAAACACAGACATGACTGCATTGACGGTGATGGGAGTGTTCAAAAATAATGACTTCCTCTGGTTTTTTTTAGCACAAGAAACATTTTGGAGGTGGCATAACAATAATAAATATTATGAATTTTTTGTTGGATTATGACAGCATATAGCTTTTGAAAAATAACACTATTTATGAATTTGATTATGCCTGCCAAGAGAAATCAAATCCTTTCCCTTAAAAATATTATTTTTTTTAGAAAAGGTGAAAGTGTTATTTTATTTGTGATGAGTTGGCATAGTATAGCTTTGTAAATTCTTCTAAACTGAAGAGATGGAATTAAACTTCAGTTGAGCTACAGGATTAAAGAGAGATTGTAATACATGCTGCCTGAGCTGTAATTAAGTATCATTCTGAAGCAAGAATTTTCAGAGAAAAAGAAACTTTGAAAGATGCAACACATCATTTATAGTAATAATAGAACTAGTATTTATGACCAGATCTAGAGTAGACTGAGATCTTCAGTGATGATAACCTGTACATTGAATTCTATTTGTTTTTTGCTAGAATACTTAAAACCAATCCAATTTAAAACCGAGCAAAACATAAAACAGTGAATACAATGGAAAAATACTATAACTAGATTGTGAAAATGTGCAATTTAAACAATAAGGAATGTTTTAATATGATTTATTTCTATTATAAAAATGCCACAATCTAAGTGCAAATTTAACTAGAAGTTAATAGAACTCATGGCAATGAATATTTCTGTAATCCAGCAATTTGTTTCTTCATGCTACCAATCTATTCAGTTGCCACAGGCAGGCTAAAATAACGCTTAACTTTTCTTTCTGGATAAGTAATCTCCCACCAATACAACCTGGACACTGGCATTGCATCTGTGTGTACTTGAGTTACTGACTTTTAGATTTCAAAAAGATGTATGAAGATCTTTAGAAGATAAACTGTGTAACTGCTAGTAAATATTCTGACATGCCCAATCACTAGTTTCTCCTCTTACACAGAATAAAAAGTAAAAGTTTGTTTTCATAATCAATATAGCCAGCAGTGGGAATTGGAATATAGGTGACATCTTCAGACATATACTGTAAAGATTGGTATAAATGCTTAAATTGACAAACACTGAATATAGAATTGAAACAGGAATAACCTTTCTAGAAGAAGGAAGTGTCCAAAGAAAGATTAGGCAGGCATGTATGCATCTTCCAATACTATAAGATACACTGTATAGCTTTCTAGCATGCTTTGGATTATGACATCAGAAACATTACAGCTCTAGTATGTGTGCTTTTGTTCTTATTAGGGAAAAATATTTGAAATTACTTGAATTTGTCTATTTCAATTATTTCCCACTTTTGCCTTTTGTCCAAAGTAATGTCCAAGTGCACCGAATTACCATGAAATGTGAGAAACCTAACTGAATAGTACTTTTTGTTGTAAGAGATGCCCATATAAATAGTTTTGAACAAATTACAAATGTTATTCATACTTAAGACAGAAGGAAAAATAAATATATATATATATTATATTTATATATATATTTTAAAAAGCTGAACAAATTTCAAGCAGCCAGATAGTGACGTTGCAGTGGTAGAAACTGGGAACAAAACTTGCAGACCTTCTTAGGTGCAAACGCTGATAGAAGACTTCTGCAAAACACATCTTGGCAAGTTGGCTGACACTCACTATGGTACATTTATGTTAATGGCAGACAGAGAGTGATTGGTTTCAAGTCTGAGGCCACACACATTCCATTCTTCCAAAGAAAGTTCCCACAGAAAATCAGAAATAGCCAATGTGCCAGATGGTCAGTATTCTTCCTGCTGCTGGGGCTGTTCATGAACCTGTTCTTCACCTTCATGTTCTTCTGTGTGGCTCTCCTATATAAAGTAGAAAACAAGAAAAACAAACCAATTTGATCAAACACTAAAAGCAAAATTCTGTCTGCTTAACTTTCTAAAAAAATAAATGTTAAGTGAGTTCAATATTTCCTAATCTTTGCCACCTAGATAGGTAAAATCGTTAGGAGTCTTATACACGTTCCCGAATTACTCACCATTTTTATTTTAATTTAAAGCAAGGATTGTAAGGAAAGACGAAGAGAGCTTGAAACCTCTATACAGGGAAATTGAGTTTCAAATATGAATATGATTCATGGGGGATCATGGGATGGTAAGCTGACATTTTCTCTATCTATTGATCTAATCTGTATCCTCCAGGTTCTTTTTATTATGAAGAATATTCATAATTCTTTTATGGACTATAATTTCTACAAAGAAATTCTGTGCCTTAGCTAAAACCACTTTGTGGAATAACTAGCATAGAAAGGCAACATTGGAAGACCTTGAATATGAATGTTATCCAATTCCATTAAAGCTACATTATTTATGCTATTGTGTAAAGGAAAAAATAGATGATGAAGACTTACATGTTCTTCTGAAGCATACAGAACTTCCATTAACCGTTGAACAAGACCATTGTTTTCTTCTCCGTGTTCTTGACATAGAAGCTCAATCTCCCTTAATTTTCCAAAATAGAAATCTCTCTCCTTTTCCACACCTTCAAGTGCAAGTTTTAATGAATGTACCTGTGAAAATAAATATTTAGGTAACTGTATATTTATATAGCAAATCATACAAACTGCACAATTGCTAGGCAAACAGAATGTTCACGTGCATTCAACATGTAGAAACATATCTGTACTACATACTGAAGAATTCAATTGTTTCTAACTTTGATGTTTCTCCATAATACATCACAAGTATTCTCTACCATCATTTGGACAAGCTTTAAAATGGTGGTCTTGTTCTATTCAGATAGTCCTCAATTTACAACCATTTGTTTAATGATCAGTCCTCTTAACTCAAGGGTCCCCAACCTGTGGGCCCTGGGCCACAGCCTATTGGCCATCGGGCCACATGAGTAGCTGGCCAGTGAGGCGTGTACACACACAGCACCACTCACACAAGCATCACGGGTGTTCACGACCCCACTTGCGCAAGTGTCGCCAATTTGCGCGAGCATTGCAGGCGTTTGCAGCCCCACTCATGCGAGCGTCTCAGGCTCTGGCGGCCCCACTTGAACGAGCAACGGGTGTTTGCGTTCACCTCCCCACAAAACCATCCCTTCTTCTCCCCCCCCCCCACTCTGGGCCATCAACAATGAAAGGTTGGGGAATTCTGCTCTAACTTACAACTGCTGCAGTGTCCTCATAGTCATGTGATCAAAATCTGGGTACTTGGCAACCAGCAACGTATTTACAATGGTTGCAGAATCCTAAGGTCAGGTGATTGCCATCTGCAACCTTCCCAGAAGGCTGATGACAAGCAAAGTCAATGAGGGAAGCCACAGTTGCTTCATGACCATATGGTTCGCTTAACAACCACAGCATAGAAGTCATAAAATTAGCCATAACTCACTTAATGATCGCATTGCTTAGTGATGGAAAGTTCCGATCCCAATTGTGGTCATAAGTCAAGGATTTTAGCTGTGCTCATTAGTAAAAAGGATATTCCAGACTAATCTTAAACCAGCAGAACACTCCACCAACTCTGACAGGGCAAGCTGCCAGTATATAAAAAGAGAACCCCACTCCCTTCTAACACTAATGTTACATAGTTTGGTAGTGAAACACCTGCAAGAAAACAACCAACCTCAAAGAGCACCAAGGACCCCATAAGGGAAAGAACTAACCTCTTGGGCACTTCATATTGGGTGCCTGGAAACACAATCTTACACACATACACACGCATAACCATTCACTAGACGCAACTACTCTATTTCCTAAGTAGAACAATCATAGAATGGTGCCTCCTAATCCTGTGATAGGTGTTTCAGAAGGATACTGAAATATTAAAGTCTCCTGAAAGATCTAACAGAAGGTTGGGTTCCCACCATTCACGCCTCACTGCCAGCTATCTGTGACAATGATCAGTGTGGTTTCCATTGTACCATAGCTTTAATCCTGACTGCCAAAATTCTAGAAAATCTGTTTCTTCCAGAGTCTTATGCAGTTTTCACCTCACCACTTTCTCCACAACCTTTCCCTCCAAAAGGCCCATCTTTAGGATACTAACAGGAATTTATATTAAGCTAATTTAAACTTGAAAGATTTTCTTGCTCCCAGGTATATAAAAGGCAAGCAGAAAGACTAGATTTTTACATAGAAAATCTAAAGGCACCTTCTAACTGTAGTATCTATTCTAGCTATTCTTCCCATAGACCCTCTATGCAGAAAACCAATAGTATAGGGTTTTCTTGGAGAAAGGAGGTCAAATGATTATATTTTGGGTTGTTCAACAAGGCCACCCAAATATGTAACCTCTTCGAGGACACTGATTTATGTTACACAATTACTATGATGATATAATGAGATACCACGACTAAATGTTTACAAAGCATTTTTCATGTTATCATCCCATGTTTCTCCACTGGCATAAAAATAACTAAGGTAATTGGTTGAAGATGTAATGATCTTTCAAGTAGGTCAGCAATAAGCAATGCTTAATTGTATTATGAGGACACCTGAAAAACTTGGTGGAAGGAATAAGGAAGAGATTTCTGTTGCAAAATGAAAAGTGTTAAGAGCTCCAGTGAGTCACATGGCACCAAAGTGTTGAGAACTAATATGGTTATCTGTTTAGAATCATACTAGATTTCACTGCTTTGCTCATATGCAGAGTTATTTCCCATTTTGGTGGCCTAAGCATATTACCTGTTCGCTGAGCTGTATGACTTGTGTCTCCAAATCTTTATCAGATTTTGACACTGAACTGCTTGGCGGTGTTCTTTTTGCTGAAGATGGACGAGATGATGTGGAGCCAGGTTTTGATGCAGGACTGGATTTGGCAGCACCTGAAAAAAATATTATTAAAATAGTTTTTAAAATATTAGTTAAAACCAAGACTTAAGGAAACAACTATGATGAATTTGGAGAATGAGTATGTAAAGCATTGTATGACTCAGTGGGCAAAGAACTTTGGATATAATGTAATGCTTGAACAATGGGAGAATATGTGGACAAAAGATCTAAAATTCATATTAAATTATAATTTAAAAGAAAATTTTTATAAGGTGATGTCTCGGTATCCAATAAGTTATCAAGAAAGTATAAAGGTATCTCGAATGTGGGAAATGTAAATGTAAAGAAGGAATTTTTTATCATTTATGGTGGACATGTGACAAAACAAAGCAATATTGGAGAAGGATTCACATTTTAATACAGAAGATTCTTAAAGTGAATATAAAGATAAAACCAGAGACTTTTCTTTTAGGCCTAATGGGCAAAGAACTTGGGGGGGAAATGGAACTTTGACGTTATATATGTTGACGGCAGCATAATTACTTTATTCACTGCCTTAGCAGGCAGACCTCACAAAGATCCCTAGCTGCAAGAAAAGAGCAAGCTGCATTTGGTGCACAGAATCCTGGTAGGCATTGGGAATGCACAGGGGAATGTGTGATAAGCTAAGACTGCAGAAGCCAGGAGCCTGGGGGCCAGGGTGGCACAGGGGCAGGGAGCCCAGCAGAAGGTAGAAGATGTCAAAGATCAGCAAGGTCAGCAGAGGTAGCCAGCAGAATGCAGGCTAGCCAAAGGGAAGAGATGGGGTGGAGATAAGCAATCGGGGAGAGTTGAAATGGAGGCGAAACAGCCCATGTTGTGCTCAAAATAGGACATTCAAACTTAAGACAAGGCATTTTGAATTTGAAACAGCTCAAATTAGAAATGTGTTCCATACGTCTAGTGGCTTCCTTATTACCTGATTTAACAATAGCTAGAATGGCCTTTCTCCATCTTCTGCCTTCAAAATGCAATAATTTTCAATCATCAGCTATCATAATCAGCTAATAATAAAGGGATGTGGATAAAAATTAAATGCTATTGAAGACATCTAAGAATGAAAATCATTCTAGGGATTCCTTTACATATAAAGACATTTTGTTAAAAAACAATATATTTGCTGAAAAATGTTGCAGCACTCAAAACTGCACTGGCTCTATTATTTTTCTGTAGGTTTTCCTGTTATACAAACAATGCAAGTAAGTATCAAACCAATAATCACTAAAGAAAATCTGCATGGCAAATAGTATATATATATCTCAGGGGTTGCCACAAAGAAGAGGGAGTCAAGCTATTCTCCAAGGCACCTGAGGGCATGACAAGAAGTAATGGATGGAAACTAGTCAAGGAGAGAAGCAACCTGGAACTGAGGAGAAACTTCCTGACAGTTAGAACAATTAACCAGTGGAACAACCTGCCTCCAGAAGCGGTGAATGCTCCAACACTGGAAGTTTTTAAGAAGAGACTGGACAGCCATTTGTCCGAAATGGTATAGGGTTTCCTGCCTGAGCAGGGGGTTGGACTCGATGACCTCCAAGGTCCCTTCCAACTTTATTATTATTATTATTATTATTATTATTATTATTATTATTATTATTATTATTATTATTATTATTATTATTGGGCTAGCAGTTGGGGATTGGAAACATTCCAGTCACTATAAAACTAGATTACACCAGCAGTTCTAGTAAGAGGGAATCTATAAAGTAAAGAGGAGATGCCATACATCTCATTTCTAAATATGCCCATTAATAACAGCGGCTAAGAATGTGCTCTTCTTTTAAGCATGAAGGATTTCAGGAGATTTAATAACCAAAGATTTAATACTGCTCTTTTATGAAATATACATGCAAATAATTCAGTAGAAAATATAAAATACCATTAACAGCCCTATCCTCATCATTTCAGAATGTGGGTACAAGCTAATGGAAAACCTAGGATTCCTAAAATATTACAGTCTACAGCTGCTACATCAGCAACTGAACATATATATATGAGCCACAATTACATACAGAAGTGCACTTGTTTACATGTGTATGCTGAAGAAAGACGGAAAGCAGGTTTTGGCAAGAGGAAAACCAAACATGACTCATCCTAAAAGAGAACATCATTGGGATAAATTTACTCTTCTTGCCAAAGAGACAATTTTATATAAACTCTATTTGGGAAGTGAACTATCACATTTTATATATTCCTAGAAGATATCAGAGAACCCATAAATCACGTTATATTATATGATGTAATGTGGAAAGAAAGCCATTGTCCATTAAAGTTAACTCCTTAATGAAGTATTTTTAACATACTATTCAAAAATTACAACTGTAAATAGCAAGAGTTTACAAACATGGATAAATACCTGCTGTAGGAGAGTTTGCATGATGAGACTTTTTTGGCAGATTAAAGATCTGTTCCCCAGGATCAGGTGGTGGAATTGCATCTTGGCCTTGCCGAGCCTCTACTGGATCATATTCTTTCCCATCATAGTTAGCATCAAAAAATTTCTTAAACCACTGTATGAAATCAAGGTTATCTTGGAAACGTCCCTTTACTAATTTTTCCACTGGAATGACCTGTATGACAAAACAAGGCAAATCAGTGATTTAAAATGCCCACAGAAGAATTTCAGTAAAAATGTTTCCAAATGCTAATAACAACAATGCAATACAAAATAGTAAATGTAATAAAAAATATTACTACGCAAAACTTTGCGTTGTGTTCCTCCGCCCAAACTTATAGCCCTTGTTGATATCATCTACATAATTTCAACAAGAAATTTAATACATTTCATGTTTTCAGTGCTTTTTAAAAGACTAGAGAACAATTCTATTTTGAGCATATTTATTTATAGGAATACCTAGCCAATAAAATATTACATTTATTTTAGCTACTATAAAAAGGAGTCATCACTTTTAGAATACCTTTCACCAATTTCAAACATCATTTTTCCATTAAATAGATGGTTGAATAATATTATAGACAGCTCTGCATCAACTGGAATCTTTCTAGTTAGGATTCACACTGGGTATGGAATAAAAAACCCACATATTTTCTTTTCTTGATGACCTTTGGTGGAACTGGGATGGATGAGCTATTCTGGTTCTGCTTGGCCTTATGACAGCATTCAATAACACTTGCCATTATAACTTCCTGGACCAAGTAATCAGATTGGGATGGGGGGGCACTATTCTTCTGCAGTTCTCTTACTTGAGTGGCCTCTTCTACTAATCGGTGATGGTGGATGAGAACAGATCAAACTCTTGGGTATTCTTAAGTCATGCCACACAGCTTGATCCTTTCTCCACTACCATTTAAAATATATCTGAAGGTATCCGTAAAGGTCACCCAGAGTTATAGTAGCACCATGATACCTAATGTTATATCTTCATCCAGGGCCAGCAAGATATGTTGTGGTATCAGGAAGACCTGACATGATACCTGGATGGTGGTAGGGTCTGGTTATGGATGGAATCTTATCAAAGCCAGGATGGATGTGGATTTGGAATCCAAAGATAGTCTCTCTATGACTCTCAGTGGAACATATAATCAAACCCTTTGAACTTCTTTTGAGTGTGGCTTGAAAATCAGGTTATGCAGACTTCCACACTTTTACTATGAATACAGACAAAAATCCCTTGTTTGGTAGGCGGGTCTTGAGAGCTCATGAAATCACTGTTTTGAATATCTTAACAATGTATGTTTATCTTCTTATATATAGATTTAGGGGAAAAAATAATGTTGAAACTAGTGAGGCACATTGCAACTGATTTTAACCAATAATATCTATATTTCTGTAGGGATTTATCTTATTCTATATGTTGTTTAACATCTATAAAACTGACAGGCACAGTGATTTGGCATTTTGTAATAAGTATCTAATGACAGTCTTCTCTATTTTGCCTTACTTTCTGATTCTAAAGAAGCAGTGAGCATGCCTGAATGTTGCTTACACTACATAAAGAGCTAATAAGTCCAGACACAACAGAGGCACTATTGCTAAGAAGAAACTTGGACTCAGGGACTAGTACTGAGTATGAGTACTAGTCAAGTATGAGTACTGAGGTACTACTGTACATGGGAAAAGTCCCTCTCTTTATCAACTCCAGGGTATGATATGCATTCTTCAAGCTAAAGAATTTATCTCCCACTTTACTAGTACTTTGAAAAAGGTTATATCAGTTTGAATTCATTTGCTTATAATGATGGTGATTTTTATTTTGCCTTTATTGTAATTATATTATTTTTATTCTTACATTTTATAATATTAATTATTTTAATCCACCTTGAGTGATGTATAATAGAAAGGGCGGTAAAATGTATTAAGGAATCAATTAATTAAATAGGCCATCTGTTCCAATATTGAAAAGTGCTTTTAAGTTAACATCCATCTCATTTAAATTTAAGAACCAGTCTTTTCTATAACATACATAGAGTCAGTCTCACTTAACATTCTGTGCTATTTAAATTTTCAAGAAAGGTTAAAATGGCTCTAATAAATAAATAAAATATAATAATGCATCATTGAACAAAAACAAATTCTCTAAATGCACCATTGATTTGTTGCATGAAAAATTCAGGTTAATCATGTTTACCTTATCCACATTCATTCTTTTAAATGATGCTTGCAGAAGTTTGAAGTTATGAATATACTCATGTTCAAGCTTTGCTTGAAATTTTACTTTCTTCAAACTAATACACCCTGGGAACAACATATCCATGAACTGGCAGTAAGCTGCTCCTAGAACAAGAGAACAGAGCCCATATTAGTTACAGTGCAAGCAAATAAGCTAGCCAAGTGTCACAAGAAACAAAGTAAATAGACATACTTATCACCCAGCCCAAAAAGGAACAAAAAGACCGAGCATCTCTCCACCAGCAATCAGTACCCAGATCAGCATAGATTAACTCTTAAGGTTAACATCAGACCAACAATCAAGTAAACAATACCCCAATCAAAAGACTGCCAAAGATGCCAACTGCAAACAGCCCAATGAAAGAATCTCTTAAGACAGGGGTGTCAAACTGCCTGCCCGCGGGCCAGATGTGTCATGCCGAAACCGCGCCCATCCGATTGCCAGCAATGGAAAAAAAGTCGCAATACGTCGGGACACGTCACATGACATTGCAAGTTTGACACCCCTGCTCTAAGACCACCCCCACCAACACCAACAGGGAAAGCCACCAGAATATGAACTGAGAGCAAACAGCACCCCTTACTAGCATTGATGATGTTACCTAGTTTGAGTAATGAAACGTCTGCAAGAAAACAAGCAAGCTCAGAGAGCACCAAGGACCCCTCATGTCAACCTTAAACTACAAATATTCTTCTTTGTTAGATTTACTTATTCCAGTTGCAACAATAGGGTTAAATATCAAACCTATCTTGGTATCAGATTGAAGCAATATGTACATTTAGTTTTAGCATGTGGCTGCTTTTCCAAGCACATCTGCAACATTAGTATTGTAACAAATGTTACCAAGACTCATTCCAGCAAATACAGTACAAAAAGTCTCTACAGAATATATGTCAAAGCAAGACAAACTAGCATATTGGACAGATCTTAAAAGTTAAAAGTGCTTAACTGATTTTTAAGAACCATTGATTTTCAAAGCATTTACTTTTTAATATTTAAGTATTATTTTATCTATATCCTGCCTTTATTATTTTTTATAAACAAGGTGGTGAACATATCTTATATGCCTTTTTCCTCCTATTTTCCTCGCAGCAAAAACTTTGTGAGGCGAGTTGGGCTTCAAGAAAGTGACTGGCCCAAACTCACCCAGCTGACTTTCTTGATTAAGGTGGGACTAGAACTCATAGTCTCCTGCTTTCTAGCCTAGTACCTTAACCACTAGACCAAAATGGCTCTCTGTATGCTTAGAGATTCCTCACCAAAATTATAAAAATGTTGTATTTGTTCACAGAAAAGTACTTATAGTCCCAGTGAAAACTTTAGATAGCTTATAAATTCCTGACATTAAATCAAGAAAAAAAGAAGCTGCCATAGCCTGAAAGCCATTAGAACAATTTCAGAGAAACAAGCCAGAATTCAGACAAAACTGAGTGGGGGGAAAATAGCAAAAGTTTTTCAGTTGCAGAATTTCAGTAAGAGGCAGAAAGACTAATAAATTTCTCCTTAGTTCTAGGTTGTTTCTCTCTTTGATTAGTTTCCATCTGTTGCTTCTTGTCCTGCCTTCAGGTGCTTTGGAGAATAGCTTGACTCCCTCTTCTTTGTGGCAACCCCTGAGATATTGGAAGACTGCTATCATGTCACCCCTCGTCCTTCTCTTCATTAAACTAGATATACCCAATTCCAGCAACCGTTGCTTATATGTTTTAGCCTCCCGTCCCCTAATCATCTTTGTTACTCTCCTCTGTACTCACTCTAGAGTCTCAACATCTTTTTTACATCGTGGTGACTACTACTAAGGAATTTCAAACCTTGTAAGATGTTATGACAAGTGCCTCAATTTGAATGGCGATTATGTTGAAAAGTGATGTAATGTAGTTTTCTAATGTGTATAATAAAAGTTCTGTATCTGCAAGTGTCTGTCATTGATAACCAAATGGAGATTTATTTCCGAATTGCCCTCGTATTTATATTGCATAACTTGTAGAAAAGAAGATAACTTTAAAAGAAGCATTTCAAAAGGCACACCCTGCACCTACAAAGAACCATAATTAAAGTCAGGCAACATTAAAATATTCATTGCTTTTACCTATTTCTGGAAATAATATTTTTTTAAAACTCAAGATTTAATTTTCTTTGGAGTATCGATTCAGTTGTCAATAATCATTATATTTTTAAACTGGGCTACAGAGAATTTGTAAAAAGTGGTAACTTCTTTTGATCTAATTACAATACAGAAATTCTGTACTTTGTTTAGAATTTAACAGAAGGCAGATGATACACTGTCACCATATAGATCTGGCAATTATACCACAAAAAAGACAGAAATGAAAGACTGATTTATTAAGCTTACAAATAATATCACAAAAAGGATAAACATATGGATAGACTCAAAGCAGAGACATGACATGTCATGTCATGATTCTAATCAGCTAGCTACAAAATGAGAGAGAGAAAATTAAATCTATCACTTTCTCCCAAGAACAGTTTTCACTAAAGCCAAAATCAGTGTGAATATCTTATCACTACAATATTGACAACCTGAATTAATCACATATTTCAGGGGTGAGAATTATTTGGCCAGATGCTGAACTTTACATACTTTACATATGAAGTTAGCTTCCCATGAAAGTAATAAATGTAAAATATCAGTATGACTCTCAAAATTAGAGATGATTAGGAATCAAAGCACATTGGACCATTATAAAAAATTTTTAAAAAGTGTTTCTACCTCCCTGAAGACACAAGGGCAAAGCCTCTATAAATAAGGAGTCCCATGAAATCATCCTACCAGCAGTGCTGAAGGGAGGGCCTCAAAGTGGCTCTGCAAAAAACCAATTATCAGAAATTAATTTCTATGTAATTATACCCATATAGTTTTGTGAGTTGAATCCTATTTAGCCATTTGCAGCAAAAGCAACTAATCTATCTTTCTGATGTTTATGAAAACCAAAATAATGTGTTTTATAGTGAAAAATACTAAGCACTGTATGATCCATATTTATCTAGCAGCAATGGATTGCATTAATATCTTGTTCTCAAGTTAGAAAAGTAAGATGTAATTCCTTCTTGGATATAGAAGCCGAATGTTAACTTGTATGATGTAATCTTTTTTTTTTTTTTACAAGGAACCACTCAGAGTTTCATATAACCAAACAGAGCTTGAGTGAAAAAATTATGAAGAAAAAAAGCTAACAGTACACATATTTTTGTTGAGTCTTTTGAGTGTGTTAATATTCTTTAGTAAGCAGCCAGAGTACAGCACAGGTTCCCCTGTGCTTTCTGATAGTCTGCTGTAATGTGCCAGATGATCTCAGTTCTGTAGTGTCTAAATTTAGACTGAAGTTCTACTAATGTCACTTTTGTGAAGCTGCAATAGTTCATGCATACAAGAGGCCTAACAGTTTAATTCTAGGTGTATATATGTTCTCAACAGGAAATGAATTGCGAGGATTCTAGAAAATTTAGTTCAGTTCTGTGTATTTATGTACTTGAATGGGAAAGCTACAACATATACAGTTCGGATAACCTTTACTATTAAAACAGTCTCATGAGGGTGCAAAACAGAATGCAATAGCAAAATCTCTGTCACAAGCCATCTGACTAATGCACTTGTTTAACTATATATGTAAGTCATAAGGAAACCATTAACTGAAGCCTATTGTTTGGGTTAATTCTACCCATCTATATGATACTTTGTCAATATTACATCTATATTTGGCCTAAACAGTCTCTTCTACTATATAGTAAATTATGGCTTATGAAGCTATGGCCACGTGGCTCCCTTACTCATTGACTTCAGATACTGGTTAGCATTAATTCTATACTATTAAAATTAGTGTAACATTTTGAAGTTTCTTCAGTGTTCAGCCAAACACAGAATTCTAGAAGGGGGGAAAACAAACTTTGTATAGAGCCCCTCAGCCACCACATATTAAGTGAAAAATCTCTAATCATGTTGTTATGTACTTGAGCACAACTCTTCATTCACAACAGTGTGGATGTAGTTTCTACTGAGACTTCTGGTTGACTATATGGGCATCAGGAAGAGAAGTGTGGGACCAGTATCTATACCTCAATCTCTACCATGTTTGAAGTGCTTCATGCCATCCACTGAATGCTTGGAGAAAGTCATTTCTCAAATAAGTAAAAGAAGCTAAGGGGAGAAAAGAGTATGTAATCATGATACTCAACTTCCAAAATTACAGTTTATGATACCCCGATATAATGCAGTGAAGATACTTCTACATATGCTCAAATATTGCTATATTGGCATAGCTCATAAAAAGTCAAAAAAATGAATAGAGAAAAACATAAGCTAAATAAGTACTGTCATGCAAACATGAAATCAATCATGGATTTCAAAAGAATTATCCATAAGCAACTGGAGCATGACAAGAGCAAAATTATTCAATAGAATAATTGGTTACATTGGTCTCTGATCAAACACCTACAGAAAGTTAAAAAAAAACCATTAGTTTCTGAAAAATGCAACTGAAAGGGAATTCATAATTTTAAATTTTTACATGAAAAAAGTTGATTTTATATTCAAAAATGTTACCAAAGAAATTTCTATTAAAAAAGGTTTTCCAATATAATTCATGTTAACTGCTACATATGGAAATCTTTTGGGAAGGACAAATAATAATATATGCATCATGATGTCTTCATGAAAATGATATGATTTACATGCTTGTATCAGTTATTGTGATACAACTGATACAAATTATATAATAATGTCACTTGTAGAACATATGTCCTTTTGATCCTTTAGTCTGAACTGGACCAAAATAATGCCCTTTAAAAGCAGAAAATACACATGGAGCCAGTATCAAATAGCATATAAATGTTCTGTGGAAACCTACAAGTAAGGTAGCAATCGTGCTTCTCTTTGCTATTATTTGTACTTTGGTTTGGGGATCTCAATTTGACAGTATTTCAGTATAATGTTATAACTACATGTTTACAGTCAGGAATAAAGTGAGCTTTTGAAGTGAGCTTTGCAAATATCCTGGCTCAAAGAGACTGGACAGCCATTTGTCCGAAATGGTATAGGGTTTCCTGCCTGAGCAGGGGCTTGGACTAGATGACCTCCAAGGTCCCTTCCAACTTTATTATCATCATCATCATCATTATTAATGACTGCAGGCAGACTCAGCATCTCAAACCATCTTCCGAACAGACTTCTCTACTCTGATTCTATTCACACTCTCTCCATCCTATTTCCTTTGACCATGGTAGGTTTAAATAACTGATGGTTGCAGTGCAAAAAGCAACCCAATACTACATGCGGTAGTGTTTCTTATTCCAGATTATTTGGTTTGGGCAAAATAGACAGAAACTATTCTACAATACTTTTGCAATAGGCAACTATTTTGAAGTCCACAAGTCATAAAAGGGCCAAGTTTGAAGACCCCTGTTCTAATAACTATCAATAAAAGAAAAGTTAGCATTCCAGATTAATGAGCAAACTTTATGCAACTAATTAATTATTTGTTTAATTATTTCTTTTGCTCTCTTTTATAACTATTAGCTGTCCAGGAACTGAGCTTAAGCAATTTCATATTTACCCATTTGCTGTAGCTGGATGGCAGAATGTTCCTAAAATTTGGGCTCTCATGTTTGTTAGCATTAATTTTAAAGATCTTTTAAAATTACACATTTTACATTATGGAGGAAAAGTTTTGCCAGGCACAATGTGATATTTCACTATTCTTATCCTTCCATTTTTCTCCTTTTATGCAAACTGTTAAAAAAAAACACCACATAACAACATGTCCTGTCCAGCGGTTGTTTGCTGAAACAAAATAGGATTTGAAGCAGTTTTTTCTGGTTTGCTTCAGTACAACAGAATTATAAATCTTTATTTTGGTATCAGATTAATTTATTCTTCCTTCATTTATTTTTTCCTGTAAATGTCAAAGGAAGGACAGTGAGCTAATCAAATGCCCATATGAGTACACTAAACATTGAATTATAGTCTGATCACTAATAATGTATGAATTCTTCAGTTTGACTTTCCAGGTAATAAGCATTACAAAAACTACTAAAAATAAGGTAGATAGATATCATTTTGCAATTCTGTTCACTGAACTTCAAAAAGGATACTGTAAAGGTAGAAAAATGCAGAAAAAAACAAGAAAAAATTAGAGAGGTGGCAGGTACAGCAGCTGCACCTGAACAGGGAGGGCAACCTGTAGTCCGTCAGATACTACAGAACTTAAATTTCTCAAAGTCTCAGCTTTATAGTCAACAATGTGTTGTATTCAGCAACAACTGCAAAGCAATAGAGGTACTGATGGCCATCATTTTATATAAAACAGTATAATGATGCTTCCAATTTTTATATCCCTTATTAGTTCACTTGTCCATCTAAAAAAGTTTATATTTTTTTCCCAAAGAAACATCCTTGGAATAACTGAAGAATTGTATGTTATCACTTTCTAAAAAGACAATTCCTATCTGTAAGTATATCATATACTTATAATGTTTCCTCATCAAACAAGCAAAAAAATCTGTTGTGCTTTCTTACTCAGGATCAAATATTTTGCTAATATTTTACAACTTCAATAACGGAGTGTAATACATCTAAAATAATTGGGTAAAGATTCCAGAACCAATTCCTTTCACATGTGAGTCAATTAAGACAGTGGCAAACCACTTCCTATGAAAGCTGCATGAAGCTAGTGATGTATTACTTAGAATCAAACTTCGCTCAGGAATAGCTTTACTTTCTTAATTGTGCACATTACATTTAACATGGCTTTTAAAGTTGCTGTTTCACATAGGCATGTAGATTAAGGAAAATGTATCTTTAAACTTTACGTCTAAGCTTGTATCTATATAAATAAAAGTCAAGAGACAATATGAATGAGAAATTTCAATAAATGGTTAATGCAAAACAGTATGTAATTAGAATTGCAAGAAACACTGGAATGATATTGCATCACTTCTGGGATGTTCTCAAATCCTTATCAATGAAGCATGGATAGTGAATCAGAAAGAGCAAATTAGCACCTGAGATCAAGAAAAGTTGATGTATCATTTTATCAAGATTCTAGCTAACCTATTAAAACGATGAAGATTTTCTAATATACATAATTACTCTGAAACTCAAAGACTCAGGTATAAGGATAGATTAACAGAGTTCCTAATTGCAATGCATTCATCAAGATAAAAGCCAAATATGAGATTTAACCAATTGATTTCCTGTCCACTCTCAGGAAATTCAGCCAACCTACCAACAAATTTAAATCTCAGATTGGAAAAGCACATTAAAGAGCATTGCTAGGATATTCACAAGCACAAATTTGCAATGTCCTATATTATTATTCTCCCTTCAAACCCACAATCATCTCTTGCTTCCACAATCCTCAGTTCCCTCAAACTAATACAATTGTATTCATTGAGCATTATTTGCAATTTATTGATAATTATCTGAATATTTTCACTGTAGATATTAATGTACAATAGCTAAAAGTGTAGGATAAGCATAAAGTTATGCAACATGAGCAATTAAGTCTTATTGCACCTATATTACTATTCATCTGTCAAGGATCACACATTTTCTTATTATCAAAATCTTACAATGACTCTTTAATAATGCTCTTTCCAGTGGATAAAAACATACATTGCACTGGAACAAAAAAGAAGAGACAGATTGAACAATAAACATTAATGACATCAAATAATAATTTATATTTAAACAATATAGATTAAGAACACCAACATCTTTCCCCTTGCACCTGCAGTTACTATATCTACACTCTCCCCTGTAGTTCTTTTAGAACCTGTTGCATACATAGGTGATTCATGATACCGATTTAAATGTTTTTCTTTAAACATGTCAAACTGCACAGTTTACCAAATAGATAGATAGATAGATAGATAGATAGATAGATAGATAGATAGATAGATAGATAGATAGATAGATAGATAGATAGATAGATAGATAGATAGATAGATAGATAGATGGATGGATGGATGGATGGATGGATGGATGGATGGATGGATGGATGGATGGAGGGAGGGAGGGAGGGAGGGAGGGAGGGAGGGAGGGAGGGATGTTCATTTTTAACAGCCTTGTTGTCACAATTAGTTGCTTTCAAGTCTTAAAAATTACAAAGTCTTCTCCCTGTGTGATTCTGAGATGTGCTTAACCAAGCTCAGACAGGGCTGTCTAAAGTGACTGTTAACTAAATTACTAAAGTAGTTCATATCTAGATATGACTCATGTGGAAACATCATAGAAGCAGTTGTAATCATGCATATTTATTCATTTGTATTCTAAAGGTGCCAAACTTGCCTCCAATTAGTTTTTATGGTGATTCTATAGTACAGGTGTTCTCAAAATGTATGTTCTATCCACCCATTCCTGTCAGTAGATAATAAACCTATCTCCCTATATGTTAACAATGCTGTCATTCTTTTTTTTCCTAGTTCAGATTGGAAGGCTCAGGGATTAACAACATTCTGCCATCATGTAATATTAGAAATTAATTTATTTAAAACAAAAGAAGTATCAATTGATACCATGATTTTAAAATCAGTGGTATCCAAACTGAACAGATTCAAGTTTCAAAATATTTAGGAATCCACTTTCAGTCTTCCATCATTTGGAAACAACAAAATCAAAAAATTACAGAATCTGCCCCCAAAGCCTCTATCATTGTAATTAGATTTGCTGTCTCTCATAAACAAAATATATAAATGTATACTTTACAGAAGTAAAAGGTTATTTTATACAATGTGATTGTGCATAGCTCAGAAATTTGGGAACAGAATATTCTAGTACCCTTCTAGTTCCCCTCTAGACAATGCCAATTTTCCTTTGTTCTAGTTCAGCAGTTTTTTGAAGCAGATTCTTTGAACTACAAGTGTTTTGTGGTTTCCCTGACTTGGAGCTCCCAGACAAAACATGCCTGTTTCAGGTTCAGGCCATCACCTAGAGCAGGCATGTCAAACTTGCGACGTCACATGATGTCGCACGACGTATCATGACTTTTTCCCCATTGCCGGCAATGGGGTGGGCGCGGTTTCGGCATGACCCATCCGGCCTGCAAGCCGGCAGTTTGACATGCCTGACCTAGAGAGTGAACAACTTTCAGTTCATATAATCTACTTCCAGAAATTGCTCGACCATCTTGAATGTCACAATGTGGAGAGATTTGGCATGGTCTGGAAGAATATAATGTTCCAAAGCTATTAAAACATCAGTAGGTTTCTTCCTACCTGCAAGTATTTCCAGAACAATTAGGAAAATAAAGAGTCACCCTGAATTAAGACTAATGCCAGTAGCTGGCCAACAAACTGCAAACAGAAAAAAATAATTTAGCTTGAAAGCCAACACAGAAGATAATTTTTAATTTACTCTGAAAGTTCTATGGTACATTTTCAGAATAGATAAAAAATCTTTCCAGAAAGCAACATCTTAGTAAAGTTAACATACAGTTCTGAATACCTAATAGAATGAAAAATTTCAACTATGTTTTGGTCATTGCTATGATTTTTAATTCCTAAATGTAATTTTTATTAAAAAATATCTTACCTGAACACAGTTGTTCAACTTTTGTGTAGTTTAAAGCTACTATGTCATTCACCCATGCAATGATGTCATGTCTGCTCATAGTCTCTTGGGTTATAGAGGTAGAATACACGTTGACCGCCATTCCCCAACTGCAAAATCATATATGCATAGGTAAGTTTGATACCAGAACATTTGCCATTCTGAATCCAATATCTATATAACACATACTAACAGTGAAAAAAACCCCCAGTATTTCCAAAATACATTACCAATTTAGTTTTTTCAGTCTCAAGCATATTTATTGATCTGTAACCCTTATAATTCTCACTTAGCATGATATTAATATCCAAATATAGGTGGCAAAGAATTAGTTAAAGAAATTGAAGTCCAATGCATCTTGAGGATTCACTATCTGAATTTTCCCATTAAGAAAAAAGAAATTGCATACTTTTATAAAGACTGGTCTCCATTGTTTGACAAGAGAGAATCTTCAAGCCATTCTTATCTTAAATTCTCCCCTAAAACATCAGTGATGGTACAATATATGCAAGACGATGTATTATTAACATACCTATGGAAATATGAGAACAAGTTCTCACATGGTCAAAAGTTCAATCTGAGTCCTTTGCATTGTGTGGGTATAAGAAAGTCCTAAAATTTTGAAAATTGATTTCATTATAAATAGAGTATGCATTTAAAACATAATAGTCACTAGAATTCTTCCACATCTTCAAAGCTTTTCTGCAATAAATTTACTTCTCTCAGAGTTTGTGTCTTTACAAATATATTCTCAAAGTTTTCACCTTCCCAACAGTTGGAAGCCTGGCTTGTATCAATATACAGCAACTCCCATGCTATAGTATTTGTAAATGTGTTGGACATTTTAGGATGAATCCTGTTCATTGACTAACTTGTTTTAGTATCTTATCTGTTAATTTGGAAACTGTATATCTATCAGGATAGCTTAATTCTAAAAATCAATCATTGTTTATATCAGTAAGTAGCATGGAAAAATATGTATGTTATGCCAAAAGATTATTATTATAATATGTTTAGCTTTTCATATGAACTGGATATATATTCTTTAACAGAAGCATAACAGTACTCTGTGTAGTACAGTGAAGGGAAATTAGTTCTTCTATTTTAACCTGTAAAATTCTTCACTCCATTACTGCCATACTTGGCAGTAAATTATCACTTTAGTAAACTACATATCACAAGTATTTTGACCAATTTGGAGAATAAACAAGATTTCACAGAACAAGCCTTACTCTTCTGGAATGTAGGAGCTGATAGTTATATTTTACCAGAGGAGTGTAATATGTAAAATAATATGTAAAATATTTTACCAAGCTACATATTAATCAGATAGAAAAAAAACTGATAATAGAAAGGGTTACAATAAACAATTAATCACACTTGTCATTCATCGCATACATCAAATAAATATTAAAACAACAAATACAAAGAAATAAAAAATCCACATTAAAAGATAAATACTATAAAAACAAATGATGCCTGTGACATGAATTAAGATCATATAAAATCTCCTGTTGCTTATTTCATGGTGAGAAATGATTTATTTGTTTATTTATAGATACATATCCCCACTTTTAATTCATCTGAACATTCATTTTAAAAATATCAAAAAGAATATCAACAGAAGACTAAAAACAAAATATTACCGCAATTAAAATCCCAATTTTAAAAGTTTCATCTTTTTAAAACATTATTTTAAAGCTTTTATTTAAACCAACTTCAATATTTTCAACAAAATAATATGTAAAATAATTTACCAAGCAAGTTATTAATCGGGTGGAAAAAAAACCTGATAATAGAAAGGGTTACAATAAACAATTAATCAACACTTGTATAGTCACTCATCTCACAAAAAGTGACCCTGGGTGGTGTACATCAAATAAATGTTAAAACAACAAATACAAAGAAATAGAAAATCCACATTAAAAGATAAATACTACAAAAACAAATATACAAATCCTGGGCAAAGAGGGGATAAAAATCATTATCTCTAACTAAGTCTCTAGTTCCCTGAGAGCCCCAGGCCTGATAACTTAACCAGGACATGAGGGAATTCTGGAATGTCAAGAGAGATGGAACTAAACTAATCTTGGGGGAAGGGGAAAATGTTTCATAAGGTGGGGGCCACAGCAGATCTGGGATCTACCAAATGTAGGTTCCTAGCTGATAGCTAATGTAATCAGGGAGAAGCAGTCCCTCAGATAGTCTAGTCCTGTGCCATGAGGGGCTTTAAAAGTTAAAACAAAGACCTTAATCTGATCCCAGAAGCAAAGTGGCATCCAGTGCAGTTCAGAGAGTACACGTGTAACGTGCTGTTCTAGGTTGCACATAATTCTGTACCAGCTGAAGCTTCCAGACAATTTTCAAGAGCCGCTGCATGTAGATTGCATTGCAGTAGTCCAATCTGGAGATGACTACGGCATAAACAACTTTAAGCAAAGCCTTTATATAAAATAACTTCTAGAATAAAAATAACATACTCCCTACATTGCAGTAGGGAGCATATTTTTCTGTTTTAAGAGAAGAAAGCTCAATAGCAGAAAGGGCAGAATCTAGTTTAAAAAAAGCATAAATTCTTAGGCTGGATTGGTAAGAAGTTCCAAACCCTTGAAATATTCCCAGATGCTTTTCCAGGTATATCTTCTTTGTCCCACTAAAATGGCTAAAGGTACTAAGGCAAAGAAGCAACAGATATCACTGAATCTTCCCTTTAATTCATCATATCACTAAACTGATGAAGTGATACTTGCTCTATGTATTGTATTTGCAAGATAAATATGTCACACTTTTAAAGAAAGAATTGTCTTAAAATGAAAATTCTCTCCTTCAGTAAAAATTACATATCTGGCAATTTGTGCAACTCATATACAGTGCAATCAAATAATCCGTATTTGTGTAGCTCAATCTTCCCCAATCTAATGCCTCTAAGTGCATTGAGCTACAAATATCTCTCATTATTCTCACCCAGACAGTAACTGGAGAACAGATAAAGTAGAGTAATTAATATATATATATAATGATGTAAAAAAATTATTTACAGACAAAAAGCTCATGTAACAAAGTACATATATGATTAAAATTTTGGTATAAGATAAGATAAAATTAAATAAATCGTAATATGAATGTAAATGTAATTTACTCTAAAGGTCAGGGGTGAGATAAGACATTTCGCAAATTTTGTTTAACACAATGAAGCATCAATGACATACTTCTGGAAAACAGATAACCAGGATCAATATCAATTTGACCATCTTTTGGATCATTTGTTTAAACAACCTATCTACATAAGAATAATTTGGAATTTCATATAGCAGTCCTCCCTTGCTTCAAAAACATTCTGAAACCAAATTTAATTGTATTGAAAAGGACAATAGGATTTGCAGATCAGTCTCATTTTCTGGAAGAAAAATGAGAAATGCTATTCTTAGATATCAGTGTTAATAACTAAATAGCTTTTATCTAACACATCTAAGTCACTAACTAAAAATAAAGACTGGGAGAGGGGAGAGCTATAGTAAGAGAGTTAAGAGAAGAAACTAAAAATCAAATAGTCAACTGTGCCATGAAGAGCATAACAATAATGCACCAAGAATATTGAACTTTGAATTTTATGAAATATTCATTCTTAATTTGAATTTTGAATGTTGTTAGTTATTCAGGATAAGAAAGTTAGATTTCTCTGTTTGCTGTATTTGAATCCAGACAGTGATAGTTAAGTCATCTTCCAATCACATGATACCAATGGAACACTAACAGTTTTATTATAGATAGTGAATATTGTTGTATGATTTTCCATATAAGTACTCTTGAAAAGGATTGACTGGTTAGAAGATCAACAGCTCTGGATTTGAAAAACCACCAAGAGCTCTTAAGTTAGAATTTTATAACTGTTGCAAGGACTAAACCAAGCAACCCTTTCAAAAGAAAAAAAAATAAGTTTGAAGACAGATAACAAGAAGTGGATTAAATGCCTCAGCTCCTTCCACAACCCCCACCACTCATTCCAGAAAGAAAACCAAGAATTTAACGCTGGAACCTAGTCTCTATTACCATTTTTATTTCTACAGAAAAAAATGTCCAGATTACCAATTCTAAAAGCAGACTTCTCTGCTTTCAAAGTGTCAGGATATAATGTATCATTGCCAAAGCAAATTTATTCAGATGCACTTGGCCTGCTCAGTATGCAAATAGTCAGGCAACTAAATAATCCCAGAATGAAAAGTCCTGGGAAAAGAGAATCGATTTAATAGAATATGGCTTTTAAATTCAATGAGATTGAAAAACCATGGCTTCCAGGACAGAATAATGTAACTTGTACCACTTTGCCTGATGTATCTATATTTTATAAAATATCTAATGGGAATGTGCGGAGAGACTATTTCTTTCCTATCAGTTCTCATTCTTGAATCTTCCTAGAAATGCTTTGCAGGCAGTGAGTGCATGATTTTTTTTTCTTCCAATCCTGATAAAGTAAGCCACAAAGCCACCTGTACATTGAATTAATTATGTACAGATGTTTCTTGTTGGAAATTTGATGTTTAGAGGAAAAGAGGAGCAATTACAAGTTCCAGGAATCATATGATACCTGGCCAAGATCTAGGTGTTTGCTTCTTGATTATTTGAAGTGATGACATGTGGTTTATATTATAAAATCATGAAAATCCATATTTATTCATATATATAACTTGGAGCGCGGGGAATGCAACAAATATTGGAATGTTCTCGGAGATTTGCCTATGATCTATAAATCTAGTAAGCAGAAATAGGCATTAACATTTTTTCAAGTTTCTTAACTGATTTTGCTTTGGCAATAAGCAATCTTTACCTTGGTAAAAGAGGCAGTTTTTGTTTTTTTTTAAAAAGGAAGTATTATAAGCACCCACTTTCTCATTGGCTGAAGAACCTAAGCCGTAATGGAAGATTTACAGTATTCTCATATTGACAACTGGGACTTGTGACATTTAGGAATGTGATTACTTCTCCTTTTATGACAAAAGAAAAGAAAATAATTAGTCACAGTGCTTGGGTTTTGATTGTTTGGGCTATCCATGTCCAGGCAAGACAAGGAGAGCATTCTTAGAGTCAGTACAATTTCAAAAGATACAACTAAACAATTTCTTGCAGAAATACAGGACAAATAGCTATATGGTAGATTTCTATAGCAGACTGCAATTGGCCCACTCTACATTTCAGTACTTAAGAAACCCTATGTACTGACAACAGATCATATCTATAATAGAAAAACTGCATACATTCCACTAAATAGTCTTTCACAAGTGTTACCACTCAGGTTCATTTAATTAGGCCACTGCAAAATTGCTTGGGCATTTGCTCATTTAGGTGCCTCCCCTGCTGCCCCAGATCATACAGTTGAGTTTGTGCCAAATTGAGGCTACCTATTCCCATTAGAAACCAAAAACAAAGCAGCAAAAATAAAATAAAACAAAAACACTGGGTGCTATATTTTTATTCCATTGGAAGAAGCCTCTTTTTTTACTAAAAGTGAAAAAGTACAGATCAAATGAAGGGGGAAAAAGCAATCTATCTGCTCTCAACCTTCAACTCAGAAAAAGAGAAGCTCAGCTGGGAGAGCAGAACCAGAACAAGGAGAAGCACTCAGCTCTAAGAAAGGAGAGATCAGTTTTGTTGATAAATCTGTTTCCTGACAGGAAGTGGGTTTTATTGGTCCCCCCCCCCCGAGATTCCCACACTGAATGAGAATGCATCAACAACCTTTCCTAATGTGGAATCCTCCACAAATTTTACATAGCAACTGCTATTGCCACTTCTGACTACAAGTGTAGTTTAAACTATCTGAAAGGGATTACATTAGAAAAGTGAGATTAGTATGTATTCCTCAGCATAAAGTTCAGTATCATATAATTTAGGGAAATAATTCTCATAAAGAATTATATCCACAAACACATGCTTATTACTGGGTCTTAAATTCAGTTACAGAAGTTATAATTTTTGCCTGGACTCTTCAAGTGCCTACTTATTATTTTTTGCCCCTGTATGATTCATTCAGCCTAGTAATCATCACTGCCCAATCTGTTCCCTTCAACTGTGTTAAGACTCTAAGTCTCAGAACTGCCATTTTATCCACAATTAATAAATACATGCAGCTCTCTTCTCTTCCCTTCCCTTTTTGGGCTACAATTCTCTCACACACACACACACACACACACACACTTCCACTTCTATACAGAGAGTTCATTCATGGAGAATAATTGCATCATGAATTATCTCATTAAAAAAACTGGGAATGTTTCTAATACACCAATATGTTTTATCTAAAAATGGGATTTTCTGAAATGAAGAATATATCTGTTTTTAGAACTTCAGGCTATGGCCAGATTGACATTTTAAAGTTAGCTTTGAAGGTGACAAAACTGTTGCTTTTTAGGTTTTGTTACAACTTCTGACACTAAAAGGAATAAATCAGTAATTTCTTTTTCAATTCAAAAACTATACTACATCCTATTCTTCTTGAGAGACTCCACGTCTGTGTTATTTTTACATTTCATTTTTCTCAAACCTCACTGCTTAAAGACTCCAATTAAAACTATGGATATATATACCTGCCAAGTCAAGATAACTTTTTATGATTTAATAAACTGGATTCCAAGGTTTCATAATAGATCTTTTAGTCTGAGATGATGCCAAAGTTCTGTGTTATTTCTGCAGCAGCAGGCCATCATAGCTTCATTTTTATCAAAGGTTACTGTAAGCTACCAAGCAGCTGCCCGTCTTTAGAATATAAACTTTATACGCAAATTTGAAACAAGACTAAGATGCTATAAAATATATGTTTAAACATGCTGAACAATTTCTTTTCAAATTCTCAACAAAACTGGGGCCAGGAAAGCAGGAAATACTCAGAATAGGCAATTTTTTAAGGTTACCACAAGAATAATATTTAAAGTAGACTAAAAAAATATGCCACAATTATCCTGTAAGATGTAATTTTTCACAGGAAACACAAGGAGATGCTTGTAGGGATTTTTTAAATGAGAAATAAGAACTTATATAATTATTTGACATAATCTGCCTTTGTTCAAGCAAAACTTACATTTATTTCTCTGGAGCAGTATTCAACAGAACTGGAATTTTTATTCTTGAAACAACTGAATACAGGTATTAAAACATCTAGCTCAGTCATGAACATTAAGAACAATCAATTAGAAGAAGAAATACTGTAGCTAAAACTAAAAGCTACATTCCTACTCCATTCTATTTTGGTTCACCCACACAAGAGATTTCATTTCTAACTAAAAAGTAGTACATTTGCATTTTAATGAAAAAAAAATGAGTTGGAAAACTTCTTCCACATGCAAAAGAAAAAAAAAGGAAGAGAAGGAATGTAAGGAAATCCCTTGGATTTCCTACTAAGAATCAAAGAAATGTATATGACCTGGTCCATTGCTACTGAAGATATACTAGTTAGATATGTATCCCCAAAGGTTTACAGATGTCTGAATACAAGGCTGAATGTGTACTTAAATTACTATATTTATATTTCTTTTATAGTATTTCTTTTATTCAACATAAATATATGATCTTATTACTGTTTTGTATTTTCTATTTTACATGTTGTATTCTGGTATGTCCTAATCGCTAAACAATAAACTATTACTATTACTAGCATATGTAGAATGTACTTAATAAAATATCAGATTCATAATCTGAAATTCTCTAGTCAGTTCTGTAAAAAGTTAAAGCTTTTCAGAATTTAAAGGAGTTCAAGACTTTAGAACGATGGAGGAATTTCATATAGTCATCAATTTATTATCAATCGCCTAATGACTGTTCAAAATTATAAGAGACTCAGGAAAAATTACTTATGACCCATCTTTGAAGTTACTGCTGCACCACCCAGGAGGCCACATGATTTTATTTCAGACAGTTGGCAACCTGCGATCATGTAATCACCATTTGCAGTCTTCTTTATTGGCTCCCTCAGAAAGTCAACATTACTGGAAAAGAACTTTATACTTACTGTTCAGAAAGATTGCATTTGCAAGCTTTCTAGCCAAAATGCAAATTTTCTGAAGGGTAGAAAAACTAGCACACAGAAGGGAAGGGCTTACTTTCTCCAGCACAGACCAGCAATCATCTTTTGCACAATGAGGGGAGAGGAATCACCTTGCTGGGCCAGAAAAAGGCAATTCAGATCTTCAGGATTCAAGCTTCCTTTCTCTGACCCAATCTGGCAGTTCCCTTTCACACATGAAAGAGAGGGGAGGGTTTGCGGTAGACAGGAGAAATGAAGCTTGGCTCTTTGGTATCCAATCTTTGTTTTTCCAGCACAGCACAGGATTTCCCTTCTGTGCATGGAGGAGAGCTGCCTGCCCTCTTTCAGCAGGCAGCTCTTTCATTCTGTCTGCTTAGTGACACAACTATAAGGGCCAGGTTTGCGGTTGTTGAATGAAGCAGACACGTAGGCACCTCGCTAAATGACTGCAATGAATTAAACCAAAATTCCAGGCCTAATTGTAATTGTGAGGACTACCCATACCATTATGAATGAATAATGGAGAAAGGGGTCCTTCTCTATTATTTATCTGATATTAACTCCGTATTTTCAGAGAAAAGTACAGTATCACATATCTGCAACTAAGAAGTCTGTATAATGGCTGTGTCAAAATTCATTTATTTTTACAGTTAATATGCTGGTTGCACTGCTTTCCTTTATTATAAAGATTGGGCCAAGGTTAATTAGTTCCTAGTAATATCATAGACTACTATATCAGGGGACCCCAACCACCGGTCTGTGGACCAGTACCAGGCCGCGGCATGCCAGCAACCGGTCCGCACAAACAAGCAAAGCCCAATCCGGGGGATGCAGGCAGCACACAAAACCACGCACTCTCCAGTCCATGGAAAAACCTTTCTCCACGGAACCGGTCCCTGGTGCCCAAAAGGTTGGGGACCTCTGTATTATACTACTCTCTGTATTGAACTATAAATGCAATACAGTTATAATCATACATAATGGCTTGTGGAAAATTCTGTTGGCCATCTCTTAATGGAAATTGGCAATAGAAACTTAGTTTAAAGGCCACGTATTAAAGATTTTTTTGTAAGAGTAACCATTTTTTTAAAAAAAATATCTGTTAGACAATTACATAAAATTGTGTTCCAATCTCACTTCATACAAATAGCCAATTAGAATTACCAATACACCTCTTATTGCTAACATTAATAGAAAAATCCTGATTTAGTTCTTGAAAGTAGGATTTGGAAAGCAAAAGATTCAACAGGAAACTATATATGAGAGGCCTTTTTGGTTCCTAGCTGCTGCATTTTAAAAAGTATATTGTTCTCAAATCTTTGTGATAATGAGAGCTAGAAAATTCTAGCGTAAGATTTAATGTTGTATTTTTTTAAGTAGCTTCCCACAGCTTGTACATTTGGAATATAAAAAAATATATGAAACAGTAGAATTATCTGGAGTTTAAACAATCCTGCAGTTTTACTTTTTTGAATATTATCTAGATTAATTTTTTTTAAAAAGAACTAACATTAACAATATCAATTGAATATCTTTCTCAAAAACTAATTCTTTGCTTTTTCAAATATAAATTCCTCCCCTATACTCTAAAAAAAATTAAAATTTCATCTTAAACATTAGCAACATAAATGCCATGCAAACTCATCTTGTCCTTGCTAGCCATAGGGAAAGAAACTATAGTAATCTTTGGTTGTAGGGACTTTCAGTGTCCACATTTTCATTTATTTTTTTAAGTAATTATTCCAGAGTGGTGGCGTGACCATTTAGATCAGGGGTCTCCAAACTTGGCAACTTTAAGACTTGTGCACTTCAACTCCCATAGTTTCTCAGTCAGCCATGCTGGCTGAGGAATTTTGGGACTGAAGTCCACAGGTTTTAATGTTGCCAAGTTTGGAGACTCCCAATTTAGACATTAGATTAAAAAATAAGTGGGGGACAATTATATATAAAATTTAACAAATTAAATTATACATTTTAAAAATAAATATTGTGAAAAATCTATTTATGAATTCATGCAGTAATCTGAATTATTTTAAAAGAATTCTACTACAAACTATTGAATTAATTGAAGTTTTTAAGTACTAATCCAAATATAGTTCATGCAATTTTTATTTCACAAGATTACAATAAATTTAAAACTAAATGAATCATCTGCCATCTAAAACGGGTCTCCAACCCTCTGGCCATGGCCTGTTCGGAACCAGGCCGCACAAGCTATGGGTGAGTTGTGCACATGCGCAGCCCACTTGCATGAGTGACTTTACAATTATTAATGCACTTAGCAGAGAATACTGTTAATCCTCCATTTTCTTTCCAGTCCATAGTAAACAAATGTTCACCAAAAATTAGATAAGAGATATGGCCGTATCCAACATGTGTAGAGCCATAGAAAAAACAAAAACGCAGACTCCTTGCTAGGTCTGCTTAAAATGTCAGAGAACTTGTAGAGCAGTATCAAGCAAATGTTATCTGGTTTTCTGGAGCCTTTTCAAGTGGTTATGCTTTATCAACTCTCACCAAAAAGGAAATTGCATACATTAAAGACTAGGTCCCCAATTAAACAAAGAACTTATTAAAATTACATCTGGGAAAGTGAAATTCTGCAATATAAATGCTAGCATCTATTTTTAAAGGTTATGTCAACAGAAGTTGGTTTATTTATATTTCAAAATACAGTACAAATAGAGACAGATACCAGTTTTCAGTTATAATACCCACAAGAAGAGAATGCTGGCAAAGTTTCTGGAAAGTCCTGAGCACCTTTGTATTCAATTAAGAATTCAGGTTAGTAAAAAGTAAGATAATCTTAATTCAAACAATATTTTGGGTGACCCAACAATTTACACTTCTGTACTTCCCCATTTTGTGCAGCATTCCTCTCAATTTGATCAGCATTTTTTCCCAGCAAAGCGAAACAGTTGTGCATGAACAGAGATAACAGGGAACAGCTTCCAAAGTAGCTACTTCTAAGCACTCTGAAGAACATTTTTAAAGGGTTTTTACAACATTAAAACCAAGGAACTTTCATATTTAAAGTACATTTACTAACCACATTTTGGCATATAAAGCATAATAGCAACCTAGAGATAAAGCTAAACAGGAAATAGAAACCTCACTCAAAATCAAAGAAACAAGCATGCAAATCTACAGCTTGTGTCCTACTTTGCATCCAGAAGAGTGCAGAAGTGAACAACTTTTGTGAGGCTGAGGGCCAATTGGTGTTTTAAGTGTTGCATCAGGCAAAACACTGCTACATGTGAGCAGAATAAGGATAAAAACCTGGGTTTTTAATTTAAAATTCAATACATAGTTAATATGATTACTTCTCACATATATGAACATTTCTCAAACTGGAGTATTAAAATTCCAATTCTGTGGCAACTTTTGCAAGGCGTACCTCTGTTTTTAGAAAGTTGTATATGACCCTAAGAACAAAATTTGTATACCTCCGATTTGGCGTCTTATATGATTTCAGTTTTAGGGATCAACCCTATTTGTGTCTGCATTCAAAACTTGAGGAAATTATTTGAGAAAATTCTAATCTATCTTAAAAGTGTGTTGTCCTTTTGTTATCTATTAACCACAATCTATTAATCACAACACTATGAAGATGCAGCTGGGAGTAAGTCTACTGTATATAATGGGAATTATGTTTGTATAAGTATGCTATGAAAATAAAATAAGATCATTGCCAGAGTGGCACCATAACTGGACAATTTACATTCTTAGTTTTTCTTCTGGAACTAAATATACATGAAATCATATAGTTGGCATTTTGATGGATCAGAAGTTGTTCAAATATCAGCTTACTTTCATTCAGAGGCTTCCATTTCAGTTGATCTTGGCATACTTTAGAGGATCAGACCAACTGAAACAATTACAATTTCATGGTGGCTGCTAAGAATGCACCCTGGTGAAATATGAACTAAATAATATTTAGCTTTCAGATGCCAATCTGTGTCATAAATTTGTATTTTGGTGTTTCTGGCTTGTTCATATTTCTCCACTGATGGGGGAAATATGTGAAATGGGTTATCTGTAATCATAGTTAGCACATGTCAGAAATAAAACACAGCATCCATCAAATAGTAGCAATTAGAGTGCTGCAGGAATATTTTGCTTCTGTACCATATCTCTTTCAGAAAACTTTAAAACATGTTGAAGAAGGCAATAAATAAAACACAAGCCTATTACCTTCTAAACCAAGCATTTTCACGATCCTTTGAAATATATTTGCAGTTATCCCCAAATAACGTGTTACATTTTTGCAGTAGTCTAGACTTCTGTTGTTGATGAGATTAACATTAGAAAGATCAGTTTTTCAATAAAATGTTTATCAAATAAATTTTCCAACAGAAATCTGCACCGTGGAATGAATGAAGATAAGAAATAAGAGATTCTAACTTCTCAGTAAGACTTAAACAAAAATAATTCAAATTTTCAGGAATTATTCCACATTTTCAAGGTCCAATTAGTGCCACACCTAACAGATGCTATATATAAAATACAAGGGAGAAGTTTAAGCAATTGATGCTTTTCAAATTAGTCCAGACTGAATGGATGTTAACAATATAAGAAAAAGGACTTGGATTTCACAAATGTTTCAGAGTTTTATATTTTAAAACATGTTTTGTGACTTCACCCATTCATGAACAAAATAGGGACCTACAGTTAGATTGGTTTTAGCTGAGCTAATGGCATGCAGCAATACTGCTTCAAAGTAATATTCATAGATTAATATTCAACTGATCACTTTTTTTTCTGATTTTACATTTCACGGTGTTGTCAAACATGTTTACAAATTTTCATTTTCAGAAGCTTGCTCCAGAGCATGATATTTTTAAAAAGAGAAAGTGATAAGATTGTAGGTTGTGAGGAAGAAACTTAAAGATATTGATGCATCCAGTTGTGTTATTCAACCATTCTTACCTTTTCAGAATGCAGGGATAAGCAAAGTCTCAAACATGAGGCTCATTCTCAGCTACACTATTATCCTTACTGAAAATGGAAGCAATCTTAATGAGTCTATCTAGGGAACATGCCAGATATGCTAATGTGTCTAGGGGGAGGGGCAGAAAGAGGGAAACCTCTTACCAAAGGTACATGCCAACAATTATTAAAAATGTTTTATAACTATGGATAAGAAAACAGCCAACAGCCTCTATCAAAACAAGAAACATAATAACACTTTTTTTTTAAAGAAAAAAGACAGGGATGTCAATTTATATCCTTAGTGTCTCCTATTCTTTTAGCAGCTACTGTACAGTCCACCTAGTTTCCAAACCCGGCATTAAGAGGATTTTTAATATATTCCTCACACTCTGACCTCTACTGTCAAGCTTCCACCAATCAGGGGGTTCCATTTCTTACAAAGCTCCATCAATCTGGTGATTTAACATCACAGACTGCAGCTTAATCTAGAGGATTCCATTTTCCCTCCTGCACACCAAGGCAGTGCAACCATTATATAAGTCTGCTTCTTTCTTCTCTCCCAGCCTCCTCTTCTGCGATCTTCCAAATGCCCGCTTTACTTACAAAAGAATATGAAGAAAAACACCAGCACTAATACTATAGCCCTTTGATTTTTTGTGTGTGTGCGTGTGTATACGTATACACAAAAATGCACTCACTCCAAAATGCGTATCCTTATTTTCGCTATGCAAATAAAAAGAGAGAAAAAATAGGAGGGGTGACAGGAAAATAAAGAAAGGGAAAGCGCCTCTATAAGACAGAAAGAATATTCACAAGATGTTTTTCACCGAGACAATGCAAGGAGCTCATTAAAACTGCTAAACATGCCACACGCTGACGAGGAGACACGCTAGATTAGGTTTTGGTGCCCCGCTGTTTTTATTATGCAATGTCCTGCAACCCTGCTCTTTTCCACCCGACACTGCAGCAATTCTCCAAGGGGTAAGGGTGTGTGTGTTGGTGTGTGTGTCCACGACGCACACGCAGCGCGCACGCCCAAACTCGCACACGGGGTGGTGAGAGAGAAAAGAGAGCGGGTTACCTGTAGGAACGCTCCCCTCGCACTGTATGCTTCCTGAAAGGGATGATGGTGCCGTTATCCTGGATGATGTCGTTGTTGTTCTCTCCATTTGGGGACAGCGCTTGAGTAGGACCAGGCATTGGAGCGCTCCCAAAAGCAAGCAGCCCAAAACCTGGGTGCCTGGGCGAGGAGAGGCTGGGAACGGGCTGGGCTGCTGCTTTTCCTTTACTACCGATTCTGTCCGTCTCTCTTCGCCGCCGTCTTCTTTCCCCTCCTTTCTGGTCGGTGACGTCAAATAGCCGGGAGCAGCACCCAGGCCACGTGACTAGCTGCTCGCCATAGCAACCAGCTAACTCATCAGATCTCGATTCACACAGGGCTTGAGCGCGGCCACACGGAGGCAGCCAAACAGGCGCAAGGGGCAGGGCTAACATCTGGCACGTAGAACCCACTCGGCTTGGCGCGCGCCCCCGCCTCGCTTCCTCTCCGATTTCCCTCCAGCCATGCACTCTGTAAATGCAGCTGCCGATACAAAGAGCCACCTTTAGAAAAAGGCAGGCATCGAGGGAGACCGGCTGCGGACGTTCTAAAAAGACATCCCTACCGTACTGTAATTCGGCTTAGCCTTTTTCCTTCACGCCTCACCCAGTTCGTAAAATTTTACAGAAATCATCCTGCTTTTTCAGGCAATTCAACTATATTGGATCGACCGTAACAGAGGACGGAATAGCATAATCAAAACATGCGATCCTGCTCGAAGAACCCGAGCTTTAGAATTACGAGGTTCTCTTTACTGTCAATAATCATCCAGGATGAAGCTTGGGAAATGTGCACAGCATGGGAAGTAGTTCTGAGTAGATAAAGAAAGGGAGATGGTGCGTTAAAGGCCAGTTTTCTACAGAGTTATATTTAAATGGCTATTACACTATTCTCTTTTGCTTTTTCCATTAAGGAGACTTATTTTCAGGCAAAGGACGTGATAAAAAGCTCTTCCCATTCCTAAGTATGGAGACAAGCAAAGAGGCATTTCCAGTTCTCTCCTTTCTCGACAATAATAATAGTTTGTTACAATTATAACCCTAGCAAACAAAATGAAAAGTCTTTTGTTCATATCTTCATAATCCACTATCATCTCCACCCTGATAATAGCAAATTATCTTTGGCTCCATGACTGAAAGCGGTATCAAAACCACTGTATACAAAACTGAAATGGCATCAATAATCTAAATATTAGAAATGTGGACATAAATCCTAATAAGGTGTTTGTATGGTATAATCTTCACCACTGTCTTCATAAAATCACTTCTCAGACTTATATACTCTTTTCTTCCTTATTTATTGTTAACAAAAAAAATGAGTAAAGCAGTGCTGCTGAATTTTTAGAGTGTATTAAAGATCTGACTATAAAGTCTGCTTGTGTTGTTAAACATTTTTCATTTTCCTCTTATGTACTCTTAGCAGGAAAAAGAGTATCTAAAAACTCTTCTTCCTTAAAGGCTTTTGAAATCACCTTGAAAAGTTTAAATGCATTTTAAAAACCTCAAGAGTATTCACTGAATCTTTCTGATGATTTTCTTCCTTCAGAATATGCATGAAGAGGAAGGCAGTTAAAAATGTTTTGTAAAAACCTAACAGATCTTAACAACAATCTTGTTAAGTACCTGAATAACCACACTCCTTTGGTCTCAAGTGTCCCTGCCTGGCAATTGTTTTCATCTACTTACCATAAAGTAATAAATAAAGCTTTGATTTTATAATATTTTAAGCAAGAAGAAGAGAAATATCCATCCAAATTACAACTTTTTTGAAGAGGATTTTGCAAGATTAATTTAGGTCACTTGAGCAAGTTGGAGAGCTATGGAGCTTTTCTAAGGGATAGGCTTGGAAATTTCAGAAGTAAGGACAAAGTAACAAAAGCTACCTAAAGTGAACTTATATTATATACATGAACTGTTTCAAGGAAGATTTGCAAAAAATAAGATTTACAGATCACAAAGAGCTAGATTAACAAATCGTGCTAAGCAAAATCCAAATAAATTACGCTACAGTTAAAGCAATTTGTAAATTAGTATGAAATAGTTGAAGACAAACAATGGCTATCTGCCCATTCATAGATTATGTAGTAATTTGGCCAAAATGATCCTTGTGCTAATTTTGAAAATCTACATCACATTAGCTTGACTATTTGTTTTAACCTAACCTATTTTAATTTCAGTCAAGATAGGTAACATCAGCTAGGGCTAGGCAACACTGGCTAATACAGTTTTTTTTTAAAAAAAGTTTTGGATCTGGATAGAATGGAAGATCATCAAGACATCTCAGGTTTATAGTGTGGACTAGAAAATTGAAAAATAGCCTAGAAGAAGACAGTGAGAATCTACTTTTGCATCATTGCCTTTTATTTCCATATCAATTGTGATATGGTTCTAAGGAAGCCTGATTTCAAAGGGATTGAGAACAGCTTTGGCGGAAAAGAAATCTAACATAAGCAGAGTCAAATCCACTCTAGTATTTAATGTGGGGAAAAAGCATGTGTTAATTTTTTATTCTATTCAAATTGTGTCTGATTCTTGAAGACCGCCTGGACAAGTCTCTGCAGTTTTCTTGGCAAGGTTTTCCAGAAATGATTTATCGTTGTCTCATTCCTAGGGCTAAGAGAAAGTGACTAGCCCAAGGCCATCCAGTGGACTTTGTGTCTAAGGTGGGACTAGAACTCATATCTCCTGATGCTTTAACCATACATCAAATTGGCTCTTTAACTATTCAGGAAAATGCAACTCACACAAATTCATTACATTTAAGAAATATTGACCAACCACAAGATATTCCTCCACATCCATACTTTTTTTAAAAGAAACCTTAGAACAGTAGACCGTTACACAGTGAGTAGTGCCAGTTTTTGGAAATTGGTTGAACTTCTCAATCAGGACAACTGCTACAGTCTATCCATCAATTTTGATAGACTGCAATCCTATAGCTTCCTTTCTCATATAAACACTGAACTCATCTTTATTAACAAGTACTCCTCTCTCTATATGCTTTTTCCTCCACATTTATTATCCACCACTTTTACAGTCCTGCATCTTGATTATGAAACAAATAAGAGAAAAGCCATAAATTTTCATAGAAGATGCTCAAATTATTTACTACTTCTTGCTTTGATACTCAAAATGCGTATGTACTGGCTTCTGCCTATTCCAGGATCCTGAAGAAAACTCTCCAAGAATGTCTCTATTTTTATGTAAACACTCAGCTCCTCCCAGTCTTCCTGACTCTATTCTGAACAGGAGCTACAAGGTCATAAAAAGGGAGTTTTTTATGTAGTACCCGTGTTTTCCCAAAATTAAGACTGAATCGTATATTAATGTTTGCTCAAAAAAAAACCATTTTTGGGTAATGTCTTATTTTTTTCACACCGGAGGTGGTGAGTGCACAGGGGCCTACGGCCATGGCCCCTGCTAACTCGGCCTGAGGGGGGGAAGCAGATGGTGGGACGGACTGGGCAGGCAGCCATCCAGTGCATCTGGCAGGCCGGTGCCTCCATGAGGGGAGGCGAGGCAGGTGGCAGGGCGGGGGTGGTGCCACGCAGGCCAGATCATGTGCCTCCCCCCCATGCCTCTGCCACACCATGGTCCCTGCAGACTTGGCCCCTGCTGTCCAATCCCACCTGAGCCCAGCCCCGGAGCTGCCCCACATGCCCCGCACCTTGGGGCCCTGCAGCCAGGCCGGATGCACCCCACCACTTGCTTCACTGGCACCCCGGGAGCTCAAGGTCTGGATCAGGCACCCTCCGCCCAGGGCAGCCTGTGCTGCTGTGAGCGATGTTCAGCTGGCCACGCCCATGCCCAAATAAACTGGGGTTTATTTGGGGGGTTATATTATGAGCATCATGAAAAATCATGCTAGGGCTTATTTTCTGGTTGGGTCTTATTTTGGGGGAAACACGGTATTGATACATCTTTGCACATTATTTTAGTTGTACTATATTTTATATCTTGAAGGACTCCTCAAAAACACTTTTGCTCTTCAATTTTTCAAACAGTTATAAGATGCAATCACTCTTTGTTCCCCCCAATCCCACTTTTTTTAAAATTAAACTTTTGGTAAACCTTTTCCGGTTTTCATGCTCTATGTAATTCCCCCTATAACTAATCTAGCTGAAGCAGTTTCATTCTGTTTTTCTGTTTACTTTTACTATAAAAATTTGTACTTTTCTTGCATTTTCTCTGAGCCACATTATATTATAATTTGCCAAGGGCATATCTCTCTCTTCATGTACTCTGCAAAGCATTACATATATTTACAGTGCTATGTAAACAGTAAGGCAATAATAGTTTACTGCACAGTCTAACCTTTTGGCTTACCTGGGCTGCGTTGACTGAAGTGGAATTATCTTGGGCCACATATAAAATATATAATATAGTTAATGTATAAAAATAACAAGCTTCCTTTTTTTATATATTTTTTATTGTCTTGCAGGGCTCTACTAGCTATCCAGGGCCACGTGCAGTCTATGGGCTGCAGGTTAGATATATTTGATATATAGTAAATATTTAAGTATCACTATAGATGTTGGATTGTATAAATGTTTTATCTTTATTTGAGAAATGCACTTTTGACACATTCTTGCACCATTAAAAAAATAACATGACTGCAAAATGACTTAATGGATACATCTAAAAAAACCTGGAAACTATGCTGAGATAATAGTTCTGGATAGTGTAAAATATTTTGAGTTACGTTTTAAAAACTGAAATTTAAATGTCTAATTAATTGAGTCCATTAAGAGAGCAACAAATCCTAAAAATACTGAATATAACATTGTAGCATTACATGTTAAATTTGTTTCAATTCTGAAAAAAATCAAGTATATTTCCAGGAAGACCTATTCTCAACACCAGCTCTTTTATTCCAACTGTGTTCGGTAAAATTAAGGTATAGAAAGGAGGAAAAGGCCTACATTTTTTTCTTTTGCTTTATAGTTACAGTTTTGCCAGTACTATTCTGAGAACAGAGAGAAGAAATAAGTTCCATATGGATAGCAGACTTTTTAGCTTGGTTAACATTCACTGCTTAGAAACAATGCATATATTACATATGTACTTAATTTTACCATCATCACAAGCTGCTACAAATACACCAAGTCATTTAGTAGGATTCCATCTCCCACAGCTATAGTTGTACATGCCCCCCAAAGTTCCATTTCCATTTATGAACCAACGGACATAAGAACACAGACTGAAAGCAAGTAGTTAGAATACTGTTTGGTTCTTTAATTATGCCTTTTAAGAAAATTAATAAGTAGTAATTTGGGTTTTGGAACTATGCCTAAAGAGAGTGCTTTACATTCACCCTCCCCCCACCAAATGAAAGCAAAGAAAATATGTCTTAGTAAATAAAACAATGCAATGCTTTTTTCAAAAAACAGTAGACTAAATATCTTTAAAACATGCTTTTAAAAATATTATCCCAGTATGTCCCTTTCTTTCTGCATAAAACTCATTCCAAGCATTGTTTTAAACTGTTCCACTTGGGTAATTCTCATCAAAACAGAAGAACCAGATTCAAATAATAAAGCATTAAAATGAAAAGAGAATTACTTATATTTTGTTAGCATAATTTGTTATTCCAGGAAGAACTTTGATTTGGGAATTTTTACATTAGGACATTTTATTTTCCCATTTTTGTGTGTTTTTAAAAATGGCTGAGATTCTCACAGACAAGCATCCCATGCTGTTGCTATAAAGTTGTCTGTGTAAGAAAAAAGAGAACACATGGAAATGTGTTTCAATCAGCTTGCAAACTGAGTACAGTATCTTTTTTGGCTCAAGAGTCTCCTATGTCACAGCCATTTCTTTTCCTTTTACATTAATGATTATCAGATGCTCACATAAATAACAGGGGAAAGGCTCAAAGGACATTTAGTCTGAAAATATTTTGTGAACAACAGTGGCTCTTCTGTTCCTCTAGGCACTGTTCATGTATCCAGATGCAACAGTCCCAAGATTGAATTTGCCAAGAACAAAAAGGAAGATGAACAAATGAACTGCCAAATAATACTGAGAACGCTATTCACAGCTCCCATTCTCTTTCATTGTCTCTCACGCATACTGTTGCAAACATTTTGTGAAATGTATCTCTCCATCTCAATGTGGAGTAATAAACAGAATGCTAGAATGAGACTGAAACAAATAAAATAACTAAAACTCATTAAGTTGATTGGGATGGTTATTATTTCTCACCCTATTAGTGTTGTTAAGAATGTAAAACATTATGTATCATTCTGAGTTTCTTATGAGAAAGATGAGATTAAAGCCATTTAAGAAATGATACTTCAGGAGGATTTAAACATTTCAGTAGCAAGGAGAGAATAGCAAACTCTGCCAGGGATAAAAATTGTGAAAATAATGTTTCATTTCCATTGTGAATGGAGAGTGCAACTTTTCCTATTCTTTTGGGATACAATACTGTCATTTCCTTGTAAATCTTCCCTATTCTATTACTGACCAAAAGATCCCACAACAAATGTGTCCTTTATATGAAAGGGATTGGCATCAGGACAGAACAAAAGAATCACTTCCTCTGCCAGGATTCCTGCCTTTTGCACACATCAACATTCAGTTTGTTGTTTAAGTTAGCACTACTATGGTAGATCTCATGGTAAGGGTTCTAAAAGCAATAAAAGAGAAAGTGGGAAAGGTAATTTCTGGGTTTTTTTCCAGTGCCTCCAGTTTATTGAGACAGCCACAAAAGCTGAACTGACTTGAGAGAAGAGAGATCAAGAAGGGATGACTGTGAGTTTACCTCCTCACAAAATTTCCCTCCACACTTTCTTTCACTTCTTATCATCTAATTTAGAATGTTAGCTCTTTGGCTTTATGCAATTTAATTTTAATTTATTTAAAAATGCCCTCTATTTTAAAGCTGCTTCGGGACATTTCCAACTGGTATAGTTTTCAATCCTCCACAAATCAATTTGAAGTTTATCTTTAACCATCTTCATTTCTGCAGCCTCCAAAGAAGAATAGGTAAGGAATAATATGAGCCAGACAATTCTCCCTGTTGCTGACCTAAATACAGAAAAGAAAATAAATTGCCAGCATCCTGCTGCCATCCAGGTTTTCAATAAATCCTGTGAGCAGCTGTTACAGGAAAAAGCTGCCTTGGTGCAAAAGCATCATCTATTTCTATCAAAATATCTGCAGCTTAGAGCATGGGTGTCAAACTCGCCACATCACGTGACCTGTCGTGATTTTTTTTGCATTGACGGAGCTGGGGTGGGCGCGGCCTCCGTATGAGATAACCGGCCGGCAGTTTAACACCCCTGGCTTAGAGGCTGGGAAGTGATTGAGGCAAGAACTGGGTGCATATTGCTTATATAAACCGTTAGGAAAAAAACAGTGCACAGTTTTTGAATCTTTGTTTTTTAATGTGTTTGTAAAATTAAGATAGGATAGGATCTGCTTACTGATAAAGTTACTAATATTTCTTCCTTAGCATAATTCAGCTGCAGTGGCTATTTCGCAAAGAGCTGTTTGCATCCAGGAAAAACCTATAGAAGAAAAAAACCTCTTTACAAATCCAGTACCACAGAAGAGGAGGATCAACTGCTTTATTCTTTTGGTTTCAGATGAAGTAATGCAGTCTTTAAGGTCACATGACCTTAAACAAGAATAAAAATAAATGTAGAAAACAGAGTGGAAAGTTTGACATAGTCCATAAAAGCAGTATTTTAGAAGGAATTTTCTTATTTTCTAAATAAGCCTGAAAATGTCGAGCAAACAGTTGAACATACCAGAACATATCAAATGAAAAGTTTCAAAGAAAAGTAGATAGTTTAGAATTCAAGAACATCTGAATTCCATAGAAACAGGCTGCCTATTTTAAAAAAAAAGCATTAGAAAATATTCTGTTAGTTCCTGAAGAACTACAAAATAAGATCAAGCTAGAAACCTTGGTATGATAGACAATACAAAAAAGAAGTTGTAGAAGGCCCTTGAGTTGAAGAAAGATGGAGAAAGATGTGCTTCATATAAAACATGCAGTTATAACTTCTGTAATGAATAGTTATTTATTTAACACCATCTGTAGAATCGCCCATCTCACATAATAATTCTGGGTGGCATATACAGTAACAATCAAGAATACATAAAAAGTATTAAATCAATCAATATAAATTAAAATAAAAACAAGACAAAAATGGCAGGAAAACAAACAGGGTGCAATCCATTAACTTTCATATAATCAGCTAATAGGCTCCACTCTACCATGGAATCACAAGATAATTAACAGAGCCAGGTTTTTAAGGCCTTCTGGAAGGCCAGTATACTATATACTAATACTATTAACATTGTTAACTAATCCTCTAACAATATGATTCACTATCTCTTTGGGCTTTTCTCTACTTGTATCTTTTGATTGCACAACCAGCTCTTGCAACTTATTGGTTCTGCTGTGCTCCATGACAATGCCTTCATCTTGTTCCCAGCTCATGAATGAGACAGGGTTAACTAATCTTTAACAATACTAGTACTTCTGGACCATTTCCCTTCTTATTTCAATACTTTTTTTAAACTATGGAATCACTCATGGGCAATACCATTGCCCAGTACTGAAATAAAGGAACTTCATGGTAATTAGCATTTAAAAAATAAATATTCTGTTGCAACATGCTTGCTGAATTTAGAGTAGGACAGAAATGTATTTCAAAAAGAATTTTAAAAATCAAAAATGAATTTAATGTATTAATCATGATTAGAATTCATGAAATTCAGCTTTTAAGTTTAAACACAATAGTTCTTCCTAGGGGGCACTACGTATGAGCGGCAGCGAGCGGCCACAGAAGAAGTAGGCCGGCGAGGCAAGGCAAGTGTTGGGGCGTGGGAGGCCTGCCTGTGGCAGTCCTAAGGTAAGTGGGTAAGACATCCTCTGAAAATAAGACCTGGTGCCTCTTTTGGAGACAAAAGAAATATAAGACCGGGTTTTATTTTCAGGGAAACACTGGTAGTGACCATTTGAAGTTACAATGGCACTGAAAATAGCGACGTATGACCATTTTTTATGCTTACAATTGTTGCAGTATCCCCATGATCAAGTGATCAAAATTTGGACACTTGGCAACTGGCATGTATTTATGACAATTGCAGCATCCCAGGTCATGTGATCATCTTTTGCGACTTTTTGACAAGCAAAGTCAATGGGAAAGTCAGATTCATTTAACAACCATGATACTAACTTAACAATTGAAGTGATTCACTTAGTAATTGTGGAAAGAAAGGTCATAAAATGTGGCAAAACTCACTTAACAACAGTCTTTCTTAGCAACAGAAATTTTGGGCTGAATTGTGGTCATAAGTTGAGGAGTACCTATAATAGATTTCATTAAAAAGACATAAGTGTCTATGAACTGCAGCTGACTTCATCAGATGAGACTAGCTAATCTGTGCAACTAATAAAATGAATTGCAGCTCACAAAAGCTTATGCTTTTTTTTTAATAAAATCTGACAGTGGGAAAATATACTATGCCAGACTCTTGATTTCTTACCAATTGCAGAAAAATGTATTATATTTAAAATCTCAGAAATAAAAATCAATTATGAGAAAAAAATCATTAAATGCATCAGCAGAGCCAGATATTTGAAACTTATTTTAACAAAAATTTTCCAAATCCTGTCTGAAAGGTACTAAGAAAGAAATTGTTTTTACATATTTACAGGTGATTATAAACCTGCTTCATTAAAAAATTAAACATTTATCTCTATTAATTGATTTCAATAAAACAGAATTGTAATAATTATTGTTCAGTTGCTTGAATACTTTGGTGTTTACAATAGTTTAAAGGCTGGATGTTTGTTGTGTTCTATGTTAAACTGAAAGTATTTGTAATAAGACTTTTTCAAGCCCCAAATAAGATCTTACTACTTCTATAGCAACACCAAGAAACTGGGACGGAAGAATAACTTTTTCAGAAGCTTTCTAGACATCGCCACCTTGTGGATATAGCTGTATATCACTTCTTATGCAGCTTATTGGATATTTAATTGCTGTAATGCAGTTGTTATTAAATGGGGTAGTTTAAATTGATGATATCTTTTTCCAATATCTTATATTTAATAGTTAATCGTTATAAATTTATTATGGTACTGAACTGTTTTATTGATTGTGTAGATATATAAGCATCAACATTGATTGTAATATTGATGTTGTGGGATAATTGTTTTATACTTTTGGTCAAATACTTTAGACTTCATATCAAGAGCACAATGTGTATAAATATGACATTTAATTTATTGCCTGCTAACTAATGCAACAAGTATTCAGAACTTACTTTGTATATTCATCCACTTGTACTGTCTGCTTAGATGAACTCTTTCTTGTAGTAGTTTGATACTATAAAAGAAAATATTGCAATTTTTAGTTTAACACAAAATAGAAAAAATATTCAGTACATTGCCTTTGTATATCCTGATTGACATCAATTTAAACTTGTTTTAGAATCCTCTTATCTGAGTAAGATATCTGAAAATCTGAACAAAGCATCACTTTTTCATACCAATGAGCAGACCTCATCCCTCAGGATAATGATGGTGCAATTCTTACACTACAGCTTATAGAAGCTATTAAATAATATATCCCTAGGGCATATCATTGCATCTGTTTAAATGTTGCATCATGCAATACAAAACTGTCAAACCACCACCACTACACACACATAAAGCAGATGCTTCTTATAGAATGTTTTTAGAGATACTAGGACTGCAGTTCCCAGAATTCTCCAATGCTTATGTAGGCTGTGGAATTCTGGTAGTTATATCCAAACACCTCTAGGAGGCACCAGGTTGGAAAAGGCTCTCAGGAATAGTAAAATTAACCCCAAACCAAAGAAAAAAACATGCTAACATGCCCTCCCAGAATTAATTCATAGCAATACAATGCTGCTAAGAAAATACGTAAATTAACATATGCAGTTATTATTATGTTTGTTGGGATGGCCGAGTTCTATTGTAGTCTTTGAGGGACTGTAAGTTCATATGTGCAATAGAAGTTGCATTTGAAAGCCTTGTTTAATAATTCTAAATCTCTCCTGTCATATTGTGATAAGCACAGAGATATATTGAACACAAGGGTTCCATTAATTTCAGTATAAATACTGCAATATACTTATTTTAGAATTCTACTAAAATAAGAGGATTTCAGAATGTATGCATAAGATTGCAATCTTTGGACCCAACCCAAATACTATTAGGTTTTTATCGATATGCAGATTAATTTACAAGTGTATTTAGCTATTTAATACAGACCTTGAAGACAAGCTAGAATTCAACCTAATGTACTATGGGAGAGTTGACTGTTAGCAAAGTAATCGCCAGTAAATAGACAGCACTATGCAAATGCTAAATAGTGGGGGGGAAACAGAAATAAACAGAATTTTACCAACCACTTGAAACATAAAAAAGTCACTTCCCTCTGTGGAAGGCAGAAAAGACCATTACCTTTAATAGTTGTTTCATTTAATAGGACAAATTTATATCCTACCTAGTATTTCTGAATCACATGCACATACATATACAGATGCATATACAAAGAGAGAAATATGAAGAACGGTTGCAGGGAACTGGGTATGGCTAGTCTAGAGAAAAAAAGGACTAAGGGTGACATGATAGCAGTATTCCAGTATTTGAGGAGCTGCCACAAAGAAGAGGGGGTCATCTTATTTTCCAAAGCCCCAGAAGGCAAGACAAGAAACACTGGATGGAAACTAATCAAGGAGACAAGCAACCTGGAGAAACTTTCTAATAGTGAGAACGATTAACCAGTGGAACAGTTTGCCTTTAGAAGCTGTGGGTGCTTCATGACTGGAGGCTTTTAAGAAGAGACTGGACAGTCACTTGTCTGAAATAGGGTCTTCTGCTTGAGCAGGGGATTAGACTAGAAGTCCCTTCCAGCTCTAATGATTGATTGATTAAATGAAAGGTACTTCAAAGTATCCCATATAATATTGTGTTACACTTCCAAATTGGATTTCTTTACAGGGATCCCTTAGAAAAGAGATGTACATCCTGAGGCTATATATAAAATGTATATTGTAAGTATATATTACACACATAAAATATGTGTTTTCATTTTCCACTAGCTAAACCCCTACTTTGAAGCTTAAAAGTTACACAACAGCAAAGGAAATCCTCTTTCTCACTTGTCAGATGCTTTTTGTTTCCACCCAATTGCAACTCCCAACATAGTGAACAAATGGCTCAGAGTTTAAACACAACTGATCCACTATGCATCAGAAGACAAAAACATACTGTATTTATGATGCTGCAATGTGTGAATTGATTCATATGTCATAATTAATTTCTAAGGGTTGTATTACCTGTACTGAATTGGATTCAGCCAAATTGTTGTTTAAGAATGGTCTCTCATTGTAGACTAGAATGAATCAATTAAACGTATCCGCAGAGTGGAAAAAATCATATAGTTATAATACTTACAATATGGAAATAAATTATTTCCATCTTAATATAGATAGAAATAATTGATATATATAATCGAGCAATCTTGAAATACATCATCCCGTTTTATATATCATTTTATTTGTACAGTGTTTAATTTGGCTCAATCCTTTGTGGCTACTCTAAGAAAATAGCATTCTATAAGCATTGTGCCTGTCTGGAAGTTTCTGACTCAAGATACAAATTTCTGACTCAGGGTAAAGCAGTTCCTTCTCCTTTTTGATTACAATTTGGAAATTTGTCAAGGGAACTGCAATTATATTTCACCTGCCTATTCATACAATTTCTGTTTGTTTCAGTACATTATTTGAACTAATATTTCACCACTTGCAAATCCTTGTTCAGGTATGGACATTTTTTGCCAATGTTCATTTTTCAACACATAGATATGCAGGAAGTGCTAATTTAAAATTAATGGAGTGTTAAGGAAAAATATTTTAGTTATTAATATTCATCTTTGTGAAGCACAAAATCTAAAACAGAAAAACAAGTTCATTAAGTAACCAAAGAAAGAATATATTAAATGAATAGATTTGACTGAAAAATATGTCATGGTTGTGACAGATGAAACTCTTCAAAAGAACTTCGAGGTATTGTTTACCTTAAAGAATCTTTTATTCGAGAGACAAAGTATCGGCACTACATAGTTGAAACCAGAAACTAAATTCCCCTCCCCTGGATACAAAGTAACAAAGTGCAATTCCCTCCTCCAATAAACAGTCATAAATCACATTCCCCAATTAGCTTGAAGCGAGGGCTTTCTCCCCAGCCCTCCAGCCTGCCAAAACACTATCAGCTCTGGGCCCAATGTCCTTGGGTTCCCACGACTAAGTTATTATTGTTATGACTAGCTAGACTCTCATCCCTATTCCCCCTCCCAGCAGCAACTAATTCTAAAAGCAATAAGAGAAAATGGCTGCATTTCCATCTATTGTCAAAGCAAGAACATCCGATGTTAGCAGCATTGACAAAATATTTGGTGGAAAATGATAAGAGGACAAAACTAAATATATGTAAGAATATAGCCCAAGTAAATATTATATCTTTTGACCAATAAAGGGCCAACTGGGCTCAAACGGAAAGGATACGTACATTAAATGAAATGTAATGAAAAGTTGGATACCTCACTGAAAATGAAAGACATTAGAAATGATTTGTATAACAGATTTAATCATCAGCCCAACTCATCTCACAGGGTAGTTGTTGGGAAAGAAATAGGAGGAGGAAGGAATACTAGGAAGAAATGCTACAGTTGCATTTACATTGTTTCCCCAGGGGATCCTTTCATGTGGTTTCTATGTCAATTGGAACCACCAGAGAGCAAGCAATCATTATGGATCATGTAACAACCAAGTTGTATTCTCTTTCTCTGCATGACAGATTACAGTTAGCTCATGAAACCTGCATTTTATTTTATTTAGCAAAATTGCAAGGTGATCAATGTGCAATTTTGAAATTCCAGCATTTATGAGGAAAATCTTGTTACAGACAGCCTAGAAAAGAGTCTTAAATTACTGTCAGTCTAGAACTCAAGGGCACAGATAATCCCTTGCAAAGGTCACCAAATCTTGCAGCACCAGAATCCATTTAAAAAAAAAAAAAAATAAGATGCATGCATAGTTAAGAAGACTATAAAACCTGAATCTAAATAAGCCCAGCTCTCAAATTTTTTGGCTCCAATTTTGTATAACTTTGTATTTTGCATTTCTACTCCAGGCCAAAGTTTTTCTCCATGAGCAAGACCACACAGCAGCTGATAGTGATAGGATCACATAGTACTCAGCTACAATGCTTATATGAGCTTCATGTACCATTCCATATGGCCGTAAACTTTTCAGATTTATAATCTTTACTATGATTATTACTTTAAGAAGATCACAAGACTCCTCAAATGTTAAAATAGGCCTGTTTAGAGGAAATATGCTAGTCCCTTTGTTTCCGATTATCCTAATACACAAGAATCCTTATGAAAAATCCAGCTGCCCTGAAGTTTATTAAACTGCAGACAAGAACATTTGACATGCTATTGAAACTTCTCTGGTGTCCCGCCTCTTTTCTTCCTTTCAGAATTTTCCACAGTATTTATTCATACTCAGAACTAACATAGACACTTATAACTTTCCCTGCCTATATACTCTACATATTCTGCAAGTCTCCACTGATAGGTCTTAAGGGATAACAAAGAGATGGAGTAACACTGGATTATCCTTCAACAATATTGTCTTCTGTCTCTGCAGAACAATGTTTTTCCACATTTATCCAATAAGTTGTTTCCCTCCTCTTAAATCTTTCCTCAGTAGCTTTCCTGACTCTAGTCTGATTTATCTATTCTGGATTTATTTCTACTAGAATAGTTCATTTACTTCATAATCAAATCCAAATCTTTCCTACTGTCATTCTCTGCTTAGTTTAAAAATCTACCTGGCAGGCACCCTATTTCAGTTCTGCATTCTGTAGAATGTCTAGCACACGCTGAATTACTAATAATAACCTAACCTTGAACAGCACAAGCAACAGACAGATGGTTGACTGTAAAAATAAAATATTTTTTAACATGCATTTTAACATCAGATTTCTGTATTACTCATGCTGGAAAGAAAAGTACTAACTCAGCCAGAGTTTATAAAGCACAGCAATTTAGAAGAAGAAATGTATTCCAAATCACACCTAGGTGGATTTTTTTGAATATTACTGCTGCAATCTATATGCCTTTCTGGCACAGTACAACAGTAGATCAAACTTCACCTTATCTCCTATTACAAGAGTATTTCACTAAACTTCTGAAATCAAAGCATAAAATGCTACCTGAATAGGTCTCAGAAACGGTTTAATTTTGCTTAATCTAATGCCTTATTCCTGCCTAATTTACAATTAACATTCCTTTGGAATAGGGTTAGGGGTTGTATTCCTGTTGAATACAAAGATCCCTGTTTGCCAAATCACTTCTGCTATATATTTATTAGACATTTATTCCCTAAATAATTTTGTAAATCATTCTGCTTATAGAGTTGGGGACTGAATCCTAAAATGCTGTATCTAAAAGCATCAGAAGGAAATCTCCTCCATTTGCAGTTTTTCTGCATCCCATTCCCCCACAAAAATTCTGTCTTAAGAGCCACTGGGGATCTTCTGAGAGGGAATAACAGCTTTGGGAGAAATAATAGAATGGAGGACAATACACACCCATTAACTTCACTAAGGTTGCAAATCTCTAACACTTAACAAAAAGTAAGCCTTATAGCAGGGGTGTCAAACTGCCGGATGCGTCATGCCGAAACTGCGCCCACCCCAGTTCCGGCAATGGGGGAAAAGTTGCAATACATCGCAACACGTCACGTGACGTCCCGAGTTTGACACCCCTGCCTTATAGCAATAACAATAGCATTTAGGCTTGTATACAACCCCATAGCGCTTTGCAGCACTCTCTGGGCAATTTACGATGTAAGCATTATTTGCATATTGTCCCAAACAATCTGGAAGAATGGAAAATTGAGTCAACTTTGAGTCCCATCAAGAATGAACTCCAGGCTATGGTCAGAGTTTGCCTGCAATACTGAACTTTAACCATTGCGCCACCAGGGCTCCTTACTGAACTCAACAGGAATTTATCCTGGGCAGATACAGTATGTATATTCCATCTTCCCACACCTCACTCCATATAATTCAAGAATATCCTCAGCCTCCAGAAGGGGTTTCATTGAAAACAGATGATGCAATAGGAAGGGCAGAACTACAAACATTCTTTCTGTGAATCATTAAATTAACCTTTTTAGGATCTGTAACTGTATTTTCTCTGTCTTCTTTAAATTTAAATTTTATCTGAAGCATTCACATCAGCTGAGTTGGTAAATTCAAACCCCACATTTGAAAGGATTCACTTGATGTTAATTGCTCTATGCTGCTAGTAAAGCTGTTATGACTAACTGCAATATAAACAAGGGAACAATAGCTAGGAAAGTAATACAGAAAAAAGATCCAGAAATGGGATACAAAATACTAAGCAGTTTTTGAATGACTGCATATGTAAAAAAAAGGTATGCTCCACTTTATGACTTGTATTTCATATAGCAATACTGTTTCCAAAACAAATATGAGAAATATGGGACATTAAATAGAAATGTCTTGGCATTCCTTTCTCTATATTTCTTTTGCTAATCTACTGGGCTTTTCTCAAAGTTTGTTTATGCTTTGAAATTAATTCCATCCTTTAGAAACATATTTCCTTCCTTAAAAACTATTTGCTATATATTTAAAATGAGGTGTGTTTAAAAATACAATATATTTAGTCCCAGCTATAACACTGGGTTATAGAGTTCAAAGTTTTCAAACAAAATCTCCTTCATTTCTTTCAAAATTTATTCTAAATAAATTTATGACTGTTACCAAACCCTACCATGAATAGGGAAAGCACCCCTCCCTCCCAGAGTACCCAATAAGAAAAAAGATTATAATCATCTCTGATTATAGCAATAGCAATAGCACTTATACACTGCTCCATAGTGCTTTACAGCACTCTCTGAGAGATTTACAATGCCAGCATATTGCCCCCAAGGATCTGGGTCCTTATTTTACCATGCTTGGAAGGATGGAAGGCTAAATTAACCTCGAGCCCTGTCAGGATTGAATTCCAGGCTGTGGGCCTAGGCATTTATGAAATTTTGCTGTTTTTACTTATAACATTTAAACGTGCCTAGGCATATGAAGAGTATACTATACCCATTAGTAAAATAGTCTAATTTATTTTCTGCCAGGGCTTTGGGAGTGACTGATGTACTGACATGCTAAATCCTATAAACCAGATATTAAATGTACTTTTAATTCAAGCATACCAGCAGATTATTACAAGAGCAACAACAGTGTTAATGAAAGCAGAAGCAGAAACTTCAAAACATTTGTTCTGATTCTGCAGGCCAAGTTTGTGGATGAATAACTAGGCAATTGATCTGTTACTCTGATATTTCCTTCCCTAGAAATAGATTATCAGTGAAGAAAATATTAGTAAATTTCCACAGTATACTCTAAATGCAGAAACTGGGAACAATATAGCTCACATTTTAATAACGAGAATAGAGACATTATTTTATTTCTAGCTGCTACAACCATATGACTCAGTTGTGTACATAGCATAAAACACCAGAGTATAATTATAACAGGTATAATGCCAAAAATAAAACTAACAATATAACTGGAGGAACTATATAAACATTCCTGTCAGATTCACAACTAACTGAAACAGTCTTCCACAGAACTCCATCTTAACTTGCTTCTGGAAGGCCAATAGGGCCTAATTTAACTTAGCAGAGAAAGCCATTCTAGGATAAGGGAAAAACACCTCCTCTTGATCTCTGCCCCGATGTCATTGTGGAAAAGAACACACACACACTCCCCTCCATTTTTTTAGATGTATCTATTGATTCTACCTAAAGACAGTCCCAAACATACCTTGGCACCAAGTCAAAAGCAGCACTTTTACATTCAGAAAATATCTGCAGCCAATGCTGGCCATAAATAGTTATGGCAGATAATGCCACTTAAATATACAGAATACATTTGGACCAGTTGCATCCAACCTCATGTAGACAGCATTGCAGTAGTCTATCCAAGTAAGGAAGAGAGCATGAGTTATTGTTGCAAGGTCTTTCAATTCAAGGTGTAGCTGTAATGAGTACTCAGTTGGGCAAATGCCCTTCTAGCTACCAGCAATAGCAAATCAGGATACCAAAGCTATGGACCTGCTCCTTCAGATTCAATGTCACTTCTTGTGAAACACCAGAGCCTTGTTGGATGAACTGCAATTCTCTCTTGTTTTGGTTCAACTTCAGCCTGTTTCTTTCCATCCACACCTCAAGGGCACCAAGCACCAGGAAGAATTTCACCTGCATTCTCAGTGCAGCCCACTGTTGGACAGGTGTCTGGAAGGTTTGCCACTTTAATGGGAGCTGGAGGAAACAAATTAACTGGCACTATTTTTGAAAAGTTGCAGGCCAATTATAGTAATAAGAACATTGATTCTGTAATATATTTGGGAAATCGAAAGCTTATTTTTTTCTGTTTTCAAATCATAGTTACTCTGTTAGACATAAAGTAGTGATGTTGCTGTATCTCGAGAAAAGGTCACCTTAAAATAGATATCTCTTGACAAGTAAATCCTTATGCCCCGGAAAACTAAATATCACCATGCCTACACACAGACACAGAGAGAGAGAGAGGGAGAGAGAGAGAGAGAGAGAGGGAGGGAGGGAGGGAGGGAGAGGGAGAGAAAGGGAGCTTGCCAAGTTTATTTGTAAATGCATAAACACTCCTACAGAAAGAAATCAGATTATTTTAGATCCTGGATGTAATGGTTTTTACAGACTGCCCTCAACAAATGATCAAAATATGTTAAGCCAATTATAGTGCACATGGAAAACTTCCTGCTCATCTAATTGAACAGCACCCAAACTCCTGTGTCCAGACCCTGCCATCATTGAAACTAAATCTAAAAACTCTTGCCTATGAGAATGCAGAGAACTTGAAAGATTTGGCTATCTTGAGATTTCAGCTACTGTATTTTGTTTTTAAAAACTGTTTGGTTTTGCTATATGCACCTAATTGCTAATCTCCAGTTTAACATATCATATTCCATCTACTCTGCAGGATGTTTGTGTGTGCAAGTATTTTTCTGAAATTAACAAAACCAGAGATATATTTGCTCCAACAACAGAGACCTAAGCACAGCACAAATCAAAATTACTCCACTAAGTTCTTGCCTGCTTATATACTTGGGTCATGTTATTATGCATAAAAAGCTATCAAAATTTCCTAAACCAGGATGGATTGCTGATTCAGAATGGTGTGTGTGTCAGTTCCCCCCCCTTTTGCCATTTTGTATACTAAAACAACAATTTTTTCAGCAGAAAACCAGTACAAGGCCCCACTTCAAACTGCCTGTCACTATCACATTGGTGCTCAAAACAAAGGATAGTTGTTCACCCTGACCCCAAGATTTCCTGAATTAATAGTCTTCTAAAATCAGAATTGGATTGGTTCCCTGGATTGGTTCCCTGACTGAGAAATCCTTATAAAGACATCAGGGCTGCCAAAGGATTGATGGCAGGTTTAGAAAGTGGAATAAATTTTGGAAAGGCCAAGAGTTCAGTAAATTTGATAAGTACAACTCTATGACAAAATGCCTCAACAACTACCATTGCCCACAGAGTTATGCTTAATAACCTACCTTCAACATTTTTACAGCACATAAAATAATCAGATAGAATATTTATTCCAGATAAAATGAGCTTTGTATTTTGAGCCCAAGGTTGGTGACATTCCCCCATTTTCAACTCAGTCCCAGGTTCAGAAGTCCAGCCCATTCACCCAAACCCACCAAGAACTCTCAGCATCCCAACTTAGCCCGGATTCCAACAACTCAGCTCTAGCTCTGTCCCCTGAGCTATTTTAACTTCAGCCGGCCGGCAACCCGGGGAGGTTCGATCCAACCCACCCCAAGCAGCTTTCTTTGTACAAGCATCTCCCGCCGCTGGTAGCAGCAGCTTCATTTTCTCCACAAACAGGGTTTTCCCCCGTGCCTACTTACGAGTCCCTTCCTACTAAGCAACCTCCTCCCTCCCTCCCTCCCTACCAACTCAACTCTTTCTTCCTTTGAACTTCAGGTTTTTCTGGGAATCCCCCGCCCCCACCTCCGGCTCCCCTATCACCAGGAGCGCGTCTACTTCGCGCGGGAAGCCTTCCAGAGCCTCAGTGGTGCCAGCGGGGCGACCCCTTCTCCCGCTCATCCAACAGCGTCCGGCGCAACGCTTCCGTTTCCTCGTCTCGGGCTCCGAAAAGCCAACCTGATTCCAGACGGCCAGAGACCGGACTGCTGTCTTAGCCGTTTCTGGGGCGCCTGGGCGACTGTCGAAGAAGGGTCCCATTCCGCCCCTCGCTTACTTCCCTGCCCCTTCTTCGAGAGGCGCCAGTCAGCGCCTCCTTCGCCCGCCCGTCACTCACCTGCTCTTACCGAGCCACCGGGCGTGCAGCTCTCCGCGCTGACAGCTCCCTTTTGTTTTCCCCTCCTTCCCCAGCCTCCGCAACGATTGCTGCTGCGCCCGAGTGCCACGTGAGTCAGACGGGCGGGCAAGCTGGGCTGCTCTGGAGATGGGCGGTCCTGGTGCGCAGCAGCAGCAGCAGCAGCAGGGAGGGAGGGAGAGAGGGAGGCCAATGGCCAGAATCCAACCCGAAGGCGGGGTGCGTCAGGCGTCTGTGGGGCTGCCAGGGAGGCAGAAGAGCTGTGTCACGCCTGCGACTCCCCGAGCAAGCCTTGTTGGGCGTTCTCCTCGCTCAGCCAAGGCCTGGGCAGATGAGGCCACCTCGGCTGCAGCAAGAGCACCAAGGGCGCGCGAACCACGTTCTTTTCTGGAGGGGAGAATGACGGTGGACTTTAATTGCTAAGTCACTGTAGCTTTGAAATTACAACTGGCCGAATCTGGATACGCAGATGGATTCTTATCCCCATACTTTATTGCTGGGATTCCTACCCTTTCTTTGCACTAATAGAGCACATTGGATTCTGGAAATTGTTGTTTCAGTCCACTGCTTACCTTCAAGCAAAAAATATTGAGAGCAAAAATTAACGATTGCTACTTGTATCAAAGTCATCTTAAAGTCAGAATCCTGATCTGCAACTCATATTTTGTGTGGTTAATTTTGCAGTTATGAATATGGTGTTTTTTTTTAATTTACAGAGTGTTCTTTTTAATTTTAATTTTTTTTAATGTAATTGACTTACGTTTATTTTTTGTGAATTCTCTGAGGAATTTATTTTAGCGTTGGCTTGATATAGAAATAAATAAATTAAAGCTGGTACATTGGGGTAGAATAAGGTGAAAAAAGCTAGAGGAGGCTACTCTGATGATCTCTGTATAAAAGACAATTCCTTCAGGTCCTTTCTCCCCTTAACTGAGGGGAGGAAGAGAAAGGAAAAATGCCTTTTACTGAACTTAGAAGTCAGTAACCTTTGGACTCTGGTCTGCTGATTGGACTTGTCTTACATTTTACTCTCTACATTATTTTTGTCCCTCTATTCTAAACTCAGCTAAATTTGGATCTGTACTCAAGTCACTGAGAACTGAAGTTAATTTCCTCCATTTCATTAACCTTTCCCTCAATAATTTCATACTCCTTATGCTGACTTTTATTTATTTCACTTGTCAATTTATATAGCCACCTAACTGACATATGACTCAGGATGGCTTACAAAGACAACAGTAACACATAACTAACATCAAAGAATTAACACAACAAAATATATCACATTTGAGAATTTTAACCCCAAAGAAAATAATCAAGATTGCCTGGGTGGATGGGGAAGTAAAGTCAGGTCTTAAGAGCCTTCTCAAAGGCAGGTAAGGTCTGATTTATCCAGATCTTGGGAGGAACACCACTCCATAAGAGATGCCTGGTAAGGGGAAAGGTATCTCCTGGGTCCTTTTAGGTGACACTATTTAAGCAACAGGACCCAAACATGCCTAATATATCACAACTTGTCAAACAGACAATCTGAGAGAGTTTTCTGTAATTACTGCTCCTGCATTATAAGCATATGAGCATAACAGGCTACAACCAGCACCCTAATTTGTACCTGGTAGCCAGTGCAGTTCATGGAGCAGCAGTGTTACATGGGCACATAGAAGTACACACACAACTACTTACAAAGCCACATTCTGGAGCAGTTTTAGCTTTATAGTGGTTTTTGAGGGCAGCTCCATGTAGAGCATATTGCAATAATCCAGATAGGAACAAAGCAGGCTTGACTTGTGAAGTATGGCTACAACCATCTTCAAGTAGAAGTCATGAGTCCAGAAGGACTTCAAAATTGTGTACCATTTCTGTCAGGGATAATGTAGCCCCATTCAGAACCAAAGGTGCAAATTCCCTAAGCTCAGATATAGTCCTCAAATCCAGAGCCACCCAGGTTTTCTAGGATTTAGCTTGAGCCTGGTTTCCCCCATCCAGGTCCCCGCTATACAGATACTATGACAGAACTTTGGTAGTATTATTTGGACAGCCAAGGATTGAGATGTATAACTTGCTAATACCATGCCAATGAATGACTGTGCAGCAGTCTCAAAATGTTAAATAGAACACCAAATGCTGAAACAACCTACAGAGTAGAGGCTCCTCATCAACTCTAGAGGAAATTGGAGACTGATTACACTGTGCCCCTCCCCTTGCAAATCATCATAGACAGTATCAAAAGCAACCAAGAGATCTAAAAAGGCCAGGATGGATGTGCTGGTCATATCGCATCTCAACACTGTTTCAGTACAGTGCCTAAAACTCATCCTGACTGAAGGGGTCCAGATAATCCATTTCTTCCTTGTGAAGCAGCAAAATAATCACCTTAATAGAAGGTTGGAGATGAAACAAAGTATTCAATACCATAAAGTCCAGTGATAGCTACTTGAGGAAGTGACAGGCAACTGCTTCTTTAATTCAACCTTAAGCTGAGGTGTAAATGCCCCCTCCCTCCATTTATTACCACTTGGTCCCACATACATATTGTTTCCCAGGAGGCATTGACAAACCAGGAAGAATATGGATTTAATGCACAGGTGGCTGCACTCACAGCTTCAAGGACACTGTTCATTTCATCAGGTTCCAACTCTTCCCAAATAACCTAGTTAGCACAGTCAGTTCATCAGACTGCATTGGTGGAATTCAAATAATAGTGACTTTATCCAATGGATATCTTGAACAGTCCTTATAGCAGTCCTTCAGATGGTTCTCTGAACTGTATTCCTCCCTAACAGAGATTAGGTCACCTTAAGCTGTTTATTACTTGTTTGAATATTTTTGGCATGGCTAAGCAAAAGATTGTTCATTACAGTATTTTGTAATCTTTAGATAGTCTTAATAAACAATTGCTCTGAAATAGGAAATTAAATAACTTTATAAAAGTTGGGTGGAATGGTATGTATATTTATTTTAAAAGTTCATAGTAATTAGAATTTTTAAAGATGCTGAAGATTAGCTCATCTTCCAGTATCTCTGATGTGAAGGCTCTCTGATAAAGAATTTTATTTTTTCCTCATGTACAAGAGAGAAAATAAGCAAGTTTATTTCTTCAAGCAAGAATCTGTTTTACTCTAAATGTCAAGTACAATCAAACTTTCCAAAATGCCAAAAGGAAGATGGCATGTGCTTGAGCAGAAATAATAGCCTTTCAATCTCATAAGTTCTCATAGTAATAAGCATGAAAATTAATATATTGACAACATAATAAATAATACTTAAAGCAAAGTTTATGCTATCCAGTGTATAATATGTGATGTTGAAGCTAAAAATGCTATTTATTGAGGTTGCAACTGTTTCCTCACTAACTTGAGCAAAGATACAATCTTGCTGACATCATGTTTACTTCTCTAAAGACAGAAAGCTGAAAAACTGTAAAGTTATAAAGCTGAAGGGAGGCATAACAATGAATGCAAGATTTAATTATTTCCTCTCAACTCCTTTAATATTTGCCTGGAGGAGGTTGGATTTAATGCTTGTCAGTTCAAATATACTACTGTACTACTTCTTCTTCTCTTCCTTTTTTTTTTTTTGGATTTATGGTAACATTAGTGATCTCTGATGCTCCTTAGTTACAATGCTGGATCTACTTGGAAAAGCCAACTAATTGGCTGCTACAAAGATGTAAAAATAATTGTTATATAAATTGGACCAGGGCTCAAAAATTGATATAACTTGCATTGAATTGAAAATTACAATGGCGTTGTTCACACCAGATTTTGCAGACCTATATTGTGCTGCTTTCTTTTTCATCAGAGGATATATTCAAGTAATAAAATTAGAGTATGGTAGAGTATGGACCTGCATAGCTAGTATTCTGAAAGGATTATAATTATGTCTAGTATTTCTTGCACTTTCCCCTCTGGAGCTTTTCCTTTTAGGTTCTTTATTTTCAAATTCATAACCTATCATTCTTGAGATATTTTAATATCCAAATCCCTTTAGATATGGGGAACACGTATTGTGGGGTGATTAAGAGAATAAGCTGTAGAGTTAATCTCAACTATAAAATTGTCACATGGCCTTTAATTTTCACCTCAGCCATAAACTAGTTAGTTGAACTTTTTAATATTTATGGATTTCTTATAGTTTCTTAAGAAAATATCTCCGTAAGTAATATTAAACAATTACAACAATATTTTACTCTGTATGCCTGCAATGTTGTACCTGCTTACTTGAGAGTAACTTATATTTAACTTGTTTTTGAATAAATAATTATAGGTTAGAGAGAGAAAAAATGTAAATTGCAGCACCACGGTTCTTTCTTTCCGTGATCATTTCTCTTTTCAAATGTTTAATGCATACCTTTTGAATAAGAAGTTCATAAACATCTAGAAGTTAGTGAAGAAATGATTAATGGAGCAGAATAAATATCCTTGCGACTGATAGATTATAATCCAACTTTAGCCAACATATCATTTCCAGATGGCTTGGGATTTCAATTTATTACACTTTCATGGCTAAACCAATGTGTTTCAAAGGGATGTAAAACCTACTATAATTTCAGGCCTGTTGTAGGACTCAACAGAACATGATTAAGTTTATTTACTTTTTTTGTTATCACAATTTGCTACCTATTTTTTAATTCAAAAGGACAGGTTGGTGATCTGAGGTTTATCCTAGGTAGCTTATCAAGACAGAAGTGACAACTTCTCTTTGCCCTTGATGGCAGTATTCTTGTTCTCAAGATTCAAAATTTAGGTATTTCTCCAGATTGAGGGCCTTATAAAAAAGCAAGGAAGGCTCTGTATCCTCTGGATCATACATACTGCATTCAATATCATCTATATTGACTCTCCAATGTTGAAAACGTTCAGCTGCCAATTGTGCTATCTTCCATATGCAAAAGGAAGGTGGGTGCATTTTGATTCAACATCTTTGGAGACAAGATTTTTTCAACCAGTTTGATCTGTCATGCTATATACAAGTATATACAAAATTGTTTTCTATACATATATCAGAAAAAGTGCATGCTAATCTACTTGCATAATAAGCATATTAAACCCAAAGAACTCCAGGACTCTTGCCCAGTAAATGTAAGGAATAAAATGCTATTTCTATCTGTAATCATTCTGGCTGTATTTACTCTTAGAATTTCTGACAAAAGACAAAAATGGGTATATCTTGTGTGCTTCTTAGTGAACTTCTAAACTGAATACTGTATACTATACATATTGCTGCAAAGTTTTGGGTAAGTACCTGTGTAATTCATATATCAATTTCAAAAACCAATTCATCTAAAATCCTCAGTAACCTTCTATAAACTTTGTTTTTTCCCGTTTCTTTATATGACATAAACATCCCTTTTTAAAAGAACTATAGAGGGAATTTCCTAGCAGCAAAGTCCCTTGAGCAGCAAAGTCCCTTGAGCATTAATTATGCTGCTTGCCAGGATATACAGGATGATTTGTTGGTCTTTGGAAGGAATGAGTATAGAAAAGAAAATACTCCTGCCATCACAGAACTGTAAATAAGAGATACATATAAAGAGAACGCTACTGTCAATATCCTTTCTACTATATATTGAAGAAAACACTTAAGCCCTAATACCATATTGTTGAATAGCCAAATATAGAGAAAGAGTAGTAAAAGCAAACAAACACATTGAGCACTTTCAGCATGCTCTAGTTCTCTTAATAATTATCTTTTTCTTAAGTCCCAGACATTCATCTAGATTTCAGTCAAAATATATTATTCTACAGTTTGGCTGAATTTACTTAATTGTCTGCAATTGTTTCAATTCTGTGAATTCCTCTTTCAGTTGCACGCTTATTGTAACCATAACACTATAAAATCTTCTGCTGCTCATGCATCTTATTCAAAGACTTAAGTTTAAACCTAGGCCATGAACAAGTTTTTTTTAACTTGATAGCAATGAATAAATTAAAAGCATACTATTGTGCATGCCTGCAATTGTCACAATCAGGAAGATGATCATTTTTCAGTATGCAGCAAGATTTTTTTTTCTACCTAGTGTTTTCCTGCAAACTCCTCAGAATTTGCTTTTTTCACATCAACCAAGCTTTGATCCACTAGTTGTGACAGGAATTAATCAACTGGCTTGTTGCCCAAGCCTGAAGTCATGAGCTGAGGAGAGTGGCAACACAAAAGTAACTAACCCAATAGGCAGGGAGAAATGCCTGCTGTCTCTTATCTAGAAGATGGTGAAACACAAATAGCAAAAGTGAAGAAATCTACTTGACATGGAGTTTGGGAACAGACAAATACAAGATCTGATACCTCAATTATCCAACAAGCCATTTAAAACCATTCTTTGGAGAAGTGGGAGGAATATCATCTGAACTGACCTATTTTGCAAATCACCCATGTGGGGAAGATAACTTTTTTTCACTACAGTATCTTGATAAGAATTCCAAACATACTAGGATAATTATCAGATGAGATTCAGTCCATTTAATCCAGCACTCTGACTGCAAAAACAGGATTGACATATTTCTTTTAAGATTATACATGCATTACACATATGCCTTGACAAAACAGAGCTTATTCTTATCAGATTTTATGATCTCCTACATGACTGTGTGCACAAATGCATTTTTAAATGAAAAATGAAAAATAAGAGTTCTCTCTTATCAAAGCCAGTAACATCTTTCAAATAAAATTCAATTTAAAGTTTAAAGAAAATGAGTAAAGTAAGAGATTATATAACCATTTTTGCAAAATATGGCTGAAGTACAATTGCTGCATCTCTCTCCATTGGCTATGCTGGCTAGGTGCTAAAACTGTAATTTAATATTATCTGGGAGGCTATTAATTCCATACTTCCAAAAGGAATCCAGTAGCATGATTTGTCTCCTTCAAATTAGGTCCTGAAGAATTAGGAGCAAAATCTTGTTCCATAAATAAAAATTCACTTGTGCAACAATTGAACGCTGACCATAAAAACATTGGGAGGGAAACAGCTGGTAATTTTTGGTTAACAGATTGCCAGTGGAATTGTAATTCTTTACTCGTCTGAAGCTGTATCTGTAAGAAATCCAAGATTCTCCTCCTCACCACCATCATTCACCCATGCAGATTTTTTAAAAGTATTTTTTTCATCATAAGATTCAAATTATAAATTTCCGTTTATTAATTCATCTGAAAATGTTTAAGTTCTAACAGAGTTTCAATCTGATTGGAGAGTCATTACATCTGTCAATACTGCTGGTGATCATACTTTTTGAGATAATTGTGTCATTCTGATGTTAGCAATCTTAGATATTATTGTTAAAAAATATGTATCTCCATACCTCTTTTTTCTAAATGAATCTAAGAAAGAATTCTGCTGGAATAGGGGGAAATGTATCTTGGATTCAGTGCAAATAGCAAGAATGGAGACTCGATGAATTATTTTTAAAAATTCTTTTTAATGAAGAAATAATTCCATTCCAAAATATAGACACACAATTAAATAGTTTAATCACTTCAAAATATGTCCCCAGTAGGCTTAACACACACGCACACACACAAAAAACAATACTTAACAGCAATACAAAAAACCCCATACAATAATAGTTCTGTTTACAATACCAATGGATAATGTAAAATTTGCAGTGTGTCTGTTCAGACTGGTGTGAAATAACAGTAGTTAAAAACATCAGACAGTTAGTAGCTTCAAGATGTAATTCTTCATACTTTTTGGTTCACAAATAAATTCCTGTCTTGTTATTCAAGGCTCTGGCACTGAATTGAACCAACCTAACTGCTGCAACCCACAGTTGTGGTATTTACAAGATATATCTACAGCAATTCCAAGGAACTTATAAGAATGGAGGAAAGTGGCTAAAGTAAAAGGCAGACATCTGTGCTAAATAATGATGCAACATTTTTTCTCATGCATATAAGAAAATACATATTATCACAACAAAGGCCACACACCTTTTAATGCAGTTTTAAAGTTAACATTACTACTTACAGAGATTCTATCCTCTCTTTTCTTTCAACATTCAAGAATCCTGCTATTTTCACATTCTAATTCCTGCCTCTTAATGATCTTTCCATTAACAATCTACAAGGAGTTTTAGGCTATAGTAATTAGCCATGAAAAATGATAAATGGCTATTTCAACCATTCCAGTAACTTTGAAGTTCAACATCCAAACATGTTTAGCAAACAAAGACTGTATGGGCTAAAACATTGGCCCATTTGAGACAAAACTCTCACTCAACTTTCTTTACATGCTTGCTTCATTGTGCATGGAAAGGTATGTCTGTAACACTAGCTTTGGGCCTGGATTCCTTGGGCATGCAAGTTGATGTATATCTGAATAAGGACATCCACATATCCTATTCCGTTAGGAATAGACAAAATAGACAAAATACAGAAACAGGTGATCTGATTAAGGCCTTTGTTAGTGAAGTTTTATGCAAGCATATCTTTATTCAAATGTTATACTCACACATTGGTTAATGGCCCAGGAGGTTGACTTGCTCTGTTAGATCATGACAGTTTTGTTTCCCAGATGCTGAATAGAAATCAGGGGAAAGTATTGTCTATGCTGAGCCACTGTCAGCTTAACACTGATTGATGTAGCAAATTTAGGTTTTGATTTTGGAGGCAAATGAAAAAGTGCTTTAACTTGGACTTCCAGAGTATAAGAGGCCACCTAGAGCTCTGCTTTGGGGAATCTGTGCTGAAACCAGACTGAGAGAATGGTGCATATGTTGTGATGACGGTAAGTTTTGCACAGATTTTCCAAAGTTTAGACTTATGCATGAGCTTTACATGCAATATGGATGTGTAAATTAAGGACTATATCAGAGAAACACAATCACTACTCTAACTGTAGGTATCTAGCTGGATTTAGATCTTTTTCATAAAATTTTGCTTCTCTTTAGGAAATACTTGGCTGGAGTCCTGAGCTGTCAGCAAGAATTGCCAACATACTGTCTAGTATTAACTGATGTGTGCTAGGCACTAGTAGAGAGTAACCAGTTCCTGAGAGAAGGGCGTAGGAGAGGTAAGTTGTCAAAAGTTATGTATCCACCATGTGAAGATGGTAGACATTACAGGAGTAAAGAGTAATTATTGCGAAGGTGGGATTTCTGGGGTGTCTCTATGTAAACATTTTTTTAAATAATTTTCTGCAGTTCTCTAAATGCTGTGATTTGACTACATAGAGACAATATTGAGAAAGACACAAGAAGGAAGATGCCAGGAATAACAATTATTTTGTGCATAAGTGAGAAAGTAGCTAGAGTTATTTAATTCATATATCTTTGATCTGAAGCATGTCCCTTGTAGAATCAACAGAAAGATTCCTCTTTTAATTTGGACAATACAATATATAAGCAAGTTTAAGGAGTTACTGTTATTCTTTTAACAATAACTTTGGATTTACATATTTGAGCTATTCTAAATTCATGCTTAATGATAGAATTGTTGCATCATTAATAAACATTGCCCTAAGCACCTAACAATTTCTAAATCATTTGCTGTTTTCCTCAGGGCTAAAATTTGCTTGTAACTAATTTACTGTATAGGGAAAATAAGATTGCAAAGTATCTTTTCCATTTATAATCCTCAGGGGAGCAGCCTCCTATTATTTTTAAATAGTGTGTTAAGATTTACTTAAAAGAGATACTGCTATAATTACATAAAGTATTTTTTTCTTTTTAGAAAGGACACATCCCCCCTCCATGTGCTTTTCATATTTAGCAGTTTACCCCATTTGGCCCCTGAAGAAAGTCTCTCTACTCATTCCAGGAGTGTCCAGAGGGTAAGATTTAAAAAAGGCAAAATGGCAGCCATGATAATGTGATAAAAGTTCTGCCTGTTTATGTATATTGCAAGATGTGCATGGCAGCCATCTTGATTTTTTGACAATACCCTGCAAATACCCCTGGCCCATTTCCAAGAATGCACACAAAACAACTGATGGCTGACTAAGGCAATGCACATTCAAAAATAAGAGAAGAAAGTAATCGCAAGCAATCTTTTAAAGCCTGTACATTTAAAGCTGAAGGCCTCAACCAACAAGATATGAAAGATAATGTGAAAGAAAGTTCTAAAACTGCAACAAAATAATACAATGAAGATTATACAATTAGTTTAGGGATTTTATGGCACCTGTGGTTTATAAACAGCTTTAGTAACGAGTATTTCAAAACATAGTTCACAGTTTTAAGAAGATCTGTACTGATTTTAAAAACTAGATTCTATATAATTTGAATGTTGTCTTTTGTATATGATTTCTATTTGGAAAGAAAATATTTACACTAACTTCTATGGCTGATTTGTTAGATTATATTTTGAAAGAAAACATTCGTTAAGTTATGTAGTAGCCCTAAGTCATAGAGATACTTCTTAGTGCATTTTGTACAAGTTTGTTTTTAAATTTTCATTTATTTATTTTGCAGTAATATTAAAAACAAATTGCTATCCAAAGATGCAATATTGTAATATCAACATGTGTGCAATTCCTAGTAGTATCTGTAAGAATTCTGCAAGTATGTTTGGGTTCAGTATTGCAACTATAGTTCATTTTTGGGCTATAAATATGTACACACAGGAGTATATTTATTCAATGATAAATGCATCATTTATACTTTTAAAATTCCCTCCATGGAAAAACAATATATAGTGTGTATGAAAATGTTCTAAAACCTCAAATTATTTGGAAATCAAACTCCTAATATAAACAGTACTGTCATTGTAAACTGAACAGGTTTAAAAGTATGTGCAAAGGGTTTGTATTTTGTTAGTATATCCAGTGTTCTTCATCCATAATAAGCCATGTTACATATGATGTAGCTGATGTAATTTAGCTTTAAATAAAAACCATGGTTTTTTTAATCTTCAAAAATAAAACACCTACAAACTACAACTTGGCAAACAAAATAATTGTGCTACAGTCTGGAGACCTAGTTGGTTAGAGAGGCTGCACTTGATTTTTCACTTCTTCGTTGAAGCTGGCAGCTGGGCTATCTTTGTCATTAGTCTGAGTGTTGTCTTCCTCCTCTTCCTTCTTCTCCTTCCCCTCTTCAGTTTTTACATCACTTTCATTATCCATTTGACTGCAGCTTTCCTGTCAAGAAACGTTTTAATACTATTTATCACATTTCATAGAAGCATACCTTCTATTTAGGCTTCCATTTTGGCATTTTGCAAATGTGGAACACTCGCCATGTGAACATTCCTGATAAGTCCCCCTCAATGTTTCTCAGATTAGGCTAGCTTCCTGCAGACACCTGACTGGACTTATCTTAGTCACATTTTACTCTGCTCTTTACTCTTACATTTTTAGCTCTGCATATGCTAGCTTTCAGGATAGGTTAATCCTAACTTTCTGTTCTGAATGCACAGTTAAGCGTGGTTGGTGGGAGAGTAGAGTTACTGAAAAGATTTGTGTGATGACTATTCCAATTCATATAATTCCTGAATAATATCATTAAACTTTTGTGTGTATGTGTGCTATGAGTGGATCTTGACTCCCGATCCATGCATTTTTCTTAGCAGAATTTTTCAAAAGTGGTTTGCCATTGTCTTCTTTCTAGGACTGAGAGAGTAACTTGTCCACAATTATCCAGCTGGCTTTGTATGTAAGGCAAGATTAGAATGGACTTCCAGTTTCTCATCTTGTGCCTTTAACCCTTATCCCAAAATAGCTCTATATCATCAAAGGGGTATATCCATCATACCTATTAGCAAGTGAACAAAAATCTATCAGATCTACATCTCTACCCTATTCTGTTGCACACATGCACAATATATAGAGCACATACACATTTTTGGCAATATTTCTGATTCTTTAAAAGATTTCCACAAACAATAAATGGTAATAGACCAACAGAATGTTAACAGTACATATAGATTATGGTAGCTAGGTTTTCTTTGTTTAGGAAGGACATCACTTGAGAAAAGATGCATCATGTCATGAATTAAACTTGGGCCCCAAAAGGAGTTCCATCAGAAAAAGTTGCCCCCAAAATATTGTGACTGATAAAGTTGAAAGCCATGGAAAGATGGAAAAGTAATAGCAGGATAAGTCCTATTATCCATCTAGAAAAAATAATTGTGGCTTTAGGATTTAAATCTTGGAAACTAGCCTTCCTCAATATTATAGTACTAGATTATAGAACCACTTCCAGTACATGCTGGTTGAGAAATTTGGGGTAATATTAGTAATACACCTGGAAAATATCACGTTGGGGATATTTTTTACATGGCAAAACCCCAAGCATTATTAATAAAAATATGAAAATCCTACTAGCTTCTAAACAAGGAATGGGAACATGTCTTATGTGGCTTGGTGATATAATTTGGGACAGAAACAAAATGGAAGCCCACTCCTTATGATAAGTAGCTCCTGGGAGAAAGCTGCTATGAAGTTAGCAGATGCATTTAGAAATGGTTCTTCCTTAGCTTTCTTGCATTTTCACCCACTTTGACATTCTGGACAGAGTTCCAGATAAACAAATATTTTGTTTGAGGCCAGATAACTGGGATTGGCAGGCCAGATTAGACATGTATTCTGAAGGTCTTGCACACTGATAATATTTCCAGCCTGATATTCATCTAAAAAAATGAAGCAGGACTTGCTATTTCTATTGCTTACAAAAAAGACAATTCAAACTTTGTCTACTAATATAATTCAATGTAGTAATGATTCAGCAATATTACTATTAAATAATTTCAGGTAACTTGTACTGATCTATATGAAAAGCAAGTTGTGTCTAGATTGTAGTAATCAAGAGAATTCTAGCCTTTATAAACTATATTAATTTAGAAGAATCTGAAAAATATTTATAGTTCGATTATGTGAAATTAAGTATTTTTTAAAATAATCTTACAATTACATTGAAGGATCTTCCACAGCATTTAAAAAAGGATTAGAATGCTAGAATTCAACCTTCTGTACTAATGTAAAATAAAGTATTAATATTCAAAATTACTCATTGTTTTTAAACAAATTCTGCCAAAAGCATTTGTCATCTGTAATTCTTCAATGGCTAACTTTTTAGATTGCACTTCATAATTTTTAACACATGAGTTGTTTAAAACAAACTAGAAACACTTGAATACTATTGGCATTGACAAAATCATGATCAATCAATTGCAAAAGGTTATTTATTTGGAACAGCTTACACCCTGCAACAGTACAGGGTTGCACCATCAAACAACATCTGCCTATCCCAGGTCTTTGGAAAGGACTTGATAGGTGGAGAAAAATGCCATATCGAGTCTAAACATCTGGCTGACTCTGTGACCATCCCTAATTATATTGGCTCAAAACATTCTTATGCTATGTTACAAAATATTACTTTGAAAAGTGTAGACACTAATACATGATAACCCACATGCAACTCATTTGCATCCAGAAAGTAGATTTATAAGCTAAATTGGTAAATTCTAGTTTGGGGAGTTATGTTTCATATCATTCTTTCCAAAGGTGTTGTTCATTCCATCCAGAAGCAAAGAGTGATTCATATTAGAGCTCCATAAAAACAAACCATGTTGCCTACAATCCTCTCAATAGCTTTCCCACTGCTCCATAATAGGAACATATTCTCATTTGACAGTTACAGTTAGAATTACAAAATGATTATGGTATATTATAATGTATTGGTGAAGAGAAAATGTGGCCAACTTCTTTGCCTCCCCCCCTGCCCCCATGCACTCCAATCAGCACAATTACTGAATGAAACTGATTGGTATCAGTTTTAAACCAACTTAAAACTTACTTGAGAGGAGAGTGATACAAGGATGGTTACTCATCCTTGTAAGCTGACCTGTAAAAAAGAAAGTGAAAACAGAAAATGTGAGCAGCCAAATCAGTGCACCAATGGGACTCAAGAGAAGTGAGAGGTATCACATGGGCATGCAAGAATAGTACACACCAAATGAAGAGGTTAACATGCAAGAAGAAACTGTGAGAAGGTTGTTGCTGCAGAAAATGCTAGAAAGGATGAAGATTCAATTTGTTCTTTTGAATAAAAACGGAATTTGCTACAAGGGCCAACAAAAACAGAGAAAGAAGATTATCTTGTAAGTCATTTCTAAATACTTTAGGCAGTTATGGGCAATCGTTTCTCATTTGTATTTGTAAGTTTTACAATATACTCTTTTAAAGGATATGTACAAATGGTCTTAAAACTACAAATTTTCAACAGCATTTAAAAGTACTTCCTAAGGTAGAGCTAATTTGCTCATTAATCAGTATTCCTTATATACAGTGAAACAGAAAACACATTCCTATATTGATGAGTGCTTCGATCTCTTTAATATTTCTTGTACATATAATCCATATTACCAATAAATAAGCATAATGTAGGCAGATTATCTGTTGGTTTACTTGGAAGTGACATTTCAACAAACTATAGCAAGAACTTTACACTTTAGACTGATATCTATTATGCCAAAATAATGGTAAGCAGAGATTGCTATCTTTTTAAATTACTAGAAATTTTTTAAATGCTAGAAAATTACTAGAAAAATAATTTAGTTATAATTATACTGTTATAATTACAAAAGGCTATGCTGCTTGGATCCACACCTATACTATGCCGATACTTTATGACATCCTAAGGTCTTGAGAAGAACTTGGTGAATATGATGGCTTGCAGCAGCTAAAGACCTAGCAGCTGTGATTGCACACTGTTGTTCATATATTTGTGAAATAGGCTGTATAATTACATCAGAGCAATTGTGCTATCAGTAACTCATATCTTCTACCTCTGTTGTCTGGAGTTACACTATTACTAGTATCTGATCCACTTTCTATGGACTTTGTGAACTAGATCACTGGTTTTTTATGTCTTTGCCCACGTTGAGAGAGCATAAGATTCCTACTACTATCAGTTTATACTAGTGGCAGCTCTCTTTGGGGGGGGGTGGATAGAATTGAACTAACCTCCTTTGCTTACTTGCATGATAGGTAATTATGTTTTAATTTAAAATTATTTATTTTGCTAAAGAAAAGACACTGTATCTGAGATGATTTTGAATAAGATGAAAGTTCTACCTTTGGAGAGTGTCTTGATGGCTCATTCACACATGCAAATTACCACTTCCTTTCACAGTATAAAAATGCCAAGAATGCATGTGTGAACACCCACCTACTCTCAAAGTGATTTTGTGAAAATAGAATAGCACACTGTTGACAGAGTATGTTACTAGCATTTGTGATGCACCAACTAACAGCTTGTGAAGGTTAATGTCAGCCTATTAATTTCAGTACAAAAAGTACTTCCTGATTATTCACAGAAACATGAGTGCATCTCACTATTATTTGGAATCTACACTCTTATCACTATATTCTTCCAAAAGAAATAAAATCTAGGACAGTGAAATTTCTTTCATCTATGTAATTTTGTTCAGTTCTTATCTTATTTTTACCTGATAAGCTTCATCTTGCAGTTTCTGCTTCAAATACTCCTCCATCTTGAGTTCATTCTCTAGTTGGCGGACAGAATCATTTTCGTAGTTCTCATCATCAGCTCTAACATAAGCATCTCCATCCTCTGTAACCCTAAACACAATTATTAATAAATAGGGTTGTGCAATTATTGCCTGACCTACTTTGTACTCAGATACTCCTATCTGAAAGCAGTTAAGTTCCATCTGTTAGTCTAAGTTTGCAGTGGTGGTGGTGGGCAGACAGAGTATACAGCCCACAGTGAGTCATTTATATTGTGGAATATGAGTTTAGAAAAATGAAGTATCTTTTTTCATAATTTAACTTTTGTAAAACAGATTGCCTAGGAGGGCCTTTTTGAAAATCAGAATAGAATGGAAGTGGCAGAAAAGTCAGGGAAGATTCAAGGATGTGGTAGCTGTACAGTGGCTTTTGTGAGTTTCCACAGAATGACTTCTATGCTGATTGTGATTTTATACTGATTATGGTAGCTTTCATATGTTTGCATATTATTTTTTTAATTTTCTGTTGTTTTTTTACTTCTTATGAGCCTCTCAGAATGGCTTAGATGAGATGGGCAGCCATATACATCAATTAAATAATAATGGTAATATGCAGAATTATGTATTTCAGAAAATTATGAATTATCTGGTGGACTGCCAGTTTGGTATGTTGTGGTAAATACCAGAATGTTTGGTGTCCAGAACTGAGAGTTATACTCTCTTACATCCTGTAAAAGCACCTCTTAATATTTTTCCTTTTCTGTAGAATGGTATGAAACATGCAGAACAAACTCAACTGTTATCAGAAAAGAATGCAGGCCAATTTTAGGTTACATCGGTGTTTCTCAATCCGAGGGATTTAAAGATATGTGGACCAACTCCCAGAATTCCGCAGCCAGCCAAGTCCACACATCTTAAAGTTTGTTACGTTGAGAAAAACTGAATTACACAATCCTTTTGACTTGCAATATCTGCTTGATTTGCAATGTTTCCAGAACATTATTGCCAGGCAATAATCTTAGCCCTTCCCCACCCTTTCCATACTCCATTTGCTTCCTGACATTGCTTAATTTACTAATATACCCTAAAAAAACACACCATACATCTATCCATTAGGGTACAGTTTAAAAAAAACCCAAACAGGAAGAAAGTATATATATTATACTAAATATATTTTAGTTTATTACTTATTAAAATGTTTAAATCATTTATTAAAATTAATTGTTGGGGGAATAAATGTATAAAGGGCTAATACAATTGGAAAAAAAATACTGTCCTTTAAAAAAAGATTGGAATATAATATTCTAGTAAAGGGAAAAAAGCTCCCATTATATACTTGAAGGGGAATAGTTCCAGTTGGATTCTGTAATAATTCCTATCTATCAGTCATTGGCTACAGAGTTTAGCAAAAACAACTGGAAGAGATCTTCCTGAACAATTCTATGACAGACTAAAATTTGAAGTTACGTCAGTAAAAACTTGATATTTTATTTTTATGGAGTATGAAGTAAGCTAGCAAAAAATAATATTTATTTAAAAGATTTATATGGCTGCCCGTTTTTTGAAACACAACCCTGGGCAGCTAACTACAATAATAAAAATACAACAATAGAACAATTCAACAAACAAGAAAAAAAAAAATGTGCAATCAACAACTTCTATCCAATTATACAGTATAACTCCGGGCTTCAACCTTGCTATCCCTGTGCCTGGGAGGAAAAGCCAGCTCTTAACTGCTTTCCAGAAAGCTAAGAGCATGGGAGCTTGCTAGATCTCAAGGGGGAGAGCAATCCATAGGGCAGAGATCACTATTAAAAATGAAGACCAAATGATAAGTCACTTTCACCTTATTGGCCTGTTCATCTGGATCACACTGATATCTGAAGCAATGACTTCAAAAGATACTTAAATTTCATTTGGTCGTTTGCTATAATGTTCCACTGTGGATCAAGATCTTTTCAAGATCTCTGCATCTTATAATAAGATGTCTGAGTGAGTGTGTGTAATTATACGATCACCACTATGTAACTTTGTACACAGATAGATCATACACTCAGTTCCTAAATTTACATTTAAAATCACAGCAGTATCCTGATCTTCAACAGAAAACAGTCTATTCTTCTCAAAGGAAATAAAAAACTGCACCCAATTTTGGCATATTTTCTGAAATGCCCCTTTGAATGGATTCAAATGATCTTACTAAAAGAGACTTGATGGTTCTTTGGTATATATTAATTATCAACAACTATCAACCTGAGTTCAAATATAAAAATCACTGCAAATTGTTTTTCCCCACAAAATTTTATGAGTTTTATATTGTGGTTCAAAAGTCACCCTTTATTGCTATCCTTGGCTTAATCTTTAGTTTAAAAAGCATCCCAATATTAAATGGAAACTTAATTTTAAAAGTTTTGAGTGTCCTATTGAAGTCAAGAAAAAGATAGAAATCAAAGAGAAGGAAAAACAGGATGGAGTACCCACAGGTCACTGCGAATGGTTCCAGTAGCAGCTACATTGTGAAGATATCCTGGCTTCCGGGCATGGATTTGTGCCAGGAAAGCCTTTTCAGAAGTTGGTGATGGAACAAGATCATCAAAATGAGTCCGACCAAACTCTGAATCCACATTACTTTCTGTCTCACTTCCAACTTCTGTATGAAGAAATAGGTTGGTATGATAATTATATCTTTCTCTCCTATTTCTAGCATGCTTCTTTCCTGTTTTTATTTTTAGCATACTGTACATTGCCATCTTATATTGCTAAACAAACACCATATTGTCTATATTAAAAAAAACATGCAGAACTCTCACTTTTGTACAGTTCAAACTTGCCATTTATTATAACTTGCCATACACAGACAAGTAAAGCTTTGATGCCAAGTGGGGTGACTCAGTGTACTCTGTATCCCTAAATTAATCAGGGAATATTCTAATGACTGGGTAAGCTATTAAGCGAGGAAATAACAGCTAGTCACATCACTGGATTGCCTCCTATTACAGTACTGATGCATGAACCCATGGACAGTGTTGTTGTATAAAGAAACTAAACAGCATTGACCTTCTGTTCAGCAAGAACACATATTGCTGCATTTGAATTCATTTAAGTTAGTTCAATTATCTTCGGTGAGATTTAATATTTAAATATTTCAGTAGCACCTGTTATTACAAGAGATACCAAGGCTATACTCTACATAAATAAAATAAGGCAAACAAACTCTTATTCAATAGCCATAAAAATTAACAAAAATCCAGGCATTTAAAAAGCACTGAAAAGAAATAAATTTCACAAACTAAAATGCTGGAATAAGAAGGAATCTTGTCCTGAAAAGACTGTAAGTCAGTAGTTCAAACTGTTAAACTAGTAGTTTAAAAATATTTTGCAGCACATTTTTCTAGATTGCAGCTTCTCTTTAGACTATATATTAAACCAGTATAAAACATTTATGCTTTAAATCATCAGACCTGAGTTTAACTCTTTCACCAGAGAAGACATGGTATTGGTGATTGAATCAGCAGCTACCAACAAGTCATTTCTTAAATTTCTTCTTGTACCTAATCAATAAAAAAGCAAAGTGCAAAATATTTTTAGCAATGTTTTGAGTTTTTTGTGTACATTGTGTACAGTTAACAAGGTAAAATAATAAATGATACAAAACTCAACTAAGAAAATAATTTAAAATGTATGAATTTTAAAAATCTGTTTAGGTAGTTTTTACAGTAGTATAATCTCTGATTACCTGCACTACACATGTATTAATTTCTTTATGACCTCTGCAGAATAGATAGGCTTTAATAAGAGTAATTAGTTTGGAACTGGTATACTTTTTTTAGGTAGGCAGTGTAGTGTTTCTGTATCAAGATTTAAGTACTGCAATATATGGACAGCATCAGATGGGAGAAAGTTAGATTTGGGTTATAGAAACATTCTGTGCTTTCTTCATGAAAAATTAAAGAGAAATTATCAAACCAAGTGAATTATGCTAGAGTAGAGTAAAAACTTGTTTTTAGTTGTAAGATGTTTTGCGTTTTTGAAATTGTAATAGTCTTGAGATAGACAGCATGAAAATTACACCCAACAGCTTGGCCTCTGAAATACTTGGAGCCATATTATAATAGGACCTTGGAAGCCAATGTAGAAGCCTCCGGACTGTCGAGCAGTTGGCACAAGGAACAATAACTACAAAGCACAGCTTATAATAGCACATTATAAATAAGTACAATTGCTATTGTCTGAGAATAAAATGCATCTATAAGTACATTTGCCAATAAAAGGTGCTGTGTCTGTTGCAGATAATTTAGAAAGCTGGACATTACATTGGAAGAATTATTTTATTATGCAGCAATAAAAACTGTTATTTTTTCATTTCTGCTCCAGTCTGTCATGAATTTTCCTCTGATGCTGCTTGTCCCAAACACAAACTCTGAATTACTTATTTCTTTTAAGAAAAACTCTTTTCGGAGAGTTTAATACACAGGTGTCAAACTCGCCGTGTCACATGACATGTCGCGATGTATCGTGACTTTTTTTGCATTGCCAGAGATGGGGTGGGTGTGGCCTCCGGCAGTTTGACACCCCTAGTTTAATAGATATGCCATGAGGAAAGAAGCTATGGATTATCAATTTTTCGACAGAGGACCGTTTGTACCATTACCTTGCGCAAAAGCTTCTTGCACATCTCCTCCCACCCCTGTCAGAGAATCTTGTGGTGTGTGGGCTGGAGTTGAGCTGGCAGATGCAGATCTGATAGGCATTGGAATTGGCCGACTGATCGTGTGGCTAGGAGATGAGCGAGGAGAGCCTGCCCCTTGGGTCTAGGGGGAAAAGGAAGCCATGAGTGGTTCAGGATGAAGTAGAGAAGAAGACACTTCTGCCCCACCATCTCCAATTATATCTCTGTTGTAGAAATGATCAGAATATGCCTATGCTGGATAGTGTTACCATCCTGATGGAAAATGAATGGATCAATATGCTGTTAGTTCCTAGAACCAAAAGTACATACACTAAAACAGAGATGATCAGAAACATAGGGAAAAAGGATTGGTGAACTTGCTCAGAGTCTTAAAGATCACATTCACATATTAATTTAAATTATCCCAGCTGCACTTGCAAAAATGTATTTCTTTTTGATGTTTTCTTTTTCCAGTTGCCTGAAAGTTAAACAACAACAAAAAGACAAATCAAGTAGTAATTATGTTTTTCTTTTGTTTTAATTATCTGGCAGCAGCAATGGAGAAAACTGTTGGACACCACACTGTTGAGTCATGACAGAAGAGGTATTGAATTCTTTGCTTTTGTTATGTTAGAACCTAGAGCTGGCTGGTGGAAGCTAGAATAACTTGGTCCAAACTTCCCAAGTAAGAGGAAGGTAAAAAAAAAAAAAAGCAAATGTAGTAAGAAAAAACTAAAGTTGTCACAGGGATGTTTTTATTACTTTCCATGGAACTGAGTGTTTCTATGCCATCAATGGTCCCATATCTTATGTTTGTGGGAATGAAAATTAAGTTTGGAGTCTCACGACCTTTGAACTAAAAAGCAGGCAATGCTCTATTCCAGGTATCCTACTCCATACAGATGGGAGATTTTCTGGGATATACAGGACAGAAGTCAGAATCCAGTCTAGAAACTGCCATTACCCTCTAATCCTAACCCCCAATCCTTTTTAATTTAGTTTCATCAAATTCACATAACGATTATTTGTTTCCTTATCATGCAGACACATTTAATGAACCTTATTCATATTATATGTAGGCAATGTAGTCAGACATATGTTTACATTTACTAAGAAAAGTCTCTCCCACCCATTCTCTATCTATCTATCTATCTATCTATCTATCTATCTATCTATCTATCTATCTATCTATCTATCTATCTATCTATCTATCTATCTATCTATCTATCTATCTATCTATCTATCTATCTATCTATCTATCTATCTATCTATCTATCTATCTATCTATCTATCTATCTATCTATCTGGCATATGGCATTCTTAATACAAAATATGGTTAAGTGTTTTTTGTTTTTGGTATATAGCTCCCTCTGCTGGAACCTAGGATAACTCATAACACAGAATTTTGTAATCAGTAACCTACACAAAATAACTTTTAATAACTCTGAAATGCTTAGGGAACATCACCTTACAAATACAGGAAATAATAATACACCATTTTTCTATTATTATTATGGTTTGTTGCACAGTCTATGTAGTTGACTGCAATGAACCATAATAACTGAAAACTGATTAGTTAGTTGGAAGAACAAGCCAATGCATAGCCAATACTTGAAGGATATAGATTATAGAAGGAAAAGCTGATTAAAAAAAATCCCAGATGGATTTGATTAAGATCAGGAATGTTAAAGAAAGAAACTGAAGGCTTTATTTTAGCAGCTCAAAAACAAGCTTTGCCAACTAATTGCATGAACATGCAACAAACAAAAGCAAATGTCGCTTTTGTAGTAAAAAGGGTGATGTCAACTTTACAAATGAGCATGGTTGAGCCATTTCTCATTTGACGTTGCCACATAGAACGGAGGGAGGGGGGTTGCCCAGGTGCTTCGCTAGTCAAAATAATCTTTTGTCCCATGGGAACCAAGGTCATAGGCTGCTCCCAAGACTAGAGACTGGGCATTTCATAAAAAGCCCGCCAAATAAATATATTGGGGAACGTAGTTGCTTACATAGCTTTTGTGGGTGGGACATTTAACTTTGTATTGGGGAAATGTTGCTTGTTTTACTTTTGACGTGCCGATACTTTGTAACTAATAAACATGTTCTTTGAGGAATATGCAAGCCTCGGAGTTCTGCTTTATTCATCTCTGTCTGTCGGAACCATGACAGGTGAAACAATTGACCATTTGATTACTGCTGCAGCAAAATTTCACAGACTACAAATAGTGTCATGACTGGATTGCCAGAATTATTCACTGGAAACTTTGCTAGAGGTCTGGATTTGAATGTAATAGAAACTTCTGGGGCCATCAAATTGAAAAGCTTTTGGAAAATGAGTGGCTTAAGATTTTATGGAACTTTCAGAGCTAAACAAACAGGCATCTTGTTCATAGCATACCTAATATAACAATTACTAAAAAGAAGAAAGTCTAGTTCACCAATTCCAGGTAATGCTAGGATTGAGGGAAAACAATTGAAAAAAATATGAAATATTGGGACTTGCAAATCAAAGTTGAACAAGAAAAAGAAATCTGTTGTTATATCAATCGTGAATGGAGCCTGCAAAGTTGCACCAAAAGGACTTCTTCAATATATGGAAATATTGAGCACCCCTCAAAAAACTGCACCCTGGTTAGGACTTGAATTATTAAGTTTCCACCAGTGTGAATCTAACTGTAGATTACCTCTACATAATAATATCATACATGTATTGACACATAATTTACATACCATGTTTTATACATAGTTTAAATATACCATATAATATAGTGATACATAATATAGTGATACATAATATATAACATCTATAATATTATAAATGTTTGTCCTCTAAAAGAGTATGCAAATAGGGATAAAAATAGATGTTTATCACAACATTTGTAACTGACATAAAGCCCTCTTACAGTTGATTTTTTCACATACTTTTGTGAAATAATATCACAGTGCTTGCAAAGGGGCAGGTTTAAAGACAGAGAGAAGAGAGTATTGCAATTGACTAGATACAACTAAAGAAATGAATGTGCTTCATATCTGTGAAAGTGATGCTGCAGTTGCAGTCTTGGAGGGATTCAGATTTGCCAACCATCAGGATCACTGGAGGAGAATGCTAAGATGTGTAATGTTAACCCATCCAGAATCAAGACTGGGGAAAGCTGCTATGAAAGTAATACATACACAAACAAATCTACAATATTGAAATGGACATATAAATGGAACGCCATTCATTTGCCATTTGATTTCTGCCATTAATAGTTATATGTAAGATGTACTCAGAGCAAATTATAGTAAAACGTTGCTAATATTTGTTCTTACATGGATCAAAGTGAAATAATGAGTGGGTTAGCTTTATTCTTCCTGTAATAGGGTATTACTGTATATACTTTTTCTTCCAGTTCTACTTCTTCTGATTGGCTGGATGTTTATTATGGTTAGCTCCTTGAATATTTTTAGGAAAGAAGATATAGATAATTTAAACCAAAAAAATAAAAACAAAGTTTTGTCAGCTACATCATTACTGTATGTATATGAATTGATATCATTATCATGATGTGATCCACAATAAGCAGGAGTTACACCTTAAAGGATAAACCCCTCTTAAGATATCAATGATGGAGTTGATACTGGACTAGCTAGTTAAAACATACAAGATCATTAAGAAAGAGAGATTCAGGGAATTTCCCATGTTCCTTGAACACAATTTTTGAGCTTGAAAATACTACGGAGTGCAAAACACCTCAGCATAGCAACTGAATCATTCTGTCTTTAAATTAATATAGATTTCAACATGCTCTATAATTATTGCTGCATTCTTAAACAGAATATATTAAAGAAAGTAAAACAGTATCAAACTGACCTTAATACTTCATATGTTTATGAAACGGATTCTATTTTCCCCAATTCTTTTACTCCCAAAAACTTCAACAATGCAATTATTTTACACTTTTTGTCATACTAAGCATTAACAAGGGTACTTTGCTCCAAAATACATCTTGCCAAAATTTAATAAGAAGCATATATTGACATAGCAGGTACTCAGTGCTACTTCTTTGTCTTTTGTCAGTGAGCGACTATGCCTTCAATTGCACTGAACTGAAAATCAAAATCAGCTTTTTTTATCATGGGAAACTTCTCACAGTACCTCTTATTGTGCTACAGTTTAGTAAACCCATGGAGTTAGTTATTCGCTGAAATTAATATATTTACAAACAGCATGCAAATGCAGCAGTAAATTTTGTGTACCCTTTATGAATCTATGTTTGATTTTTTTCTTGAATTATTAACCTGCATGCATTCTTGGAAAAGAAGAATGTAAACTGAATGTTAGACTAGACGGGACTTTGCCTGATTCTGTAAAGCTCTTATTGCCTTACTTTTTAGAAGGTATTACAAGTGATTTATCTGGAGAAATAAAATCACCAAGTATATTTATCAGCAGCCTGAGTATTCCTGCACTATAAAACTCATATACTACTATGGTTTGTATTGCACAGGGTTATTACTGTTTAATGACAAAGTGCTTTTAAGTCAGTAGAAGGCCATGCAGATCTCTTACATTTTTAGTGACATCTCAAGAAAACTATCTCATAATTAGATGATTGAATAAAGTACTTTAATTCAGTGGTGGGATTCAAATATGTGAACAACCAGTTATGCTGCTACTGGAAGTCCATTCTCTTCATTTTGTTGCCTGGGCAACAAAAAATTAGCTACCGGTTCTGCCGAAGTGGTGCAAACTGGCTGAATCCCACCACTGCTTTAATTTCTTAGATAAATGGTTAAAGGCATGCAAGGTAGTGTTGTTTAATTGACCACAGCAATATACACATTTTATGTACGTGTATTTACAGCACGCATTTGGATCACAAGAACATTCCCTATGAGTTAGTGACATTGACAGGCTAAATAACTTACTCCCTGCTTCAATTCTTCTTCCTAAAGAAAAATGGGATGATCATGAATTAGATGAATCTAACTTTAGAAAATAAAATAAAAGAGAAGTGAATTGCAGTGCAACAAAACATAATTGCTATTGCCAGCAACAGTGAGCAACTCTCACAATTTTGGGAGGAGGTGGCAACATAAATATTTATAGAAGAGAATAATAAATATTAGCAATGCCTTCAAGCCCTGTTGATAAAGTTATTAAATATTTTTTTTTGTCTCGAGCCATATTACTTTAAGGGAGACAAGTTGGGAATTGCATGCTTAGGGCATAACATAAAGCTACTAGCCAGGGCAGTACCTTTTCCTCATCTGCTTTAGTCTCCATTATTCCTCTCTAACGTTTAATCTTTTTAATCATTTCTTTCTTACTTAGCAGACTCCAAGGGAAGGGACAGATTTTTCCTGTTAGTCTGGGCTGATTCCTTGTAAACAGCTCTGGAGACTAGGCTGAAGTGTTTAGGTTGTGCACTTCTATTCTTCAAATACCTGCTTGACTACTTTTGGAACCAGTCTTCCATATTCAGTGTTTATGCCCTAGTAGCATTTATGCTTTCAAATTAATTTTTCTGACAATTCAATGCCCCCCCCAAATTTACTCTTAATATTAACATTGAGAGAGAGAATGCCTAATAGTCATTTTACTGAACAATTGTTGTGATTTTATTCTGAGAGTACCAGGATCAACCCCCCCTCATCTTCACAGTTTATCTCTAATAGATCAAACAAGGTTCTTGCAGTTTAGGACAAGTCTAAAATTCTATATTTTCACAGAATTCGAAACAATTACACTTGGCTACTTCCTCAACTTATTTTCTTCTCAGAAGCATTAATACTTTTATATTAATCATTTTTCAGATTACTTGTGCTGAAGAGATTGTCAAAAGACATATAAATTAGATCCCTATAGCACTTAGTATCTTCAAGGAGTGAGGAGGTAATTCTTGATTTACAGAAAAAGATAAATAAACTCAGTTCAGACTGTTTCATGAGAATAGTCAAGGTGCAAGTCGCAGAGCAGTAAGGTAATGCAATTATGTGATTTTAATTTAGAGAACAAAAGCAAATGATTGCTGTAGCAAGCGAGGAACATATCTGACCACCAACATCTCTACCTATCTGTAGAATGGGTAGAATGAAAATGATGATACCATAATAACATTGTACTGCCTTCCTTTTTTATTGCAATTTTATCTATTTTATCTATTTTGCTTACTAGAGTGCTGAAACATTTTACCTTGAGTAGTTTCATGAGGCCTTCTAACTGAACCATGAGTTCTCTTCGGCTTTCCTGAAGAGCTGACATCCTCTGTTCCAACTCGTCTTTCCTCTGTCTAAACAATAAGCACTGAAGATGAAAGCAGTGCATTTGCTGCAACTGAGGTATATGACAATCTGAATATAAGAAATGCACTTCATTTCCTAAGTTCTTCCAAACTTAGATGTGAACTGGGGAGAACAAAAGCAATAATTCTCTATTCATAAACATGTCAGCATGCTTTACTTTTACTACTTCTCTCACAGTATAGAGTGCCTTAGGGGTCTTCGTTAATTTTATCTACAGTACACAAAAATAACTCTGCAAGATGGATTTGATGCAAAGTCATCCAGGGAGCAAGAATTGAAACTTGTGTCTCCCTAGACTAAGTCTAACGTTTTAATCATAATATATAGTCTATGTCCATTGTAAACTGGATGTTAAACTATGCATATTTCTTTTGGCTCTTTGAACAGAACAACTGGTTTTATTCAACCTTGGATGATAAAGTAAGGATAACTCCTGTTTGTATTCAAAATGTTAAGGAAAGTAGCCTTACAAAGGGATGTGTGCTTTCACTGGAATGTTAAAATAATGAATATTCTCTCTTGTAAGTTTTAAAAATGGACACAGTAATTATTTCTTTTCCAAAATAGATAGTCTTACATGGAATTGAACAAAACAGACAAGAGGTGTTACGCTAAATATGACATATCTACCTTCCCACATCTCTTTCGCATATTTACCTCAGGAGGCGAAGTTCTGCCAGGAGGGTAGGGTTTTGTGCTGCCTTCTCTGGTGTGGTCTGAGATGCCTGCTCATGTTCAAGCCGTAGCCTGTGAATCTCTTGTAAGATTTCTCTGGCATAGGAAGAGAGAGAATAAAAAACAGTGATAAGTATGTTTCTTTTTTCTATGAGCAAAGTTTTTTAACACAGAACATTGCAAATAATGTCAACTAATGTGAGATATTTATGGATAATCTTCTGGATCTTAATGAGAAAATCACAGCACTCAGATAAGCTTTAAAATGTTTAAGGCTGCTCTTCTGACAACTAGCCATTTGCCCTCCATTCGGGAACTCTTCAAAAATTGCCACAGATGTAATTCAAGAAGTTGCTGCCCAAGACAAACACTGCAAAAATTGGTCAGGACTACGGCTATCAATCATCAGCACACCCATTAGAATGACTGAGAATTCTCTCTAGTCACCTCATAAGTCTGGAAAGATTAAATATTATCAGGATAAAAATGGCTGGCTTCATGCCTAAGATGCCACTAGACCTCATGGTTTCTAAATTGGTGCCTTAACCACTATATGAAACTGGTTATATTGTAATATCAACATATTATTTCTCCTTCAACCCGGCTATTTTCGTTCTTTCTCTCACTTCTTACTAAATCATGTGTTTCCTGAAGAAAAGGGCTAACAGATTTCTGCCACAAGAATCTTAAATGTATATTTTAAAATATTAACTCTGTAACAATGTCATAACGAAGAAAAGAAGTAAACTTTTCTGTATGATGATCACCCATAATATATCTATGGGTTTTCTTATAGGCAATGTTGTGAATTTTGCCTTGTTACCAACTACTGTATATATGCAATATGTTTTATCCACAGACATATATTTTATATATTTGGCTTAATGTAGGTTTCGGGACTTTACCTGTTCTTATTTTCAAGTTCTGCAATAAGCTGTCGTTGTTGCTTATTTGCATCAATAGAGAATGAAATATCTGGAGCACCTCTTTGTTGTGGTTGCTGCTGTGGCTGCTGTAAAACACATTGAACATGTTACTATATATATATGTAAATGAATATTATTTAAAGGAAGTAAACAATAGTTTTGTCCCTTAGTATATCTAAGTATACTGTACATAAGCATAATGTCATAGCTAAGTCCCTGGTTTCAAAATTCACTTTAGCTGAGATTTCACATTATATATTTGACAAATATATAATTTATCTCATTTCACGTCTATGGTAACATAGATGATAATAACTTTGCATCTAATTTACAGTATAACTGTTAGGACTGGGAAATTTTAATAGAAATCATACCCATCTAGAGTAAGGGCAGAACTAGGGTGTTTTCATAGACATTGTGAGCTAAATAAAACACATTTGTATTTAAGTCTGTGTGAGGAGTCTTTTATTTTATAAGGCAGCAAAATGGTGGACAGATAGTAAACTTAAAACACAACAGACAATACTCTGCCTTAAGCTGTAATCCTAGACCCATTGTAAGTGGATATAACAGGCACATCCAACCAGACAAATCTCTGGAGGTCCCTGGATTATAACCTAAACTCCTTTTTCACTAGTAAGAAAGCCCAGGAGGGTCTGCCGACTAAATTCCTGGCCAAATACAACTCCTTCCTCTTGAGAGTAAATGGTCAAGAAGGAGAGTGCTAGAGTGGCTGGAAATGGTATGAGGAAAAAGAAGGTGGCAGCAGCAAATATAAGTTAAAGCAACCTCTGCTGACTTGGTTGGGTAGGGCAGGTAAATGGAGATTCTTATAGTTTCATTAAATTCAAGGGGTTATACTTTTGAGGAGAAAATCTATATGATTGTGATTATTTAATGGGATAGTGAAACAATGTGACAGGAACCAAAAGGTATAAACTCATGGTCTTAAAAAATAGCTCTGGGATTTTTCTTTCTGACCAACAAATCTCAACAGAAAAATAAGAATTAGCAAATAATTTTATATCTCCTAGTGCTGGGCACCTAGCTATTATTTTAAGTCACTAGAACAGACAGAAATCATTAAAACCTTTTGCAATGTCCCTAAAATTATTAACATGATATACTCTATTCTGGATTCAGCTCTAATCATAGAACACAGCTTTCTTTCCAGACTTGCATGGAATGGGCTATATGTGGAATTTTAACCTATTGGCATATTACCCTGTAAGAGATTTCAAGTTGAATCCCTGATTCTGAGAAAAAATATGGGAAACGCACTCATTGATACAACCAATCCCTCTGGTCCAGGAGAAGTAGAAATTAATTGTCAAGTTTACTTGTAGCTTATATAAATTATTTCAACAAGTTCCCCTTTATCTTAGCTAGTTATATTGTTTTTACATTTGTTTATTGGATTGAAAACATTTGCTGGTAACTTCCCAAGAAGTTTTTGGTATCTATATCCTGCTCTTTGAGAAATGTCTATATTTTGACTCACTTCATAGTACCATCAGTAGCAAGGAGAATCTAAATAAATAAATGGATTGTTAGGCCCTCATCCTGTAGATAGTGATCAACTGGCAAGTCTATGAGTCAGATGCCGATTCTCAAATCTGAGTATCTGCAATATTTAAACTGCCACTCCCAATTGGTGGCCACCATTCTGAGGACATCTAAGAAGAGTAATGAAGGAGTCCCTGTTAATTATCAGTAGAACTGGCACAGCCAATCTATCTCAAGATATAAGTAGGTTTAAGTAGAAGAGTAAGGTGACAGCATTATAGAGGATTAGCAGTATCAACAACACCATGAAAAAGATGGAAGTAGACAATGCCTTTTGGACACACTGATTAACTGCACTGTTAGCAGGACATCTACTGAGAGCAAATTATACCTAGTAAATATTTCTGCTGCTGCTGAGGGGGAGGAAAAGAACAACAACAATTACCAGAAGCAGTTTTCTAGGCTTTTTCCCTTAAAGAACAACAATTTGGGGAAACCAAATCTCTCATAGATGGGGTACAAAGTTACTGCAGCTGCCTTAGGAATATATTGTACTATAATCTATTCAGTGATCTGTGGCCTCTTTTGATATTCTAGGCCTGAAATGTTAAGGAACAGCATCTTGAGAGACCTCCTTATATAATATAATGCTTCTAATAAGAAAGCACAGGCAATGAGGTACACAATGATGTAGATGTTCATAGTAGAAACCTACACAAACATTCCACCACCCTAAAAAGATTCAAAAGTATCCCAAAAAGTGAAAGAAATTAATTAAATCTGAGGAAATGACCAGAAGCCTCTTTGAGAATTAAAATAAGTTTTTAGAAATTGGAAGACAAATTTCACTATAGTATTAGGCAATAATCCATTGCCTAATGTCATCCAATAATTTCTATTTTCCGATGAGTTGCTATATAATCAATAACTTGCTTGTCACAAGAATTTATTCTGCACATTGCAAGGCTGACGGCATAATGTTCTTTGTTTACCTGAAGTACAATGTATATTACCTTGATCCAAGGCTTTCCAAACCAACTCAAAATATAAACAATAAAGTACAGATCATTTTTCTGAGGCACAGAAAAACTAAGATATCTTCAATATGTACCAGAGAAATTTCAAAGCACACAGGGGTGAAAGAAGAAGAAAGCCCACCTGCTAGTGAAGGCCCTTTTGCCCTAAGGATACATTGTTGGGTGAGCTTCTCCCTTTGTTGTCCCTGCAATATCAAATCTTCAAAGCTCTTAGTTTAGTACTTAGAAATTGCATCTGCATCAGTGGGCACCTCCCAAAGCTACCATTTGATTTTTCTTTAAGATGAGAAGTCTATTTTCTAATACTACAAAAAAATTAAGTGAATGAAGCTTGGTATTCTCTCAAAGTCTTGAAATAAAAAAGAAGCAAAGACAAATAATCTCAAAAGCCCAGCTTTAGCAACACCAAAGACTGTGCAAAGCAAGAAGCCAGATTTTTTATCTCACAGAAGACTTTTAATAGAACAATTTGCTTTCTTCTTTAGAATTTGTTAGCTCTTATTAATATTGTTATTGGTACTAATAATTGTCATTTGTTTGTTTTACATATAAATTCATACCCTGCTTTTATGAACAAAAATAAAATTTGAAAAGCAATGCTAAAAGAACAAAACACTGAATAATGAAATAGCATAACTTAAAACACTTAAAAATGTACAGTTATAAGACACTGAAGGGCCTAAATACTTTCCACAAGCAGAAACTGAGAATGTGAAGTTTGAGGGACTTCCATCTACAAACATACTACACTAGTAGGTATTGTTAATTTAGTAACCGTACAACTGGAAGGTGGTTACTTTAGGACACCCAGGACTAGTTCTGTAGCATACACAATTCTAACTCCTAAAAGAGAAAACAGATATTTCAGGAGGAATACATAAAAGACTGCCACTGTTGCACCTCATCAAGTATCCACTATCTGAGTCAATTCTCTCAGTTGCCTAATGGTAGGGCTGGTGCTTGTACCAATTTTTCTTTAACTATATTTAGGTTCATTAGATGCAAAACAAGCACATCCAAGGAAAAAGGAGAAAGCCAACTTTAGAGTAAGATGTGCCAGACTGCAATTACAACAAAAGTTTTCATTTCAATATATATACTTTTAAATGAAACATCTCTCTCCCTAATTAAAATTACTTACTGATGAAGTAGTCTCTGCTGCCAGTCTTGCTGCATACCGGGCAATCAGTCTATGTTCTTCATCAAGACGGTTCGGGCTGTCAAGTAAACTGTTATAGGAGAAGGGAAAGGAACAATGAATAATCATTAATATAAAAGTTAAAGAGGTCAATGCTCCTTAACTTCTACAGAGAAATGATATCTGTGATGGTGATGGTAGGGGAGACATGATAGAAGTTAATAAAATCATGCAAACGATGGGGGAAATGAACATACTATGTTCTTCTATAACCCTATAACCCTATATCAAGTGAAATAGTTTGATAGCAATTCAAGAAAACTAAGCAATGTGAGAAGTTCCCAGCTGAAGAAGAGGATACAAATTACTGACTTTAGCAACTTTAGAAGGGGATTAGACAATTTCATAGTGATTAAATTAACCAAAGGCTACAATCATGCCATCAAAAAGTACCTGCCATAGTCAGAAACAGCATGCCTCTAAAAAAGGAGCTTTTTTGTCAACCCCAGTAGGGTTGTCAAAAGTTTTTGAGTGGTTACTGCTGGAAATAGGTTATTGCATCAAAGGATGCCTACAGGGTATGGTTTAAAAATGTCAAGATTGTGGCTGCAATGGTGTGATTGAAGATCCACCTATTTTTATGTGCATCACGTTTGTCTGTCTGATTCTCTCTCTCCCTCTCTTGTGTGCGAGCACACACACACACACACAATGCAGATTCAACTGTATTGTCATGGCCATCATCTCGACTTTTTTGTGTATACTCCTGGATGACTGAACCATATCAGAATCCAAATGTATAGGTAGTCTTCAACTGACGACCACAATTGAGCCCAAAATTTATGATGCTAAGTGAGAAATTTGTTAAGTGAGTTTTATCCCGTTTTACGACTTTTCTCGCCACATTTGTTAAGTGAATTAGCAACCTGATTGTTAAGTGAATCTGGTTTCCCCATTGACTATGCTTGCCAGAAGGTCACAAAAGGGGATCACATGACCCTGGGACACTGCAACCACCATAAATGTGAGTCAGTTGTCAAGCATCCAAATGTAAATTACGTGACCATGGGGATACTGCAATGCTCATAAGTGTGAAAAATGGTCATGTCAATTTTTTCAGTGCCGTTGTAACTTTGAATGGTCATTAAATGAACTGTTGTAAGTATTAGGACTTCCCTATTTTTTTTATTATTAATTACATTCCTGACATTATTTTACATTTGTGTTGGTTGAAGCAACATAAAAGCACTTGACATAAATAAATAAGTAAATAAGTAAATAAACACTGCATGTATCGTTATGCCATCCAACACACCCAGGGGGAGTCTATTTGGAAAGGCAGTTGTAACTTAGCACTTTTGCCACCGTTGCTAATCTTAAAATAATTTTGTCACTTCTATTTCTCAAAGCAAATATTTTCCCCTCCCCTAGCAAAATTTTAAAATCAAAGCATCTTTGTTTTTCTGAAAATAAAAGCCTAACAATGATAATTTGGATTTAAACAAACTAAAAGATACATTTCACCCTTTTTAGCTTTTTTCATTCTAGTGTGCCACTGTGGTAAGGACTATGAAAGATAATAACACAGATATTTCTTTGTAACAATGGGAAATAACTTTATTACATTTTAGTTATTTCGCATTACTTTCAGGCTAATGAGCCTATACCCGTGATGAAGCTTTCATGATATACTAGACAGCCCGTAACCCGCTGGGTCATCCTTTTAGATATATTTCTTCATCTAAACAGAGAATGGAAGTCCAAACCTCTGCTGCACTCCTGCCATCCAGCCGCAATCTTGTGATTCCCATTGACTTTTTCCCTGTAAGCTTCCCAGGCTTCCTCATTGACTTGTGGGAAGGTGTCAGGGAATATTGCAAATGAAGATTATGTGACCATAATAACATATTTAACATGAACATTTCTGCTCTAAACCTAAGACTAGACAAAGTTACGCAAATAACATTTTCTTAATCTTTTAAATAGCAGGTGCAGTAACACTGAAAATTCTGAATGGAGAACCCAGATATAGGTTGTGGGATACATTTTGCTCTATAATAAGATATTATTTATCACCTCTCCCCCAAAACACATCTGCCTAAATTGTGTGGGCATGCACACTCATACAGATAATTAACAGATAGATAAAAGAATACAAATAAGGGTTGTGCAGAGTAATTTTTTTTAATCCAAAAGCTCCCTAAAAAATAAAAAGAATGTAATAATGCATTAGGCTGAAAAGGAAGTGCAATTATTCAGTGATGTAGTAATTATACTACATTTTAACCTGATCAGGAAGAAGAATCACAACTTCACTGCCACTACTGCCAGATATTTCAGGGCAAAAAAACAGTAGCAGACCAAAGATTATCCACATAATTGTTAAAGTTAAAGACTGCTTGATGGAATAATAAAGCAGGAAAAGCTAAATACCGCAACTCCAAATAAAAGTAGTCCATTCCTTGTTTAGTGCCATGACACCTGAACATGTGAATTTATCTTGTTGTCTTTGGTTTGGTGGGAAATTATACAATGCTGCTGTGATATGCACACAACAAAAAAGACAAGGTTACAAATGAGTTATTTCTCAACTGATACAATGGTGAGATTACAGAATGGGACTAATTTGCTCTAAATCAGTTCAGATGATTTAGGTCTATTAATGTGTCATGATATGTTGGGAGGTAAATTACATCCACACTTTAATAAATACAAGGCACTGAGCTCTGAAGTACAATGTAAAAACAACAGCTAAAAGCAAGCTGAAGCAAACTATGTTATTTTTGAAATCATCAGGTTCCCAAATAACCACTTGGCTATATATATTAATAGAATAAAATGAGCAAAGGATCTCCATGCGTTGAAAATCTTAAGATTCTGAGTCTTTATCAGCAACTGCTGGTAAATAACTTGTAACAGCGGGCCTGTGTTTCTCCTGACATCTTAGAATGATCCAAATATCTTAATGCTTCTCAGTTCATTCAAACCCCCGCCCCCCACATAATATACAAAATTCTGAACTTCTTGTGCTGTTTATTTCTATGAATATGTATTTCTCATTTCACCCAATAGCATTTCTTTAAGAAAGTCAGTGCATTTTGACTTTACATATTGGACCACAATATGACTTGGAAAAGATAAATAGATGGATAGATAGATAATATATATAGATATAGATTAGATATAGATATAGATGATAAGGATATTGATACAGATATAAATAGATGTGCCTGCCTATCTCACTGATTGTTTGCTGGGTTCCAATCGTAGTAGACTCCTAGTGATGTACATATTCAATACAACAATCCAATTAAAAATAATAAATAAAAATATTAGCCCAAAGATCTCAGGGATTATTAGCAATAATTCACATGCAGTTAATTCTTCTGCAGGCAGGAACAAGATAACAATATGTCCCAAAGACTTGCAAAAAGCAGGTCTTTTTGAAAACTCAGGAACACAAGAGCCAACCTAATAACTGGATGAATTGTGTTCCAGAATTGGGAGAAGCAATTGAAGAAGCCTTGCGCCATGGGTCTTGCAAATGACACTCCCTGAAAAAGGGCCTGGGATAAAGTGCTTTCTTACTGATCTTAATAGATGGGCAGAATACATGGCTCCAAAGATACACAGGTCCTAATCTACATAGTGCTATGAAAGTGACAACACCAGGACTTTAAATTGCACCACGAAGCAAATTGGTAAATAGTACAATTCTCAGAGCAGTTACACTGTGAACTGATTAATAGTCATCTGTCTGAACCGCTTTAAAGGGAATCCTATGTAAAAGCATTGTGGCAATCCAAACAACAGGTGACCAAAGCATAAGTAAAAGTGAGCTGGGACAACTTCTTGAGGAAAGATTATACCTGATGCACAAGACAGAGCTGTGTGAAAGATCTCCTCTCATAGCTGCTACTTGCTCCTCATCAAGGAGTAGCTGTGAGAATAGAAGGACCTTATTTTATGGGCCAATTCTGACTGGCAAAACATGATCCTATTCAGAATTAAAGATAAATTTATCTGAAATCACAATATTTCTATACTACTTGTTGGGATTATCATGTTTGTCTCTATCCAGATCCTAACAGCATCTGGCACTTCTATTCAGTTGGTAGCTGAGATGTAAAGGCGAGTATTTTCAGCATATTAATGATTCCTGACTTCAACTTAATAGATTGTCTCCCCTCACCTTCCTGCAGCTTCATGTACATACCAATAGAAAGAAAGCTATGATTTTTTCTTCACCTTCCTGAAATTATTTGTTTAGGAAAAAAGAGAACCATCAAAGAGCACTGCCTTCTACCCCTAACTCTTGCACACAGTTCTATATGTGCAACATGAAGGCTTCTGAGAAATCAAACAGTAGCAAGGCAGTCATCCTTCCCCTATCTCAGTCTTGCCACAAATCCTCCATAGGAGCAATTGGTGTGGATTTGTTTCCATATTATGCAGGACAGAATCCAGATATAAAAGTATGCAGATAATCCATTTTCTCCAGAGCTCTTGAGAGATTCATATACTCTCAATAACCTTTTGTTATTTTATTATAAAATGAAAATTACAGCTAAATATCCAAACTTTTTATCATGTTTTCTATGATTTACAGTCATGCATGAAAAACATGCTTCTTACCTGAAAATCTAATCTTCATAAAATGACCATACAGAGTATTGCCCTTCCAAAGATTGCAGCTCTCTGGGAGAGGTAATCAATCTAATGTTCTGGGTAAAAGTGGATGGCTGGGAATGTAGCTTGGAGGAATGTTGCAAATGTTGCTGCTGCTCATATGCAATGAATATAAATTTGAAGGCACACTGATGTTCAGCTATCTTATAGCAAAGTGGCACCATTCATTTGGACTAATGCTGACAAGAACGATCACATATTTTATATGGCCTTGAAAGACCAAAAATAAATACTGGTCCAGGCAAAATGGTGCCAGATGATCCCATTATGTTCCTGGTGGGCTGTACTGCAAACAGACTTTTTGCCCCAGGGTGATTTGATGATGGCCATCGTGACACATTTTATACTATGACTGTTCTGTATGTTGATGAGGTAGGATATTGTTTCTTCCAAGCACATTGACTCAAAGGATGAAGTTGGAGTGACCAAACCCTAATCTATAAAGTACAGTGCAAAAAAGGGGTGGACTTTGTACCACCTTGTTTTTGTGTAAGACACTGGGCTTGCCAACCGGAAGGAAGGCAACTTAGTTACCAAAGTTAAAAAAGTCAATTTATGCCTATCTGAAGGAGATACTTTGCTCTAGCAATACTGGTATGTTTGAAAAAGAATCCTTAGGGATGTAAACCTAAAAGTCAGATGACATGGGAGGATAAGGTATCCTTGCACAATTCTAAAGTATTTTAAAGAAGAGATGAGAGAAAATTAAGCAAGCTAAAAAAACCCATATATATATATCAATTTGATGATCAGTTCAAGGACAATTGTGCAGATGTTGTGACAATTGAAAAACAGAAAAGCTGGGATTATGTCTATTTGTACAGTATATGAAGGGACAGGGATTCCACCAATAAATTCTATAAACTCTAGAAGAGTCTCAGCGTGACTGCATACAAACACATAGATCAACAGTGTGAATCACAGAGACCATGATGAAGTACCACTTTGATTGATGTTGATTTTCTTCACTTTTAATAACTGAACACTCCCTTACAGATTTTTGTCAAGAGGAAATCCAATACAATCTAACTGATATAATTTTAGGGTTGAGAGAAATAGGCAAAAATCTTGGCTAAGCCATGTGCTTATTAGATGCCTGATCAACAATTACATCTTTTTCACAAAATTAAAATGAAACATAAATAACAAAAAGAGTGGAAAATAATCACTTGCACATTAAAAACACAACTTAAACAATTATCAGTAACATTACTGTTAACAGTTTGATCCACAATTCTCCAAGTACACTTGTACGTTGAATCAGTATTTAACTCAGCTTTTCAACAAAGGTTTTAATTTTTTGCTCAGAAGTCACTCCCATATAAAAAAAAGAGTGTGTTGCACAATATTTTTAGACCAGGAGTTTGAAAACTTTTTTGTCCTAACAGCTATAGTTGCCCTATGAATGGATACATTCTAGAAAGAAAGTAGGATCAGGGTAAAGTAGTAAGTACTAGGACTAAATAAAAATTTAAATTTATATTAAATTTGTAAAATACAGTTAATATTATGAAATACTCAAATACTTATTTATCCTTTGTAAATTTAACATCTCAATTTTTAAAAACTAAAAGCTGCAATTTGGCAGCAAGTATTGTAGGGGTTGGGAGCTACAACCAAATATTTTTTGGGTACTCAGAACATATAAAATATTCCTAGGCTGTCTCATATGTTTGTACCCCAATTAGTATGTTACTAAGATAAATCTCATTGAATATAATATTTATAAATACATGAATGATTGCATCATAAGCACAAATACAAATCAATATTCATGGTAATAATTCTAATCAAGGCAATTGTTTATGAAATTTAGCAAGTTGTTGTAATAAAAGGAATGAGACCAATTTAATCAATTCAGATCTGCTCCATTCTTGAGGAATCTCCATTCTGCCATAACTTGGATGATCAGGCTTGTGTCCCTCTTCTCTAGAGACCCCACCAAGGCACCCACCCTGCACTAACCGTGAAGGGTTGTTCTGGAGCATGTTGACATACAACCCAATGAGAACATGTTCATCAGCCAGCCTGTCTGCAACATCGAGGCTATACTGTAACCTGAAACAGGGTTGAGGGGAGGAGGGTGCAGTCCGGACAGACAAAGAGAAATAAAACAGAGAAAGCAGGAGCAAGTAAGAGTGCGAAATGGGACTTTACAAATGCGTAGTCAAATGTTCTTCAGTTTGTTACCAAACTCAACCATTGCAGGTAGAGCTCAGGACAGAACTTAAGACAGCGGGCCTATAGAGCAAAGGTATAAGTTTGCTAGTACAGTACATACAGACCACCTACAAAGTTTTATAGGGCAGTGATGCTCAAGGACGTGCACAAACTAGCCTAGGATTAGTGCTACTATGAAGCATAATGTAAAAAAAAAAAATCCTACAAAAGTTGCTAATTTTATCTGCAAATCCTAAGCAAATATATTCAGAAACAATTTCAATGATAGCATATATTTTACTGTAGTGCTAATCTTTATAAGCAGAGAAGTCATGTTAAATGGTTCCCAGGAATGAAAACTTTCAAACAGCATGCAGAAGATTACATGTGAAGAGGCTTGTGCTCATAAAATATTCTTTACATAAGGCAACCTAGTCTACCAGAGAGAAGGTTAAAGGTGGTTCATCTCGCTGATATGCTAGGTTTTCAGTGGAAAACAAGGAACAAATATATGATTTCTCCAAATGCAGGTTAAAAGGATAGAGTCCTAGGAACAGTACATTACATTACTGAATTGCAAAAACAGATTAGCTGTTTAAGATAAGCACATAATATGAAATCTGGATAGATACACAGCAAAATGTAGAATTATATTTTAAGAGATTATATTCAAAAATCATTAAAATTGTATAACATGTGCATGTGAACACACCTAATTCCTCTGGTGTGGTAATTAGAACTATCTATGGTTATATTCTTAGTAAAATACATAATATATTGAAAGGAAAAGGCATTTGCTTTAGTTGTGTTAGTATAAGCTACTAATGCCTTTTGAAACTTACTCTTTGCCTTTCAAAAAAACTGGAACAGCCCTAGCCAGCAATCTGTCCTGCTCTACTTCATTATTCTTGTAAGGTGAGCTAGTTAATAAGACAATAAATATTGATATCTAACTATTACTGAAACTTATTCACTAACTGAAACCTAAGTAATTTATAATAAAAAATATGAATAGCTACTTAAAACTAAGAATGCTTCTCCCAGTACAATATAAATACCTCATCACAGGATTGCAGTTTAAAACTATAATTATAAAAAGTAAATATTGCATAAGTGTAAAATAACTTGCAACACTTTCGCTACAGAATATTTTTCACAACTTTAAATGCCCTGCCCACTAAATGATAACAACTTTGGAATAACTTGATAATAACGTACTTAAATCAAAACAAATTCTAAAAAATATTTTTAAGAGTTGCTAACTAGGCATTGTATGGAACAAAAGTGAAAAATACTAACACTTTTAATTTTTTAATATAGGGTTTCTGCAGGAAGCATGAGAATGCAATAAAACACAGTTCTTTTTGTTACCACAGAAAAATAATCTTCCCACATGGATATATTCAAGAAAATCTACATGAAACTGAAGAAGCACTTAATGAAGATTTTAATCTTAGGAAAGTATATTTATTTAGGTATCTCTGCACTGATAGTTCAATACTACATTTTAAGTCTTATGTTAAAGTGTACTTTAAAAACCAAAAATTCATTTCTTAATGCAGAGAACAAATATAATTTAAAAGGATTTTAAAAACATATTTCAAATGAAATGTATTATAAAAACTTGTTCCTGTTTCATTTTACTCCATTCCTATTTGTCAGAGCGAAAGCAGACTTTTCGTGACAGCTACTGGCTATATAATTTGTATTATAGCCAAACTATATATGGCTGTATGTCATTCAAAATTGTGGATTCCTCTGTTTAAAACATGATGATATAAAGGGAAAAAACTTTACCTAATCCACAATGCAGTTAGTCCCAAACAAACTTTTTATTTATTTAATCCAACTCAATCTGCAGCTACTACATTAATATAACAGTGTGGACTTAAGTTTTCATCCACATCATTATATCACTGACATTTAATTCAGGAGATGAAGATGATCCCAAATCCCATGAAGCAAGTTTCAGTATGAACAGAAGTTGTATATGTGGAGGGGACAAAAGTAGGACATCCTTTTTTCATTTATGCTAGGGATATTTCTATATATGTAAAGGGAAATTACCATGTACCCAAAGGGCAATTATCTCTCAGAAGAGCATCACTTCACAGGAACATTAGTATTTCCATCCGTGGTAAATGTATCATGATAAATATAACTAGGAACCGAGAATAAAATGAGGTGTAAATTCTCTAATTTCTAAAATACCATAATATTAATTCAAAATTAAATGCTAGTGTTTAAGGGCTAATTCTTTCTGGTATGAATATATCAGATTTCCAATATAGCCAAAATCTGCAAGTGAATTAAGATGATCAAACCAAAGACATGATCGGCGTTATTAAATCCTACTTTAGAAATTTAGCAGAAAATATTTTAAACTCTCAATCCTTTTGGAATTTGACATAGAATCTGCTTCTATACTGCTGATGAATATCATAGGTTCCATACATTTCTTCAACATGGTAGATTTCATCTCTTTCATATGTTGCATTCAATCTGGAGGCATTGTACTGGCAACAAGCCAAGACTCCAGAATACTGGAATGCTAAGAGATTCTGACATCTGCCTAGTCCATTCCAGCATCTTACTACTAACATAAAGCAGAATTCAGCAGCTTTTTACTCAAGATGTTAGGAATCTCACTGTAAATAATAAATTTAATTATTTTTTTATAAGATTCCAAATTGTATATATATTGATATAAACATATGTGAATAACACAATGCAGTGATCAACAGTTACATACTGAAATTAATTTCCTACTAAGCAATGGAGGAGGCATACATACAGTGGTGGGATTCGCACTGGTTCGGCAGAACCAATACCTAATTTTTTGTTGAGTTCGGCGAACCGGTTATGATCATCTGTCGTTGTCAAAATTAAAAAAGGAGGAAACATCACCTAGGGAAAGATATGCTATTCTGGACTCCTTTTAACATTCTGGGAATGTCACAAGGTAAATTACCTTCACTTTTCAACAGCGATACAAATAAAATTTGACCGGATTTCCTCCAGAGTTTCTGTCGGGGATAGTGGAGTCCTCAGCCATGCAGCGGGACCTAGAGCCACCCGCACTGACCGTTCCGATCCGATTCCCTTTGTTCCTACTTTGTACTGGATTCAATCCTGCACTGCCCCCTCTGTAGAGCTTGGAACACTTCTGGCCACTGCCATGCCTCTTTGTGCAGGGAAGGCATACACCTAAACACCGTCCCTGTGAAAGGACTTCTGAAGCCACCATGGCCTGCCCCCTCCCCTCCTTTCCCTCCGCAGGCTGCCCCCGAGCTTTGTCCACCTGGAGGAGGAGGTTTCCATGGGAAAGGACCTGGCCCTTTGAGGCTGAGGTGGCGCTGTGCTTCTGGGATGAGGCGGGGGCCGAAGCTTTGTGACGGGGGCAGGATGTGACCACAGATACTGGAGGGGGCTCTACACTGCCGCGGTTCCCCTCCCCCTTAGGTGGGAGCCAGAGCACTAATGGGAGGAGAAGGAGCAGGAGGTGATAGCCACAGCCACAGCAACCCAGAGCAGCTGCAAGGGTTCCCCGCTCTTGCCTCGACTGGACCTCCCGCTCCTACCCCTTGGCCAGGGCATCTTTTCCCTTTTCCTCAGCCATGGTGACCTCAGTCCCATCGCTCCCTTGATATAGCCCATTCCCCACCTTCTGCTGCCATCGCATCCACCCTCTCCTCCATCTTCTCAAGGATCCTTTAATGTAGACATGTCAAACACAAGGCCCACAGGCTGGATCTGGTCCGCAAAATGGTTTCATATGGCCTGCAGAGCCATCCTGGAAACAGCGAAGGAACGGCTCCTGCTGCCTTGGCCCCAGCCCAGGCTGGCCGGGAGCCAATGTACAATTTCGTGGTGGCCATCCATGCTGGAACGCATTCAGTCTTAGCTCCACAAGAAACAGCAAGGGACCTGCCCCCGCTGTGTTGGCCCTGCACCCTGTGCACCCAGGCAGCTTCGCACCACCCGGCCCAGCCTCTTGACGCTGTGAGGACAGCGCCTCGCTGCCTGCCAAAACCGGGCAGGCTGGGCAGCGTTGCGCAGGTAATGACTCTCATGCCGCTCATGGCATCCCCTCACTCAGAACCCACCAAGCCGGATATGTGAAGTAGGCAAGGGCCTACTTCCAGGAGATGGTGCATTTCTTCATTCCTCACGAAGGGTGACATCTCCCCAGCTGCATTTCTTGCCTGTTTTTCTCCCCCCCTCATCTCAAATATTTCCCTGCCACTCTGCTCTTAAGGAAGGAAGGAAGGAAGGAAGGAAGGAAGGAAGGAAGGAAGGAAGGAAGGAAGGAAGGAAGGAAGGAAGGAAGGAAGGAAGGAAGGAAGGAGATGGGTATGAGAAAGAGGGAGGGAGGAAGGGAAACAGGAAGGAAGGAAGGAAGATAAGGAAGGAGATGGGAATGAGAAAGAGGGAGGGAGGAAGGAAAACAGGAAGGAAGAAAGAAGATTGGAATGAGAGGGAGGGAGAGTCTGAGGGAAGTCCTGCCTTTGTCCTGCCCTGCTGCCCTTTTGCCATCCCCTTGCCCCCTCCTTCTGACCTATCCTGGAGGTCTCCCATCCTATCGCTAAGGATGCTTTGATTACAAAGCCGGGTCTCCTCGCATGGAGAGGGAGTGGGCCTCCCTCTGACCCACGCATTTTGCCCTCTTGCACCCACCATGAGCAACCTGGCCAAGGAGAGCGAGTACAGCAGCAGCAGCCTTGAGGAGGAGGTAAGCACAGTTGGGTGCCCCCTTGGGGAAGTGGGGCTAGGCTAGGCTAGGTGCCATGGGAGCTTGAGGGCTGGGCTGGGCATTTGACCTCCACTGCCCAGGGCTCCGGGCAGCCCGCAGCACTGTCCGGCCCCCCTGCCTGGCTTGAGAGGGACAGTGAGGCTCCTCCAGTGGACCATGCCTTGGCACTCACCCCGGTCCCACCCCCCTCTGCCAGAGACCCTCGGAACTTCCCCAGTCCTGCCCAGTCCCCACAGGCACCCCTGATGCAAGTAACGGTGAGCTGGCCATGCCCACCCAGTAGGCCACACCCACCCCAGCCATGCCCACCCTGGCCATACCCACCTGGCCCCCCGAGGGCAACCACAATGCTGATGCGGCCCTCAATGAAATTGAGTTTGACACCCCTGGTTTAATGGCTTGCACCCTGCAATGACCGCCACTCACCGGTGGCCACCACAATGAGCAAAAAAGCCTGAGAGCAGCACCAAGCACGGTGAGGGGGCGCAGGTGCATACAGGAGGCCACCAAGTATTAGCTGGGATTGTGGCAGAGAACCGATTGTTAAATTATTTGAATCCCACCATTGCATACATAGTAACAAAATATATATGAAGTACAGGAATTAAAATAACATGAAATAAAGGAGAATTTAACTTTCAGGAAGGGAAAAATACTATCTAATCTATATGTTTCAGCTTGCCATTTATCTGATTTCATTTCAAACACTTCTAGTAAAAATATTTATTTTCAAATACTATAGTAAGAAACCTACTGTCCCAGAGATCTATTTAAATCTTGAGGAAACAAGTCATTATCTGTTTCAATAAGGGAGCAATATAGACTAACCCAGCATTGCACTAGTTAAAGGCTTTGCGTCATACAAATAAAGCTGATTTGTAAAACGTATTTCAGGACCCAAAATACAGTGAAATATTGCAGAAGATTGAAATGGGATCAGATCAAATTTCTATTTTCTCAGGCATCAGCTAAAAGCTAAATTACAGTTGGGTGTTTGTAACAGTGGGTTCAAGTAGAAATTGGGGGAAGGTATTTGTTTTTTAATTTTGATATGTCTGTTTGGGAGCTTATACCACGTTTTTCAACAATTTCCCACTTTAAAGGACAGGAAAGTATGCCACCAAGTTTTAGCAATAATGCACAAAGAATCTAAAGGCTGCAAAAAGAGAATTCAAGGAGTAAACCTGAAGACTGGCCACTCCTGCTCTACTTCATAATTCATAATATATTGTTTTATCAGATGTGAAAGTAGGCTGTTCCTTCATTTGATTTCTTTTTTGTGGGTGGCTGTGGGGTGTGTAGGAATATGTCTAGAATAATTTGATGCAATATGTAATAATACAGTTGGATATATGTATGAGAATGGAGAAAGGTTCAACAAAATGAATCTACATATATTACATTCCTTCATAACCATATATGTTTTAAAAATGATATTCATGATGTCATTTGTGAAAATGCATACTGATTTACTGATACTGCAGTCCTGTACCAGTTTATTTAGAAGTAAATTTATATAGTTAATGGACATTTTCCCTGTTAAAAATATATAGAATTGTGATCTTAACTTTATGAAACATCTATAAAATCTGATTCAAATCAGGCACATTTCACATACGGAGTATTATATGTTTCTTTGAAAAATGAATAGATTTTAGAAGAACTCTTATTGTACGGGTAAGCACATTAGATCAACAGGTCAGTATATTCAAACTTTCATCATGCAAGAATGCCCGGCCAGCTATTTTTAAGAATCTCAAAGGTAGGACATTGAGGATATTTAAACATAATTGCTGCATGCGTGAATAAGACCTGTACCTTGGGAATTCTTCTGAGAAAATAACTATTGGAAGTAAAATGAAAGACATCATTAATAGGATTAATCAAACTGGATAATTGAAGGGGGAAAATATTTATTTACTATATTTCTAGGACACCCAGACAACTCTGGACAGCTATACAAAACACAATAAAATATAAAACAATATAAAATCAAGGATAAAAAAATAAAAAGTATATGGAGAGAAACCGCCAACATACAACTATTACATCCATTACTAAAAGAGGACTTGCCCAACCTGCATAATCCCAGGCCTAAAGACATAACAAAGTTTTTAGAGATACTTTGAAGACTGGTAAGGGAGGTGAGCAACACACTTGACAACCAGTGAAATTCACATAGTAGGAGCTAAGAAAAATCCTTAGGACCAAGAGGACCAAATACCCAGACTTGTTAGGGTTGAGCATAACCCTGTTCATCCTCATCCATATCTCAACAGCTTCCCATGCACTTGGAGAAGTTTGGATAGCATTGCTTTGTTTGCTAGTGGTTGAGTTGTATAACTGGGTACTATCTATATACTGATGATACCTGACCCCCAACTGATGACCACAGGTAGAAGTTAAACAGGAGGGGCAAGAGTGTTGACCCCTGAGTCACTCCACAAAATTAGGGCTTTGGAAGTCAACCTCCCTCCTCCTATCAACACCAGCTGTAACCATTCACAAAGAAAGGAGGAGTATCACTTTAACAGGTATCCCCCATTCCATACCCTGCAGCTGGTTCAGAAGGATAATCTGACTGGTATTAGCAAAAGCCCCAGTCAGACTATCCTTCTGAACCAGCTGCAGGATATAGAATGGAGGACACAGTGTTATAGTGGTACTCCTTTCTCTGTGAATGGTTACAATTGGCCAGGTTGCTTGTAGCATCACCATCCCAGCCTTCCCATAACTCATCAAGTTCTGTCTCAGTTTCTATATCCCAACTTGAAACCTAACTGAAAAGAGTACAGATAATAAAAGGAGGTTGGAAAATGGGTGAAAGTTTTCCAGGGGAGGTTGGATTTAGCAATGTCTTCTTAACAAGGGGAAGTACTACCACTCCTTGGCAGGTGGGACCACCCCATCTTGTGGATGTAGATATCACCAAATTGACTCAACCACCTATCCCCTCTGAAACAGCCTTCAGAAAACATGGGAGGCAAGGTAAGGAATAAATAGGTAGTTGGGTTGACAAGCCTCAAGAGTTCATCCATTTCCTCAGAAGTCACAGGATCAAACTTGTTCCACTTAACTGGGCCAGTTCATACTTCTATTATCTCATTTCTATTTGCCTGGTTAGAGTTCACTTTTTAGCAAATCTGAGTGATTTTATCCACTGGATATTTAGAGTATTCCTCACAGGGGCCCAAAAGATGTTCTTGTGGTTCATCCCTGCCTATCAAAAAGTGGGATAACCAAAGAAGGTAGTGATCTGTTAACAGCAGATATGACAAGGGAAGAGAAATAACTATATTTCACCAATCTTATTAATATGATGTTATCCTTAATATTACATATGCTTGGTTGTATTTGCTCTCCATTTTCCTCTAATAGCGTTCTGTCTCTTCTGAAAACACTTCTCTGGTGTTTCAGCTCCTGGAGTTCCTCAAAGAACCAAAGAACCCCATAAGAACAATCTAATCTAAGGCTTCAGTCATCCACCTGTTCCAGTTAATCACCATGATTAACCCATCATGGTTAATCAGACAACCCATCAGATCCTTGGGCAAAACCTCAAATACTATTTGAAACCCTAATGAGTCCATTAGGTGCTTTGGGTGGACTGATTGAAAATGTCCTACCTCCATATGGGGAAGGGGAGCACTAAAAAGCAATCAGAGGGTTATATGACTATGTTACAGGAGTGAAAGTGATGTCTTTATATCAATTTCCAACTGTCCTGAAATAAAAATTAGAACATGTGTGATGTCTGTCAAGGATTAGTCACTCAATAATTTAGGACAGGTCCATGGCTGTATTGATGGAGCAATCATGGTTCTTGAGGATTTAACTGCCAAGCTAGTCATGAAATCCAGTAGCTCAGGCAGGGATGTCACAGTGCAACAGAGAGGCCAATGGAGCAGTAATAAACCTAGCTGCTTCCTGGAATGCAGCAAACCCAAATCCTTTGTGTATGTTGTGCCATTATCAATAATAATAACAACAACTACTGTAAATTACCCATACCTAGCATCAGCTAATAATAGTATTTTAACTACATTGTGCATTTGAATGCTTACTTTGTACAAAGTGTAAGTTAAACATTGGAAATTTCAAATTAACATGGAATTAATTTGAAGCCCAATTCAAACTACAAAAATATTCTTTATTTTAAAAAAGAAAAGCCTACTTCTTTGATTAGTATTCTTAAGGAATGACAAATGTGTAACATATTGGTTTTAGTGTACAGGTTACAAAACTACATCAATTAGTAGTTTAGTGCTCTCATACTGACCGTGAATTGTTGTGTAGCTTATTTACATACAGGTTTATAATAGCATGCTCATCAACCACCGGACTGTCTATATTTATACTTTCAAGTAACCTGAATAAGTTAAACAATGAAACCTCATTAACAGGATGTATATGCAGAAATACACATTGGGGGCATATATGATGGGGATTTAATGCATCCAATTGAGTTCCACTGCAGAAAGACTACTGCCTTTAAATAATAAAGTATAAATATGTAATTCAAGTTAAAAAGACCTAGGAATACAAATAATTATAAGATACTACTAGTTATATCACTGAGTGAGAGGAAATATTCTTAAGTGTAAAAAAATCCCAACAATTGATTTATCATATCATAGGGCATCAGTTGACACTCATACAACTTACAAAAGGGTTTTGCCATTGTAAGAGATTTGTGAAGCCCCAATAATTAAGGAAGGGTGGCTTACATATTCTTCATAGAAACTCCAATAAGCAAATTAAACACACAGCACGTTGACTATGATTATTTCTTTATATGCCTTTATACAGTATTTTTACTGTGTTTATGATGGAATCACGAAGGAGTGTTGTAGAACCAATGTGATTCTGGGCAAAGTAACAAACATGGCTTACAATATTAAACTGCATGGCACACACATATAGTTTTCCGCAGAACATGCATGGAGTGACTAGATGCCATCTAGACTGATTGTGAGATTGGGTTTTTTTTTATGGGATCTGGCTGTCACTTAACTTGAACTAGTTATTCTAACATTGATGTCTTATATATGTTAATCCTGATTGTGGATATTAATTAACACAAAACCTGTTTAGATTTGGCCAGTGTTATTCCAAGGCAATCTGAGTGCTTCTTTGTCCTTAGTGATGAATGAAAAACCTGAACTATTTTATTTTATTTGCTTATACTTTAAAGAAAATACAGAGAACCCTTTGGTGTCTTGGAGCTTCATTTAACTTTTGGGGAGGTAACAAGAGATGCAGCATGCAAACCAATATTTAAAAGTGATGAATGCATCATTACACATTGGTCAAATTGAATTTTCAGTTGAATCCCCCCCCTCCTGATTTCTCAGAGGGGAAGAAATAGAGGATTTTTCTCTCTACAAAATCTACATCTCTTTCAGGGTTTACACCACAGTAGTTTCCATTTTAAAAAAGAAGTTCAGTATTTGCATTAGCTTTGGAAGTGCAAATCACCAAAAAAATTAAAAGGGTACTATGCTTACTTTGTACTATCTTTTCATAGTAATATTTAAAATTAAAATAAACAACCCTGCATTTAATTATATGCAATGTGTTTAAAAAAAAACCACTCACCTTCTGTTTGTGAAAGGGCTTCCTGAGGGAACAGAGTGGGAGAACAGTGTGTCATTCATGCTGGTGACCGGTCTAGGAGGCCTTGAAAGAAAATAGAAAGTCAAAAAATGTCTTGTTTGTAAACAACAGGGCATGAAATAAAAAAATTAAACATATATGAATGCGATCAGTCAATAATACTGCAGGATGTCTTGCAATTATACTTTTCTTCTACATTAAAAAATGCAAAAGTTTTATATATTATATTTTTTACATACAAGGCTGAATGTTAGAAATACATTCTTTTCAAGTCATCCATGCAAATTCTCTGCAGCCTTTCTTTCTTTATTTTGTTCTTCCTTTTTTTTTGGTAATTTTCCCAAAAAAGCTCACAGAAATGTTTGATAAGTTAGAAATACTGAATTTCTTCAAAAGACATTAAGTTATTTGACAGAACATTTGTCCATTTTTGAACGGCCAAATAGGTCTATTTTGAACTCCTAATCAGGCATTCAAAAGGACAAGTACTTATCCTGTAAGGCTAAGCCAGTGTTTCAATTTTGACAGCTTGAAGATGTAAACTGGGAAATTCTGGGAGTTGAAGCTCACATATTTTCAAGCTGCCCAGGTTGAGAAATACTGGTATAAGCATTTCCATTAAGTGCCATCTCCCTCCAAATTACATCAAAATTCATAAGACATCTACTCAGTAGTTATCTGCAGGAGAAAGAAACTACACAGATAGTGACTTTTGTGCGAGGAAGGTTCCTGATAATATTGTATTCTTAGCCATGTAGAAGTCAATATATTTCTGACAGCATATGTAACATCTTTCATATAGCAGACATCCAATACTATAATTTGAGCAAAGTTGGTGACCAGAAATAGCTTACAAATTCTAAATACATGGAAATAGCCTATAAATTCCAAATAGCTGGAAATATACCTTTGTGACTATCAGAAAAAATGGGCTTCAGAATATACTTGAATTAACCATCTGATCTCTTCTATATTTTAAGACAGTTTATTCATACAGCAAAAAAAGAGAAAATAAAAATATGTACTGTAGGTATTACATATAACTGATTAATATGTGCAGTAGAACCTATTTTTTAGAAAATGTAAATCAGGGGTCTTCAAACGTGGCCCTTTTATGACTTGTGGATTTCAACTTCCAGAATTATGGGAGTTGAAGTCCACAAGTCATAAAAGGGCCAAGTTTGAAGACCACTGATGTAAATTATACTTGAAAGGCAGACAGTATTCAACAGTTTGTATGAGTTTCCCAGCTGGTTATCTTTTAATTAATAATTTAAAATTTTGTTTCTTCCTCATTAAAATGCTTGAAGAGATAATGCATTACTTACCAGGTGTCTCTTTTGCAGGCAAAATAAAAGTAAGAGAACCTTATTAGTTAAATGCAGTCTTGTCTTTAAAAAACAGTGGAGGAACTTATAGCTAATATTCTGATCTTGTAAACAAAGTATTAGAAAGGACTGTGCTGATTTGCCACGTTGAAGGACAACATGATTGTTCTTACATGTAGAGTATTTCAAATGCTATAAAATCAGAACAATTGCATACTTTTGCCATGGGACTAATTCCTGTCATTTGAGGAGATTTCTAATGGGAGTTTTCTTTCCACTTCCTGTAGTCCTCCATATTTTCTCAGAACCATTTCAAAATATTCCCTAGCTTATAATATTTACTTTTGTTTAAATTCTGATGTTACAGAGTGAATTTGTGAGGGAATATGCAAAAGTATAGATAGTTTTACAGAAAGAAGGAGGAGGAAGAGGAGGAGGAGGAGCTTAGTTCTCGATACTAATGGCATTCATTCTTCCCCTTTCTTCCTTATACATGTCCCCTTTCATTTTAGAACAGATTTTGAGGCAATTGGAAAGTTAAAGTTAATGTGGGAATGTTGAAAATCTATGTAATGAAACTAGAACAGGTAGAGATACACAAGGGCCCGGGAATGAAAAAAACATGGAATTTATTTTAGAAGATTAATGCCTTGGTTTTTTTTTTTTTTTGAGCAGGACCTCCACCTATGCAGTATACAAAGCATTATGTAATACATGAGGGATTATATTATGCTGTGAACTGCAATTAAAATTAGAGTAAATTCCAAAAACAATTTGTGAAATGGTATGGAGCTACCTTGAACTTTGATGTACATAATTTAGTATTTTCAATTCCTTCAGTATATGTTACATATAAGACACTCTGATAATTAACAATAGTCACAGAAAAATATGTTAAATGCTACAGATTATCCTTCCTATTCTATACACTTCTCTACAGACAATTCTCAACTTTATTAGTAATGATGACCATGCTGTCTGGGAAATTCTATGAGATCTTGAAGATACACAGACTGTACATATCCCAATTAGTCACAGATAGCTGTTCAAACTAGAAAAGCAGTATAAAATCTCAGATAGTTATATTTATAAACAAAATCAATTACTTATATATTGAGAGATGTATTACTTATTTTTCCAATGAAGGTCCCTCATGAAAATATTAATATCAGCATGTACGGTGTTAAACATAAGGGGATTATTCTCTTTATGTGCATCATTATAAAACAGAAAAATTAAATCAATTTGATTGCTGACAACATTTATCCAATGGATTTTCACGTAATTGTTGCCAGTGGGGAAAGTGATTTTTCTTTACATGAAGTTCTAAATGTGATTAAAATAAACATAGTGTTTCCCTAGAGCAGGGGTCGGCAACCTGAAACACTGAAAGAGCCACTTGGACCCGTTTCCCTCACAAAAAAAAAATCTGGGAGCCGCATAATGCGTGCGTGTATGCGCGTGCACAGGCGGAACAGGGGGCTTGATTGAAGAGTGGAGCCTAAGGGGAGACATGCACCGGCCCTGCCCCCGTCCAGCTCTGGTATGGACGGCTCTGCCGTCCTGGCTTCTCCTCCCCTCGGAAAAGACTGCTCTCCCCCCGCCCTGCGCTCTCCCTCTCTGGGACTTTCTTCTTTCCGCCTTTTGGTGCGAAGGTTCCGAGGAAGCGGAGGAGGAGGCCGACGGGGAGAAGGAGCTGCTGCGGCAAATCTTCCGAGGTGGCAGCAGATGGCCGTTCGGGCTCGCCTATCACAGCCTGCTGCGGGAGGCCGGAGTTGAGGCTTCTGGCTTGCTCTGGGAGGGGTGCTTGGAAAAGAGAGGATGAGAAGTGGAAAGTGGGAGAAAGGACGTCTTCCAGCTCTTGGGGTTCTTTCGCTGGGAGGGCGAGGAAGCAGCAGTTCTGCTCCACGGGAGGTGGGAGCAGGTGGCCTCTCCTTCAAGCTTCGCCAAGTGACTCCGGGAGCACAAGGTCTGAGTCCCCGGAATGTCAACTTTGTGAAAGAGGGAGGCGGTGGTGGGATTAAAATAAAACGGGGGGGGGGGAGGTTGAGGAAACCCAGCAGACGCCTATATCAGAGGGTGAGCAAGAAAGGCAAGATCGGGGAGAGGAAGGAAGCTTTCAGGGCTTGCCCAGCAGGCAGCTGCTCCCCGCTCTCAGAAATCGCCATGGCAGGCAGGGACCGTGAGGAGCAGCCAGGATTGGAGGAGCAAAGTCAACACTGCCAAAGAGGAGGAAGGAAAGGAAAAGTGAGGGTCTTTAAATAGTCACGCCCTCTTTTCCCCCTTTTCCCCCTATTTTTTGCAACGACCAGTTGCAGACATCCACATGTGTATGCTTCAGGTTTGGAAGCCTCCGTTTAAGTCTGTGCATGTGCACAGACATAGGCTGACTTAGGAGCGAAAACATTGCTGGTAGATCTTGTGGGATTTTTGCATGCAGTTTACTTGTGTGGGGGGGAGGAGGAGGAGGAAGCGCGGAGCAGCCAGTCAGAGCCCAGATTGTTTGCTTATTGAGAGAGAGAGAGAGAGAGAGAGAGAGAGAAAGAAAGAAAGGAAGGAAGGAAGGAAGGAGGAAAGGAAGGAAGGAAGGAAAACAAGAAAGGAAGAAGAAAGGCAGGAAGAACATGGGAAGGAAGGAAAAAAGAGAAAGAAAGAAAGCAGGAAGGAAGGAAGAGGAAGGAAGATATAACCTTCAGCAAAGCAGCCTCCCTGCAAAAGAAACACATTCGCACTTATGTGAGCAGACACGTGCCCCCACAAGCAGCTCCCCTCTCAGCCTCCAAGCCAAAAACCTCGCCCTGCCTTAATTGCAGGCGAAACCTGCCGAAAGCCCAACCAGCCCGTGCAGAAGCGCTGCCTGCTCGCTTTTCCAGGGCGCTCCAGCCCAGCTTCTTTCCTCCCTTTTAGCTGGACAACCTTTAAAATCGGCCTTTTCTATTTATTTGGGGGGGGGGAATCTGCAAGCATGCCAACTGGGGCGGCGGAGCAGCCGGAGAAGAGCGGCCAGCCAGGAGGACGCATGACCTGCCCACCAGCCAATCCAGGCTGAGCTCCTCCTGAGCAAGCGCGCCGGCCGGGTGACGCCGAGGCCACTTTGGAAACAGAAAGTAAGCATTGTGCAAAGTGGAATGGCTTGCCTCCGTGCCTCGGAGCCGGTAGGTGCCCTTTTGGAGAAGGAGGAGGTGCCGTCACCACCCGTGATGCTCTCTCCCAGGCTGGGCATCTTTGCGCGGCGGAGTGGCCGGGTGGCGGAGTGCCCGGGCGCTCACTCCCTTCTCCTGGCCTACTGCAAGTCCCCAGAGAAAAGGGCCTACTCACCTTTCTAGCAGTCCGTGCAGTCTGAAGAGAGAGAAGAGGTTTGTGGGCAGTCCCACAAACCAAAGAAGTTCAACCAATCAATTCAAACTTCACAAGTTGTTTTCTTTCGTGAGAAGTTTGAATTGATTGGTTGAACTTTTTTAGTCCCATTTTTTTGGGGGGGGAACTGCACATGGACTGGGAGCCGCAGGAGACGGCTGAAAGAGCCGCATGCGGCTCCGGAGCCGCAGGTTGCCAACCTGTGCCCTAGAGCTATTTTTCATGACAACATGTATCTAATAACATTTAAGATTAAACTTTACTGACTTTATTTAGTATATCTTTTCTTTACTGCTAATTTATATTGCATTATATATGATACTGTCTTTGCAACTTATTTGGTTTTATATCCATATTATTATTTTAAACAAAGGTTTTCAATTTCACCCAGAAAAGTAAAATAAAAAAGCAGTATCACTGTCAATGAAAGACACAAGGAATGAATCACATGAAAGGAGTAATTAGACCACATTGCTGATTTTAATAAGTAAAAGGTATTGCTTTGCTTCTTTGTTCACACCATGGTATACTTTCTTGGATTTAACTATATTGGCCCACATCAGCTATAATCAACTGAGATAAATTATGAAGTATTTATAATATTATAAATTATAAATATTATTTATAACATTATAATTAGTCTATATAAAAATAGAGCAGCAAAAGATCAGGGTCTATGACTTAGGACATTTATCCTAAATCCTAGTTTATTCATTTATTTCTAAAATTTATAGCCTGTCCTATACCCAAGAGCTTCATTTTGTTTTCTCTTTCTCAGATTTATTTTGTAGGCTGAAAAAAAAAAAGCTCTTTTTGAAAGCCAAATCTACTTTGCAGCAGAGTATGGTGACTTGCATCCAATGGCACTGTGTTCATGGGAAAAAGAGCTGAAGGCAAGAAGTAACTAAGAAGTTGCACTGCTAGAAGTGTTGGCCTTAGAAATGGGATTTCAGTAGTGATGCCATCATTATTTATAGAATTTTTCAGATTACAATTTTACATGTTGACATATATTAATTTCATACTCAATTTCTAGGAGAGATTGCTAATTGTCTTAGACCTTAAAATACATTCATTTTGATGTTAAATCTACTATGTAGCTGTAACCAGCTCATGGGTTTGACTAAAATATCATAAAGCTGTATTTAAAAACTTACTACAGATTAAGGATTGCCTGAGTTCAGTCTTTAGACCTTATTAACATGCTTTAACTTGAATCTGTAAACTAATAGAGCTATGCAGTTCTTCAGGTTTGTTTTTAAAGAGGTACATTAGAACCACAGGGGAACATAAACATAGCACATCTAACTCATTAAAATAGACTCTTTTTCAGCATCACTTAGCTGCAGCAGAAGCCCCCTCTAAGCAGGTGCGCAAAACAGATGAGGCTGCTTTAATGAACTGTGAATAGACGTTGCATTCATGCTCCCTGTGTTCAGCACCTTGAGTCTAAAGCATTACACAGCTCAAAAAAACTATAGTTTCTATTAAATTATTCTTATAGCTGTTTGCTTTTCATTTCAGCTACTTCATTTAAGGGGTCTTTTATCAACAAAACTAAACTATCTAATTTGTTTTATTTCCTAAGAAACCAAATGAGTTTTGGGGTTGTTCATTTCATTCAGAGCAAATTCCTTAAGAAAGATGCAAATATGTTTTCCACTGTTTTAAAAACACTGTGCATTTCAGTTCTTTAATACCGCTTCTAAAAATTTCATAGCAGACTTTTGTTTTTGGCTGATAACTTCATTGATCAACCTTATAATAGTTCATTTCTTTGGTCCTAATTATTAATCATTGTATAGTATTTAATATCTATGCGAATGTCTTTGTGTCAAAGCAAGTTAAGTGAACTCCAACCTGCAGTCAACCACAGAGAATTACAATATTATATGTAATCTAATATTACTTGCACTTACACATAAGAAACAGGAGCAAAAATGTATTGTGTTAAATACAATATCAAAACTAAAAATAAATCTTTATAGTAATATCTGAATTAATTAGGTTATAGATATAATGAAAAAGTGACTGCTATAATAAAACTATTAATGAACCCCAACTAGTATTATTTGTCTCTTTCTCTTAGTCTTCCTCTCGAGACCATTTAGCTACAGAATTTTCCATTTCGATTTACAATATACCATTTAGATGCACATATGATTTAAAATTCCAATAGAAAATTAATTATCTGTAAATCATATAAATACATATTAGGGAAGCTGCTGTCCTAACATCATATGGGACAACTGGAGCTAAAATGTTGCATTTTTCTAACTTAAGACGTTTATAGATACCAGGTTTTGTAGAGATTCTGACTTATTTTACACAAAAGTCATAACACTGCTGTTTATAGCATTTGTTGGATCAACCTAATTGTGTGTAATTTTTCTACATAGTGCAACATGTATACTGTACTCCTTGAAAGAAAAACAGAACATTTGATAAACAATGGTTATTCAAAGATATTTCAAAAATTAAGGCATCCTTGCAGAAAAGAATAAATAATTTAAAATATCAAGATTCCTTTTCCATATAACAAAGGTTATTTCATGTGATAACACATAAGAGTATTTTCTTTTGGAAGTAGCTACCTATAAGTGGCATATGTGTATCTATAAAGTTCATTTTGGAAAAATGTTTATTTTTCACTTCCTTTTAGCCTCAATATATATATATATATAATCTTACTACTGAGAAAGAACCAAACTTACCAAAGTTACTTCATAACTTATGCTAACTTTGCTGCATTAAAATTAAAATTTATTAAATTAAATTAGTTTGAAATTTATAGTGATAATTCCCAGATGATAAACTGTAGAGTTTATTTTTCAACAATATAATGTAATTTTGTGATTTAATTCAAGCATTTAGTTTTTAAAAACTTTTAAAAATTAGCTACTGCTTTTGTCAGTGAGTTACACATAGGTGGATAAGTTCTACAATTACTATACTTATTATAGCATTAATGCAATTTTGTAAATCATAATATTAGGTGGTTTCTTTCTATTTAACATTAAGCGAAGACAAACAGCATATAGAACAAAGAGCATGCAAACACTTACACTATATGTGCCAAGTTTAAAGGTTTTTCAGGCTGATCAGGGAACATTGGATGCAAAGGTTCACGGCTGGAAGCACAGCTTAAAGACTTGCTAAGTGCATTAGTTAACTTCTTAGCAGGTGATTTCTGGGAGAAACAAGAAAGGTAAAGGTAATTTGGATAGATAAGGACTGCATATTGTTGTTGCCAGCAGTAGAAGGATAAGAAAACAAAACAAAACAATATTCTGCTGGTTACTATCATGCATAAACTCCCAAAATCCATTTATTCTGTGGTTCTGGATGATTTCATCAGCATATGCTTATAAATCTATCAATGGACCTTAAAGAGGGTCTGACTTTTACAGAGGACATTTGGCATAAATGTAGATACAGTATTTCCCAATTCACCTTTCACCTTTCCTTGTGTGAAAGAATGCAGAGGATACAAGTGAATCCCAAACTTGCCATGAAACCTCATTATTCTAAAAGCATAAATCTCTAAATAACTGCTCATGAAAAATCAGATCTGGAAGCTAATCGTATTGATTATAAAACAACTAAGAAGAAAACAGAGATACAGAACCACATTTTTCTACTTTTCTATGGGCCACTCATCATTCAGATACATTTCTGTTTTACAATGTCGGATATTAATGTCTAAGAAGCAGAATCAGCAGAATCAGATCTTTCATTCACTGCCCGCTGAATGACCAATCTAACTGGTATTGCTAATCACCCGACCAGAGATTCTCAGTTTTTAATTTTTCTTTGTGATTACAAAATGAGAAGCATCAGCTTCTTATACCACACTTTTGTACTGCAAACTTTAATTTTTATCTAGTGTCTGTAGTACAAGTCCGAGTGCATTTTTAGTGTGGCTATTGCATCCTTTCTAATAATACAGCTGTGATCATCTCAGGATGTGGAGAGATAAAGAGATTTCATTTTCATAATGCTTTCTCTGTCATAAGAGTTTAATCTACAACGTAATTATTCTGCAGTTGTTGAATATCTAAAAGCAAATCTTATTGATCTAACAGAATTGCTAGGAATGCGTGCATAGATGTCTATCACATATAAGTTTGAATCTAATGAATTAGATTAATTTAGCTGTGGCTTATATTAGCAGTACAGTGGATCACAAATATAATTTTAGATACTTGTGGAAAATGGAGAAAGCCCATATGAATACGTTCAGTTGAGTATAAAGTAAGAGTTCATGCACTACAGCTTATATGAAAAATGCGAACTGCTAAGGAGCAGTTAAACAAGTGAGCTGAATATATAGCATGCATATTTACATCAACATCTAATGGAGTTTAGTAGTAAATCAGTAGTTTTCATAGTTCTACACACCATCATTTAAGTATGCATGTAATATAAGCATAGGTGTATCTTTATGCATTTGTATGTTTGTGTAAATATATATGCAGATATATATATATATATATAATTTCTTATTATACATAGCAAGCAACAAATAGAAAAGCCAACATATTGACTATGTCCTACAAAAATTAGTAACTTACTGTGGAAATAATTTTATACTCCAAGATCCTCCTGCAGCTGTTCTGTTATCCACCTAGTTTAACCTGTTAGACTGCTCAGATCCACACTATTCAGTTCTTCCCATCTGACATTTTAGAACTGATTGAACCAGGAACCCAGACAGGGCTTCTCCATTATAGAAACTTCTAGTATCTTGGCAACAAAATCAGCTTCTTATAAGTGATCTTAAGGAAAATAATTCAGTCATTTCTAAATCTCTGACTGCTAAGTTCAAACAGTCTATAGTAATTTATGAAGCTTCCCTTACCCATGACGTGTATTCTTTCATTTGGTGTTGGTTGCTATGGGAACCACTGGCATGTCCCCTCCAGAAGCAATCTTGACAGAGCTGGTAATTGTGACACTGCTGGCATCGGTAGCGAAATCCCATCATGCTCTCACTATGGCAATAGGAACACTCAACAGGGTGGAAGACTGCAGGGGGGATATATATTCAAACCAAATAAAAGAATTAATCAGCATACTGTTAAAACTGAAGCTATTAAGAAGTCTTGGAAACATCCTCTTGTGATTATAATTTTCAAAATCAGATTTATTTCTAAATCATTACAATTTTCTCTCAATGAATCATCTGGTTCTAAAGAGGGAAACTACAGCAAAAATATGAAAGAAAATATTAGGGGACGAAATCTACTAAGTTCAGCTTGGAAAGAAAAGAAGATATAGATCAAAGATGCAAGAATAATGGTTCCATTTGGGAGATGGCTGCTTTTGGTATATCACACCAGTTTTACAAAGATAAGAGGAGACAGAAATGAAATGCCTATGCTATAGGAATTTAAACACATTCCAAACAATCTTTTTTTTCCCAGTTCCGTGGGACCATAAATTAAATCCAGACAAGACAATAGAACTGTAATTAGTAGAAAAACAGTCATGGTGATTTGAATTCAGTCTTTCTAGATGGGACTCCCTGCCCATTGAAAGAGTAACTGCAATCTTTTCAATGTTGCTAGAAGTCTAGATGGAATAGTGCCAAGGAATGGCTTTCCATGATTATATCTAGGGCAGGGGTAGGCAACCTTGGCTCTTTTATGACTCGTGGACTTCAACTCCCAGAATTCCTGAGCTCAGGAATTCTGGGAGTTGAAGTCCACGAGTCATAAAAGAGCCAAGATTGCCTACCCCTGATCTAGGGCACCAACTAAGCACTCAGAGGTAGTTACAGCTATGTTCTTATTTTGTTTGCATAGTGACTGGACTTTCAATATATTCTATATGGGACTAAACTTACATTTATCTGGAGATTTGAACTGATACAAAGCACAGGAAATAGGTTGCCAGCCACAGCACAGTATGAGAACCATATCACACCCTGACACTACCTGCCCATTGTTATTTTCCAGTTATAACTTACGTTAGTTATTTTAAATGTTAATTTTAACATGTAAAACCTAATTACTAAACACATACCTTTTTGCAGGGCTTATCGTGACTCTGCATGCTAAAATCTACATCTTTCTCTCTTTTAAGATGCCATCACTTTCAGATCTACTGTAGAAATTTTTCTCCTAAGTTATGTAATGCATTCCATTTGGAGATACGTCTGGCCCCATTCTTCAAATGTTCTGCCTCTTCATTTAAACTGTTGCACTGGTATTTTAATATTTATTTAATTGTTTGGTTTTGTTGGAACTATGTATTGCTAGGTTTCTTGATCAGTCTGTTATGTCAGCAACTAATTAAATTAATAATAAAATTTGTGTTTTGTTTTTAGAAATATGCATTTAGTGTAAATACAGGATAAAAACTGTCCCCTTTATAATCATGTAGTCTTGGAAAAGAGCATGTCCACTTTTCCTTTATTTTCAAGGATTAAATGACTCTTTAAAAAGATGCAGATGGAAAGTAGTGGAGTGAAGAATACCTGACCAAGTTTTTTTTAGTATGTTTTTTCTTACTTTAAAAAACTCCTAGATCGTTGTAATTGTGTGTGTAATTCTCTGTCTTCTTCTCTTTCAAAGTTACATTGTTAGACAATTGTTTTTTGAAAGGAAATGCAGAAAGGAATAGATCCAACAGGTATGCTTGTAGCAGCATGGTGGCTTTTTTAAAGTAAGAAAAATATACCTTTTGCTCCAATAAATAAACAACTTTCCTTCCGTAATATTGTGGAAGGAATTTAATTTCTTCTACGAATCATCATGAATGGGATGAATTAAGGATAGCCAGAATTATTACTGCTATTTCAGTTGTTCCTCATGTTTTAACTACATACCATTCTCAACATTTGCCAGTCGGTGTAGAAGTGGCAACCAGACAAGACATTGTGGTGGAGGATCAGACATAAGAGTATCCAAAAAAGAATTAAGTGTAACTTTTTTCTGTTAACATAAACAAAGCAAGAAAAAAAACATTAGCAAATAATGGGATGAGTTTAGTTTTCTCAGCAGAAAAATATACTGTATTTGTAGATGAGAAAAGTAAGCAATTAAATTATAATTCACTTATGATGTTGTTTAAGGTAACTTAAAATCCAGTCCCTTTTAAGAAGACATCACTAATTCAAATATGTTGTGGGTTCACAGCCAAACTATAAACCACATAATTGATCAAAGAAATAATTCAATAACTACTGTTATGAATTCCCTTATGGTATATAATAGCAGCATTCTTTTTCTTTTCAAAACCTGAATTGAATACTTCTCAGTGATTGTGTTCCTGTTGTGTCCCTGCTCCATCATCCTACTATAAAGGACATAAAAATAATTGCTGCTTCCTTCTGAATGTGCCTTCTCTATAGTATTGAGAAGATTTGGTGGGATCAGAGGTGACTGAAAAGGGAAAAAGGATGTATATAAAATGGATATATTAAGATGTAAGAATTAGAAAAAGTTTTACTGAGTAGTTTTGAATCTTCTCTGATGGCCACAATATTGGCTATGTCTATGGAGATAATACTTTCATATTTCAGAATATGGTATCATATCATTTCACCAACAATATTTATCTGAGAATAGTAACAATATTTATCTGAGAATAGCATCAAGATGAGATATCAAATAATTTGGTTGCAAATAAGGCTACAGAATTCTAGATTTTCTTAAGGCAAGAAGAAAAAAGGAAGAAGAGATAGGGAGCTCATTTTTCTTATCCAATTATTCATGTACATACTTTTTTTCTCTCCAGCAGGAGAGAAGATAATCAAACTCATTCTGCGGCTTTCATCAAATTCACAGCATCTCACAGGTCCACTTTAGGATATTTTATTTTAAATAGGGAGGGCATTTACATATATTCCATGCCATACCTATATGAAATTCTATTATACTACCATTCTGGATTGCAAGTGCAGAAGATTGATCCTATTTAAAATTAAGTAAAATATAATTGGATTTTGACACTGTATGCCAGTATGCGTATGATGAAAAGCAAGAAATCATAAATAACATTTTATTTACCTGTTGAGAAAAACAAGACTTTGCAGATTGTTCTGTATAACCAAAAGAAGGACCTTCAAAGACTGCAGTGGGCAGTTTAAGAACTTCTCGCAAAAACATGTCATATTTTCCATACACCATTATCCCACTAGTGTCTGAAATCATTGAGAATATATCTGATGGAGAAAAAAAGTGGAAACTTTGAAATGAAAAGCTATGAATTGCAAACATATTCTAAGTGATGACTTACATCCTCAATATGTAGCACCACACTGCCATCACTATGGTAAATCACACAGAACTATAAATCGCTACCAGAGATGACTTCAATGCAAGTATAGAACTGTCTTTATTAGGAACAATGAAAAGTACTGGGTAAATAGTCTTCAGGTTCAAAGTTAAAATAATAATTAACACAAATTCATTGTTTAAGCTTTGAGTATAGTGAGATTCCTCAAATATACATTGTTTCTAAAGGACCGAGGCAGCCAATGTTTATTTTTCCCAAAAAGTGAAACAATAAGAAATGTTATCAAACGAATTGGGGGGGGGGCATGCATAATAGACATGCATAAAAATGGATTATAAATCCATTTTGCACTTAATGTCTAATGTTTAATTACTTCGTTGTATAATTCAAAATGTATTTGTATGGCAAGCAGTATAGACATATACTCATAAACAAATGACTAATATAACTAAAACAGAATACCACTTTCAACACTTGTTATCTCTTTTCTCCCTAAGATCCTGCTTGAAGATATCTTCAGGGAAACTCAAGAGTTTTTTTTTGGGGGGGACAGGGGGTCAATTATTTTAGTAGTTGTTTAATTTTATTTCTGTTTCTCATAATGTAGCAGCATGTGACTATAGTTTTGGTCTCAATGCCTTCTCAAAATATTATTAAACAACACATTTTTCATTTTAGCCTGTGTGTTCCTTGCTTTGCTGTATGATAATATTTTTTAGTTTGCAGAATGATAGCAGTAAACCAGAAGATGGTTGTTTATAGACTGATAAAATAAAAACACAAAAAACCGATGGCAAAAAAAGACCTAGTGGTCCATCCAATCTGCCTTTGAGTTTGTTTTTTGTTTTTTTAAAATGTATTTATTATTTTAATTATTATTTTATATATTATTTTTGTTTTATTTTTAAATTTTTATCGATGATGGACATGTGTTTATCCCAAGAGTGTTTAAACTGACTCACTACATCTGCTGGATATATTCTGAGTTTCTTGATCTGGTGAGAGCAAATAAGGTCCTGTTTAAATACAGAATTAATGAGTAAATACACAGGTGACTGGTTATATATATTTGATATTAGAGAACTGGTTTTAAAAATAAAATATGCAATGTTTTATATAGGGTGATTCTATTATCAGTCATTATATTATTCTTGTGTACTCTGTTTCAGAATGTTTTACTGAATTTGTTATTTAAAACCAGTATTTTAATTGGAATTGCAACCTGATTAAGCAAATTTGATTAATCTAATAACCAAATTGGCCTATTTTTCAAAGGTGTTGCTGATTGCTTTTCTTTTTGCTTTTGGACTCAAAAGAAAAATCAATCCTATAAAACAGCAGTTCCCAATCTTTCCAGCTCCGTGGACTGGCAGCGGCAGAGGGCAGCGGTGGAGGGGGGAGAGAATGGTTTCACACATGTAACCTAATCCCACACATGCACAAATGTAGCTTTGCACAGTTTGCGCAGGCCGGTTTCCAACAGGCTACAGACTGGTAGCAGTCTGCGGATTGGGAGTGGGGACCCCTGCTATAAAACATTTAACAAATATTTTATAGGTAATTAATATAGAGTCCTCAATTTTTTATCTTTTTATCAAATATTAGTTTGATGGCCAAAAAAATGATATGACATTGCATAAGCTGGGGAATCTTTGCTCATCTGAGCCACGCTGAGTAACGAAGGAGATATTTTTTACTCCTCAAACATTGGGGTGGGTGTGGGGAGTGATCCTATTATGCAAATTTTATATTATTTTTGCATGTTTTTAACATTATAAAAACTAGTCAGGAAAATAAATGGCAAATTATGCATTTTACTGGACACATAATTTACTTGATCAATTGCAACATATTTTTAATTCAAAAATTCTAAAAAGAAGTCACATACATCTAGCCCAGATGACAGACATTAACAACATTAACAACACTTTTGTTGTTGTTAATTTTCTATGAAGTCCCTACACAAATTTGTTCAAGAATATTTTTGATTTTGATTGTTATTATATTAAAAACCAAACACATATTGTTCCCTAATTCTTACAAACTATTTTATTAAAATTCATAGAGAGACTTACATCTTAATTTATCCATAATCTTTCCTCCACAAAGTGTTGCCAAGGCCATTTTGACAGCAAACACAGATATTTTTCCATGTCCTTCTCTAAAACATAAAACATAAAATAATCTTTGCATAGTTGTTGAATAACGTAGCATAAATATCTTAGGCTTGCATGTTTTTTTTTCAAATCTGAGGCTATGATCCATAATCAATTGAGAATTTGGAACAATTTGCCTTCTATGTAAAAATGGAGATTCTTGACTCTGTCAATTCTTGATTTTCTCCATTTCTCGTTTTTCCAGTTTCATTTTTCCCTCTATATTTTTGCATTAATTTGTGAATATTTCTGCAGTCTATGCAAAATTAATACATATGCAAGTATTTTCCCATAATAGAATGGATTTTTATATTTTTACTCGTATGCATTTTTGTCTAATACACGGGTCGGCAACCTGCGGCTCCGGAACTGCATGTGGCTCTTTGAGCCTTCTCTTGCGGCTCCCAGCTTCCTCTGCCATTTGCAGAGACAGAGAGAGGCACTTGCGCTTCCCTTCTCTCTCTCTCTCTCTCTCTCTCTGTATGCGTGCGTGTGTAAAAGAGAGTGGCCTCACGCTGTTCTCCGACAAGCTGACCAGCTTATTGGGCGGGGCTCCTGCCTTTGCTGCGTCTCAGCAGGAAGCAGCAGAAAGCAGCAGCTCTCTCTCTCTCACACACACACACACACACACACTCACACTGAGTGGGGGAAGAGGACTGGCAGACCAAGGGCAGGAGAGAGCCAGCCCAATAAGAATGTGTCAGCTTGTTGGAGCATGAAGCCAGGTGAGCAGAAGATCGGAGAGAGGGAGAGAGGGGGGAGAGAGAGAGAGAGAGAGGGAGGGAGACAAAGAGAGGGAGAGAGAGGGAGGGAGGGAGGGAGGGAGAGAGAGAGAGAGAGAGAGAGAGAGAGAGAAAGAGACAGAACTCATGCACAGCAGCCTCTATTTCTTTTTAATTAAACTCTTCAATCAAGCTCCCCCCCTCCCATGCGCGCGTGCAAGTTTTGCGGCTCCCAGTGTTTTCTTTTCTCTGGGAAATGGGTCCAAGTGGCTCTTTGAGTATTTAAGGTTGCTGACCCCTGATCTAATATATACGCTGTAAACTTTTTAATCAAGGTGTACAAATTACAAAATTGCAAAATATGCTGAAAGATCATTATATTTCAGTTCAATTATGAATTTAAGAAATAAACAGTGAATTAATTCCTCTTCTATCCTTGATTCTTTTTTTAATGTATATGATTTGCTATGAAGTATTTTGCTGATGGCAAGGCCCATTTTCAAGTTAAACTTGGGCTTTATGATTTCAGAACTGAGAAATTAGCCACTGCTACTTTTCTATGCATAGCATAGCATGACAGCAACAAACAGTTAAATTAATTCAGTCTGGAAATTGGCATCTTCAGTTTGAATCTAAACTATAGACATCAAAAGTGCTTTTATGCAAAACACTTTGGCGGATGAAGTAAAGACCTTGAGACACTTCTATACAATATGAAAGGCTTTGTTGATGTTACCTTTGATTACATTTTTTAGGACTCAGTATGTTGTACTGATCTGTTTGGTTGATTTGTGCTTCAGTGTATTGTGCAGCCCCCAAGAGTTTAATTCAATAATCAGATTATGTGTAATGGAAATATGGAGACAAGAACATTAGCTAAATTGTGAGAAAGTTTCTCCCTTGTTGTAATTGTTGCTTGTTGTACCATACTGCCCAATGAAAATTTCTCGAGAACCTCAAAACTTATGCATTTCTTTGTAGCAGTTAGGTTAGTTCTATTCAAAGCATTTCCCATTGTGGACTTCAGCTATTTTTTAAATTCACATATAAGAAATAAGTCTTTATTTAGTATCATTTGGTCCCTTGATGACTCCATGGACATATTCATGTAGTTTTCTTGGCAACATACAGAATTAGTTGGCCATTGCCTTTTTCCAGGAGTTTTTTTCCCAACTTTCAATTCTAGCCTGAAATCTTTCAGCCAACTCCTAACCAAGTCTGAACTGCTTATCTTTTTCAGCCTAGGATGGCAGATACTTAATAATAGTAGTACAGCACTTTTCTTCATGAAAATGTACTTGGATATTTTTGAGATGAGGTGTTTGTTTTGCAAAGAAAAGATTTATAGAAGGACAGGACTCTGCTTTAGCAGCAAATTCATCTATAAATTTTCCAAGGTGGACATAAATATCTCCAATTCTAGCATACATTGATCATTGTTTTATGGCAGAGATCAGATACTAAAGAGGAGTGTAAGTGTTTTGGGGACGGATGAATTATGAAAAAGTGTAAATCCTCTATAATGCTCTAGATCTTTGATTTCCAGGGATGAAATATTTTATTTTACAACATTTACTTGAGATTAAATACAATTTGGTATCAGGAAAGGATGAGTTAGTTGTGCAATGATTCAAAGCCCCTCCCCTCAAATTTACTGTCTGCTTTCAGCTTGAAAGTGTTTATGTGTGCATGAATGTAGATATGCTTATATATGCTTGGGCCACATGCTGCTATAAACATTGTTAGATGAAAAAATGTTAGGACATTTTACATTGTTACAGTTGATTTGCTACTTTTGCCTTATCTTTAATCCCTTAATGAAAGCTCTTACAAATTCCAAGTCTTCTGTCTGGACTCTGGACACTTCAGTACTGCAATTTGCACAATTAAATGAATTGCTATACTTGAGCAAACTGGAAACACACTTACATTCTAGTTCAGTTATTCAGCTAAGAAAAATCTACGTAGCATTCACTGAGCATATTCTACAGACTTAATTTCAATGTTCTTCTTTATTTAAAAAACACTGTTTCACATCTTTCTTGGTTTATTGAACAATAGAAAATGTATATCATAATGATCTCATTTTCACAGCTATGATTTTGTGAGAGTGACTTGGCAGTGAGCAACAAAGTACGTGTCCAAGCATTTGCAATTAGTTTCCTTCCTGTTTTTGACTCCTGTTAAGAGTCAAAAATTCAGGGTCTGCATATATTAAAAAGACCTTGCCCTCTTACTGTACAGCCTTTCAAAAATCCTGAAGGCCATATTTCTGCAGCCTACAGACAATTTCTCCTTGGGGAGGGGAAGGGAGATATTTGGATGCAAACATACAGCGCCTCTGCTGCTTCTTCATGTGGAACAGTTGCTTTCCCACCAGCTCAGCTGTTTCCATGGTGACTAAGCTGTACTAGTTGATCTGGCTCAGGAAAGTACACAAGTACCAAGTGAAAGGTCCATCAAATGCATATTGGAGAGGACACAAGAGGGTGATAGGCAAATGGGAAGATAAATAAACTCATCAGAATGTTCTTTAATTGTGTTGATTTCCAACCAGTACAGTTCCAAAATAAAATGCAGTTAAAGCAGTAATGCAGTAATAGATAATTTGCAACTCGCACAGAACAGAAGTCAGTCGGTCCAGTTTGTAATTCCAGGCTATTCAAGTGCTTTTAAGAATGACTCCTGACTGTGTATTTCCCAATTCTTTGAAGAAAATGAGATTGAAGGTAATATAGAAATGTGTAATTTTCAGTTTTGTATAAGTTCAACATTTTTCTGAAATAGTATTTTGCTCAAGAGCTAATGTTTTCCTACAACATACAGAAAAACAGCATTCATTATTATTAAAGGGACTTACGGATCAAAAGCTGCCAGCAGAAAGTTGAGCAATAAACTGATAGATTGTTCTACGATAATCTGGTGGGTTGTTGGCATACGTTTGTTGAGTTGGTAAAAAATAGTGGAAAGTACAGCTTCAAGTCGAGCCACATTCAGCTCTATAGTTGGGTCCAGGTTGTTCAAAGAGTTTTCCCGCAATGCTTCTATAACATTCCAAATGTCCACTAGGTGCACTATGTATAAATTAAAAAATAATAGTTAAGTATATTTGGAAAAAAATATATCACGATACAGTATTTTTAAGTAATACTCATATATTCACAGAAAACCATAAGAAATGCTAGACTTTACATAGCTCCTTCATCCAAAAGTTTAATTAATGGCTCAAGACCTTTAAGATTTATTTTGTTATAATATGTAAACTTCAGAATTCTAAGTTATAGAGTTATAGAACTACACTAAGATGGGAATCCTTTGGTTCTTGTGCTTCTGTCTTGTTCCTCTGTGGCTGGAAACTCAGATTATGCAGATTCTTTTGCTCCTGGCTAGGTCTTGGCTATTCCTTCTGCCTGAATTCTTCTGATCTAATGAAGTTCTCTTGGGCTTACTATTTTATGATGGATTGATTACCATGTCCTTGTTTTGGATTTTCTGATTTCCTTCCTAGGTACCCTTAGTTCAAGACTGATTTTGCATTGTTTATTATCTGTATAATGTTTAACTCAGTTCCTAGACATATCCTACTGAGAGATATCCAGATTTAGTGTAAATAAATACCAGCTTTATAAACATTAGCCTGAAGTCAGTAATAACTGTAAAGTATAGAGCTCTTATAAATTTATGATTAGGAAGCAATTATATTATTTTTACTTTTAATTAGAATAGAATAGAATAGAATAGAATAGAATAGAATAGAATAGAATAGAATAGAATAGAATAGAACAACAGAGTTGGAAGGGACTTTGGAGGTCTTCTAGTCCAATCTCCTGCTCAGGCAGGAAACCCTATGCCATTTCAAACAAATTGTTCTCCAATCTCTTCTTAAAAACTTCCAGTATTGGAGCATTCACAACTTCTGGAGGCAAGTTGTTCCACTGATTAATTGTTCTGTCAGGAAATTTCTTCTTAGTTCTAGGTTGCTTCTCTCCTTGATTAGTTTCCATCCATTGCTTCTTGTCCTGCTCTCAGGTGCTTTGGGCACCTGATAATTAAATGGAAATGAAATGAAATTTCAGTTTTATCTTGGCTCCTCCTATTATTTTTTTGCTTCCAGGACATCATATTGTGACTTAGCATCATGTGTGAAATTCCTCCATTAATTGCAATTAACATAAGAATGGAGATAGTTCAGCTACGAAGCACCTGATCTTGGACAACTAAGACAGAGCCATTTCTTCATATCAAATGTCAGTGGAACCTTCATTATGAGATCCTGCTACTAGGAAAAAACGGCCCCAATGTAAACTAGCTTTCCTTCGACCTTAGTAAGCCACTGCCTGATAGAATACTAGACTGTACTAACATGGTAAATAGAGGTGGGCCATTTCTGCTCCCACCAGATAGTCAGTCAGCTGATATGGAGTGAGAACCCAGTTATTTTAATTGTTTATCAAATACATATTCCACATTTTAATTGCTAAAAACTATTCCAAAGAAGATTAAAATTCTGGTCACTTTGTATGCTGTGAGTTAGGAATCCTGGCACTGATAGAAAAAATTCTTTTGTCCTCCCCCCTTTTGTCCTAGGCATATGGCCATCAATTGCAAAAAAATATTGTATCTCATAAAATGTAGTGGATGACAAGGCTGAGCCCAAGGATGGGGTCACACACATCGTAAGTCTGGAATCTCTGTGCCTCCAAAAGAGGCCTCAGTCCAGCCTCCCTTGAAGTCCGTTGCCAATTTGCCTGGACCATTAATAGATCAGATTCTTGTGTATAGATTGCAGTGCAGTACACCTGACATAAAATTATGATTATGATTTTTTTTTTTTACAAAAATATTTTTAAAAGTATCCAAATATTTTTTCAGGTATAACTTGATTTTAGATTATAATTTATTTCACATAAAACCAGTTATTTCTCACATGAACGTTTTGCACAGGCTTACTGGGGACAAGCTGATGGTAGCAAAGTTTGGAAAATAGAAATGGAAAAACTAGTTGAAATTAGAACTGAGCCATAATGCTTTCCTCTTTGTACACATTTTAAGGGGCTTAAGATTTTATGAGAAGCAGTATGGGTATCTCGAGGGAATGATGTCCAGCAATGTTATTGTCTATGAAGCTCGATACTATTAAATTTCTTTCTCCACTTTCTCCACCTCAGTTTGGTTTTGTGATGCCACATAACCAATGAGATTTGGCTTTGTGATAGTGGCTGAATCCAAAACAAAGCCAATCTTCTTGTCCTTTTTTCGACTAATAAAAAATAGAGGAAAAAATAATTTAATTGCCAATCGTCTTCATTATGCTCTATAAAAAGGTGAAAGGGTATGCATGTGATACATCTTGGCCCTCTGTTATTTTGTTTTAAGTTTGTTAAAGTGGTTTTAGGAAAAACAATATAGTTTAAAGCTATTACTGTGATGCTGACAGTAGTTTTGATAGAGTTTGAAATATGCCAAACATTTGGAATTAATCATTTTATGAAGAACCGTAGATTTATTAAGCATTAGCCGTAGCAAAGAAATATTATTTTATGATGGAAAGACAGTGTCATGCTAGATTTATAATCTTGGACTGGTGATATATGTTTACTCTCTGCTTGTGAATGGACTTTTTTTTTTAATGCAATGGAAAAACTGATCAATATTATTCTGTGTGGTCAGTGTTTAATGTTCAGTCAATCAAATCTCTATTGCGATCATGTTTAATATTGTGTTTAAAAACTGAGCTGTTATGTACGAGTGCATATCTTTTGTCTTTTTTTAATGTCCTTTCTGCCTTATCTGTTTTTGGTTTTATTTTTTTGAAATCATTTTTTCTTTGCTTATATATTAAAGCAAAGAAATATATAGGAAGGTGAGATAACAATACCAGATTATTGGCTGTGTGCTAAATAAAAGTTGCACACACATCTACAAATGATATATAGTTGTAATCATATTTTATATATCTATTATAGTTCTCTCAACTGCAGCAAAATCTTCAAGGACAAAACAATAAAGCAGTACACAGAAAAGTACTAGAAGAACCAATTGATGGTTATTTAAAATATCTCCAAAGCTGTCTGTCTATCAGAAGCTGTAGAAGTATTACAAAGATAAAACTATTAAAAGAGTATTTCAGCATGACAGGGAAAAGCAGAGGAGCTAAATTATTATTATTATTATATCAGTCACTGGAAATTATTAATATGCCAATTTATTAATTAATAAGATAACAACTTGCTATGTTTTTTCTTCAAATAGTTAAAGGAATTTTCCCTCTGTTACCCACAGCTTAACCCGACTAAGATTTGTTTAACTTTAATAATATAGCAACCTAATTTATCCCCATACTTCAGGCCAAGGGACTACTTCTTTTCAGGGAATATAACTGAAAAGTACCTTTCACTAGTGTCTTGTCTGATTTGTCTGTCCGTCCATCTGTTTATGTAGCATCTATCATTGTTTCCTATACTGAAGATACCCCGATTAAAAGTATCTTCAGTATCTTTCTTATTACAGAAAGAAATATCAACATGGAATTTTGGCTACCCAAAGGGTAGCTAAAAGGGACAGTAGAACTAGGAGAGACCAGGAAGTTGCAAACCAGTTTTACATCAAAGCTAAACAGATATAAAAAATGCATATAAAGAAACTGAATACACTGTCTCTGTCAAAATGAATAGAATAGCTAGGCTTGCTAAGGAAATAGTGATAGTTAAAGCTATAATTAAGTAGAAATAGCTTGAAATTTCATATGAAAAGGGGAGCCCGGAATCATAGATAATAAATTTTATATCACTTCCTGAAGATGAGGTAATACAGATTCTATTTCTAATGAAAAAAGACCAATTACTAACCACTAGATGGCAGTGGGCATATTTTAGAAAACAGCATATATTTGTATTCTTATACATTAACCACATTAGCTTTCTAACAAATTAACAGAAATAAAGATTTCTGCTGTTTCCTTAAAATAATTTATATCCATGTATCTGAATGAACATTGCAAAGGTTTGATTACCTAGCTAGTGATACCATTTTTCACTGCCCCGACTTACAAATTATGAGCTAAAAGAAGAAACAAAAAACATTTCATTGAGAAGTATGCATAAGGCATGCATTTATCCTATTTCTATTATGTTACATTACATTACATTACCAGGAATCATTTGTAACATTAAACTGGCCTACTCTACAGGATTATAAAGATTACCAGGATCATATATACAAAAGACGTCCAGGGGCATATGCAGAGAGGGCAAATTTAAGATGGCATCAGTGACTATATAGCTGAAGTCTTGCTCCCTTTTTGTCATGAGTTGCACACAAAATAGGGCACAGCTTTGATTGAATGATCCTGGCTCTCATCTTTTTTGACCCACTCTCCCCTCTTCTCGCTACAGATGCATCCAGTGATAAGTTTCTTGTATTAGATTCTGGGGGAAAAAGCAACTTTTCATTTAGACCAACAATAGAAGGGATTTTTTGTTTCTTGTTGCTCCCTAGTTATGTGGTAGCCCTAAGCAAAAGATGTTGATTGGCATCTGAACCTTTCCTAGCTTCCCAAGACTTGATATCCACATATAACAGAATAACAGAAGGGGCTTTGGAGCCTATCTTGAATACTATGTTCAGTTCTGGGCACCAAACTTTAAGGATTCAAAGATGTTGGGACAGGTTCAGAAAAGGGATATGAAGATAAATCAGGGACCAGAAATCAAGATCTATGAAAAGAGACTGAAGAAGCTGGATATTCCTTGAAGAGAGACTGAAAGGTTGGATATGATGACATGCAGGAGACCAAGAATGATTCTCATTCTAGATTGCAGAACATGGAACAGATTTAACAACAATGATTCCTACTGAATATTAGACTATTTTTTTTTAAAAAAAAAATAATCCTAACAGTAACAGAAGTTTCTCAATGATCTAATTAATAAAAATATATCTTTTATTGGGTGGCTTCACACAGATGTTAAAACTGCTTTATGTGTGGGATGTTTTAACTTGTGACTCCTGCACTAAGCAGGGGCTGGGTTCAATGCGTAAATGGCTTTTCCAGCTCTATGATTCTATACTCTCTTAATACAAATATATTGACAACCTTTTCAGAAATGGTTTGTTATTGCCTTATTACTAGATTAAAAGAAAAATCACTAATCTGATTTTTGTGCCCAAGGTAGAACTAGAATTCATGTTTCTCTGCTCCTAATCTAACCAATAGACCAAACTGGCTCTCTTAGTAAATCTAGCCAATCTATGTTAACATCTATGCTAGTTTAAAAGATACAATTGAATTATATGATGGAAATAATCTTCCTTACCAAGAATCTTTTATTCCTACTTTTGTAATAACCTGTAATAAGGCCTGTTTCCATAGTGCACATTCAATACTTTGAAAAGTTATATCTGTTACCTGTTTATTTACATCTTTGTAATGTTTCTATAGATAATTTGAAATGAAATTATAACATAGCCATAAAGCTTGACTCTACTATTTTGTATTGGGTTATCCTTATTATAGTTGCTAGAGGAAGGAGGCTTTACGACGACAACTTGAAAATAACTAGTGGAATAACCTGCCTTTGTCAAGCTGACATAATGCAACTGGGACTGATGAACAAATATGATTTGTGGCTGGAAAATCCAAACAAAACTCTAAATTTGAAATGATTGCCTTTGGCTTGTCTGAGATAAAATAAAAGATTAATTAGTTATAGCTACCAGATCTAGGCAGCAAAAATCCGATGGCCCCTGGATAAGAGTAAAGAGGTTTGCTGGATTTTTCCAACCTAGTTCTAGAAGCCTAAATTAGTTGTTGGAGAATAATTGATTGTTGACTGGAGGGGCACTGGAAGGAATTTAGTAGCAGGAAAAACAATACAAAGTCAGAGAAGCCAGCTGGGAGAAGGCATAAAGACCAGAGTTCATTGCAGATCATAAGATGTTTTCAAGCAGATAAGGTGATTCAAACAGTGATACAACCAAAATGTGAACTTTCACAAGTAGTGCTAGAAACTTTTGAATCATACAAGAAACCAAAAAGTGGATTTTCAGGCAAAGAAATACAGCTGTACAGCAGATATTCTTGGCTGTGAGTCTCGAAGGTAAAGAGGAGTGAAATCTGCTCTGAAAGGGAAACCAGTTTAACCAAAACCCCTACTTGTTCCAATGAGACCAAACAATGAGCTGTATTTTTACGGGTACAGAGGACTTGTTATGACAGCAGTGGTTAGAGATTTTACAGCCAATGCACCATTCTGCAACTGGGATATCTGAGGTCTTCTTTCATCTTCTTTAAATCCAAGTACCAATGCTTTTAAAAAGAAAGATATGAAGAATAGCTATAATATTTCTTTCTTCATTTTTAGGTGTAAGCAAGACTTTTTAAAATCAGTTAAGTGTTAAAGTAAACATGGTTAGGTCTGAGTTACCAGAGCTTTTAAAATTTAAATAGTACCACATCTTTCAAGCCTGGAGATAAATTCCTTTAAATCAGACATGTTTTCTCTGCTTCTATTTTATGCACTGAATAATACTAAAACCCGGTCTTAGGGCTACATTAACACTTCAGCAAAATTAAATACTGCATTTTCAAATATTCAGGATGAATGATAGTAGTCAGCTACAGAAACAGGAACCACTTAAATTAACATAAAAATATCTTATCAATAAATACAGTATTAACAGTGAAATTAAAAGGAATTTAAAGCATCATATGCATGCTGACATTTATGTATTTACAATCCACAGGAGCATCGCAGGAACTAGATCGAGTAGGAATGCACAGAGACGGGTTTGTATGTGCAATCTAGTTTGCTCTTAGAGGTTCTGAAAATGAATGGCAAATTCAAGCCAAAAATGTTTTCCAGGAATCAAACAAAACATTAGATCAATGTATTTTTTAGTCTTGGCAACTGTAAGGTGTGGAATTTGATTCCCATGCCTGTCAATGTGACTGATCACAAATATAATGAGGAAGGAAAAAAAGAACTAAAAGTAAGACAGGCATGGAAGTGAACAGGTTTTCTTCATAGTCAGCACAGCACTATTCTATTTCCCATAAATATCATGATATTGTTCTAGAAAAGTGAAGAGTAAAGGAACACAGTTAACTCCAAAATTCCAAATTAAACAGCATCAAGGATATGAACTCTCAATTTGGCTGCTTTAATGAAAGAATAATCAGCCTGACTTTATATTTAAAGCTTCTGACCATCAACTGTTTGTTCTCATCTCAGCAAATCAGCTATCTTTGCTCTTTCTATAGTTGTCACTATAGAATAATCACATAGCATACTGAGTAAAATTCAGCAAGTCTGGTGATACTATAGCTTTCCAGCTGTATAATAATGCTTTCTTGTATAATTTTAATTATGGTATGTGGCTACGCTCTGACTCAGTAGTTATAGACCAGTGTAAAAAAATGGCAGATTTTGGCTTACTAAATGCTTTTAAGAATAAATGATTAAAAATAAAAGCAAAAAACCTTCACTATGAGCATATAAAGCATTTTAGACTAAGGAAAACTGAACAGTAGTTTTGGAATTCCAATTTTTAAAGATATACTGTGAATTAATTATCACAGTGACCCACTATTCTGAAATCAGACCCAAAATTGTGATAAGTTTCTTGTATTAGGTTCTGGGGGAAAAAGCAACTTTTCATTTAGACCAACAATAGAAGGGATTTTTTGTTTCTTGTTGCTCCCTAGTTATGTGGTAGCCCTAAGCAAAAGATGTTGATTGGCATCTGAACCTTTCCTAGCTTCCCAAGACTTGATATCCACATATAACAGAATAACAGAAGGGGCTTTGGAGCCTATCTTGAATACTATGTTCAGTTCTGGGCACCAAACTTTAAGGATTCAAAGATGTTGGGACAGGTTCAAAAAAGGGATATGAAGATAAATCAGGGACCAGAAATCAAGATCTATGAAAAGAGACTGAAGAAGCTGGATATTCCTTGAAGAGAGACTGAAAGGTTGGATATGATGACATGCAGGAGACCAAGAATGATTCTCATTCTAGATTGCAGAACATGGAACAGATTTAACAACAATGATTCCTACTGAATATTAGACTATTAAGTTACAAAGCTGAGAATGAGTCATGCTGGTAAGTAAAAGGTTTTTAAGTGGTTGAGAGTGGTGAAGCGAAGGCTACAGTCAAGGATATCATGAAAATTGAAAGTCAAAACTTCATGTAAGTCAAGGCTACAGAAAACTGAACATAAGGAATGAAATTTTCATTATTAATGATATATCTACTATTAATTTCCTTGGAACTGTTCATTCAGGTATGTACTCTTACACCATGATGTAGGTAATACTCATGCCTCCATCTTTACAAGACTGTGGCTGAACCAAGTTATGAACATGATTCCTGCTTTGAACCATAGTGCCAATTTTCAAAGTGTTCAAAATGGACTTTGGTACTCATAAAAAAGAGGCCCAAGAGCACTATAAAGCCTGGGGATTACAGGTTGCCTATTCTTCTTCTAGACCAGGGGTGTCAAACTGCCGGCCCGTGGGCCGGTTTCATCATACCGAAGCTGCGCCTACCCCATTGCCGACAATGCAAAAAGTGTCACAATACGTCGCAACACGTCACATGACGCGGCGAGTTTGACACCCGTATTCTAGACCAACAGTTGAATCAATACAGGACACTACTACTTTATTTGTGCTGCATATGGAAGAAGAAAGTGAGATGGTGGAAACAATATCAGAGATGGCAAAGAAATAAGGGTCACATAGAAGGATTAGGCAAGATTAGTACAGTAGAAGAGAAGAAGGAAAGGAATGGTAGAGATCAAGAAGGAAATTAAAGGCAAAGTTGGAGGAGGATAGGGATGTATTAAAACAACTTTAATATTGCCACTGAAGGAAACAAGGTCCTTAGGTAGACATTTAGAACAAAGGAGAAGGGTTAGCACATAGGGATATCATAGCATTAGTATTACTTACTCTTTTATTGTTTATTTAATTAAGAGAGTAGATCTTTAAAGGTGTGGGTTCTTCATGGGCCACATACAAATTTAATTCTATTTTTGTCATCCCATCAATTTTAAACAATATGATTCTTCCTTATATTATACTCTGGTTTCCAAATTTATAGGAAATCAACAACCAGCCATACAATGGGAAATGCAAATGGGATTTATTGCTGTTCTAAAGGCTATATTATTTTTGCAGCCAAGGATTGCATGCAACACAGATTGCCCATGCTTGGTGTAAACCAATGTACAGTATGACATTCCACCAACACAAATGGAGAGGTGAATAGCAGGAGAGACACCGAGCAGATTCTACATGTATTAGTTCTTGTGAACAGAAAAGGCTTCATTTCTTCTGTTTTTAAATACCCCCTAAATTATGAAAGCTGCATCTCTCTTAATTAGTGACTCAGGCAAAAAAATAATCATTGCATTCAAGTTTCTACAAAGTAATAGTAAATAATGAGAGATGAGGTCTGCATTGCAAAGAGCTGTACTGTATGAAGAAGTTCTCATGATCCACCTGGGAAGCAGAGCCAAAGAAAGAATCCTTCCTACATAAACTCTCATAGACATCTTTTAAATGCTATTGAATGCTACAGTGTTTGATTCCCATAGCATGGAAAATGCTAATAGATATTGCCAAATAATTGTATAGTGCTGATCATTTGAAAAGCATGTCACATTCCCAGGATAGCTTATATAATTAATTCTTTGTAAGTAAAAACATGCTAATTTGTTTACCATTCTAACAGTGAAATTTTTAAAAGCAAAAATTAGTATGTTATTACTGCAGGCATTTAAAAGTTAAGTTACACCAAGGTGCAAAAGATAATACTCAATAAAATAAACAAACACAATAGTATTAAACAGCAAAATTATGAGAGGAAAGCTGTTTGCTGTAGTTTACTTAGAATTTTATCTCAGTAGTTTATAAGCTCTATCCTCTTTATATCTGCATGTAGGTTTAGAAGTTTTGATGCAGATATGAAGAGTTGTGGATTACCTTGCTCTTCTGAAGAGTCAGGTGATGTTATTTGCATTTTCTGAAAGTTTATTAACATTAATTCCTAACAGACGTAGAACATGCACAATTTTACAGTAGTAGACTAATGAAGGTAATACAAATTAATCAGTGATATACTTACAGTTGCATTTTTTCTGCACAAATCTAAGCTTACATGCTGTTCGGTAGGTGGACAAACGGATACGATCCAGATCTTGAGCCCCTAATGGTAGAGAAATATATGTGCTAAGATTATGTGTTCTGTGCCTAAACCTCACCCAACAGTACTCAAATAAGCTTTCTCTAGGATATTTTGGGGCTTTTTATTACCTACACAGAATAAGTTAATTTTGGGTAAAAGATTTTACCAAAGGGGAAGTTCAAACTTTCAATTTATTATATTGAAAGCCAATATAGTTTAATAATAATAATAATAATAATAATAATAATAATAATAATAATAATAATAATAATGATGATGATGATGATGATGATGATGATGATGATGATGATGATGATGATGATGTTGGAAGGGACCTTGGAGGTCATCTAGTCCAAGGCAGGAAACCCTATACCAGGGGTGTCAAACTGCCGACCCGCAGGCCGGATGCGTCATGCTGAAACCGCGCCCACCCCATTGCTGGCAAGGGAAAAAAAGTCGCGATATGTCGCGACACGTCACGTGACATTGTGAGTTTGACACCTCTGCCCTATACCATTTCAGACAAATGGTTGTCCAGTCTCTTCTTAAAAACTTCCAGTATTGGAGCATTCACAGCTTCTGGAGGCAGGTTGTTCCATTGATTAATTGTTCTAAATGTCACGAAATTTCTCCTTAGTTCTATGTTGCTTCTCTCTTTGGTTAGTTTCCATCCGTTGCTTCATGTCCTGCCTTCAGGTGCTTTGGAGAATAGTTTGACTCTCTCTTCTATGTGGCAGCCCCTGAGATATTGGAACATTGCTATCATGTCACCCTTAGTCCTTCTTTTCAATAAACTAGACATACCCAATTCCACCAACCGTTCCTTATACGTTTTAGCCTCTAGTCCCTTAATCATCTTTGTTGCTCTATTCCACTTGCAGTATTCCAAGTGTGGCCTTACCAAGGCATTGTAAAATGGTATTAACACTTCATGTGATCTTGATTCTATCCCTCTGTTAATGCAGCCTAGCACTGTGTTGGCTTTTTTGGCAGCTGCAGCACACTGCTGGCTCATATTTAATTGATTGTCCACTAGGACTCCGAGATCCCTCTCACAGATGCTAGTGTTGAGCAAGGTACCACCTATACTATACCTGTGCATTAAATAAATATGTTGCCTGACTCCCAATATGATCAAGCCACAAGCAAACAATATAAAGCAAATACCAAAAGCTGAGTTCCAATAGAAGGAATTAAATTAACAGTTTAGTTTATATAAAAAGCTCTTTTGAACTGAATTCTTGGTGACTTCATGGACATTTCCTACAGGGTTATTTTTATTTATTTATTTATTTATTTATTGCCAGAGGTCCTTCTGAAGGCGGACAAGGCATGGTAAGCTGAGTAATAAACTCGCACAATTATTTCAATGGAAGTTTAATCTATTGATTATGACAGGGGAAAAAATTCTTTCTGCAACCAAGGGCAACAGTTGTTATTTTTTAGCAGCCATGAGCTAAGTCAGGGATCTGACACCATTACTGAAGTGCCAGGTTGGGTTTGAAGACTTTTTTGTTACTTGGAAAATTAAATTTTATCAGTAATAGACATGGAGAACACGCCTATTCCTTTAATTCTCTTCCTAGTATTTGCAGGAAATCATACTGACATAATTTTGTGGTTTACTCTCCCAAAGAATTTGGTAAATAATTTGGGAGGCACCAGACCTGCATAAAAAAGACTTCTGCTGTTAATAGTGAATTGCCCTTTCCCAATTTATGTAAACCAAGCTAGAAAAGCAGTCAGATACAACTGTTAGCATCAACTGTGAGTCAGTATCTTTGCTTGACTGAAGCTGATATGTTATCTTTAAACCAGATATGACCTACTTACGGTCCTTGGATAAATTTGTTTATAACATTCACTGGAGAACACAGATTGCAAGAGGACTCTTTGCCTGAGCACTTACTATGTTCTAATTCATCCAGTCTATTTGTAATGTTGGAGCAAAGGTTATCCTAATCTGGGGATCTGTGAGAAAAAGGCAGGGGAAAAAAAAAAAAGTGCTCTACTCTGCAAACACAAATCTGTTTTTTTATTACAACTAGGCTAAGATAATTCTCCAAGGTAAAATCAAACAACTTCAGCCTTATGATTCAAAGATACTGTTTACTGTTTTCAGAATATAATGAAATATGCTTTGGTTATGATAAAATAATGAAATTTAATTAGCAAAATGGAAGCATTTCATTGGTTAGCCCATTCTGCTGGCAGCAAGATCTGACTGCTGGCCCAGCGACGGATTCTATTGCAAATAAGGGCTGTTTCCAAAGCAGGCAGAGGAGGAGAGGTCCCGGGGCTTATAGAGCAAAGGAACTGGATGAGGCTGTTGGGAGGCCCAGAAGATGGGAGAGAGGCTTTTGGAGGAGTTGGAGGCGGCGGCAGCGTGCTCCAGGGGCGAAAAGGAGTGAGGCTCCTTTAAGGAAAAAGTGGAAGAGACAGAATCAGAAAAAGGAAAGGAGGCGAGGTTGTCGTGCAGGAATACAAGCTAATTTGAGGGCTAATCCACATGGAGCTCCGTTTCCATCTGTCCTGTTTTCCATCGTTCGCTCCCTAGAGACTAAAATGGAAGATCTGTAACTTGAGCTGGCCACGAACAAGGAATGTATATCGGAGGTGGTGACCCTTTGAGAGCTGTATGCAACAAAATTTCATTTTGATGTATACTGATTGGTGTACATTCAAAGTGACAATAAAGTTGTTGTTATTATTATTATTATTATTATTATTATTATTATTATTATTATTATTATTATTATCAAGAAGGTTTTATTTAAAAGATGTTAAGAAAGGGTTGGTCTAAGACGGAGGTCTCCAACTCTCCAGTCTTTATTGCCACTAACAAAACTTTTACTTATTTTTTTCCTTTTCACCCACCAAATACTCTAGACAAGTTCCTTTTACCAACTAACTGCTTCAGTGTCATTTGTTGCTGGCAAAGATTGTCCTGAACCATTCAGTATTTCATCTTGAGAATTTACTTTAATCACTGGTCATGTTGTCAAACACATAAGAAACTATTCCAGTGATCCCCAGTTTTTTTTCTTTTTTAATTGTCATATGTTAACTATTGAATATTACTAAGTTTGTTTTTTTCTTTTTAAATATTTCTGGGATTTTTTTAAATTTTGTTTTAGCAGAGTTCTGGTTCATTCTCTGTCAAAGAAATACATTTATTTTTTAAAGAATTGAGTCTTTTGAGGGACTTCCATAATAATAATTCCTCAAGTATTAATTGGGTCATTAACAATGAGAATAAATATTAGCAATACAGTTGCAGTTGAAATGCATCTGCAAAACACTGATATAGCTTTGGATCTTTATTTATATATAGGTATGCTTTAGATGGCTTTAGATAAGGGGTCTTCAAACTTGGCCCTTTTATGACTTGTGGACTTCAGCTCCCAGAATTCCTCAGCCAGCGTGCCTGAATTTGAAGGAAAAGAGGTCCTTTGGAGTGTGTGGCATTTCTCTGCATATCTCTTCCTGCTATTGCATAGATGTCCCTCATTGGCACCACACAATTTTGGGAAAAGACACATTCAGGTTAAGTACTGCAGACAGCTGCTACATTTATGACTCCTTATAGTTCAAAAATCTTTTGTTGCTTTTCAGCCTGAAGCATTGCACAGTTCTAATATTAATGTCAACGTCATACTGTTTCAATTCTACCCACAAATTAAAATGTCAAACATTTGTATTCTGGCAAACTTTTAAACATATTTAAAATTAAGAAACCAAAAGTGTGATTTTAAGAAACCCAGAAAAACGTCAACGCATTGCTTGGGATTGAACAATCCAAAACAGATTACATAGATTACATAGAACAAGACACACCTGAGATTATACAGAATTAGAACAGCCTTTGCCTTTGCTTTCTAAGCATTGGGGAAAATTCAGTCCCAGCAAATATGGTCAGCATTCAGTGAAGAAAATTGAATTATAGTGAGAAAATATATTTGAGTTTCAGTATGGTTATTGGTGAGAAACAATGGCTTTGACTTTCACATTCCTTTTCTCCCAAAGAGAGAATACTAGAGATATTTAGCTCTATGTCTGCACTGAAATAATAAAAAAGGAGCATTTTGTCAATTAAATGTAATTTCTTGCTCCTGCTTTGGGTTGAAAATTCTTGTTTTGTAGAACAAACTGCCTATATAGCCCAGGGCAAAAATCCATGTAATATTTACCACGGGTATATTCTATCTTGTTGGCCTTTCCCAAGAAATCTTACATCTGTTGGAAAAACAACAAAACAAAATATAAAATGCCATAGCACTTACGCATTTCTGCAAACAGCTGCCTCCTTTCTGCCATGGTAGCGCCTCTTTTCCCACAATCTTCAATCATTCTAATAAAAAAAAAAAATATCTTCAGGACCATTTGCAAACTAAGAAATATAAGAAAAGTTTCAGTGCACTGTTTTTCCAATTCTATATTCAATATTTATTTATTTGATTTCTAAAGCCTCCCATCTCAACAAATGACTCTAGGCATAAAACATAAAAAGCATTAAAATTATTAAGAGAGTACAAAATAAATATATATGGCACCAAGTAAAAGTGTTATTATGGATATCAATATAGTCTGGAAATAGGGCCAAATCCAGTCTAAATATCTGGCTGACTGTGCAACCAATCATAATGCTTAAAGCCCTTTGAAACTTTTAGACAAAATAATTATACTGAAATGTGTTCACCATTGGGAAACAAAAGGAAGAACATATAGGTCAGCTTCAGTTTAATTTCAGTTCAGTTTAGTTTAGAGTGTCTTATGGAGAAATAATCCATACCTTCTCAAATGTATTTTAAACTTCAGATTATAAATTTCAGTCTGATTCCCTTCCTGCATTTAACAACAAACATTTATCTACCAGCAGTTTTTTTCAGCTATACATTTAACACCAATTCTTGGATCATATCAGAAAATAGTTCTGTGTTCTTTCATAAGACTTTTTATAATTGAAAAGTACTAGTAGCATCGGTCTGTTCTACACATAGATGAGGTATGTACAGCGTGGAAGGAAAAAAAGAGCTGCTAGTTTACATCAAGTGTGATAATTCAATAAGTGTGTGTTCAGTTTTTGCCTTGCAAGAAGAAGGAGGAGAAGGAGACGGAGAAAGGATTTTTAAAAATACTTATTTGATTAAACTCTATTGATGATGGCAACCATTATTTCTATTGATAAAAACAGGTTTTTCTTGTCATTTCACTATAAATCAGTGATGGCGAACCTTTTAGAGACCGAGTGCCCAAACTGCAACCCAAAACCCACTTAGTTATCGCCGGGTGCCAGGTAGGCGTGGCCCACTGGGTGGGTGTGGCTGTGGTGGTCATGACAGAATGGGTGGGTGTGGCCAAGGTAGGCGTGGTCACCTCGATGTTCCTCCTGTGGGGGCCGGACAGGGTTGGGGGAGATCCAGGGGGTCTCTGGCAGGTGGGGCGGTGGGCAGGAGGCTCGTCCTGCGGGGCGAGGCCAGGGCGGGGGTGCCATTGTCTCAGGGCAAGGCGATGCAGGGGCCAGGGCGGCTGCTGCCTGACACCATCGGCCCCCGCACACAGAGGCCAGCGAGTGCATGGGGGCCAACGGTATCTGTCAGCAGCCACAGCCTGCTGGCCCCTGAACCGGCGCACTCTAGGGCTCCGCAGCCCGCTGCCAGCAGTTCAGAGAAGCCGCCTCTGAGCTCGACGGCCGGCCAGCTGAGGAGGTGATGCAGTGGGTCGTGCCCGGGAAAAGGAGAGCATGCGAGGCCAGGAGGGATGGGATGGGGGGGAGGGAAACCAGCTGTGCTGGGATGCATCTGGCCATGTGGGACCTCGGCTAGTTAGCGGGCGGCTGCTTGAAGAGGGATGGTTGCCATCTCCGGGGCATGGCGCGAGTGCCCACAGAGAGGGCTCTGAGTGCCACCTCTGGCACCCGTGCCATAGGTTCACCACCACTGCTATAAATAATGAAACAAATGAAATGTTATAATTTGATCCATAATTAAATTATGTTTATTTTACTTTAGAGCTCCTGTCGGGGGTTTCTTGTGTGAGAAATATTTTAACTGTTGGCCCATATTATTTTTCTGATATAAACTTCCCCCAGAGTCTATTAATATTTTTTTCATAATATACAAATTCCTATATATTAACAATTTTTCCTCCAGTAGGGTTAAAAGCAATTTTAAAGATGAACAGCAAGAGCAGAGAAAAGTTAGCCCATTTTTCAAAGCTAACACTGATTTTAACATCAGATAAAATAATATTATACAGGAGATCCAGAAATCATGTATTTTTCTTTGTTTGTACAATATACTATAATATGAGTCTACAATAATGTGTCTATTTATACATCCATCCCCCTTCATCCATGCATCCAAGAGTGATTAATACAACAGAAACTAGAAACAGAAAAATATTTATTTTGGCTTCTGCCTTCTTCAGCTGTTATATTCAGTGAATATAGTATACAAATTTCTCTGCAATATCAAGTATCTACATTAGACAAAAGGAAATGTATAATAGTTCAGATACTGTCAATTTTTATTTATTAAATTAATAAGTTCTCGTAACTGTAAGTGTAACATCATGGTCAGGATAATTAACCAAGTTAACCAACATTACAATGGTAATATTGTAGCAATATTGATATTGGACATCAATTATATTCCTTCAAAATAGTTGGATTTCCTAGATCAGTCTTCCAAAATAGACAAGTACTTATTTTATATATATGCAATGAAATCTTGTGATAATACGAACTTTATGTCAACATGCTTTAAACTAACTATGTAGTATGGCAATCTGAGAGGATAAATTCTTTATGGCTACTACTATAATAGCCCATGAAATGGGAATAGGATTTGAATCATCCACTATAAAAAGAAAAAATATGAAGACTCTGAAAATCTTATGTTGTGTTGTATTTAGGAAGAACCAGTACAGCAGATTAGAAAGAGATGAAAGCTGTTCTTTCATTTATAATACATCAAAAATCATGAAAGGACATCATAATCAAGGAGGTCATTTATCATCACTGGAAAGAGAATCTCCACAAAAGGACCTCACACAAGAAGGCAGGTTATACTGGTTCCATCCTTAAAGTTAAGCTAAGTATGTTTCCAATATGATACAGATGCAATACAAATTGATCTTGTTTTAAAGCAGCAAAGCAGTTCTATCAGTATTTTCAGAATTGCTCTAGAGGAGGCTGATGGGTACCTTTTGAAGTGAAACAGTTTGTTAATGGAGTTACTGTTACTTTCCCTTAAAGGTATTTAATGGTTTCTTCTGAGAACTGAAATGATTTAAATTATCTGAAGAAGTAAATGCCATGCATCACTCTCAAGCAACAAACTCAAGTAGTTAGACTGAAACAAAATGGGGGCTTCTGAAAACAATGAGAGAGATAATAGCACTTATAGATAAGCCCAACTGTTAAAAAACAAACAAAAAATGACTGGCCTAAAGTTACTCAGTAAGCTTCCATGGCTGAGGCTGAATTTGAACATGTTCTCCTGGTCCTGCCTAGAACACAAATCACTACACCATATTACCTTAGATAGTATGGACCCCTTACAGCTTTATGAATTCTTGGGAAAGGTGTGGTACAGCTACAAACAGAAATACTAACAGAAGCAGTCATTTTAATATGCAAAAATATATTGCTTTTTTATTACAGAGGCAAGCTGTGTTTTCATTTCTGAATATTTTAAAAAGCAAGCATAGAAAACATGAAAAACCATGTAAACCTTTCTGAGAAACAATATGCCATTATTCATTATTTTGATTGTTAATACTGTGCAATTCAGCTTTTTCTGATGTTTTATGTGATACTGCTTATGCTCTTTCTCTGTATTTCAAAAGCAAAGTGTCAACATCAATATTCCTTCATTTGAGTAAGAAATGCCAAGGATAATGTTTACTGAGATGCATTTAGAGATACAGGTCCTTGTGAGACTTGTGGAAATGTATTTTTAAAACTTTTGTTTTCTAGTTGCAGCAAAGATTGAACAAGACCATTCCATTCTTTTTCCTACATCCATTCCCTTTTCTTGAAGACAATTCATGTAGCTGGGCAACGTTACCAAGATGGACACAGCACTTCTACTTAGCAAAAAGCATTTCAAGATTTCCACTTTGCATTTTAATGGCTTAATCCAAATATTGATTTTTTTTCCCCCAACCAATATGAGCCAAGTTCTTGACACATGTCTGAGATTATTCACAGCATATACATGATCAGGCAAGGGTTGTATGGGGATCAAAAAATAGACCTTTCCTTATAAGTTTCTGTTAGCTCAAAAGATGGGCATTTTGTGTAGGTTTACAAAAGTTTTCTTCTGAAAAAGCAGAACCCAAATTCCTCAGTACCATCATTGCCTCTTTGGCTACACCAGGATGCTACTAGCTAATTCAAATATAAAGGGTGAAATCCTGCTGAGCTCCATAAATCTACATATCCATGATGATGACTGCTGGGGTATTTCATCAAAAGAAAAAGCTTCTTGGGGAAAAATTAAGCTTTTTTGAAAATAACTCCCTATTTCTAAACAGTTCTGATTATCTAATTTATCCCTGAAAAATTAGATTCTGGCACTAAGTATAAACTCTGGAAGCAGGATCATAAAAGTTTTCAGTTAACTGAAGACCAATGCTTCAGCAACATTCAATTACATTTTTTTCTTGCTGCTGTCTCATTCTTGATAATAGGATTTTCATGAACTTAACTGTCTGGATGTGCTAACCAGTGCAACATGGCACCCATTGAGTACAGTCTGCTCAGTATCTGATTGTCTGTGCCTCCTGAATCTTGCTTTGTAGTTTAATTTATAACAATTATCATTTGTTTGTACTATGGAACAGAATTATAATATCTGTTCTAATGGTGCCACCATTCTTAATTTCCTTGGACCGCCTAAGATGAATTAACATTTTGTTTGCATGTTGTTTTGCTTCCAATTTTCAGTTCATTAAGTGTAACCTACCACTCCAGATCCTGGAGTAAACAGTATTCTGCTAACTTCACCTCATCTAGATGTGCTAGACTTCAACTTTCATAATTCCCAGAAAATAAGGCCAATAGTTATGCTGCTCAGATTATGATTCACAGAATATACAGTGGGCCCTGCATTAGGACCAAAAGTATTAAATAGGATATCCAGTTCCTGAAATATTTTTCTTATTCTTAGCAATCAGGCACAAACAGATGATGGAGTGGGATAACCCTTTCATGACTGTACTGCTATTGGGTGCATTAAGAAAAATGTGTAGAAGAATTTAGTTTTGGCCTTGAGAGGAATGAGGGAAGAGGCAAAACGGTTGCTTAGTTGTGGGAAAATGATATGATATTGACTCAGAATAGCCCTACCTTTACCTTATTGTCATTCAAAAGGAGGCAGGGAAAAGTTAGAACAGACTTTAAAGATTCCGTTAAAATACCCTTCAACAATAAATAACATTCCTGGAATCCTTGTTTTTTTTCTTGTTTGTCTTGAAGGAAGTATGAGCAAGCTGAGTATATTTAGCATCTTCAATCACAAATTCAGAAACCAGTTCAAGAGAGTTGTTATGTGAGGGCTGAAGGAGCTTTAGTGGCTTCCTAAGCTGCATGGTTTTTTTTGAACTAATTATAGCTTCTTTTCTGACCATGTTCAGTGAGAACAGCACCGTTCACACTATTAATACCTCTTGCTCAGATTGTGGTCCACAGTGGAAGAGGCTCAGGGACCAGGGTTCTGCTACTGACTCTGCATGCCCAAGAATACTGTATGCTGTGCCTATTTCACCTCCAAATTAATAACAGCATAGGGAAGGGATTTGCACTGAAGGACTGATACAGGAAGAAAAGCCATTGCTGGTTATACAAGAGAAATAAATTAGGACTTCGGGTAATGCTTCCAGGTTGGGTTGGTATTTGGTGCTTGGCATAAGGAAAATTAAGAATGTATCTCTGCTGAGTTGGCCTTGAGCAACAACTGTTCTATCAAAACTGGATCAAGCAATAACCAACCTAGAACTGCTATATGCTTGTATGCTCATGCATGCATGTGTGCATAAGATAAATCTGGGAAAAAGAAAACTTTGCATATTAAAGTGCTGTGCTAATTATAACAAAGAAAAAGCAATTAAAACGATAGAAGGCAAAATGAAACATATTGGAGTTTTTTGTTCCTGCATTTAAAAAGAAAAAAAGAATTTTGTATATTAATTTTAATCTAATTAAGATTTGACAGATTTATTATTCAACATTATTTTTACAATACCACAAAGGGCAGAATGATAACAGCATTATTAAGCAGAACATTTATTTTATACAGAGACACCATATGGGGATGAGGTGCTAGCATAGAGACAAAAAAAGAATGCATTAATAGACAATAATCTTGCCTGCTAAAGTCATTTTGATGAACTCTTATTACTATAAGCAGTACAAAGTGCAGTTGAAGGAGAACATTTATAACAAAGCAATGCATACCTTTGCACACAAAATTTGTTTTTTTTTCTCCTTGCTTCCTATGGCATTATATATTTGCTTGCCAACCTTCTGGAATGAAGGGATATCCTTTAAAATGTGTCCCAGAATTGCTTTTCAGATGGTGGGGAAGCAAACAAACAGAAGAAATGGGAAAGGTCTATGAGTTCATAAGAAAAGTAGCTATGGTTGTCTTGTTTTGGAAAAATGTGTTTGCATGAAATTGCATTAGATAGCAGGACTTTTGTCAAATTACAAAATTTAGCACTGTGTTAGAGGGTGTGCAGAATATCAAGAAGTGTATATTTTTTCCCCTTCCTTTCTTTCGCTTTCTGATCAAGTAAAGTTGTTTTGTTTGTTTGTTTTGGTTACAAACCTGTTTTGGTTTTTTTTACGAAGAAGAGATTGGGCAACCATCTGAAATGGTATAGGTTTCCTGCCAAAGCAGGGGGTTGGACTAGAAGACCTCCAAGGTCCCTTCCAACCCTATTATTCTGTTCTGTTATTCCGTAGCAACTTTGGGTGAGGAGTGATTTTCCTTCTCTTTTTCTTCATGTCAAATCACAGATCACTTTCAAACTGCTTCTGTAGGGTTGATGAATGAAAATGATAGCAGTACAGAAATGCCCTAATTATGCTATGCAAACCAGATCACACAGACTTCTAACTTCAGTCAACTGGCTTTATAAATAAAACAAACTGAGTTTAACAGAGGATTCAGCTGGATTCTAGACCTTGTCTCCTGACCAGCTGCTTTTATTGCTGACCTATCCTGTAAGCTGTAAGCTAAAACTGACCAAGAAGGTGCTGAATGCTACTTGCGAAGGCTGCAAACAAAATCTAGCAACAATATAAATGAAAATGTCAGCAGTGGAAAACACTACTACAAGAAGCCTGAAAGATGCTGCCATTTGACTGATCATCAGGCAGTTAGTTTCTAGGTCAAAATTTTTATTTATTTATAACCTTTGTTATTTTTCCCAGAAGGAATTCCAAGAAGGAATGCAACATGAAGCATATAACAAATATAAGCAGTAGAAATGTAAGGCAACATGTGACACCACCACAGCAGCAATATAACCTAATTGTAAGGGACAGATCATAGCCAAAGGAGATTTTTGGAATGCAGTAAATAGATAATGTTGTTCACAATAAAAGGGCAGCATCCTTTGAGAAGGGATCTCATTTTGTCTCTTTTTAAAAGAAATCAAAAATCCAGTTGGCTCCTCCAAGTATTATTGTGCACAGAATTATCACTAAATGGACAAATGAAGTGATATACATAGTTTGCCTTCTTCCACCGATGGAGGATGTTGTCAAAATATGCCACAGCTCTCAAAATTTCAGATTCAGGCAATGTTATCTCAAAATCCTAAGGCAAATTAATTCTGCAGTTGTAAGCTGCAGCTGAGCTCACTGAGCAGAGGGCACTTTGTGCCTTTTCCCTTCACCTTCTGTAGCATCCACTTAATATTGTCAGAAAAAAAGAAAGAAAAAACAGCTGCAGGACAATGTTTCTTCTGCCATTGAGTATACATTGCCAGAACTCCTCTTCAATGGGAGACAGAGGAAATCTGAAAGGGAAGCAGCTTAGAAATGGAGGATCCTGACACCCAGATCTGGCTAATTGCAAGCAAGAAGCAATTATTCATGCTTTCAGTTTTTAAGTACACAGAAATGAAAATCCTTAAACTGCCACACAATCAATTATTTCTGATGGAACAGATTATTTCTTCCCCATCACCAACATTAAATGGGAGTGTTTAGTTCTCTGCTACATTGTAATCCCTTATGTAAAAGTACCAAGACAATGAATGGCTTGCTGATAATATAGAAATGAATTGCTATACTCCCACTACTACATTTTTCCTTTGAGCTTGGTATTACTGTGGCGGATAGGTAGTTCTCAACTCCTGGAGAAAAAATGAATTTCAATGATCACTGAAATATTGGTGACAATGTTACAAGTAGTCCTTGACTTACAACAGTTCATTTAGTGACCGTTCAAAGTTACAACAGCACTGAAAGAAGTGACATGACCATTTTTCACAGTTACAACCTTTGAAGCATCCCCATGATCATGTGATCAAAATTCAGATGCTTGGCAACTGGTTCATACTTATGACAGTTGCTGTGTTCCAAGGTCATGTGATCACCTTTTGCAACCTTCTGACAAGCAAAGTCAATGGAGAAGCCAGATTCATTTAACAACCAGGTTACTAACTTATCAACTACAATGATTCACTTAACATCTGTGGCAAGAAAGTTTGTAAAATGGGGCAAGACTCACTTAACAAATGTCTCATTTAACAACAGAAATTTTGCTCTCAATTGTGGTCATACGTTGAGGATTACCTGTATATTGTTGTTTATATTCGGTTTGTATGATCGTCTTGTATGAGCTGAATATATGATCAGCACTCTGAATCATTTGATAATTTTTCAGTTCTGGCCTTGATTAAATTATTTCAAATAGCTTACTATTGAGCAGCTAAAATCAAACCTTCAGTTCCTTTTTTTTAATGTTCCAGTTGTAAGTCATTGCCAGGTTTTATCTTTCTTTACTTTCCCCAATCTTTTGTAAAAACTGATCATGTAATGCTTTTCCTTGCCAGTATTTGGTTTGTGTTTTTATTTCATTATTTCAAAATTAACGTTTTGTTTCCTGTACCATTCAGTAAGTTCCACTTTTTAACTTGCATTAATGCTTCTTGGCCATCATTTACGTACTTAGCCAATGATTGTTTTTCTTCTTCTGCCTCCATTTCTGGGGGGCAGGTATAATCTATCAATATTAGTATAGAGATATATAATGCATAGTGAATAGTTATGAGTTTTCTTGTTTTTTGATAACAAATTGCCCAGTTCATGTTATAATGTATAGTGAATTATTGTTAATAATTCCAGCCATATTTTGTATAATATTTTGTATAATAGGTATGGTCCAGGTATTAATGACTTTGATGTTTCCACTGTTCAATTTTGTCTTTAGACATTTAGACTTTAGGCATTTTCTCATTCTTTGGATATATTCTTTACTAATCACATTTTTAACTTGTCTATGTTTAATGTTTATTTTTATTTACTTTTATTAAACAAATTTATATGGCTGCCCAACTCACACATTCCAGGCAGCTTACAACATTAAAAATAACAACATAAAAATTCACACACAAACCGGTTGTCCAACTATAAAATGCCCAGTTATTTCTAGGCTTCATCCTGATGGGTCCAAATGATTGGCCATTCAGCATTTTAATTCCATTAGTGTTCATGACTTTTTTTTCTGGTTTGTTGCTACTATAGCACATTTCTTTAGGCCAAATTCCATTATTCTATTCTGTGCTAAAAATTCTTACAGTATCTGTCAGTGAATTAAAAGAAACTAAAGAAATAAATCATGAAAGCTCACAAGACATAATAGTTTTCCTTTGAAACATGCAATACAAACATATGTTCAGAGAGAGAGAGATGTTGACTTCGCTAAATATAGCAAACTTATATAATCCTTGCGATAGTGATATCTAAAATTTGAGTTATTTTTCATGGCTCACCTAGTATTTGATTTTTAAAATACTTAAAAATAGGCTATCCTACATTATTTCCCATAAGTAAAGGATATTAAAATGTTATAGTTTAGTTGTGTGTATATAGTTTAGTTGTGTGAACATACCTTGCAATAAGGTTGTGCAAAACATATGAATGACGTACAAGAAGCACCTCTCTTTGAATTGCTAAAGCAACAGCATCTTTTGCAAAGCTTTTGTGGTAGCTTCCAAAGCTGCCCCCCCCCCCCCAGCTGTCTGTGCATCTACTCTACTGATGTGAAAAGAAATGCTTTATTCATGTTCAGGTTCATTGCAAAAATGTTCTTTCAAATGCTATGTGAAGCAAACAGGGCTGTGAGAAAACACACATGATACTGCAACAATTATTTGCTACATGGTGTCAACTTGCACCTTTCAACATTTAAAAGCCAGGCTTACCCACTATTGGAGGAATCAGAGCCTTCACAAGACATTAAAAAGGGCAATGGTGTTTCTTTTTTGTGAACAGTGCAGAAATTAAATAAATAAATGTGTTGCAAATAACAGACTTCTGTTTGCCCTCCCACAACAGCTGTGGTAAAATCACTCCAGGGAAAGTTCATGCATCATTATGTCAGCTTACTTTTCTGTATCTTTATGTCACATTATTCAGGATTGGAAATGATAGGCTGTTTTAAAAAGAGAGGAAATTAACTGAATGGCCATCATGTAGTCAGTCATTTGGGTTATCCATTTCAATAAATGCTATGTCTGTTAGCTGTGCTGAAATCTAAAGGCAAACAGTATTAATAAATTTACAAAATGAAAAAAGGTACCACTACTGAAAATTATTCTCTCTTTAAACAGAAAATTAGGAATGACAAGTACTGTATTATCAGCACAGCAATTTACGTGTAGATTTATATGAAAATGAGAATGGGGGAAAATACTCTGTAGTATTTACAGAAAACTGTGAGGTTTTTTTTAAAATTTGATGACATTTAACCTGTGCTAAAATTTTTCGGATGTTTTACTGCTGGTAATATAAGAATTCACAATTCCTCAGGTTGGTGATTAAGCCTCCACTGTTAAAGACCTAAATATAGAAATGTGTTTTCTGAGCAACATTTACTGTAAAACTAGCATAAAATTAAAATACCCACTTTTGGGTGGCTTGCAGGGGCAGCAGAGAAAGGACCCCAGGCATGACTTGAGAGTTGTGCTGTCACATTCACTCAAGCTAAATTACGGCAACCAAAGACCCATTCAGTCCCAAGTGCTTAAGGCTTACTTAGAGTTGCCAGCAATCACCTGTAGCCATTGCCACATACCTACAGTGCGAAGGGGTTGATGGGTAAGCGTAGGTTGCAGATGGCTGCAGGTGGGCCGATGCAAATACCTTCCAAATCCCAACTGCACACTGTGAGGAGGTGCGTGTCCTACATACTGATTGGTTGATCTGACTTCCTGTTCTGTGCTTTGCTGTTTGTGTGCTCCTTAGCCAGAACATTACATTTGCAGAAATATAAATGGAACACCTATGCAACTGACTCAAATGCCAGATGCATACATTCCCTCACGTGCAGTGCCAGAGAAGTCTGCTCAACCCTTTAGCAGTGGCACAGCAAGCTGAACTGTATCTCTGCTCTTTATCCTTTGAGCCTATTAGCAAACTTCTCCCATTTTTCCTTCTAATGTGAACATACCCCCTTTTAATATTGGCCCGATGTACTTTGTTCTTTCCTTTTGAGTGGCTGGGACATAGTCATAAAAAGACAATTCCTAACCATCAGAGTAGAAAATCTAATTATGTCATACAGATCCAAAAAAGCAGACACAAAGGAAGTGCGAAGGAGAAAGCCACCAATACACAAGGTATTGTTTCTCTCTTTGCCTTTTGCAATGTGGAAAACGTAGCCCCCATTTCCTCCTTCAGGAGAAAACAGCAAATGCCCTTGAAAACTCTAAACATTTGTTTTCAATTATAAACAGACAGCAGTTTGATACCCTGAATTAAAATAAACACAATTAAAAATTAATACTGTGTAATTGAAAGAAATAAATTATCAGTTTCTGCTAAACTTTATATCTTAGTGTTTATTTGGAGCTTTTCCTTTTCACTATTCATAATAACCTCCCAATATCCCATTCTAAACTGGAAAGTGCTGTTTTAATGTGGTTCTTAAGAAACACAACTAGTGATCATGTTAAGATGAATGATTACAAGTAAATACATTTTTAAAAATCCATGCCATTTTTTTGTCGAGAATTATAACTAAAATATTTTTTGCTGATGGAAGATATATTTTTTTAAAATATATATATATGGTTATTCTGTTTATTTACCTGATTTTTAGTGCTGACCAACTCCAAGTAACAAATCCTCCACTTTCAATTCTGAGTCAAAATCCTATTCAAAAATTACTTAGCATTTTCAGATTTCACCACATTAATACCAGTATATTGAAACAGTGTCTCTAAAAACAACTCAAAAATAAAAGCACTATGCTGTAGCACTTGCTTTAAATCACTCAGTTAAATCTAACATTTATAAAAATGCAAATTTATAACAAGAGCTACTTTCTACTCAAAAAAAAGATCCTGATAATTTCATAAAATGGAATTAACGATTGGTTTTCTATAATTTGCTTGTTTTAAACTTACATTTCTGCCAACTGATCTGTATTATAAAAAGGCATGTGATATATGGCACTATACAGTAAAGAATGACAAGTAAGCTTCAGGTAGTGTCCTTTGCTTGAAAAAGTTGGGTAGTACTTTTTTCTGATTAACTAGTATTATTATAGGCAAAAGCTTTTGTGACCTGTAGCTCGTGATAAAATTTATTAGTTGGAAAAAGTACTGCCAGAAAAAAGCCCTTCTCTTATGTCCCATGGTTATGTTCTTCTGTACATTACTCATATACCTTCTTAGTCCTCTAGGTTTTACCAATTATATTGGCCCACTTTGGGGTTCATTGTAAAAAAAAATTGTACAAAATCCCAAGTGAATGTTGTGTGGATATGTGTGTGTGTATTCCATCCTTAAAGTTCAAGATAAAAGTTCCAAGTTCATTTTTATATATCTGCTTTTGCTTTTTGCATGGATGCTAGCTAAGATATAAAAACAATTGTAATTGATATTGCTACCTAGTGGAACATCTGAAAATATTAAATTTAAAAGTTAAGCAGATAAATGCTAAATTACATGTAGTCCTCAACTGACAACAGTTCATTTAGTGACTGTTTAAGGTTACAACAGCACTAAAAAAAGGTGACTTATGACCATTTTTCACACGACTGTTAAATCATTCCCATGGTCACGTGACTTACATTCGGATGCTTGACAGCTGGTTCATATTTATGATGGTTGCGATGTCCTGGGTCATGCAATCATCTTTTGTGACCCTCTGACAAGCAAAGTCTATGGGGAAGCCAGATTCATTTAACAACCGTGTTACTAATTTAACAACTGGAGTGATTTGCTTAACAGTTGTGGCAAGAAAAGTCGTAAAATGGGGCAAAACTCACTTAACAAATTTCTCACTTAGCAACATAAATTCTGGGCTCAATGGTGGTTGTAAGTTGAGGATTGCCTGTATTTCTGAAGTTTAACTGAATGTAAAAGTTCTCCCATGAAATTTAAATTCATACGAACACAAATATTTTTCATTTGCCAGATTCCCCCCCCCTTCTTTTCAATAAACTAAGGTCTTGGACAGATGATTATTAATTCTTTCACCTGCTTTGCTGTAATTGAATAATATTTAAAAGATAAGATTATGCTATGGGATGTAGTTCCACATTTTCCTACACAGAAAATTTAAGGACTCAGAATATTTATATCTTATTATTAAAAATATATACACTGTGGCATACAGAACCAATATTGAATACATCCAATGAAGGGGACGAATAATATGTAAACTATGAGTAATCTTTTACTTATTTTGTGAAATTTATTTTCCATTTGTACAATCTTTATACATGCATTCTACTATATAGAAATAGCATACACTGTTATCAATTTTTTTTTAAAAAAACCTATAATTTGCTTTTGAAGAGTATTCCCCACATAATTGTTCATAAAAAAAATTAAATTTGGGTTACTACTATATCTGTTCCTAAAGGATGGTCTGTTTTGATCATGCTTTGCTAGGATGCCATTGCTTGTTAAAAGTACTAAGATATAAACATGGTTTATAAAACAGTAGATACATTCACACACTTTTAATATCCAACTTATGTTGTTATATAACACATAAAACCCAGTTTACTTTCATTTAATCATTTTTATTATAAATTGTCTTTAATTTTATTCTAGATAACTTAGATTTTGCATATATGTGTCAACTAATTTCAGTTATCAGGAGTATTCTGCAAGCTTATATATGTATTCATCTATGGATTCACTCTTAATTCATCCTTTCTTTCATGGGTTAAAATAACTATCTTCTCAGTATTAGAATCAGGCAAATTATAATTATGACAAAAGACAAGCCCTTTTCTAAACATCACTGAACCTTAGTCAGAAGCTGCTTTTGAGGTCCCAGATTAGAGACAAGCCTGATTAGCTCTGATATGATTCATGCCCCATAGCAAACTATGGTTTGTACAAACTACAAATGAGATGGCACAAGGGAAAAAAAGGTGTAAGCATTCCAGAAATCCTAATACCTGCTTAGAACCTTTTTCAAAAGTACAACACTGAAAAGTTGTTGAATTTAATTATTTATGTCCAATGAAATGAACATTCATTTATGGTATTTTACAGAAGAGAGGGCAAATTATTTTCTAATATTACTATTTCCCATATTAAAATCTAATAAATACTATTTAATTAGAAAAAAAGAATTCATGCAAGGCTACATGCAGAATGGCAGTAAGGAAGCATACTTATTCTCAACTGTCACATATATATTAAGTATCAAAATATTACTAGCAAATATTTTCACCATACCAATTAATATTATGGTTCTCTATGAAAGGCATTTTATTTTCCCATATTTGCAGTTGTATCTTACAAACTACCTTAAAACATTAAACAATTTATGCAATGACCAACTGACTGCATATGTATAAATATGTATTAATAAAGTTGTCATATATGATAAAAGCATAATTTATTATAAAAGAATCATTTCCATTATATTAGAAATTTTCACATTCATAGAGTCTGAAAAGATTATTGCATTCAATAAGCTGTTTTATTTGGTAGACCAAGTTAGGCTTCCAAACTATTATCTAAAGTCATGAGAAGTACATCTTAAACACTGAAACTAATTTTCCTTCCACATACAAACACACATGGAATGACATAGAATAGAATCATAGAATCATATGGCTGGAAGGAACCTTGAAGGTCTTCTAGTCCAACTCTCTGCCCAGGGCAGTTGTTATTCGATCCCCGACAAATAGTTGTCCAATCTTTTCTTGAAAACATCCAGAGATGGAGCACCCACAACCACAGAAGGCAAGCTCTCTCTACCAGGAAATTTCTTCTTAGTTCCAGGTTGGACCTTTCTCTGATGAGCTTCCATCCATTGCTTCTTGTCCTGCACTCAGGTGCTTTGAGAATAACTTGACCCTCTCTTCACTATGACAGCTGTTCAAGTATTGGAAGATAGCTATGGTGTCACCCCTATGTCTTCTCTTTGTTAGGCTAAACACACTTAATTCCCTTAGCCATTCATTGTATGGTTTAGCCTACAGACCCCTTATCATCATTGTTGCTCTTCTGTGCACTCTTTCTAGGGCCATAGGATTTTTTCTGTATCATGGTGATCAGAATTGGATGCAATATTCCAAGTATGGTCTTACTAGAGCAATACTGAGTGGTATTATCACTTCTTGTGATTGTGATGCTATTCCTCTATTGATAGCTGGCTTTTTTGGCAGCTGCAGCACACTGCTGGTTCATATTTAAGCAGTGACCTACTAGGACACCTAGATCTCTGAGCCAGTTACTATCTATTCTGTATCTGTGCAATTGCTTCTTTCTGCCTAAATGCAGGACTTTACTTTTCTCACCACTAAACTGCCTATTATTGGGCCCAATGCTCAGGTCTGTCAAGATCCTTCTGAAACTTGAGTCTATCTTCCAAAGTGTTAGCTATCCCCCCCCCCCCAGCTTGATGATCTTACCTTTAATTCCCTCATCTAGGTCATTTATGCAGATATTGAAGAACAGTGGGCCAAAGACAGATTTGTTTGATTTGTTTCTTCACTTATTTTAAACCAAATGTTCTTTATAACATTTCAAACATTTGGATTTTCTAGCAGGAATGAATATTGTAAGGTACAACGCAACTCCTCCTCTCTTTTTCTTTCTTGTATTCCTTTTGAACCAATTCTAGCTTTCAATTGTTTATATTCCAGTCATAGGAGACATTCTTACCAAGTATGAATTATGTTTATTAAATCATATTTGCTCTTTTGCATCAAGACCATCTTGTTTATTTCCCATATGTTGAGTATTCATCCCATGAATTTTATGAGGCAGTTTTCTGATTTTTCAGAGTGGATTGAGAAGCCTCATTTCAGCAACATGCCCGTTTTCTACAGTACACAGATCTTTATTTTGGGAAGTTTGTTTTCACCCTGCAAACTCTTTAATTTAAAGTCTTCCTAATGATTGTTCATTTAAACGTAACATCTTTTTAAAGCAAAATAACTTTGCAAAGTCTGTTGGTGGACAGTTCAACTGTGAAATATTTCACTAGAATACATCTTATTAAATCGCTTAGACAATATCATTAACATTCTACATTTGCCTGGCTTGAGGTGGATTTTTATCAGTATATATCTTTTTCACACTGTAATATATTACATATTGCTTTATAAAATTCTATCTCAATACTACTGTGAAGTTAGAGTACTTCAAAGTACTTCGCTAAGTGAACTGTCGTAACTTGAGGACTACCTGTACTAGAGAAGGTGTTATGTTACTGAGTTTATACTTGTCTGGAGGGACAAGGGAATCATTTCTTTATATATCTTTTTTTTCTTATTCTTTCCCCCCCTTTTTTCTCTTTTTTACTTTTTATATATATATATATTTCTTGGTTTGCATTAGTCTTTTATCTTTGTATTTGTAAGCTTTAATAAAATTATTACCAAAAAAGAAAGCATTGTAATAATGTAGTATAAAATGTATTCAAAAGTACATTCCATAACTTCCTCTTAGATGAATAGATAAAAGGGTACAAATTAAATGTATTGCATGATTTTAATTACTGGTATCAGAGCAAAAACACTAAACCTTAATGATGCTTAAACGTGGCAGGCATGTTAAAGGGAAATCTTGGAATTTGTCTTTCACATCCGCATTTTTTTAAAGCAACTTTTTTTTTGAATTCAAATGTTGGAAAAAATAATATTGGGAATTATACAATAGAACTATCAGTCTGTATGTTTGGATTTGCATTGCACAAAATACCTAAAATAATTATTTCTCTTGGAAATATATTTTTTGGCTTTTCCTGATGTAACAAAATAACAGTAGTTGTAATTTTATAAGCAATAAACACTAACAATACTAGTGCAGGCATGGACCTAGGAAACCTAAGCATGAATTACAAAATATTATTGTGAACTAGATCATGATTTACAATTTAAAAAATTCCAAATATTGAGACAAAAATACGCAGGTGCAATTTTAATTAAATATGTTTAAAATGGAGAGCAGAAAGTGTTTTCCTACAACATACAGTGATGCTTCATTTTTTATTTTATGAGTGAAAGATGAGATATATACATGTATCTTATCATTTACAATTGATAATTTTAATAGAAAATATTCTCTGTAGATAATTCATGAATAGTGAATTAATTATAGACATTACAAATCAAGCTGTAATGCCTACAACAATCAAAGAAGCCCAACATGGAAAAGGACTGTTATCAGCATAGGGAAGATGATTTCCTATTGTTTGCTGTGAATGGGAAACTAATTCTTAATTCTAAGAAGCATATATTTTTAATTAAAAGGTAGAAAAAAGAAAAGAGATGAAATAAATTTTATCAGCTCCTGGTTTTTATCAAAAAGTCGAAGGGGATAATTTAACTTAATTTGGTAGTATTTTGTCCCCTCAAGGGTATTTTGCAATCACCAGTATAAAAGCCAACACACAAAAATCTGTAAAAGCAAAATGCAACTAATGTTGTCATATGGCAGGCTGATAATTAGAAAGGCTAATTAAAAGGCTAGTTGTATCTGAGCTGGAAGCCTGCCAGTTTTATTCTGTTTTTACTTCATTTTCAAGTACCCCTCTGGTGTTCTATTTGGTCACTAAAACCAAATTCATAATGAACGGTTTGAGAATTTTGTCACTGTTCTTGAACATATGGAAATATTCAAGCAATAGTGATGATAATGGACCCAGTTACACTGATACAAAAGATTTAGAAATGGGAATCATCTATTTATCCAGATTCCTGAAGGATGCCATCTTAGTCTCAAGCTTTGTTATCCAAGAAGCTTCTTCAGTTCTGACTGAAGTCTAGGTGCCTTTTGAAAGGGCATCTTTGGGACAACCATGACCTGGATGACTGAGAATCTCCAAAGACATTCTTGACCATATGTAACAAGCTATGGATCATCAAATGACATTAACTACAGGGAGTCCTCATTTAGTGACTGCCTCATTTAGCAACAAATTGCAATTTTAATGGTGATAAAAATTAACTTTTCAATGAATCCTCACATTGATAATCTTCACAGGTCTGTAAAGCAAAGGAGAGCTGACATAAGATCATAAGCACAGTGATCTTAACAACTGCTTTGCATAATGACCAAGTTGCTAGTCCCAACTGAGGTCACTAAATGAGGACTTTTGTTTGGTTCATTATCTGGAAAACAGAAAACATTACAATAGACAATGATATCATGTTGTGATTGGAAGACCCTAGCAAAACTAGTGTATTAACCATTTTGTGAGGATTACAGTCTTGATAAGACCAATACATGCAAAAAGAAAAACAAGAAGATATAAAAGATCTATTTTTCCATTTTGAGGAAGAAAGGGCAAAATTAAAAAATGAAAACAAGTTTTAACTTACCTGAATCTGCTGTTTAAAACAGCATCACAGCACTAACTTTTCTAGACCATTGACCATAAACATTTCTACACAAGAAACTCCAAAGTAACATTTAACTTTTTGCTATTCATTCCCGACTTGTGCTCATGCAGAGCAACCTAATATACCTTATCATGTGGCAGGTTGCTATAGTAACAGTAGAGCCAGCTGCTGCAATATAAAAAACTAACAAAAACTTGTTTTCCTTCTCCTCTTACCTAGTTAAGGGACAAGGTGCTTTTCTTGTGATATGCAGCATATCTGATGCCAAACAGACATCCAGTACCCAATGCTTTGCCTTAAAATATGCACTGGACTGTTTTAAAAAACACCTGTGAAATTCAATTGTTTCTAGTTTACATATATTAATGAAAACAAATCAGATACAATTGCTCTCGCTGTTTAAAATTACTATAAAGGAGCCAGAGAGATTCCTTTAATCAAATAGAACAGATATTTTTAGCAAACAGGTAAGTTACATATTTTTTTAAAAGGATGCAAATGCATTCATAAATAAACTCACAACACATACATAGAAACAGATTTGGCAGACATTCTGTTTCACCCTTAATTAATATTGAATCTGATGTAAAGCTTCATAAAGTGCTTTCATGCTAACCTGCTAATACAGGACAGTATTTAAAATATTAAGAATCCTATGTCACACAGGCCTTTATTCAGTTACAAAAATTCAACGGAAAAAATGAGATCTCTATAAGGAAATGGTAAAAATTCTGAGTGCAAAGCTAATTTTCTGAAAATGGATATGGTTTGGAATTGATTCCTCTACACAAACAGAGGAAGATAGAGGAACACTCAATTGGAAATGACAACTGGTTTGGGCAGTGGTGAAGGCACCAGACTAAAAACCAGTAGACCATGGGTTTTGGCCCAGCTTTAGGCTAAAGTCTGGTAGATAACTTTGGGCCTAGGAAGAAGGCAAGAGCAACTCATTTTTGAAAATCTTGCCAAGAAAATTGCAGGGACTTGACCAGACATTTGCAAGGAGTCAACATGCATTCAAAGGTTCTCTCTCTCTCTCTCTCTCTCTCTCTCTCTCTCTCTCTCTCTCTCTCTCTCTCTCTCTCTCTCTCTCTCTCTCACACACACACACACACACACACACACACACACACAATGGGAAATAGGGATTGTCCCTCCAGAAGATAGGCTTAAGATACAGAAGGATCTTGACAGACTTGAACATTGGGCACTATGTAACAAAATGAAATTCAATGGTGAAAAAAGTACGGTTCTACATTTAGGCAAGAAAAACCAAATGCACAGGTATAATAGAGGTGGTACCTGGCTCAAGAGTAGCAATTGTGAGAGGGATCTCGGAGTCCTAGTGGATAACCACTTAAATATGAGCCAGCAGTGTGCTGCAGCTGCCAAAAAAGCCAACACAGTGCTAGGCTGCATTAACAGAGGGAGACAATCAAGATCACGTGAAGTGTTAATACCACTTTACAATGCCTTGGTAAGGCCACACTTGGAATACTGCATCCAGTTTTGGTCACCATGATGTAAAAAAGATGTTGAGACTCTAGAAAGAGTACAGAGAAGAGCAACAAAGATGATCAAGGGACTGGAGGCTAAAACATATAAGGAACGGTTGCTGGAATTGGGAATGTCTAGTCTAATGAAGAGAAGGACAAGGGGTGACATGATAGCAGTTTTCCAATATCTCTGGGGCTGCCACAAAGAAGAGGGAGTCAAACTATTCCCCAAAGCACCTGAAGGCAGGACAAGAAGCAACGGATGGAAACTAACCAAAGAGAGAAGCAACCTAGAACTAAGGAGAAATTTTCTGATAGTTAGAACAATTAATCAGTGGAACAACCTGCCTCCGGAAGCTGTGAATGCTCCCCCTCTACTAGTGGATTAAAATTAACAAAAGTCAGTGCAGCAAGAAGGCTTGCTAACATTACTAGCATTAATAAGGTAGTCACATTTCTTAAAAGGAATCACTCTCCGACATGTGACATTAGAACACACACACACACCGGTATCTTTTGCATAGTAGTTTTCTAGTATATTGAAAGCAAAGTGTTAGGGGGAAAATCTTTTGTATGTTTTGTTACATTTAAAAATCTATCACAAGACAAAAAATTCTGTCTTTGGCAAATTAGAATTCAATATACTCTAGTATTGTGGTTGAAAGGAGCAGCAAACCTGAAAATGTAGCACCTCCTAGTTCTTTATAGATGCTCTGATAAGAAAGTTGAATAAAGCTAGTCATTGAATTATTTATATCTGTTCTGGCATGCAGGAAATAAAGGCAGACTTCAGTGTCATTCACAGGTAGTGTTTGGTGAGTGCTTCTCTTGTCAAGGCCTTATTTTAATATAACAAACGGGCTATATAGATTTAAATAATTCATTCTGTTTCAAAACTGGCCATAAGTTCTACATTTCTCTTTCAAAAAGAATTCCGTCTATAACCTTCAATGTTCTTTATACAGTAAAATTATTCAGAGGAAGTTTGCCTTTTATGCAGTATGATATGGTTAGTGGTGCAAATACCATAAAGTTAAGAAAATGGTGCTTTATCTTCTGGTTGTCAGAAGGCAATTCAGATTCTTGTATAACTGGGCACATTTTCTTTCACCCAAAGATGTTGATCCAACCAATTTTCTTCTCAATAACACCAATTTGTATTACTGTGCACAAGCACAATGAATATCTGATCATTAAATTATGCCACAACTGAATTCATAATTATCAGTCCTAACTTGAAAAGGAAATTAAATAATATAGTGGTTTAGTGAGAATATCTTAAGATGAAGTGAATAGTTATCTATTTAGAATCCTTTGGCACCTTCCTCCTCAATTGTTGTGCTTCCCTACCACTCAGTACTACTAATGCCACATTTCTATAGATAGAAATCTTAATAGTTAATTATGTGACATAACTTGGCTGGACCTAAATTCTCAAGAAAAGGATGATATCAACCTGGCAATCCTACTTATTGTTGAAATAAATAATATGAACATGTTTCATGATGATATGGCTATACATCCTATGATGATAAAGTCTTAGGAATCAATTGTCTACGGAGACTCTCAGTCATCCAGGTTATGGTTATCCCAAATATGCTTTTTCAAAAGGCAACTGGAGTTTCTTTGTTTTGCTTGAAGACATTTCACTTCTCATCCAAGAAGCTTCTTCAGTTCTGACTTCTTCAGTTAGAAATCAATTGTTTTTATATAAAGGCAAATATCCATCCGTTTTTTATTTACCAGAAATTGTGTTAAAGAAACCAGCTTCTTAATAAATATAAATGGTATCCAACAATAAACCGATCCAATAATAATTATTTCAGATTAATACCTAGGGTAATTTCTGGATTTTATTGATTGATTGATTGTACCTTGCTCAATAGTAGTAACTGTGAGAGGGATCTTGGAGTCCTAGTGGACAATCACTTAAATATGAGCCAGCAGTGTGCTGCAGCTGCCAAAAAAGCCAACACAGTGCTGGGCTGCATTAACAGAGGGATAGAATCAAGATCACGAAGTATTATACCACTTACAATGCCTTGGTAAGGCCACACTTGGAATACTGCATCCAGTTTTGGTCACCACGATGGAAAAAAGATTTGAGACTCTAGAAAGAGTGCAGAGAAGGGCAACAAAGATGATTAGGGGACTGGAGGCTAAAGCATATCAGGAACGTTTGCTGGAATTGGGTATGTCTAGTTTAATGAAAAGAAGGACTAGGGTGACATGATAGCAGTATTCCAATATCTCAGGGTTGCCACAAAGAAGAGGGAGTCAAGCTATTCTCCAAGGCGCCTGAGGGCAGGACAAGAAGTAATGGATGGAAACTAGTCAAGGAGAGAAGCAACCTGAACTGAGGAGAAACTTCCTGACAGTTAGAACAATTAACCAGTGGAACAACCTGCCTCCAGAAGTGGTGAATGCTCCAACACTGGAAGTTTTTAAGAAGAGACTGGACAGCCACATGTCCGAAATGGTATAGGGTTTCCTGCCTGAGCAGGGGGTTGGACTCGATGACCTCCAAGGTCCCTTCCAACTTTATTATTATTATTATTATTATTATTTGAAATTTATATAGCCACCCATCTCAATAAATGCTATATGCAATATAAAACAAAATAAAAAAGCATATAAAAACCATACAAAAATTCTTTCAAAAACTATACAAATCAAAGTCCAGGATGTAATTAATCTCTTTTTGTGCCGATTAAAGATTAGCAGCATATTTTATAGTACCAAATGCAAATGTGACAAAATGATATTAGATACACTTTCTTTATGCAATAATTATCTATTTCTTATTGGCATACTGTGGTATTTTATTAAACTTCTATGTCGCCCATCTTCCCTATTTACAGTGCCAAAGTAGATTAATCTATTGTGAGAAGACATGTAGAATTTTCCATTAGTTCTATAATATTTAGTTCCTTTTCATTTTTTTTTAAATCTACAGACGAAAGAACTTCTTGTCCTAAAATAAAATGCTGGAATGTAATCAACATTTCGGCAAGAGATTTTAACATTAATCTTATGAATCTGCTTTGTTCTTTTATTAACACCACTCAAAATAGAATTATTAACGTACAGTGTTAGAAGCCAGAGTTGACTCTACATATCCAGCTCAAGTGCACTTGCCAGTGGAGCCTCTTTTCTAGACTCTATGAAGCAGCAGTCTGATTTCATATGTAGTGATTTGCAATCTGAAATGAATCAGTCTGGTCTTCACATGTACTCACTCAAACTGTCACCTGATTCACACAAAAAAAACCTAGTGAAAGATAGACATGTTCTACCTTCCCAACCTGATGTTCTCCAGATGTACTGAATCTCAGTCTTCTCAACCAGTAAATGTATGCAACACTTTTAAGAGGCTAGATGACTTTTTAAAAAGATACTTTTGCTTGTAGGTTATATTCCTTGCTAGAGAGAAAAAAACCCTCCCCCATCTTTTTCATAAAGTAAATGTAAACAGTAAAACATGCACGCTATTAACTAGCATGTCAGATATTCCTGGCTTTAAAAATATAGGTTAGACTAAGTATTGTAATGCAACAGTTTATCTCCTCAACTAGTTTTTTAGATTATTGAATAAATGTAAAGTCTATTTCTGTTCAATATCAAAGGAGAGGTGTAATGAGATATATGAACCACTCCTTGTCAGTTATTAAAATGTGCTCTGACCCCTCATTATCAACCTGAGAAATTAGCACAAAATGATGAAGGAGTATCCTCATGAATGTAATTATCTCCTAGTAAAAAGGGAAGTTGGGAAGTCTAGCTACCAAATTTGGGATAATTATAAAGGAGACAATCCAGCCAAAGCTAAGAAGATGTATCATTGCAACTGGAAAATAAACCATGTCTGTAATAATATTTTCTATTCACTGTGGCTTTAAATACGCTTATATGTTCTGTATCAGCATGAAATTCATCTGGAATATATTTTTTTAAATGAATTGCATTTTTAGGAGCCAGAAATTGAATTAAAAATAATGGTTTTAATTGTTTCATCAAAGATGATAAAAGGGTGCATCTACAGAAACATGCCAAGATGCTTTAACAAATAGTTTCTTCCATATGCAACTGTGCAAATTTGCTCATGGTCATGCTCAGGAAGTTTATTTTAATTCTAGCAAAAAATGTATGCTAGATTTGTCATGACTTATCTATGCAATCTTTTTCTTTTTCTTTCTTTCTTTCTCCCCCCCCCACTAGTTTTCATATTGCTAAACTACCCATCTCCCTGAAGGACTCTGGGCAGCATACAATAAAACATTGCAATATAAAACAGTACATAAAAATTAAAATGCTAAAGTTAAAAATAGGGTTAAAATTTTAAAACCATATAATTTTTTTAAAGGAAGAAAGAGTATGTTAACTTTGATAAAAGTTGTTTAATAAAGGTAAAGGGGCTGGCTCTCAGCACTAATCACCGCCAGGAGTGTGCACTTCTTTGAGCTTCCCATGCAAGGTGGCAGAGCTGTGTTTTAACACCTTATTTGGAAGGCCCGGGGGGGGGGGTTAGGGGGGGAGGGGCTGCCTCTTCATTCTCTTTAAAAAAGTTTTCTGAAATTCCAAAGAACCATTTTAAGTAAGAGTAAAAAGGATTACATTAGGTGACCTAAATGCTTTGATTCCTGATAAAGAGGTCTCTGATGTTCCTGTTGAGGATGTTGAATAAGAAGTGAAAAAATGAAAACAGTAAACCAGCAATTATTTGGTATGTACACGAAGACAGTCTCAGGACAGTCTCAGGAGATGGCAGCATTTGGAAGCTAAGCAAGATAAGCCAGGGTTAGTACAGAGATGATACAGAGTGGGAATTTGGAACTACTGATTAGCTGGGAAATTGGGAAAAAAAACCACTGTGAAAGAAAGCAAAGCAAACTTCTTCTGTAATACTGTCAAGAAAGCTGTATGGATGCAGTTACTTGGCTCAAGGACTTTTTTACTCTTTACCAAGCATGAAAATTGATTTACTCTATAGAAAAAACTATTCTGCTTGCTAGGCTTAGAGTCGCCATAGGGTGACTTTTTGCACTCAAAATAAAATAGATTAATTGGTTTTGCACTGGCACCATACCAGAGCCTTTTTAAAGGGGGACAATAGAGGCAATGCTGGCAGGCCGTTTCAAGCAGGGGATCCCATTTGAAGTATAATTCAGTATTTGAAATGATCAGTGCAGGATGAAGTGACAAGAATTGGGATGGGCAGGGGAAGTGTTCAAACATTTTGCCTCTGGGCCTTCTGGTGTCTTAAAGAAGTCCTGACTGGTCCATGAGTAAAGCTGCTAATTTTCTTTTGAAAAGTATCACCAACTGGAGTTCCAGAAGATTTCATGAGAAGTAAATGAACTGGCATTGATAGAGCTATTATACACTTCTAAATTAATTTAGAGCTTAATTCAGGCACTTAGATAATTGCATAGAAGCTTCAAACTGGGTAGAAAATGAAACTAAACACACAGCCACATCCCCTATTTCCCACAATTTCCATGCATTCATCTAGAAGTCTGAAGCAAAGTTAGATTCCACTTAGCTGGAATATGAGTACACCTCTTAACAGTATGCAGGATTTTTAAAAAATTGAAGTCCCAGTGAAGACCTATCTCCATATTCATGCCAATCTTCTCTTATTAGTATGTGTCTATTAAATGTTTAAATTTTTAAAGACTGCTTCGTGATTTTTTAAAAACCTGGGTTCAACTATTTACCCCGGCAGTAAAAGCCAGTTTAGTGTAGTGTCTATCACACAGATACTTTATGAAATCTTTGCTAAGGGAACATTCCATGATTACAAAAATTCAACCAAGTCTTCCCATTACAGGTTTATGACAGAAACTGGAAGAGGGATTTCCATTGCTAAGTGATGCAGTCATAATGTGCAATGTTAAGGACTTCGTTGCTTAGTGATGGCAATCCTGGCAGTCCTTGTTACTGTCATAATCCCTGGACTCTGTTGGTTGTTAAATGGAAAAAGGCAGTAATCTCAGGCAAGAAGGCTGGTGGGTGCATACATGCTTCATGGAGCAAAAGAGTATTGTTGACAGGCACAGAAGAGGCAGGCAAAGAATGAGCAGTGCTACTTCTGACCAGGTTCCCCATCGACTTTACTTGTGGGAAGCTGGCAGGGAACATCAGAAATTGCAATGACCATGGCTTGCTGCTTTGTGGTAATTGCAAGCTGGGCATCAAGCATCTAGATCACAATAAAATGCCATGGAGACACTGTGATGGCTGAAACTCTGAGGACAGGTTGAAAGTCCCCCTTGTTCAGCTCTGTTATCACTTTGAATGGTCACTGAATGAATGGTTGTAACCTGAGGACCACCTGTACAATTGTAACAAATGGGCAAGAGTATCTTCATTTGGTCCCAATATTTAGCTGCTATTTAGGATCACATTTTTACAAAGCAAGATTCAGTGAATGAAACAATGATGCATGATACATGAGAACGATATGAATTTAGAGTAGAATAATGCATGAAGAACAAAAATAGAGTAAGAGATTAGTAAACAGTAAAGTAAATCTTATTTCCATAGTTAATCACTAAATAATTTTTCAGTTTTCAACACAGTGTTATAAGTAGATGTTGATTATTTTTCAATAGCTTACCTTAGATCTACCTGGACTTAGACTATTTTAAAGCCCAATTTACATTCAAAATTAATATTGGCAATTAATTTTTTATAATATTGATATTTGTTTCCTCTCATAAAGCCAGAAAAGTCAAAAGATCCATAGGTGAAATTTATAGACGGAAACTGAAGCAGTCCAGGAGGACTTTTTGGATTTGATTTTAGATGTTAAAGAAGTAAAGAGATTCTGCAATGTCGATTTCCACAGGAGCAAAACATAGTTTCTTGATCCTGGTTAAGAAATGAAGGTAAAGATTTTTATACTGTTAAATTATTTCTTATAAAAAAAAAAGAAAGACCTTCCTTCTTTCTTTCTTTCTTTCTTTCTTTCTTTCTTTCTTTCTTTCTTTCTTTCTTTCTTTCTTTCTTTCTTTCTTTCTTTCTTTCTTTCTTTCTTTCTTTCTTTCCTTCCTTCCTTCCTTCCTCCCTCCCTTCCCATTCCTGCTGGCTGGCTTCCCTATTTATTTTGCTTGTGGGAAGGTTGCAGGGAGAACGTCAGTGGGAAAGCCAGTAGGAAGTTGCAAGTCCAAGGCCAGCAGATAGGAAAAGGGATGCTGGCAAGCGGGGGGGGGAGGGAGTAAGGGGTGCACAGGCATGTGGGACAGGAATGGTACTTGATGCATTCCATGTGTGTTGGGAAAGGTATGTGCTGTCTTTTTTCCTCAGTCCCTTCTATTTAAAATGGAAACAAGCAACGACATCATACAAAAACTAAGCAAGGTAAGGTCAGATTGGAAAGTGAGAGAGGATTTACTTTCTATACACAGTAGGTACAGGTTTTGCAGTCTAACATACTATATCTTCATCTAATTACTAGCATGCTGTGTCTTTTCAAAAGTCAGCAGACATTTAGCTGGAGAAAGATTATAAAGCAGTTTATATTAAATTGCTGCATACATTTATTCAGACAAATTAACTTCACTCATGACTTCTAGTTGTCTTTATAAACTTCTAACAATCTGAACAAGGGGAGAAACAGATCTATGGCGAGACTCTAATGTTCTGAAATAAGGAAGAAGCCCTTCACCTTTAAAGGGCATGTAGCAATCCTATACAAAAGTCAAAGTTAATAATTGTAGCAGTTTTGAACAAATGATTTCTTTATGACAGCATCTGGAAAGCTTGAAAGAAATTATTTTTTTACAGTGGCTTTGTTTTTAAAAAACAAAGGCATCAGGAAGGCATGATGTCCGGAAGGGTATCCCAGCCAGTAAACGCTCAGCTCCATCCAGTCGCCCCGACTCTACTCCAAATTAAGGGATTACGGAGTGGAAAAAGGGAGTTTTATTTCAGAAAAATATCTGTCATTCTATGTTATTTCTCTTGCTCACTGTATCCAATTAAATCAAAGAGTCAGAAGTGTTGATTTTTTAAATGATAAAGAAAGATGTTTTGTTGCTCCTCGGCCTTGCCTACTCTTTATACTGTTTACATAGCAATGTGCACCAACACTTCATTGGACATGACCTTTTACATACAATACTCTGATTCAACATGTTTAACAACTACAAAAGTTGAACTGAGAATAAACATCTTGTTATCCAGTGTTGATCTCACTGGCTTTTTTTTTTTGTTACGGCCTGTGCAAAGAAATTTCGCAAAAAGAGACTATCCTCCAGATTGACTTCTCTGCTTTGCCCTTTCTGAAACATCACACTCTAAAGAAATACGGCAAACTGAAATATAGTTGCTCTCACAATTGCAATGCTTTATAATATATGTTGCTTTGCAGAGTTTCAAGGGTGTATCAGCAAATGCAGAGGAGAAAGAATATTGACGCCGAGGACCTGATAGTGTTATCAAGTCAGTTTTCCAGAGCCTGGGGAGCATTCAATGATATTTTGCCCACAATCCCCAAAGCAAATGTGATTGCTTATAGGTGGTTGTTTAGCTGCCTTGCAAGGCCAAGTCTCCAGCAATGCCTACAGAAGGAATTACTGACTCAATTCCAGTAGTTGTGTGCTATCTTGTAGTCCAAGATAAAACCGAGAGTTTTACAGGCAAACATGCAGAGATACCTATAAAATTAACCTTCTTTCTGACTGTATGGCATCAGGAAGAGTATCCGGCCAGTAAACACTCAGCTCCATCCAGTCACCCTGATTCTACCCCAAATTAAGGGGTTACAGGGTCATAAAAAGGGAGGGTTTTTTGACAGAACTGTATCATGATATGCTTAGCAATTTTTAATGGATAAACCACAAGTTCACACATCATGCTTAGCCGTTAATGAGAATTATACTAAGCTAAAACCAAATAAACCACACTATGTTTTCATGCAATTTCTGGTTAAACTGACAGCGTAGGTACTTAGGAATGATATACCTGCAAACTCAAAAGGAATGCTACAATCTGCAGAAATATCAAAGAGCTTTACAGGCTAAGGGGGACTAGCCCCGCCTAACCTAGATTATTTGAAAGAATCCCCTTCCACTGTCAGTGCAGTAAAGTGTCAACCAGGGAAGAAAAAATGAATTTCTTTCTTCTTGCTCTAATTATCAACTCCTGCATAGAGGAATTTATATTAAAATAAAACCCCATAGTACATAGATGCAAAGATGGCATAGACTACCACAGATACTTTATTTCCCTAAGTACATGCCTAAGTTGAAGTTTATTAGACAACATGGAAGTAGCCATTGAAATATGTAAAAATAGGAGGAAAACTTGTCCCCATTTTATCATTTTTTCTTTCCAGTATAACAGATGCAACCCATATTTCAATAATATTGAGCTATGACAAAGTCAGGGAATATGACAGACTATTCCATTATATACTTTTTTATTTACTGCTTAGAGTAAATTCATCATGCAACAGATCACTGTAAAAATTTGGCAGACAAGTACCATGAAGGGCTGAAGCCAAATACATTTCATATCCATATTAGGCTATGGAACAAGTTTAGAATTAATTTTAGCAACAATTCTCTTTATAACTTTGAAGAAGTTAATAACCATATCTTACCACTACATGCAAAAGCCTATGTCTCTGAAAAGTCTTTATGCTCAGTAGCAATGCCCACTAACTTAATAAATAAGCAATACTGTATATCTAAACTGAATTTGGAATGAAAACCAAGAAATCATAGAAATAAGCATAGCACAAAACATTCTACTACATACAAAAATATGAGTTGTATGCTGTAGTAAGGACGCTAAAAAAAAGAATGCTAGCCCATATTAATCTGATATTAAAGTATCTGAATGGCTCAAATAGAGCTACTTCACTCAGAAAACTTTCTAAAGGGTTACAATATAGTGGAGAGACCCAACCATCATTGGGAAAAGCCGCACCTACATAGAAGATTCACCTTATACCAGTGGTGGGATTCAAATATGTGAACAACCGGTTCTCTGTGTGGATGCCACTTCCGGAAGTCCATTCTGGGCCTGGGCAACAAAAAATTAGCTACCGATTCTGCCGAACTGATGCGAACCGGCTGAATCCCACCACTGCCTTATACCCACAAAAAGCTTGATAAGTCTGCCACAGAAGGATTACCATCAGTGGCTCTCAAACTTACTGTTTTGTACATCACACAAGTTTGTTGTTACAATGAGCAGTTATATAAATCTTTTAAAACAAACAAGCAAGCAAGCAAACTGGAAGAGGAAACCATTTAGAAGTTGTGATTATCATGTCTATTTCTATTTCTATTATTCACCTGGAATTTTGGATCTCCAAGCACTACTGCCTAGTTTCCAATTCTCCCATTCTGAAATTCTGAATAAAAGAGTCCAGAAATCCAGAATGTCACATACTCACCTCCTGCCTTAGCCAAAACAAATGGGGGAGGGGGGGGTCTTAAATAAGACAGATGATTCCCCCATTCAGCATCTCTCCACACTTCTCCAACTTAGGACTAATGAGAAAGCTTACATTTTTATCTATGCAAAATTTTAAAAAGAGGAGAGGGGAAACATACAAATACAACTTTCAAACAGTAAATTATAATTAGCTTTACATATATTCAAAGCATATTTATATAAGAGAATTGTTGACATTTAAATCAGTTTTGCAAACATGAAAAATAAACATAAAGACTAGTTCTAGTGCATGCAATCTAATTTCTCCCTAGTCTCCCAATTTCAAATCATTTTTCATATTATTGCAGAGTTAACAGTTTAATCAGTAACTTCTCAAACTTGTGCTATAATTTGGAGGGGGGTGATTATAAAAGCATCCAACATTAGGAACTTAGTGGAATAGGCTGTAGGCTTACTTTTTCAGAGGTTTTACCAGTGTACAAGGAGCAAAATGGAAAAGGCCAGTGTATAGCACAATTCAATATGTGGCTACAGGAGTGGTGTAAAGGGGAAGGCTTTGGATATATTAGTCACGATGTCAGTAGCTGGTCCAATGAAAAAATGTACAAAAGAGATGGTTTGCATCCATCAAAGAAAGGAACTGAGTTACTCGGCTATAAATTCACAAATTATCTGGAGGAATATTTAAACTAAACAGCGGGGACAGTGAGTTAATTGATACAGAACATCCCTGTCCCCGGCAATCTAAAAACTATAGGGCTATTAGTTCATGTAACATAGATGTGTGTGTGGACAAGAATATCAACCTCGCTGTCAAGCAAAATCAAGCTTTCAATAGCGAGTGCCACACAAAGTACACTAACCAAATAGGAGGTAGGACAATAGGGGAACTCAGACACCACACAGGTTATGTAGAAAGTAAACACAGGGTCAGTCATAAAGGACTCAAATGTCTATACACCAATGCACAGAGTATGAACAGCAAACAGGGTGAACTAGAAATTCAGGTTAATGAGGGCAGATATGATATTGTTGCCATTACGGAAACATGGTGGGATGAAACCCACAAATGGAACACACAGCTAGAGGGATTTAAATTATTTAAAAGAAACAGACCAAATAAAAGAGGAGGTGGAGTTGCTCTCTATATAAGAAATAACTACATCTCTACAGAAATAGAGCACAACAATGATGAAAACTGTCTTGAATGCATTTGGGTCAATATAAAAGGGAGAAAAAATGACATTGCCATAGGTGTATACTATAGGCCACCCAACCAAACAGAGGAAATAGACGAACTTTTTGCTAGTCAGCTAACTAAGGTATGTAGGAAGCACATCACAATAGTAATGGGGGACTTTAACTACCCTGACATCAACTGGGAGACAAACTCTGCACCAAGTGGAAGATCAAACAGATTCCTGACAAACCTAGCAGACAACTTTGTCTCCCAAAAAGTAGAGAAGGGAACTAGGGGATTAGCCATTCTGGATCTAATTCTCACTAACAGAGATGAAATGATAGAAGGTGTTGAAGTCACAGGAACCTTGGGAGGTAGTGATCATGTAATATTGGAATTCAACATTATGGAAGCACAAGCAATAGAACACAGTCAAACTAGAGTCTTGGACTTCAAGAGAGCTAATTTCAATAAACTTAGAGAGGGCTTGGGAAGGATTCCATGGATGAGAATCATCAAGGGGAAAACAACTCAAGAAGCTTGGGAAATTTTGAAAAGCGAGATAATAAAAGCCCAGTCTAGCACAATACCAACAAAGAGGAAAAATAACAGCTCTCAAAAGAGACCAGCATGGCTGCATAAAGAACTCTCTGATAAATTGAAAGATAAAAAGGACAAGTATAGAAAGTGGAAAGAGGGGCACATAACAAAGTCAGAATATCAGCAAATAGCCTGAGCCTGCAAAGATGAAGTGAGGAAAGCTAAGGCTCATAATGAACTAAGGCTTGCGACCAAAGTCAAAAATAACAAAAAAAGCTTCTTTCAACATGTAAAAAATAAGAAAAAAGTGAAGGAAATGATTGGTCCATTAGTGGGTGAAAGTGGCAAGAAGGTGAAAAGCAATAGTGAGAAAGCAGAACTATTTAACTCGTTTTTTGCATCTGTCTTTACACAAAGGGAAAAAACAGACCAACCTATCAAAAATACTGCCATAAAAAACAGAATAGAAACACAAGTTAAGATAGGCAAGAAAATGATAAGTGAGCACCTGTCCAGCCTAGACGAGTTCAAATCACCAGGACCAGATGGATTACACCCCAAGGTTCTCAAGGAACTGGCAGATGTGATCTCAGAACCACTGAACTATATTTTTCAAAGAGCCTGGAGCACTGGGGAACTACCAGAGAACTGAAAAAGAGCTGATGTAGTTCCCATCTTCAAAAAAGGGAAAAAAATGGACCCAGGAAATTACAGACCTATCAGCCTGACCTCAATACCTGGGAAGATTTGCGGATGACACCAAGCTGGCAGGAATAGCCAACACTCCAGAAGACAGGCTTAAGATACAGGAGGACCTGGACAGACTTGAACACTGGGCGCTATCTAACAAAATGAAATTCAATGGTGAAAAAAGTAAGGCTCTACATTTAGGTAAGAAAAACCAAATGTACAGGTATAGTATAGGGGGTACCTTGCTCAATAGTAGTAACTGTGAGAGGGATCTCGGAGTCCTAGTGGACAATCGCTTAAATATGAGCCAGCAGTGTGCTGCAGCTGCCAAAAAAGCCAACACAGTGCTGGGCTGCATTAACAGAGAGATAGAATCAAGATCACGTGAAGTATTAATACCACTTTACAATGCCTTGGTAAGGCCACACTTGGAATACTGCATCCAGTTTTGGTCACCACGATGGAAAAAAGATGTTGAGACTCTAGAAAGAGTGCAGAGAAGGGCAACAAAGATGATTAGGGGACTGGAGGCTAAAGCATATCAGGAACGTTTGCTGGAATTGGGTATGTCTAGTTTAATGAAAAGAAGGACTAGGGGTGACATGATAGCAGTATTCCAATATCTCAGGGGTTGCCACAAAGAAGAGGGAGTCAAGCTATTTTCCAAGGCATCTGAGGGCAGGACAAGAAGTAATGGATGGAAACTAGTCAAGGAGAGAAGCAACCTGGAACTGAGGAGAAACTTCCTGACAGTTAGAACAATTAACCAGTGGAACCACCTGCCTCCAGAAGTTGTGAATGCTCCAACACTGGAGGTTTTTAAGAAGAGACTGGACAGCCATTTGTCTGAAATGGTATAGGGTTTCCTGCCTGAGCAGGGGGTTGGACTCGATAACCTCCAAGGTCCCTTCCAACTTTATTATTATTATTATTATTATTATTATTATTATTATTATTATTATTATTATTATTATTATTATTATTAGTATTAGTATTAGTATTATTATTATTAATTATTATTATTATTATTAATTATTATTATTATTATTATTATTATTATTATTATTATTATTATTATTATTATTATTATTATTATTATTATTATTATTATTATTATTATCCATTTCTACTATCCTCCTTTTATTTTTCTTTTAATTCAGAAGTACCAAAAGCAACTAGTCTTCAAGAACATTAATATTCAAAATAACTTCTGTCCAATTATTTCCAAAAGGATAAATCTATAGGAAATATGCAATCCAAGTCAGGAACCCATGTTTGAAAACATGAAACTATACAAAATCTACAACCAATTTCAGCTAAACCTTTAAAGATTTATGTATTTATAAATATCTGAAATATCTTAATTGGATTGTGAAGCAATTTATACATTTTATTTCTTAAAGGACTAACAAGCAGGGACAGTCTGTATATACTGTACCTGACTCTGTATCTTATGACTACATGAGAATGGACAAGAAGTATTCTTTCAGAATTGCTGTTCTGTAGCTATTTACACAGTCCTTGCCATTGCAGAATTCAAGTGTGCTTTCATTATCCCAAAGCCTGGGATGTCCTATTTATGTAGTAGCAATTCAGCAAATTCTCAGATCAAAGCATACCGTGAACAAATGGGATGCTGACTCAGGAAAGGACAACAGATTATATTTTATTTTAATCCATACTTTCAGAGATTGCCATATATGCCGAGGTCCTATCAGAATGAGAATTCTTCTTGCACTGTCCTAGTAAGCTATTTGCCGTTCTCATGTTCATGGTTTTGGTTACATTGTTTCAGAAATAATATGCCATATTTTAACATGCATTGCATTATTGTAAGCTGAATTTCATACTAAGTTATTATTTCAGCAAAATATTTATTATTGAAGCTACAGATTACTTTACATAACCATATACAAGTACATTATGCCTCATTTGGGAAATATTGGTTGCTGTAATATTTTATTTAATGTTTTAAATTAAATATCATTAAGTAAAGAACAACTGAATGAACAAATACAAATGATAGCTCCTGAACTGGGAAAATGTCTATGAAACACAAGAGATGGTTTATTACTACCTGCTACTATCGTAGTAAAAATAATTTGTGCAGTTCATTTCTACTTTTCTCCAATTTTCTCAGGAGCATTTATCAATATATTATACAGCATTTATTTGCTATATAAATGCCATATATAAATATATATGAATTAGTCTTTGACTTATGACCACAATTGGGACTGGGTATTCCATTTTAAGCTGCTGTGGTTGAAAGTCACATTAGACTTGATTTTATGACACTTTTTACAGCAAATCACACAATTGTTAGGTGAATCCAGCTTCACCTAAGTTGGCAAAAAAAAGAAGAAGAGATAAATCACAATCTTGTGACTGGAGGATGCTGTAACCAGATGTAAGCGTGAACAGGTTGCCAAGCATCCGAACTGGGATCATGTGACTGCGGGGATGGTACAATGTTTGTAAGTGCAGTTATGGGTTGTAAGTCACTTTTTTCCAAAGTCATCATAACTTTGAACTACTGTTAAATAAATAGTCATAAGTTGAGGATTACCTGTATACAATTATCCATGTATGAAATATCTGAAGTCAAGGACTGGAATTGAAACAAAAAGGCCACAGAAGCATCAACCATATTAGAACATTAAAGAACAGAAAGGTTAAAAACTTCATGAAAACTAGCTAGCCAATATATTGAATACCTAATTCTGAGAAAGCTGCATCTCTTCTCACCACCTATTAAGCAACTGACAACAAGGTATATTTGGGAGAAAAACTTGACTATTGTGAAGTTTAGGCAGATTATTCCTATAACAGGCACAGAAAATGACCAGAGCTACCCAACCTATCAAAGACTATGATTAACTCCTAGAACATTAAATTATACCTGTAAATGTTCTGATATAAATTAACACAGGTTCTGAGGAAACATATTCCCCAAAGTTAGTTCCCAAAAATAATAACTGAGTAGTTTCATTTCATTCTAATCAAAAAACTTTGATATGTTTTCAACTAGTTCCATATGCAATACTATACATTGCAATAGTTAACTTTTCTCCTTCCTTCCCTCTGCTTTGCTTGGTGCACTACATATGTGGAAAGAGTGCAAATATATGTGAGTGAATAGCTACTTCTTTGGTGTTGGTTACCATCACCACTATGGCTTAGACATCTACTTGGGAAGGCTATGCAAATAACCTAAAAAAACAAATAATAAAGAGTACCAAACACTGCTGGAAATCAATCTGTCTTAGTGGCAGCTGCTTTCAGCAGCCTTAGTAATTTGCTCATCCATTTGATTGTCTTCAAATAAGTCACTAGGCTTGTAATTGGCAGCATAAGGAGAAGCAGCCACAGGAATTCAAAAGAAAAGTTAATACTAATTTCTTTTATTTGTATGAAAAAGGGGGGGATTCTACCTGTACAAGGGATGCATTTAGTGAAATAATATATCTGAGTTGTCCAAAGTTTCCAGGTGAACAGCCAAATATTTATTAACATGGAAAAGTGGGAGGAAAACCCTGAAAGTACACAGATTTTGACTTCTGTGTGCTGCAGAGGGCAAATCATCTCTGTGTATACGGCTTCGTTCTTGCCTACAATAAATCATCTAACTTGGCCATGTTATGCCTGATAGCCTTCTGCCAAACATGTCTAACTTTGAGTAAAGATTTCAGTATTAGGAGAAACAATATTTATTAACAAGCTCTGATCTGAAGCCTGACAACTATCATTATTCACACCCCAGTTAAAGACTAGTCCCAGGAAAATCCAGTTTTGCGTTTATTCTGAACCATGGAAGTTCACTAGATGTAGTGGTATGTGGGAATGACTTTGGGAGACAGGAGGAAGAACTGTAGCCAGGGGAATGGTCAGATAAGAGGCACCTTAACCCATAGCAGGAATATGAGTGTGGCAAACATCTCAGAAGGGATCCTTCCTGGTTTCTTGGGCTGTGAAGGCAATAGGGGAGAAATGACTTCCAGACTTGCAAGATTTATGTCAACCTTATGAAGTAGTCCAGATAGGAAGCACATCTGGATGAATTAATTCTACTTTAATGAAAGGTTGCATTAACAGATTACAGATGTACATTATCAAATCCATTCCTGAACACAAGAAATGGTAAGTAACCACTTGGTCAACAACTGGCCAAGCAAAAAAATCTGCCCTATGTATAGCCTTATGACTATTCATTTAACAGTGGGGTAAAAGAAATAGAGGCATGTTTATGATGTCACTGTGGCGGAGCTGATCAAAATGCAGCACTAGCTAACCAAGCTGCATTTCAGCCTACCAATAACACTTTCAGATCAGGTTGATCTAGGAAAAACAGCTTAAACATATTTGAAAGTGATCTGTAAAACTCCATCATCCCCCAGGCACTAAATGTATAGCCTGAAGGCTCAGTCACTTCAGTCCAGTTTTGCTTTAAGCATCAACTGTTCCTAAAAGCTTGAAGGACTTACTAATTGGTTAAACAACTCAGTGTTTGAAAGAAGAGAATAAGCTTCAAGACCTTTTAATATAAGAATCAAGAATAAGGACTGTCAGAATATTAACACTAAGTCAGGACTTTTGTAATTACTCTCTATAGAAAGACCCATGAGCAACTAAAGCCTGATTAAGCATGTTTATGGCAAAAATATGTATTAGACAGGTCCTGTGATCACCATTTGCAACCTTCCCAGCTGGCTTTTGACAAGCAAAGTCAATGGAGGAAGCCAGATTCACTCAATGACGGCATGATTCACTTAACAACTGCAGTGATTTGCTTAACAAATGTGGCAAAAAGGTTGTAAAATGGGACAAAACTCACTTAACAGCTGCCTTGCTTAGCAACAGAAATTCTGGGCTCAGATGTGGTCCCAAGTTGAGGACTATCTGTAAACACTAGAAAGAATAACTTTAATTTACTTGAGGAGCAGAAATTGAAGAATCTGTAGCCTTCTCACAAAAGGCCAGAATAATATAAATAACAATACAAATATAAAGATAGAGTGATCTCTTCTTGTGATCAACCAATTTGAGTTTATTTGCTTGGTTTTTTTCATCTACCAAATAGAATGGGCTACATTCTAAGAATAGCATAAATTTAAATGTTTTCCATTATACAGAATTGTAGAATAATTTGCTCTGTAACTCTCTAATTTTCTGCTTAAAGTTGCTTCCAAATGGATTTCAGTAGATTCATAGATTCTGGAAGTAACATTGTCAATACTCTGGCTAACGTTTTGCAAGTTTGTTAAATGTTGGTTGATGCTGGTTGAACTTCACTTTTGGCACTGATTCTTTTACTCTAAAGCAGGGGTCTTCAAACTTGGCCCTTTTATGACTTGTGGACTTCAACTCCCAGAATTCTTCAGCCAGGCTTGCTGGCTGAGGAATTCTGGGAGTTGAAGTCCACAAGTCATAAAAGGGCCAAGTTTGAAGACCCCTGCTCTAAAAAAAAATGGAATGACTGTAAAGAAGTTCAGGTAGATGATACCCGATAGGGCAACATCACCAAAAAAGTAGTGACAAAATAGATAAACTAGTTCAATTATTTCCTGGAATGGCTACTAAACCATTTTTTAAAAAAATAAATCTCTAGAAGATTCTATAAAATTTAAGTTGTTTCTATCCCTTATACTATGAAATTTAAAAAGTTCTATACTATTTAAATCAAGCACACACAGACCAGAGAAGTTGATCAGTTTCATTATTAACTCAATTAGAAGTTTTTCTTTGTAGATTGTTGATCACCCATTGAATCAGGATAAAAGCTAGGACTGATTTATATAATCACTGCCTTTAGTAAAGAAACATAATCCTCAATTAGAATTTTTTTTTAATGGAGAAATTCTATTCACGAAAGACCTATTGTGGTCAAACACTTTTCTGAAGACTATCAACAATTTACTTCCTAATAGTGACATCCTAGTTATGTATGCTCTTTTATATGCAGTGGAACATATTCCCAAGCATGCTCCCCCAAAATTGCAAGCTCATATTGAAAAATTAAGTAGGAGAAATATACAAAAAACTAATCCCTATGTACTCATTGGAATAAATGTACAGGGCTAAATGTTAGTCTCATAAAAGAGAAATGCATTATATAAAGGGAGGTAAAACTAAAAACTTACAGCCTGGTTATGGCTTTTTCTTTTAAGTCTCTAAGCTGAAGGATAGTTTTTGCTTCGCTGTTGAACATTTATAGCAAGGACAAAGACAAAGCAATCCATTTTGTTCACTTGCAGCTTTGAACTCAAGAAAAATGGAATGTTTTTCTCATATTATTTCCCCCCCCCCAAAAAAAAAAAACTTTAAGTGCTGATTGTGTGGGATTTGGAGATTATGTGCAATTGCATTACTGGGAGCTGGAACAAGTAATTTCTGATTTACTACAGCAGAGTCTAATCATAGTGATTCTTTTACTAATTTTGGCTACACCTCTTTCACCAAGAATTCTGGATTCTGCTAGAAAAGAAGAAAGGAAGAATTTTCATGCTGTAGTTAAGTCTCTTCAAGCAACTTAGTCTTTCTGTGAATTGATGCATGTCTCTATCATTCTGTAGCATAACTTTCTGAAGCTTTGATCCTGACTGCAGGCTTTTGCTATGATTCCTGGTTTTCATCTCTGCCAAAGTCACAGTTCTCACAACTCAGTTCTATTATCCAAGCTTGCAGGTGAAGAAAGGAACAAGGAATTGTCCCTGATTTAATGCTGAAGTGGTACAATGTTAGACATAATCCTGGAAAATTGTAATGTTAAATTGTCATCAAAGCCAGCCAAAATTGATGAACTTTTGAGGTTCATATATACATACATAAATCACAATAAATTTTTAACAGCACCTCCATTGGGGGAAATGTAGCAGAACCTTCATTTATATTATATTATAAAACAATATAACTTCTTTAATTATCCTTATGTATTGATGATTACTCAGTGTCTACAAAATAACTCGAATTCCATAATTTGACCATCCTCGTTACACATATTCATGTATACTTACAAATATACTTTTCAGAGGCAAAGCAAAATGGTTTGTTAACTGCAGGATTTTTTTCAGGGCAGAAACATGCAAAACTAAATAATTAAATAAGGGATATATATAGACAATGCCAAGAGCATATGTCTACTGGCTTGAGAATCAGGGTAAAGATCATTTTCTATTGCATATTTCTTCCATTCCAGAAATATATACGTTTTGCAAAACCTATCATTCGCTTCCAGAGGAAAAGCAACAATAATGTCTTGACTTTTTTTAGACATCTGGAAATGTTTGCATACAAGGTGCACTACAAATGAGAATCTGTAAGTAGCTACATATCCCCAACTACCAGTCTAAGTAGTCAATAAAGCACTTTGAAATCCTTAGATGAACTCTGCTTTGGATGAAAGGCATTATTGCTGCATTAAATCATCTGTCTTTCTGGTATGAGAGAATGTGAAGAATGACAGATGTAGACATTCACGTATCAATGTTCTGTTCTAAATTAAGTGTGTTGCTATCTTTCTCTGATCTCTAAAGCTGATGGTATGCAAGGATGGTAGGCTGTCAGTTGAATCTGAGCAAAACCAGAGGCATGCTTTTGGATAGACAGAATATTAAGGAAAAATACAACAAGTACCATGGCGTGCCTCAGTTTACTACAATATAAAATATTCAGGTTTGTTAAATAAGCATAGAATAGTAATGACATAAGAACCAGGTACGTGTAGTGGTTGAGGCATCAGGCTAGACACTGGGAATCTGTGGATTCTAGCTCTGCCTTAGGCACAAAGCCAACTGGGTGATCTTAGGCCAGTCACTCTCTTTCAGCCCTAGGAAGTAGGCAATGTCAGACCACTTCCTTGCCAAGAAAACTGCAAGGACTTGTCTAGGTAGTTGTCAGGAGTCAACACTGATGCAAAGGCACCCCCCCCAAGCCATAATCTCTCCTGTCAACAGAAAAGCTTTTCAATTTAGTTCTGTGGCACTACTAAGAAGGTAATTTTAGTGGGACAACACAGGAACAGTGACGGAGAGGCAGCCTGAAAGTGAGGGTTATATTAAACTCATGAAAGAAGATAAATAATCATATATGCCTTTATTTTTGAGCAGGATATAGACACAGAATTACTTATCAATAAGCATCAACACTTGGAGCAGGAGAAAACAATGCTTGTCAATCTGGAGAGAGAACATGCATTTAAAGACCTGAGCAGACTGCTACTTTTTGTGGTTAGACACTCATATTTCATGTTATTTCACATATCTCAAAGAGATTTGCCAGTTTATTTATATTCAAATCACAGTTCCTTACCAGTAGAACATTTAGATAATAGCATTATATACATTTCCTCCATGCTGAAATGTAAAATAGGGTGTGACAGTCATAAAAGGGTTAACATTCACTTTCCTTGCTTGGAGAGGGAGAGTTTAGAGGATGTTGAGTATTGATTAAAAGATATAATTAGCTCTAAGGATTGTTGGGGTAAGAGGTGTGAACAAAGATAAAGGTGCATTCACTGGTTTCAGCTCTGGTGAAGAGTTTTTTTTTTTTAAAATCCCTAGGGTCCAAGTAAAGGAAAGATACTTTCTGCTGGGAAAGGACAGTGATGAAGGAGTTAAATTAACAACATCAAGTAAAATGGAAACTAATCAAGGAGAGAACCAACAAAGAACTAAGGAGAAATTTTCTGACAGAACAATTAATCAGTAGAACAACTTACCTCCAGAAGTTGTGGTTGCTCTGTCACTGGAGGTTTTTAAGAAGAGATTGGACAACCATTTATCTGAAATAGTATGGGTTACCTGCTTGAGCAGGGGATTAGACTAGAAGACCTCCAAGTTCCCTTCCAACTTTGTTATTCTGTTATGTATATAAGCAGCAACCATAAACTCATGAATAAATATACACAGGAGCTTTCATTGCTTATTAAAACACTTTGTACACCAGAAAAGACTTGCCTTAGGTCTTTTTGTTTGATATCTATCTGGGAAAAGGCTGAGGAATGCTAGGAATAAAAAAAATGGTGGTGTGAACTAGACAGATGGAAGGTAGCTCAATTATAGCATGTCATCAATTACTACTTCCCAAATCAATTTCATAAATATAAATGACAAGCCAGTAATTCCTCATTCCATAGGTGTTTATTTGAATTCTTTTTTCTAAGTAAGATGCCTTATGTTCATAGCATTATCACAATCTATTCTGGAAGTTACATGATTCAGAAAAAAAAATCTTCAACCTAATTCGTACTGTAAACCACACTTTATAGAATAAAATTCCTGATTACACTTTCTACTAAGCCATAAATCTTAGTAATATAGAAAAATTACAATGGCTGAGCATGCCTGGCAACTAAGTCAAAACCAAACAAATCACAATATAAATAAGCATAACATATAGTTTAATCCTAGTATCTATATTGACTGTATCACATGGGAAATATTCCATGGAAAGTATCTAACATAGAATAAAACATAGCACATTTAATGCTCTTCAACCAGTTCCTTAAATGGCTATAGATATGAAGGGTGCCTAGATAGACAGGATCTACTTCCACTATATTTACAAATCTGAAAAATCGTATCAACTTCAAAAGTCCATGCAGCCCAATGTTGGTCTGTATTGAATGAATATGATTTACCAAGAAAGGACTTTTAGCTGATCATCCTAGGCCACAGCAGCTATATTTTATTATTTCTTATGACACCATATTCCTATCTACTTATTGTATCTTGTGTTCATTTGTTCATACTTAGAGGTTTCAGTAGAATCTGGTAATTGCTGATTCTGGTCATATAGAAAGAAGGTATGTTAATAAATTTATAACTGAATGCTTATCCTAGTGAGGAAACAGTACAAAAACAACAGAATGTGGGGAGCAAAGAGAGAAACAAAGGAAGAAAAATTCTACAACACAAAGCCCTTGATAAAATCAGACTCTGTGATGCTGAATTCAATTTTAATAAAAAATCAACTAAAGTTTTAAGTAACAAAGCTACTGTAATATATATATTTTTTAACATAACTAAATGTGATAAAATGTGATAAAATGAAAAAAACAAAATCCTTCCAGGAAGGTAACAATGCCCTTCAGTTCTCCTGAATGCAGCTGCCAGCACAGGAGCTGTACAAGAGCCAAACAATGCCTGTGGCAATATCTATTAAATGACTGTCTTATGCTTCAAAGCATGTCTGATTTATGTTTCAGAATCCCAAATATTAATTAGTACTGTACAGTTGCTGAATCAGCCTATGCCAAACTTCTCCTTTCTCCCACTCAAAGCTTTTGCAATACCTACAAGTGTGGTTTCTCTGATGTGTGAGTATTTAACAGCTCTGCCGATCTGAGTTGGTTGCTGTGTGATAAGCATCATAGGAAGTTCAAAATGGCAACTGCAGAGATCCAGTTTGTAAAAAGATTAATTAATATCACTCCATCTGGGTATTTTATAGATTAAAAGAGGCACTGGACAGGTCCTACCAACTGCTTTGTACCAAAGGGCTCCTCAGTGACTGTGAGGGGAGCAGAAACCCCAATACATTAACACAGAGCTTTTCTTTCTGTTAAAATATTTTCAATTTGTCCCATCCCCACTGCAGCTTAGCCTTGCAGGAACAGTAATCTGCAGGATGCTGCTGCTGCCATCTTACTGCCAGCTGCCTTTGAGTTATTACTTGCTTCTATTTGTAAAATGACCCAGCAGCACATGCTACTTAACATTATTAAACTGTGCCAGCATTCTCCCCTATCTACAGAGCATCTTGGATGAAGATTACTAGAAAATAAAAGAAAAGAACGTTCAGCAAATACTCACCAACTAGTTTTAGCTGACTAAGATGTTTTTTTTTCCTGGTATGGAGAGTTGCTCCAAAGTCCTCTATTGCATGTTGTATCAGCCTGACTCACACCTGTCAATTCAGTATAGTTGGATCCTATAATCTAACTTAACCCTAGTCTTGAATGCTAAGCAAAGAGAAGATAGTAACTAATGCTCCAATGATACAATTGACTGAAGAAAACACTACTTTCCAAGAGCAATGAAAGACTGAGATAGTTACATTTTCCCCCCTATCCATTAACTGCTTATCTGTTGAAGGACAAAAATGCCCCACCTTTTTAGGCTAAGGCAACAGTTGGCCTCTGCATGGCAACCAGGGGCTACCAACAAAAAGAAAGCATGGCTAGAACATAAAGAGAAACAAGATGTAATTTTAATTTACTTTAATTTAATTAGATATGGCTAATATTACTTTCCAGGGGCCATGATGGCTCAGCGGTTAAAGATGCTGAGCTTGTCAGTTGGAGAGCTGACAATCCAGGTTCAAGTCCTGAGCTCTGCGCAATGGGGTGAGCTCCCATTACTTGCCCCAGTTCCTGCCCACCTAGCAGTTCTAAAGCATGCAAATGCAAGTAGATTAATAGATACCACTTTGGTGGGAAGGTAACAATGTTCCATGCGCCTTTGGTATATAGCCATGCTACCCATGGAAATTATCTTTGGACAACCCTGGCTTCCTCAGCCAGGAAACCGAGATAAGCACCGTGCCCTAGATATGACTGACAGTGGAACCTTTATCTTTAATATTATTTTCCATGTGTTTCATAATTCTTTGAGGAGACTGATGAAGGGTACCTCCAAACAAAATATATGTGTTCCATTTCTAAACCCAATTCAAGGTGCTAATACCTTTAAAACTCTACATTACCTGGGAGCTACATAGCCTTCAACTCCCTATTTCTGAATTTTGAGATAATCATTCAAATTATTTGGAAGGAAGAGCAGCATAAAATTAACTAATAATTAATTCTGCCTCTGCCTCCAGCTACAGCTTTTTTCCCCAGAGAGATCCCTATAGTCACTTAGATCTTCTAATCTTCTGTAAGTTTCTTATGATTTTATGTAGTTTTATCTTCATAGTAAAAAAATGGATGTGGAGATTAAACAACAAACGAGAGAGAGAGTTTTCAGAAGCACCAATTTGGAAATATGGCAAACAACAAGTGAAGTTGTAATAGTAAAACTAATAATAGCACAATGTATGCAGTATTATCAACTCTACTCTAAAAGAGCAATTTTAGTTTAATAGCTTTTATAATCAAAGCTGAATACTACTCTTTCATGCATAATGGACATCTACATTGGTCAAAGAACTGACTGAAAGACTGGACTATTTTCACAGAACATTATTATATTCAGGAATGTACAAAAATATTTTTTTCTTACACAGAATCCATTCCTCTTTGGTAAATAATTTTATCAGTTTTTCCTTTCTAGGGAATTCCCCCCCCCCCCTGCTATGTAGTTTCCCATTAACCTATAAACAGATCACAGAGAAAAAGAAACAGGATTAATGATCTGTGAAATAGGTACAGTACAGTGGGTACTGGCTAATCTTTGCTAACTTAGTCCAAACCCACTTAAACCCTGGCCAGCTTTTGAACATGATGAACAAAACTGGATTCAGAATATATTTTCTGGAGCTAATATAAAATGATTATGGATGCAAACAATTTGCCAAAGAACAAATCCTGAAATTACTGCTAAATATTTTTTCAGATTATTTTAGTGGAAGAGTGATTACTGATTTCAATAAGTAATAAAGTCATTTGACCTCATACTATAAAAAAGTTAAATATCTAAGCATCATAGGAAGCAGTTAATATATTAAAAGCAACAGTTAAGTTTGTTTCCACCACAAGCTGCATTCACAATAATTGTAATCAGGGGCAGCCTTGAGCATAAGGATCATCTAATCTAGTGATTTTTAAACTTTTTCACTTTCAAACAGCTTTGCTTCAGTTTCTCTAAGGAGAGATCCTTCTATATTGCAATGTGTTCCAACCCATGTTCTATCATTCGCACTAAATACAGAAAATGTTGATCAGATTGGTTGGATCTTGCTGCCTCCATTATCCACTCAGGAGAAATTCAGTTTAGTGGCTGAACTATCTTCATAGAAATGAAGGAATCCTTGATAAGTTACAAAACTAAGGGTTCTTCAGAATACAATTTGAAACCAACAGTAATTTACTGTTTTGACCTGTTTTAATAGCAAAGGAAAAGTGACATTATTTCATAAGTGTATTCTTCAGCATATTATGTTTCATATCAAATGTTCAGCTGAATTAGGAACAAACTAACTAGCTGCTGAACAGTTTACTTATAATTTTAAATTTAACGTTTCCTTATATTTATAGTTTATACTTTGTTTTGTTGACAAGCACTATGAGAATCAGTGAAAAATTGTGAGAAGTTGCCTCAAATACACATTTAAAAAGTTAAATATGGAAACATTTACTGTATTCTTATGATGCAGAATATTTATTTTCTAGATCATAAAAGCTACACAAAAATGTCACATTTGAGATGTTGCTCAAGGCAAGATTTATTGTAGCCAGAAACAGCTCTTGTTTGATTATATTTTTGAATTTTTCTTTGGTCTTAGAATCAAATCTCACTGGACCACAGTTTGACACATCTGGTAGGTAACAGGTCGTATACCATGGTCTAGGATGTGGTATAATTACACACACACCCAAACATATCCTAATGCATACAAACTGTATTTGAGTAGCTGGATCTTCAGAGCATCCCTCTCCTTATATATAAAAAACATGTAAAGAAGGATTCCCTCCCCATCCCCAGTTTCTAGCACAAATTATCCTTCTGGGCATTTCTTACTATTCCAAACATATATGGTATCACAAATTGCAGCTATTATAACCAGTTATAATCTCCATTTTATTTCCTCTGAATTTTTAATTTGTTCTTATACATTTTTCTATTTCCTCTCAATCATAGTAACTGGAAAGAAGAAGAAAAAACTAAACTTCAGACATTTATCTTTCTCATTATAGCCCTCCTCCCAAAATTTGCCGGAGCATGGTAAGTTGGAATTAGACAACTATCAAAAGGAACAAAATGTCAAATACATAAACTTTTCTATCAAATAAGAACTGTTGTAGCTAGGTATGGCACTTTATATTTTAGAGAAATATTCTCTGATGACTATAAATAACTCTTGAAATATTAACTAGAGGATTAGGAATATATATATATATACTATATATATATATAGTACAATAACATTTTTTATAAATTGCAATGACTAAATAAAAGTCTGACCATTTAAAAACTATAATATGGAAATACACAATGAACTATATAATATACTTATTTGGGGAACACGGAAACAAGTATGCCAGAGGTCCTTTCCTAGTTAGAATTTTTTAAAATTCTATTTTAAAATATAAATTCAATGTTTTCATAAAATCCACCTTCCAAAGGCCAATGCATTTTACAAATAGTTGTGTGCAAACTTCTATTGTTAAGTATATTATCTGATGTTTTTACAAATTCTAATTTGTCAAATACATATTTTTGATGCCACATAAAATACATAATACAAAGATACAAAAGATAAAGATTGCCAAGTAGGAGAATTAGGGGGAAAATTTTTTCAGAGTACTAAAATATATTTGTGTTCCCAAATTGCAATTTGCAGAGCGATACTGAAAAAGAGCCAAGACAGAATTAGAACCACCAGGCTGATGTACAATGGCCCGCTATTGAGCCATGTTTTAAAAAATGAGGGAGAGGGGTAGTAAAATCAATTGGAAAAAATAGAATTTTTCAGTGCAATATGTGAAATAGAACTTGCATTTCTCTAGGAAAATTAAATCAGGCTGAAATGAAATGCCACTTTTAAACTACAATGTTCGGAACAGGGAAGAAAAAGGGATTTTTAAACAGAGTTCTATCATAATGTCAGCCTGCCAAAGCACCCATTTTGAGCCTCATAAAGGGTAACCATGGAACATTATCTCTAACTATGACTTTATGAAATGCTTAGAGCAGGGGAAGCCAAGCATGGTAAAGTACCGAATTTAAATAAAGCACTTGCTACTTACCCTGTAGTTTGCACCATGATCAGCTCACCCTCCCTAATAATTCCAGTGCATTGTCTGAAAAAATGGGAACTAAATCCTGGGGGAAGCAAGCGGAAAGTTCCAGAAATCCACAGATCTGTAAGACTCTCGAATTTAAACCCCTGCCCAAGATGCTGGGTAGTCTGTGTGTCTATCTTTAACTTGTAACTGATTTGGTTTCACATTCCATTGAAGTCCTGCTGGCAAATGCATTTGCACAGCTTACCAATCACAAACAGTCAGATCCACTCCCTTTCGCCTCCTCTCTCCCACCCCCTGTTACGCCACCCTCCTGATTCCTCACTTTTGGAGAGCCCACGAAACTCCCTCACCCCTGTGCTTTAGCCTATCTCTGATGAAAGGAAAGAGTTTACTAATCTTTGCTATCCAAGCATAAATAGACATCAACAGGGCTTTGCAGCCAACAGTAAACAAACTTCCAAACGTGGCTGTCCAGGAAAGACATGTTCTGCTAGTAACATTCCTGAGAGCCTGCAGCAACAGAGTACAGGAACTATCTTGCCTTTCACTGTGTGCCTAATTCTGTAGCTTAACATCATAGTGTGTACATCACTTCTTAACTCCCGAATGAAAAGTTTAACATCCACTGAATTCAGGGTTAATAAGCCCTGAAATAATATTTACACATGGATCCCCAGGTGCTCAGGAAGAAGGGGTCAATATGTAAATAAATCTATCTGAGATGAATAAAGCAACACTGGAGAAAGGGTATGTAGGAATGCAGCCTGACATAAAGTATAAAACTGTTGCTGCTCCTGATGGAGGCAACCTGAGATTATCCAACTTTGTGGGGTTGTTGTTATGCTCAATTTTTAGTTGCAGACATAAAGTACATTTTTTTTGTTCTTGGCTGGGTTGCTTTTGTGGTTCCATTCGGTGTTAGTGTTGAAATTGTCTGATTATGTCATCCCAATGTAAAGCTCAACTTTTGATGACTCTGTGGACAAATCCCTTTATTTATCTACTGTTTCTTCTTTTCCAGACAGCAGTATGGAAACATGCTTGCCATTGTTTTCTTTTGAAATTTCTCCTGGGATTTCTTATAGTTTTCCATCTAATACTAGAACAGTTCAACTCAGCTTAGCTTTCTGAGGTCAAAGCTGCCTAGGTATGTTCATATTAAATTAATGAATTGTCTTCTGTTATGTCATATTGGAAGGTCAATACAACATAACCCTCAAAAGAAGCAATCCATTTGAGTATGAGTGTGTGAGAGTGAATGAGTGTGCAAAGAAAGGAAAATAGCTATCCTAAGATGGCATCTGCAATTTGTTATAATTATTTAGTTAAAAATATAAGAATACTAGGTTAACTGATCCAATATTTTATTGACAAAACCCGCTAAATAAATCACTTTATGTTTCAGTATATTCCTACAAAAGCAATCCTGTGAGGTAGCCTAAACCAAGATGGAAGGAATTATGCCAAGTCACCTATTGAGCTTCCTGCCCTGAGAATGAACATGGACTTGAATTTCTATCATTCAGTATCTTAACTACAAACTATTTAAACTGGCCATTTATTATAATATTTAACTTTTTTTCTAAAAATCATCTAAGCCATTTACAAAAGGCCATAATTCATCTTTGGGTCTCTAACTCAGCTGAACAAACTTAAACTTTACAGTTATTTACTCTTATACGTACATATTTTGTTGGCACAGAGACACGAGAAAAGAATTGCCAGCTAAATTCCAGGAAAAAGATAGATGAAATGTGATACTCCTGCCAGATCTATTATTAATAGTTCCTTGCTGACCTGCCTTGTATTAAAGCAATGACTGGCTGAAATCCTGCACACATTTTCTGAGGAGTAATTCCTACTGAATTCAATAAGGCTAGTTTCTGAATAGCTTATGAAGCATGAGAGGAGACCATTGGATTTCCAGATATTGCTGAGTTAAAATTTCCAACATCCTTTCTATTTGCTAAGGAGCTACCAGCATTGATAATTCTTCCTAAGCAACTGGAAAGCCATTTTGGACAGAATAACAGAGTAACAGAGTTGGAAACTTGGAGGTCTTCCAGTCCAACCGCCTGCTCAGGCAGGAAACCCTATACCATTTCAGACAAAAGATTCTCCAAACTTTTCTTAAGAACTTCCAATGTTGAACACCCCGCAACTTCAGGAGGCTAGTCATTCCACTCAATAATTGTTCTGTCAGGAAATTTCTCCTTAGTTCTAGGTTGGTTTTCTCCTTGATTAATTTTCAACCATTGCTTCTTGTAGTGCCTTCAGATGCTTTGGAGAATAGGTTGACCCCCTCTTCTTTATGGCAACCGTTAAGATATTGGAACATTGCTATCATGTCACACATACTCCTTCTAATTCCTGCAATCATTCTTCATATGTTTTAGTCTCCAGTCCTCTAATCATCTTTGTTGCTCTTCTCTGCACTCTTTCTAGTCTCAACATCTTTTTTTTATATCATGCCGACCAAAACTGAATGCAATTTGTGGTTTTACCAAGGCATTATAAAGTGGTACTAACACTTCACATGATTTTGACTCTATCCCTCTATTAATACAGCCTATCAACTCTTTTTCAATCACCTGATACTTCCCCGGTATTCCAGGATCTTTGAAAGATATGGTTCAGTAGTTTTGAGATCACGTCTGCCAGTTCCTCCAGAACCTTGGGGTGTAATCCATCAGTTCCTGGTGATTTGATTTTAACTTGGTTAGAGTAGTTGTCTCTTCTTTTTCATATTGCTGGAGACTTACACAGGGTTCAATTTTTCATTTTTATATCCCTGTTTCATCTTTTTCATTCAGCTATCTTTGAGACTACCCACTTGATGTCTTTTTAGGGCAGCTGATAGAGTCACAGCTCGCTTGTTGTCAATTGGTAACTCTAGAAAAAGTCCAACTCTGCAAATATATATTGCATTAGAACTAGAAAATGTTAGAATCACAATAGTTATAAGGCTGGTATAACTCTCTAATTGATATAATAAATATCCATCCATCAAGTTTTAATTCATTAAGATCAAATGCATGCTCAAATATGAATTTTCTTAATGAACACTTTTCAGTAAGTTGGGAAACAAGAACCAAGACAGAAAGTAAATCATATGAATTATTAAGCTCTTGGAGATGAAATCTGGAAAAATATAAATTCATAATTGAAGCAGTTTCAATAGAAGAATAACCTGCAGCACATTGTATTTTTATTGAGTTCAAACCTTGCAACTTTTGCAATTTAGTTGCTAAACTTAAAAACTGTTTTATTAACATTTACAATTGAATTAAACTCAACATGTTGAACTTATGACAGAGGATTAAATAATTTCATGGTAGATTCTCCAACGTACACACAATACTTAATACTAACAAGAAAAATATTCAATATATTGCTGCTCAATTCGTATGGAGAGGCCTCTATGCTTGGTAAGTAACTAATAAATACCACCAATTTGTTGCTAATTCTACTTTTTCACATAGAATGATATTTACGAAGCAGAACTCTTCCAGCAAGAACTCTTTTTTCCCTATTAAGTCTGAGGAGAAATCATTTTAACAATTTAAAGCTTTATATACAGCATTGGTAGAGAAGGAAATGATTTTTTTTCTGAGCTAGTAACTTACTCCTTTCCATGTCACTTCTCATTTCTACAGAGTATATAAAACTTGCTCTCCTCCGTAAGTGACTATGTGAGAGAAGGTTTACTAACAACAGCAAGACACAACTCCACTGATAGTTCATCTGGAGTTTCATATATACAATGCTTGTAATTTAGAGACTGCCACAGTTTATTTGTGCTTCATTCCCTGGAAGGACTTATAAGGATAAATTAAAGGCCTTGATTAGAAAGTGAGTCCTTTCTTCTTTCTATATTTCTGTTTCCATTTTTTTTCTTCATAGATAAAATGGGGATCTTTCTTTATACTGCTATTACTAATATCAACTATTTCTGGACACCATCCATGGTTGCTTACATTAATTCCTGCATGAATAACTGAATTTAAAAATGATATTTCCTCTGAATTAAAATTTAAAAGCAAAAAATGGCATTTTTCAAGAATAAATGCTATATGCTGTATAAGGAATATATTGAGGCATTTATTTCTCAGTGTATTGCTTGCTTTTCTAGTTTTTCCTAATTGCAAGAGATGGGTGGCAAATAAAACTAATGAATGAATGAATGAATGAATGAATGAATGAAAGTCTCCAAGACTAGCAAACAGCATTAGCTTTTATATATCAGTGGCACACACATAGAAGTATTTTTAGTCCAAAGTGCTTATATTCAACCATTGCTTCTATTTTTTAAGAGACATATACTGAAATCCATTTACTAATGACATTTATCCTCTTTCTACATTTTGTAATAGGAGGTATAAATAGTGTGGACTGATCCTAAGAGTTCATCTCCTCCTAGCACTATAAAGTCCAGAAGAGTGAAAACATCTAGTTCCTTCAGACAATCTGCTGAATCATTTCCCTCTCTGATGATCTAACTGTAACCTGATAAAAAAGAAAATCATCAGAGAAGAACAATAAGGGACAATTTTGATTACTTCAAAATCCTAAAGTGGCCCTAAGATTGTGACTCTTTTTTGCAAATGTGAAGTAAAATCTTCTTCCAGAAAATAGAGCCAGCATGGCTCCCAGCCCCCTCGAATACAAAATACTAAAGACTACTTATAGAGGTGTCCAGAGTGGTAGTCCAAAAAGTCAAGATGACAGCCATAACCATAGTTCTACCCTTGTTTACATGCAACAAGTTATTTCGTCACACAGAAAACCCTACAGCAGTGGTGGGATTCAAATATGTGAACAACCGGTTCTCTGTGTGGATGCCACTTCCGGAAGTCCATTCTGGGCCTGGGCAACAAAAAATTAGCTACCGGTTCTGCCGAACTAAATGAACTGGTTGAATCCCACCACTGCCCTACAGGTTTACTTTATAGAAGTATTGTAGTATAAGTCCTATATCCCCAAAATGTGCATATAAACCTCAGCAAACCTAGTAGGACACATTTCTATTAGTTTGCTCTCTTGTCATTTAAAATGGTTTTTTCCTGTGCAAATTACTTACTATGCCTAATCATAAAGGTGATGTTATTCAGCTTTGAACTCTAATAAGATAATACTAAGGAAGTCTCATTTTAATTATATCCTAATTCATATGAGTACTCCAAAAAAATATGTAGCAAGCACACAATCTCAGGTTATATGGCACCAAATCAAATTCCTGAACAGACCAAACATTCGTATTTCCACCAAATGTTCATTTACCATCTGTGCTTTTTCAATTAGTTCAAGCAAATATTTGTATAATTCATTTGCATTCAGGGATTTTCCAGCATTTTTCCTTAAAGTAACAAACTGCTGTGCTTCCATGGCCATAATTACAAATGCAGATTATAATTTTTATTTGTTTATCTGTTTGTATCTTGCCTTTTATTATTTTTACAAATAGCTCAAGGTGACAAACATATTCAATACACCTTCCTTCTCCTATTGCCCCCACAAGAACAACTCTGTGAAGAGAGTTCAGATGAGAAAGAGTGACTGGGCCAAGGTCACCCAGATGGCTTTCATGGCTAAGGCAGAACTAGTACTCACGGTCTCTTGTTTTCTAGCCCAGTGCCTTAACCACTAGACCAAACTGGCTCTAATAATTTCTTCACAAGATGAATAACTGCAATATAAAAGATTATTGGCATGGACTCCACATATTACGCATTTGAATAATTGTTTCTATTAAAAGTCATCGAAGACTGCAAAAGTCCCATATACTGTCCCATATACCTTTATTCACTCACAGTAAGCTTCAGACTCACACACTTTGCTTCTAATTACTTCTCTTCTTTACGGCATTAGATTAAAAGTTGTTGCCAAATAAAGTCTAAATCGGAGAAAACACATTTGTTGCAGTTCTAAAATTCTATAAGCTGCAGCCTGAGGCTACATGTGGCCTTAGAAGGCTTAAAGAGCAGCTTTCAGAGCTTCTGTAAAAAGTTAGGAGTCTGGTAGCATTTTTTCCATCTAACACATTTTATTAAAAACCATAACCTGAGCAAACTGATGGAAGTCTGTGGTATCATCATAAATGAGTTGGATTACATTGAGGAAGTCAAAAAAACAACTCTCCAATACCACATTCTATCAATTTCTCTCCTCAGATCCCACAATAACATATCAAAGAGAACTATGCAATGTGATGAAGATAAAGACATATCTGCAAATCAATGGCAGAGCTATGGACACTCTGACTCCTCACTTTGCCAATATCTCCATAGTTTCACTTTCTCAATTCTCTCATTCCCTCAAGCCCCTCCTGTATTTCAGATTTATTTGTGACATTTTATCATGTGGACCTATGGAAAGAATCTCTCATCAAATTTCAACATGTCTTCAACAACTTCCAGCCCATCATTAACCTCAGTCTAGATGTACCTAAAGAACAAGTCCACTTCCTCGATGTCACCCTAAAACTGTACAAGGGACATATAAATACACCATTATACAGGGAGCCTACTGATTGCTCTTACAAATCTACATGCTTCCAGCTTCTACCCAAAACACATCATCACCAAATCTATCATCTATAGCCAGGCTCTAAGCTACAACTATATTTGTTCTGACCCACCCAAGAGATGCTTAATTGATGGAATTAAACCAGTATTTAGTATACAATCAATCAATTACTACAGAGGTCCTATTAAAACACAGACCAGAACAGACAGAAAAAGACAGACAGAAACTGAACAACAGAACACTAATGGTTGTCTCCTACAGCTCATAGTTTAAGCCACTCAAGTACATTATTAATAAGTTACACTTCAGACCAGACAATGACATTGCACTTTCTCAGACACTGAGTAACAGGCCCATACTTACATCTAGATAACTATCAACCAAAAGCAGATTCCTACAAGCAACAAAAAACAACAATGATGCTAACATGGGAACCAAATCCTACAACACAGATGTCTACTTTGCCCCCACATATACACCAACAGCACCATCAAACGCTAATGAATACATGCATAAGATTAAAAGCAACTTCAATATGATATATGCCATCAGCTGCCAACACCTCTCTAGTTTCTACATAGGACAAATGGGACAAGCTTTGCACAAAATAATCAATGTACACATTTGACATCAGGACTCAAATTTACATCCAAGCATTTCAGTCTCCCAGGACATTCCATAGCAGACCTCAGTGTCACTGTTTTGGAAAAGTAGAATTTTAACAGCACCATTGTATGAAATACGTGTCTCAAAAGGTTTCAGGAAATGTCATAAGAACTCAACAAATTCAATGAGTTTTAATGCACTACAATAGTTAATTATAAAGTATTCGTACACTGTTCAATGTGTAACCTGCATCTGCATAAACAACTTATCTTGCTCCACATTTTCTCCTGCCCCAGTTTAAATCTACATCAATCTAACCCTTCTATGTCTCTGATGAAAGAGTTGCAGCTCACAAAAGCTTACATCTTTTAATAAAATGTGTTAGTCAGAAAATGTGTTACCTGATTTTTTTGGTACTATAGCTTGACATGGTTCTCTTCCTTCAATGTCTCCAAAAGTTGCAACTTGGCAGAATTATTAAATACATGAAGAACAGTCATATTCTCCATGATTCTTTCTAATTAAGCTTGCATTTAAATTATACAAAAGAATTTGAAAGAAAATACAATCCTTATCCGGCCTTGCTTCTTTCTCTTTTCCATTTTTTAGACTACAACTCAAAAGCCAAAAGTGTATGATGGTTGTTCCCCCAACAGTGTGTTTCCTGATTAGCTCAAAAGAAGCAGTTTTGAATAGTGGCTTCTAACTTTACTTCAGAAAGTTTAGGCAAATTAAAGTTTCCTGATAAGGTAGGAAATTGTGGCCATATTGAATAACTTTCAGTTCAGTTTCTGTGAAACTTAAGTCAAGATGAATTACCATGAATCAGGTTTGTGATCAGGTTTGTGATAATAATGCAATGTAGCCTCAGTTGAGAATTAGGAATGAATAGTGGTCTCCTTCGTCCATACAGATTGATGTTAACTCTTCATACTAATTATTTAGATTAAGTGTATATTTAATATAACAACATGTTGCTTTTGCACCACTTTAAGGCATAAAGTAGATTAATCTGGGAATAATTTAGTAAAACAAAATCTTTAGAGTATTTGGCCAGGTGGTTTTAAGCCTGAGGTGGATAATATGCAATAAGAAAAAGAACAACTTTCCCTGTGTTTGTTTTATAATGCTCCACTAGGTCTGAAGGAACTAGCCTAAGAGTTATTTATTCAAAACCTACCTCGTCAACCAAACGAAAGGGAATACGTAAAACCCAAAGCATTATAAAATTTAAAGCCATTTCTCCCTTTTCCTGTCAGTACTGAATATCTGTGAAGAACCTCAGTCATCCAGGTCATAGTTATCTAAAGGTGCTTTTTTCAAAAGGGAACTGGACTGTTTTTTCCTTGAGGAAGAAGAACAAAACGTTTTGTTTCTCATCCAAGAAACTTCATCAGTTGTGTGGGAGTGGAGGTGGTGATGGAATGGATCAACTGTCAGTACCTATCCGGTAGGTTTTGTTCTTCCTCCTCAAGGAAAAAAACAGTCCACTTGCCTTTTGAAAAAAGCACCTTTTGAGACAATCAGTACTGAATGTGTAAGCTCACCACAAGGTATGGGTAATGCAATTGAAAATTGCTTCTCTTTGTTTAGAAATTATTGCTCTCTATAACAGACAGCTTATTAAAGATAATGATCTCATCTTAAGATAAAGATGGATGTTATGATAAGCTGTTTCACTCTGTTTTTTTTAAAAATGCCAATAAAGTTGTCCAAGCACAGTTGCTTATGGCAACAGACTCATAAGTTATATAATGTATTCAGTAAATTCTTCACATTCCATGGTATGCTACAAACCCTGGGAGGAATTAAACCCCTGATTCACAGTAATGCTGCATTAGATTAAAAAAATATAGTTTTAAAATATCAAATATAAACAAAGCAAAAGAATGGCCTATAAAAATGTTAAAAAATGATATTAGAGAATTATTGAAAAGTCAAATTGCTGCATGTTTGACTTTTATCAGACAACCTTATATTTTGCAAGGAAGTCAACATGCCATCAGTGTTGGATTTCTTTCTTAGCTGATAATATCAATATCAACTTTGATTGTAGTTTTAAAGTATTTACAATCTTGCATTTTTGGAGAACATGTAGATGAAAATATTGCTAGGATATGTATAGAGACTACAAAAAACAGATGAGTGTATCATAACGTATACAAAAATATACATTCATGTTTCTTTTTAAGAAAACTGTGAACCATTTTGACCAACTTAGCAAAATTGGCAGACTTTCACAATTTGGTACTTTATAGAAAATATTCCAAAAATATTTTCAGATCCCCTTTGAAAAAGTCATAAATCCCCTGTGCTGGGGAAACATGCATCCATTAGGTAGATAATAAGCATGATTTCTTCTCAGAACAAAGATGGACTTAGATAGTAACCACATGCATCCATCTAGTTCATACAAATGCTCAATATCTGAGTGAAGTATTTACACTGCATCACTTCCAGGTTGTGGAATAAGTTTGAACTTGGCTTGGTCCACTTTCTTTGTGCTCTCCCTCACTTGCTGCTAGTTATGGGACATAGCTTAGGATCTGCTTTTTTCTGAATATCCTTATAGCACTACCTTCATCTCATCCAAGCCCATAACCAAAGCAGCTTAAAATTGTCCTTAGTTGTTCTAGCTTTAAAGTAGTGTTTTCTCTTTTCTCCTGACACAATCTTTGTAATAATTTGGTGGATGACAGTCAAGGGTTGGGACTTTCCTAGCTCTACTGGCCATTTTAGACTAATGAAAGTAAATTCCACCCCCTTTGGTCACTGACAACTGTCCTCCATGGCCATTTTAATCTGAACTGTGAGCCAGATTGGATCCCTGGTTTTTGCCAGGGTATCAAGGTATTTTTCAAAGCAAGATAAGAAGCAATGCATGGAACTAATGAAAGAGAGAACAAACTCAGAACTCAGAACTAAGGAGAAATTTCCTGACAATTAGAACAATTAATCAGTGGAACAACTTGCCTCCAGAAGTTCCAATACTGGAAGTTTTTAAGACGACGTTGGGCAACCATTTGTCTGAAATGTTATAGTTTACTGCTGGAGCACGGGATTAGGCTAGAAGACCTCCAAGGTCCCTTGTAACTCTTTGATTCCTTCATAAGCTATCTATTCACAAAAGACCTGTGTGATGCTTTCCATAGTGCTCATCAGATCTTACAGTGAGCTCTTTTTTGAAAGAGCACCACACCTGTTATTTAAATGGATTTAGTACTCCACTAAATGAGCACTAGTCATGGGCTAATTTGAAATTTGCTTGATATGGCCAGTTTGGTCACTTCTGGATACATTAAAGGCTTTTTATGGCTTCTGCCTACTAGGGATTTGGGGTGGTTGTATATTTTTTACTGATTTCCTACTTTTATTATTTCTAAGGACTTGGTAATGAGGGCTACAAGTATCATTCTGTGGCCAGTACAGGTAGTCCTTGACTTACAACCACAATTGAGCCCAAATGTTTTGTTGCTAAGCAATATAATTGTTAAGTGAGTTTTGCCCTGGTGGCTCAGCTGTTAGAATGCAGTATTGCAGGCAAATTCTGCCTACAGCCAGGAGTCTGATCCTGACCAGCTCAAGGTTGATTAAGCCTTTCATCCTTCTGGGAATAGGTAAAATGAGGACCCAGATTGTTGGGGGCAATATGCTGATATGTAAACCACACTGCAAAGCACTATGGGGCAGTATATAAGTCTAAGTGCTACTGCTATTGCCCCATTTTACAACCTTTCTTCCCACAGTTGTTAAGTGAATCACTGCAGTTAAGTTAGTAACAAAGTTGTTAAACGAAACTGGCTTCCCCATTGACTTTGCTTGTGAGGAGGTCACAAAAAGTGATACATGACCCAGGGACACTGCAACCATCATAAATATAAAACATCCTTTAAAAGTACTATATATCGTATATTTTAACTACCTTTATCTATTTTGACTAATTAATTTAATAATAAAATGGGATAGAAATAAAATATGAACAATATACACAAAACTGTTACAAGGAAGAGACTTTAGGATTAATATCTGGATTGTCTGTCTGTCTGTCTGTCTGTCTGTCTGTCTATCTATCAATCAATGTATAAGCATGAACATTTTTTTACTTCTTCCTCCCTTTGCAAAGCCTTTATTACTCCTGGCAATCCCCAGGTAGGATTTGCATTTATGCTGGAATATAAAATTCTTCCAATGGCACACAACTAATCTACATTTGTTAAAAAGAAACAACTTCCACTTTATCAGTTAGGGCTTTTTCCAAAGCACAGGAGAGATACTTGGCCCCCTTTCTCTCTATATCTGGGAAAATAGCAAAAACATTTCTTTATCACACGGCTTTAGACTGTAAATTACTTCAATGGCATTTTAAGAATAGCATTTCCGCTTCTGATTTTATGGTTATGTTTTCTGTTCTACATTTTTAAAAAAATGTAAATTGCTTTGATTATTTCCATAAATGAAAAGGCAGGGTATACATTTAATAATAAATATTTTTTTCTTAAAAATGATTTTATCCAAGAATCCTTTCAACATAATTGAAATGCAATTAAATACTTATTTGGTAAATCACACATATATATCTCCTTTTCCAGAAAAGAGATCAGAATACAATGCTTTTCTGTACTCTGCTGCCATAAAAATACTTCTAACTGTCACAATCTTGACTTATGATTCTTTCTTCTACATGCCTTAAATCAGCAGTGGAGCGAAAGGTAGAACTACTTTTTTAAAACGTTGGTTTTGATCATGTGTGGTGGATCTAAGCTATTGAGACACTACAAAGTAAAGTGCAATTTATTGGTAGTGCAAAGTCCTGGCCCAGAGCTATGTGACTAACATCACATACCTCAGAGTGATAAATGTAAAGTAGAAGAGAAAGATTAATTCAGGGTTTGGTTTCCCACAGGCAGAAATATCTGTCTACTTCTCCACAAACCTTTATTATGGAACATATGGATAATATAGGGGTATCTAAAAATCCACATCATTCATACTCCAGAGGCAGTAAATTAAAAGAATGAAAGGGTTCCACAATTAAACTTATAAAATTATCTGAAAATGAGCTCAAAATATAGAAATTGGATGAGCAGTTGCTTTTAGACTACATATATTACAGTACAGTAAAGGAAAAATTGTATGCAGCTCTCACTGTTAAGATTTCCACAAAATAAATTAGTCTTTTGAATTTCCAAGCTAAACGTACTTAACATTCCAATTTTAATACTGAACAGATTTGTCTTACTGACATTTCTCTACAGCTGCATGTGGGCCACATTCTATCAAAAATATGTGTATGGGTGTTCAAAGTGGTAATTTCTAGAAAGTAAAAATTAACAGCTTTGAGTCTGAATTTTGCAATACCCAGAGCAGAAAGGCCCAGAAGATCTCTGACCTTCTTCTCTAGAGTGATATAATGTTTTAGCATCTACAGTGGCAAATGGAAAACTTACAATATAGTATCAAATAATGCAGCACACATTGTAGTCTAGAGCTTCGTAAATTATGCTTCTATTGCAGGTCATCTTTTTTGCAATCTTTAGTGAATTGGACATACATATGGGACAGCAAATAAACTTAATAAATAAATAAAATAATACAGTATATAATCCCACCCACACTTTAAAAAAAAAATAATTTGCTGATTTCTCATGTTTTAGCAAAAGCAAAATTTGCCTAAAACCAGAGACTGCTGTTATGATATGAGAGAGAAAAGAATTCTAAAAGCAATGTTTAGTAATACATTTATTAGATCCAATCCCAAGGGCAGAAAAAAAAGCATGCAAGCTTTAGAATTCTCCAGAACATTGCATCAGTTAAGTTCACCCACAAAAACTCCAGAGAATTGGGAGGGGGGAGAAGAAAAGCCTAAGAACGGGACCATTTTTTCATCTCAAACTAAAGGCTGTATATTGAGTATAGTGTTTCATGCATCAGTTTATACTTGGCATTGGAGAACAAAGAAAATTGCACTAATTCTGAAAACATAAAAGAGGATGTGAAACTATTTGTTGGCCAGATAAATAATGGGAACATAGCAATGTTAAAGTTGATTAATAAGTTTCAGTGGTTAACTTCTGATGGTACAACTGAGACTGAATTTCAAGAACTGCCCAATGTATAGGACTACAATTCCCATAATTCGCAGCCTCTTACCTGGAAGTTCAAAGAATTGTAGTCCAATGTACAGAAACCCATCTGCTACAGGCTTTTACAGGCTAGAAGAATAAGAATTCTTTATTACCCAATATTTCCACTAACAGTAGCATAGAAATACTAGAAAATAGCATTTTTACTCAATCAGTGAAAAGCAATAAAACGTGGCCTAATACACTCACATATACGTACAGAGGTATAATAAGACTGTAAATAATTTAAACATAAAGTGTTCTACCTCCTATTTTAGGTTTTTCACTATGTTGATCTAAGTCAGTTCATTTTAGAACACATCAGAACAAATCCATCACTGAGACAAAGTATTTGTGTGACACCACAACAGAGGAGTTATTATACCACCTACTTCAACTTCAAATCTACAATATTCCAACTGCAGTGACAAGTAGCAAACAATGTCAGATGCAGCTTCCATCACTAAAATGCCAAGATAAATAGTTTCCTCATTTAATCAAACAAAGTGCAAAATCATTTACAGACAGTACAATTAATATGTTTGTCTTACACTCACATGCATCAATCCATAAGAGGATATCAGCACAATGTGGAAAATGATAAAATCATTGCCTTTAAGAGCACTCAGGCTGAGTACCAAATCAAGGTTATAAATAAATAGGAAGGCACCTACTGAGGTGCTTGGGAAATCCTGAGGGTTTTCAAAAGTACATTCTCTTTCATCCCCTTGTATTTTGGTTAGAAAAATCTGCTTGTAATCAATATGATTGATGGAATGTGGGTCAGAGAGGGCATGCAAGTGGCCACAGCAGGTCAGGAAGGGTACACAGGGATACATGAGAGGGGTTGGTGGGTTGGATAGTGAATGAGAGATGCTGCAAATTGAGAAGGGGTGCATTGGGGTGCACAAGAGGTGCCAGATGAATTGGTAAAAACGTATGGAGGCAGCACAAGTCAGGGAGAGTGCATGGTATGTGCACAAGGTGCTGCACAGGTTGGGGTAGGTGCATGGAGAGTGATATGGACTGGGAAGAGTGGGGGGGCTTCCTCCCTCCTTTCCTTCTTGTCTTTTAATAATAGCAAATAAATTCCTATATGGAGCAAATGTTGGATTTAGTAGCTGCTTTGATTTCCATGAGACTTCCCTAATTGGTTTTCCCTAATACTGCAATCCTATTGCATACAAGAAGAGTTACTACTGAGGAAATAAATATGCACAAGGTTTTTTTTGGTTACAGTGGGATATAAGTTCTACTGAACTCACTAGAAACACTTCCAAATCCAGAGAAGTAGGAATAAACTATACTTCTTCGAAACATGTGGCATTATTTGTAAATACTCAGGTTTTCCTTCATCTTAATAACTTTTTAAAATTATATTAATCTAAGAAAGATGATTATTATTCAAGCAAAATGTTATATGGAACCTTGTACAAAATAATTTTGTCTGAACATCTCCTTGATTAACATAGGAATACAGTAGATAAGGATCTCTACTCAGATACTATGTAAGATACTGGCATATGTATGCAGCATTGCAAGCCAGGCTGCTAAAAAGAAAAAGGCTGTAAGTCTTTGAAGAATCCAATGAACACAGTGCAGTGAGAATTCATGAACTCACATACACAATAACAACTCTATCTATTTCACATAAGACAGGATCCAATAGTTTGCCTTTCTATTCTTGTTTTACCCTCTTCCATTAATACATAATGATAATGAGGCATGGCGATATTATAAAACCTTTGAGTCTAACTGCTGCTTCATCTTACTGTACTCATACCCTCCAAAATAAAACTGTAACCCAAGATCATTGGCATGTTACTGTTTCTTTTTAAATGGAAGAGACCTGCAATGGCTTTATAATCTAACATATAACCTAAATCTATTCAGTGCATCAGAGCACAGAAAAGCTTTTTTCCCTGTACTCTTTGAAAGTTCTTCTGAACTATTCAAAATTCATCATGGTCCACACCATAAACACAGAGGAGAATCTTTTGAAACCAATGTAAAGTCGTATATGAATACCTACACCAGAACAGGGATAGGCAAAATATGATACTCCAAAAGTTGCTTCCATAGCAAGCAAGATTAACAGTGAGAGATGCTGAAGTTACAGTTCAACAACATCTGGAGTACCAGACTGACTATCACTTCACAGAATATGCTACTTTGGAAGATGTCATCTGACTCCTACATATGTTGCAACAGATCAATGTAGTAGCTGCCATTTGAATTACATTGCCAGTTTTTCACTTGAAGCCCGACCCTGTACAAAGTTCGTATTTAGCATTTACCTGTGTAACTAAAATCACATGCTACAACAACATATGGCAGCTGTTCAAAGATATTATGCTGAAACTGCTTAGTGTGCCCTCTATAGAACACAATGTGTCTATTAGATTATATAGCAGTATCTTCTCTTTATCAGCTTCTTTAAATCAGATACAGTTATTTTTATGCTTTTATATAATTGTTCTCCTCCAGAAATATCTTTCACAAACTTCAGTACTCACATCATTGTGCCACTTTTGATATTTTTAGGAGAAATAATTTTAACATATAGATGGGGATTTCAAAAGAATTCTTCTGTTTTGGCCCCATATCCTACTATGGATATTTGGGGATAAAATGAAAAAGAGAATTCTTAGAAAAGTGGAACTTACCCCTACAAGGAGTCAACCTCTATATTTTTCCAAATGAGATTGCATCAGTTGGGGATTGTGCACTAACAGGATGAGTTGTGGTGAGACGCGAATGAGGCTGAATTCAAGAGTAAATGGCAGAATTTAATCTCTGACCATCCCCTTTCTTCTTCTTTTACTCCTTTTGGTAAGGGCAGATAGTTTTGACTAAGGATCTACTCATAGAAGATATCTGAAATCAGCTCAAAGCCCCATACACTATACATTTAAGCAAAAAGGGGATTAAAAAATATATTCACCCTTCCTCTTTTAATTTAATAGGCTATCCATATTATCCAATGTTGTTTATGAAGCACTAAATGGCCTGTGTCCAAAAGATTTAACAAATCTGGGTGTTTTCCCCCCCCCCCCAAATACGTCTATCTGAGAATACTGTTCCATAGCAGCAGATACAGATTTGCTAACATTTTTAACACAATTTTAATGTAGCTGTTTACTGAAGTTGGAACGCATTCTACTTTTAGCTATATTTGCAAACCACAATTCTGTGGAAGGATTTGTCCCTGCAGAGAGAATCTTGAAGGATGATAATGTCCACATTTGTTAACGCTTTTGAATGTGTCATTATGTCACTTAGAGGGAGCAGATTGCCATACAACACAACTGGAAATTGTGTGGAAAACTATCCCAGACTGTCTGTTGACTATCTGGCAAGATCAGCTGAGGAATAAAGTGAATGTTTTCCTTAAAAAGGCTGGTAACATTTTTTACCTTTAGAATAGTATTGCAGGAGGAGAACCTATGGCCACTACTTAGAATCTTTAAAATTAAACTGCCATTCAAACACAAACATACTGGAAGAATATTTAGTCCAGTTTAAGGCTGATTTAGAGTTGCTTGTAACGGCCCATAGCCATTGCCACATACCAACGCTCAGTGGTGGGATTCAAATATGTGAACAACCGGTTCTCTGTGTGGATGCTGCTCCCGGAAGTCCATTCTGCGCCTGGGCAACAAAAAATTAGCTACCGGTTCTGCCGAAGTGGTGCGAACCGGCTGAATCCCACCACTGCCTACGCTGTGAAGGGGCTGGTGGGTAGGCATAGATAGATTGCAGATGGATGCAAATGGGTTGACACACACATCTCCCAAATCCCAACTGCATGTTGTGTGGAGTTGTGCATCCTGTGTGCTTATTGGTTGGTCTGACTTCTTATTTCTTTGGTGTTTGAACGCCCCCTATGCAATTGTCCCCGAACGACAGACAGCATACATTCCCTGACATGCAGTGCTAGAAAAGTCTTCTCAAACCTTAAGACAGAAAAATCAACTGTAATCAGAGTTATTATAATGGAAATACTGTATATCCTTTCCACGTTGAAAAATGTATGATTCCTGAGTTGCTGTTTTTATTCGATGTGGTAATCATGTAGAGTGCTAGATTCTAAAAAACCAAGGGCTTGAGCCCACAGGATACGCATTTGCATGAAATGTATAAAATGCTCATTGTAGATAAAGATACAAATATAGATAAATTTCAAATCATAGAGAGCTGAAAAGGAATATTGAGGCCTTCAGCCTCTTGCTCAACACAGGAATCCAACATTTCAAGTCTATTTAGCCTCCACCTGAATACATACAGGGAAGAAGCCACGATCTCACATGTGTGTGTGTGTTAAAATTATGTACATCTACAGATATTATTTTCTACACCTAAAGAGATAATGCATTTGAAATAAGAGCTTGATTAAAAGCAGATTATAGTGTACAATAAGTAGTAATTTTCTTCACAGGATTTAACTATATACAACCTTGTACAGGAGCATCCTATTACTTATTCCCTGATCTCTTTTTAAAAGATTGACAAGATTGGCAACAATTTCTGTGCTCTTTATGTGGATATGGATATGTGTGCATATATTATTTTCCCTACCTTGGAATTAGAAGCTTATGACTGCTATTTTTTTTTTAAAAAATCCTGGTAGCTCAGATCTTAATTTAATTTTTGGCTTAGCCCGATGTGTGAGTTCAGTCACATAGTTTAAAATAGGCGGTCACCTCCTATACCCATTGTTAAAAATAGGTTGTGAACCTATTTTTTTTTCTCTGAATATGCCTAATACATATACACATACAATGACAGTTATTTTAAACTATGATTTAACCTTTTGACTGGAAAGAATTTTAAAAATGAAAAAAGAGAACAACGCAATGATGCTGTGCCTTTCAACATTCTTGTCTTTAGTTTAGTTGGGGCTTTAGCTGCATTTTTCTAATCTTAATAGCTGTACTTTGGATGTCAACAGAATTCTTCCATCTCAACTACCATATCTAGGAAATCTCCCCTTTTGCAATTTAATTCTTTCAATGTTCCACTAACAACGATGCAAGAAAGTTTCCCCCTGACTTAACTTCCATATGGAAAATAATATTCAGAAGCATGTATATAGAGAGGGAGAAGAGGGTTAGTCTTTCCTTCTCCCTTTATGTTTACTGAAAATCTCCCACCCCAAGCTTAAAAATGCCATTTGCCAAACTCTTTAAAATGGATTTTTTAAAAAAGCTATTTGCACATTTTAAATAAAAGATCACTCTCTTATGTAAAGTATTTGGGGATAGGATAGGAGCTGTTCATTGGCACCAATGGACAACTACTTCTATAAAGTAAATTTTGGGCCAAGGACTCCTGAAACGTGCTTTGAAACATTGACAAGTATAAACTTGATGCACAGGTAGTATAAAAGTTATACGTAGTCTTTCTTTATCTAATAATGGATAGAAGAACTTATGCAAATATGCAAGTTATTCATCTTTACAGGATTACAGCATCTATTTCAGACTTAAGAGATCTCATGAAAGAAGATCCTTTAAAAAAAATAATGATTATTGAAAAAATTAATTACAATAGTAAAAGCAGATACAGACTATACTCAAAGAGAAATAACAGATGGAAAGAAAGAATAAAAAGTACATGGAAAGAAAAAGAAAAACAAATAAAGAAGAAAGGAAAAGGAAGTCAAAAAAATATTTAAAGAAGTGATTTCTGATCTTCATCACAAGGATAAACAAACTTAATAACTTCACTCCCACAAGGTTACAAATAAATATTTCTTCCTATTACCCATCCCTTATTTCTATGCAAACCCATAAATCATCAACTTTTCAGTCCTGGTCTCAGAGAAAAATCCAAAAATGGTTCATAGAGTTTTATAGAAATATATCTTATTAGCTAAAGCACTGCCATCTCACTTTCTTAAAATACTGTTGTAAATTAAGTTTTATCAATCAACTTCATTTCATAGTATATCACCAATGTTCGTCATTGCTAAGTTAAATCCCCATTATTATTTTTAGTTTAGTTTATTCAGTTTAATTTAAATTAATTTAGTTATTATTTTTCTGTTCTTTATCTGCCTTACTGCTAATTAACTACAACAGAATAGGCATTTACTCAACAGAGTTCTGTTGGACTGGAATGGAACATAAATTCCAATAAATAAGCAAGCAACCAAACATTTATATTTCTGTGGCAGTGTCTGAGGCTGTGCCAATCTGCTGCATATACTTCTGAGTTGTGAGATGCAAGCAACAGTATGTTGTCCTGCAAAGTTATGTCTAGAACAATTTAAGCATGCTTTGGACAAAACCGGGCTTTAGTTGTGTTTGGGGGATGATCTCTAGAAATGGGCTAAAACTGATTGGTTCTGTTGTTACCATTAACAGAAAATGTTGTATGTAGCACAAGATGCTAAGCTAATCATAGCTTCTCATTCTTACTAAAAAGTATTAGTATGGCTTCTAAAAACAAAAAATATGTGAAGAAATAGGGTAATATAAATTGGATTTATCAAGAATTTCCTTTTCTTTTTTAATTTGATGACTTTAATTTCTTAATATACTATTACATGCTTTCTGTGTTCTACATATTATTGCTTATCTCCCCCCAAGAAACAGTATAATTGCATGCATGTTTTTATGTTTGTATGTATATATTTCCATACATTCAAGAAACAGATGGGCAATCTGCAACCCACAAGCTGCAGGAACCTTTTTGGCATCCTAGAATTAAGTCCAGATTTGTTGCCAAAATATCAATGCTTTGTGGCATGAACTGCTTTTTTTTTCTTTAAAAGACTAAAGTGTCATGAGCTGTCACCCCAAAATGGGCTGAAATATTCTATTCCTCTACGTAACAACATCATACCATTACTGAATATGCTTCCTATGACCTTGCAATAAATATATTAAACATAACAATTTAAAGTGTAACTTCAAAATTTAAATTAAATTTAAAAATTGTTTAAAATGAAGATTATTTCAATCAGTTTTCAATACTTTGTGAATTCTATGTGTTTTTCTTTCTATTTAAACCTGGATTTGCCAACTTCCTGTTAGGAATCCAGCAAATAATAGAACACAGCCTCTATATAAATCTAAAAGTACCTCTTTATCAGATTTGTGTACACAAAGAATATGAAACAGGTTCCCACAGTACAGGGTGATATTAAGTTTTAGTTCTCAGAGTACCCCCAATGCAGATTAGAATAAGCATGGGTACTCAAGTCCATTATTTTTTCTTCTACGCTTTCAGAAACATTGCCTTATGGCTTATTTTGTTAAGCACTGTCAATTGTTGTCTAAATCATCCAGCTGGGATCTGATCTTAATAAAGTAATTACACTTATTTTATTTTCCTTCCTTTATTCTATCAGCATATCCCTATCCCTATCTTTGTCCATGCTGGGGTACAGAAAAAACTCCTTCTTTTGTTACAAAAGAAGGTCCCATTCCAACATAAAAGCCTCCTATTAAATGGGCCTGAATTATTAATTCAAGATTAGGAGTGTCCCATTAAGTTTTTAGCATGCATTCTTTTCACCCTCAGCAGCATCCCATGAAATGAACAGACCTGCATGAGATTCAGCAGTTTTGAATTGGAAGTAGTCAATCCATATTTTATTGGAAGATGGTCAGAATTAAAGTGGATCAGAGGCAGATATATAACTGGATCTGCCATGGATAGATAAATTAAAATAACTGATGGGTGACAGGTATCTGATAATCAAAGCAGTGAGGGAGATTTAAGTTTTTCCACTACTTTCCTATAGTTTCTTAATGCATTTAAATGAAGGTTGTGGTTGAGGTTACTTGGTTTGAAGGTAATTTCTTTGAATTACTCCATGAAAGGAAATTCAGAAAATAAGGAGTGCTTTTATTCGTTGGATCAACATATCATGTATCAGTCTGGTCCTTCAGCAGCTTCCTGCATGTGCACAGAGCATGCATAGGAATGATTTCCCTCCAAGTGAAGCAACCAGTTCATAAGAGCGGATTGCTTGTAGACACAGACTTTTCATGGATAAGTACAATGAAATATGGGACTCATTTATAGATTTATATTTATGTATGTACGTATGTGTATGTATGTGTGTATATGTATATGTGTATATATTGTCTAATATTTTTAATAGACAAATACATAGAGAATTGAAATTATTTATTGTTATAATGATAAATCATTTTGTTGTATTTTTTCACTTTTTTGTCATAGCAATTTTTGTGGATGTTTTTCCTTCTCTTTGACAATGTACTGTATGTATCACTATCACTATTATTTTTGTGTTTTTGGCTCAAAATAGTAAAGCAGCCATTTAAGGTGTATTGGCCTTGATGCTTTATAAGACCGATCACATTATCTTTCGCTTTGCAAAGACCTAGTTTCAGCTCCTTGAACCTTTATGAGGAAACAAAAGGTTTGTTTCCTCATTACATTGCTGGGGTTTTTTCAGACTAAAATATCCCAGTAATCAAGAACAAGTACGTTCTCTTCTCGGCACCATGGCTTTTCTGCTTCTTCTATAAATTTGGTGATGTACTGAAACAAAAGCACATCTAGTTGTGCCACAGTAATTATCAATTCACCAACATCAATGGGTGTGATTTTCAGCTTCAGTTAATGATTTCATCATCAGAAAAACTGCAAATGTTGATCTGCACCACCGTTTTGATAACCATCTTATCTGCATTTTGATTTCTAGACTTGCCAGCTTCCACACCCTCTTCCTCTGTTTTCTCCTTCAGTTCCTGGAGCTGCAGAGACATCCCCCCCCACACACACAGTTACATCATGAAGCAAATTCTGACCTTATGTACTTGTACTCTGATATCTGGCAGTTTCAGAGTTGCAAGATTATGTTAATGTAACCTGCAGATTGAAAGTAGAAATCTCCCTTTTTATTGCTTGATAAATTAGGGCAGATCCTTCCTAAGTTTCTTTCTTTGCCTATTATTCAGCTATGGGGTCCTTCCCCTTTTATCTGATCACCCCCTAAGCAGCATCTCTCATTCCCCCCATATCAAATTGCTCTTAGAGAAGGAACTTTGTGGGGTTTTCTTTTTGCTATTGTTGTATTGCTTTATTTTTTCTTCATGTTCTTTTCTTTTTATATATTTTATACACTAAGTCAATGAAAATAAACAACTAACAAATTTACAAACTATCACCAAAATGGCATCCGGGCCTTTGCCAATAATAAAAATATATCCCTTGCAGTGATGGGATAGAATATAGTAGTCAGATTGGTTGGCAGTTAGAGATCTGTCATGGGAATATGTGACAAAATGAAACTTTGGCTTTGATGTCTATTCTGACATGAAACACTAAAAGTCCAGAGCAGCAGATGGATTGTTTCAAAAACTCAGTGATATCCAACTGGCCAACTGTCATGGCAGAGCTGCAAGACTTCTTCCCTCAAAGGAGGAAAAATATACAGCTGGTCAGTTTTCTTTATTTCCAAGGAAAGGGGAAGGATGAAAGAAGACCTTCTCTCAGAATCATCCATTTGAGCCTACACATATGATCTTGTGCTTACAGAACAGTGATTCAAATAGGGCAGGAGTTTGGCTTCTGGCTTCCAAATCTAATAAAATGGAATTAGGGTGGAGGAGACAAACATTTCTAGGCACAGGATGCAGGTAGTGGGGCTCATAAGGTGTAAAGTAATCTGGTTAATGGAATATGGAATCAGTCTGCTGACTGTTCCAGCTAAGAGATATTTAAGTCCTGACAAATAGTTAAACCTGTACTGCATTAGACAGTTTCTCTTTAAATGGTAAATCTAAACCTCCTTCATTCCAGCTTAATCCTGAGCTAACAACGTATCTTGTCATAAGCAGTAGGGCTTGTAGCTGGAAATCCTTGTTTCATGGGATCATCAAACTTAGCGCTTAGGAGCAATGTTGGTGTAATTGTCCAAGATCAGGCTGTTCTGTAGAAAAAGAGGGATTTTCCTTTTCGCAGTTCCCTCTGTCAGCAGGCCAACTGATTGACTATATCCCTGCCTTTCATTCCCCAGAACTCTGACCATCCTTATTTGGGCATAGAATAGTTCTCACTCAACAGCTAAAATGTGTGTTATAATCTGTGGGTAGTCATCTAGCTTTTCCAGCAGGAGTAAATAGCAGTTCAGGAGGAAAATTTCTGTCAAACGTTGAAATGATTAAAAAGAATCCGCCAGGTTTTTCACATATTGGATAGATGGAGAAAGAGATCCTATGGTTAATTTGATTTTTAAAAGAACAAGAACTGTCCTCAAAGGAGATACTTGATTTCCATTAGGCTCCACAGAAAAACAGCAAACATATTTAGATTACTTTCAGCTAGATAGTCTCTTTTGGAGATCATTACATATAACCCAAACTGTCAATAATTATGCAATGCAGAAATTGCACATATGGCTGAATTAATCTGTAAGTGATAGTCCTCTGATGTCTGCAAACAGTATATCCACATATTATGTACATATCTCTGCCTGTCCACTTTGAAATACCACAACATGGTATTTCAAAAAACATCTCTAAAATCTGAAAAATAATGCTCTCTGTGAGTATACAGTACATGTATGTGTATAATTGTATATGTGTATGTATATGTTTGTATGTAAGATTCTATGGCTTCATCCTTTTAAAAGACATTTCCAAGTTAAAAAGAAGAGACCTAAAAAGAAGAGTGGAGACCTAAGAATTGCTTAGCCTCCTTCTCTAAACATGCTTGACTATTCCAATACCAATTTCACAAGTTCTAAATCTATGCTAGGAAGAATTACCATAATTAATAAAAATTCAAAGTCCCTGGGATGCGCAGCTGCCAGAGTTGAGAAGGCATGGGAATTACAATTCTATTTCAAAAAAATTGAAAGGAATCCATTTGTTTTCTTCTTGTACACACTGAAATGCATCCCCTCCTCCTGCTCTCCATTGTTTTCCTTATTAGAACAGCAATGGCAGCCCATTGCACCAAGCCTGAAAGCTAGAGCTTAAAGTGTAAATGTTCCTTAGCAACCATGGTGGAGAACCACTTATAACTAACTAGTGATGGTTAACTCTGAAACTTTTTTCCTGCTAGAAAGCTATTCCACACAGTTCTGGATACATACCTCTTGGGTTTTGATAAAAGTTTTGGGAGTTATACTGAAATTTATTTTTCTCAGTCATGTTTGGTAACATTTTCAAACCTTTCTTACTGGATAGGAAAACAGAAACAGCATTCAAAGTCTTCTGCAGCTAATTACAATGACATCAAAACATACATCATGACTTCATGGTCCTAGATGTATCCCTTACATTTGTAGCTTTGCAATGCAAATACACTAGGGACCAAATTTGCATTGCATGCATGTTTTGTAACTTGCCCCCTCTTGCCCCCTTCTGCAAACAATCAAGTCATTGGGAGACATCTGCTGCTATGCCTGTGCGTTAAATCATTCAATCTTAAAAACAGGGCATTTTGATGCAACTCCAAGCTGCCACTTTGTTTTCAAGGTTCACACTAGAGCTTTAAATAAAGATACACACCCACTTGCATAGTATGTACTGACATTAATGGAATTTCTATGGTCAGAGGGGAGTGGATGCACATTCAGCCCTAATCCTCTCAAAAATCAACGTGCATTCTAATCCCAAGACCAGAAGCATGGAGAATGGATACCATCCAGAAGTTAACTAATATGGGGACTAATCTATGATGTGCAGTGTACTGTTGAATTGAATTTGCAATTTTAGGTTCAGTTAGTTGCAAGCAAATCCCACTGCAACTAATGATATGTACTCCTGAAAAAACATGCATAGAATGAGACTATAATAGATTTGTTAAAAGAGATTCTAATGAAATACCTTACTTGGAATTATAAATCATAGTAGAATTTGCAATCAGATACAACTGATAGCAGTTAGCTGGACAGAAAGAGGAGATGAGATAGACAGTCTTCTCCAACTTGGCAAGCCTTTTGGCTCAAACTCAGTTTTCAGAGCATCAAATATGCTTGGATTGCTGCAAAACTAAGATGACCTTTTTACACTCAATGTGAGTTTCTCCTGGAATGTAATAGATTTATGCTGTTATTTAGCCTTGACTGAATCTCTACTAATTGCTTTTCAGACCTATGGGGTACATTCAAAGGCAGAGATCCATAGTCAAATCTCCCTCACCAAGTTCAGCAATGTGCTGGTTGAAAGAGATTGTGTCCTTTCCCATGATTTCAGCTAAACCATCCAGAAGGCTACATCCCACCACAGGTCAAGAAAGGCAACTGAAATAAGCAATAGTCTCTCCAGCAAGAAAATAAGGACTCTGAAAAGCACAGCAAAAAGAGAATCCCACCAGGTCTTCCCTTAAATTTGCTTAAATTTAAGCGTCAACAACATCATCATAAAATTCACAGCACATCAGAAATTGAAGGAACACCTTTTTACAATCAACTCCCAAAGTAGACATATTGCAGAATGCTATAGTAGACAAAGGGCGATATTTGCAACAGTATTTTTCCCTGCGCACATATATTGCATTTTATTTAAGATTTACAGAAACAGACTGCATAAATTCTACTGAAATTATTTAAGACTTTAATAGTTTGACAAATACCTCCTAAATTTCAGGGTTATATCATCAGTACTTTTTTACTGAGCTAAACTAAAGGCCAGTTATTCTTCTAGTGCTCCCTAGCGATATATTGTATACATTATATTATTATAATATTTAGCATTTATGCAGTACCTGAGACTATTCTGAAAACCGTGCATATATACAATTTTGTAACGTTAGTCCAATGAACTGAGAAAGCTAGATTGAGGAATTCTAGAGATCAATTTTATAAAGTGGATCCATCCCTCATTTTACAGATTTAGCTCCGGAGGAAAAGAGTTTTGCTCAAAATCATCCTGGGATTTCATGATGGATGTGAGACTTTGACTGAGAGCTCCCTCATTTGTAGCTCAATGTCTTAGCTATTTTATATATTATTTCAGCTACATTTGGGTTCAACCAGACTCTCACCCTTATGGAGAGATCCTCAATTTCTTTTCTTTTCATCTAGATGTCAGCTTCACACCATTCTGTCTCAGAGAGGAAACCATGTGATTTTCTCTATTGGCTATTAATATTTTTAGGCCAAGCCTCTATAATAAAGCATATTTATTCATATTTAAACACAACACAAGTGGGGAAAAATGAATAAAAGGTCTCTCATTTGCATTGTGCTGAGAGGCATAACATGTGTTTAAGTGAATGACATTTTTCTTTATTTATTATTCCAGCAAGAGTGAATACATAAGAATTAAGGGAAAGCAAAACTATTACTGTCTCACTGTAGATAATAACAAATCACTCAAAACAATAGTTATCCCAAGGCAATGGATAGCCATAATTCAACATGGACTGTTTTCCCCCCCAAAGGTCACTTTCTTGATTCAGACAGCAGCCTTTTTGGAGCGGAGTGAAATTTTCCAAATTATTAATATGCAAGCACACTTGCCTCACAGAATATGCATACATGTCCTATTGGCTTGCTTCCATTTATGTCCTTCTGTTTGGATGGCACCCTGCCTAATAATAAAACATGATGGACTTTGATGAGCAGCCAACATTTGTCTCTTTTCCCTACTCTACACTACGTGATCAGACATTGCAATTCAGAAATGCAATTTCAAAAATAAAGTTAAAGCATCAAATCTTTGGCAGTCTGTATTGTACTTCATTTCAGTACAGTACTTGCAGTCCACCCTGAAGCATGTTTTACTGACAAAATCAACAATTGCCACAAAGCCCTTTAAAAAAAACAAAGTTTAAAATAACATCTCTGAGGACAACACACCTCAGAGACACAAGGCCTAAGAAAAATATAAATGAATCCTTATGAGAAGTTTTCCTAATTCTTCAGTGCATAGTAACACTCTAGAACAGTTTCCCAAACTATGAGGTGTACCTCCCTTAGTGAGGTGCAGACAGAATCCAGGGGAGATTGCATTTCACAATAAATCAACCTTCCCAAAGTTTCATTGTATTGTTTTCATTGTTCATTACATTCATTTTGGTGTTCAGATTTTTAGGGGGGGAGATGTGTATTTTAAGATTATACTAAAGGGAGGTGTGATGCCAAAATGTTTAGGAAATCCTGCTGTATAGCTTGGTTACCATCATCAGGGAGGAAACAATGTACACAAAACAGTTCTAAAGTGCATTTTCAAATATCTCAAAGTATAGAGTTAATTCACCAAAATAATTCCTTTCTGAAATACAGTCCTATTATTATTCCTGAAAAATTGTCTAGATGGACATCATCCAAATATAGTAATTTAGATATACATTAAGACAAGAAGGGGCTTTGAAAGAGTTTCACATTAATCTATAAAAAATAACATTTCTTAAACATTCACATTTCTTCCTGTACTAATCTTATTTATGAATCTGATAGCAGTAGAAATGGGATCTTCTGCTAATCTTAAAGAAATATAATAATTTATTGAAGATTATATTACACAGATAAAACTAATACACTCTACCTAGTATGTGTGTGTGTGTTTGTGTGTGTGTGTCTGTGTGTCTATGCAGAAAGAAAAAAAAGAAGTACCTCCCTTTTTATTTCCAGCAGGTATAATCAACATTAAAAACTTATCACTATCTCTTAAAGTAAAACCAAGCAGTTCTTCATCCCATACCACACCCCATTCTTTATAAAACAATCTCTATAACCTCATCTCTCCATATTAATTAGTAAAAGACTGATAGTTCGGTGAGCACCATGGCAAACGGACATCGCTAGAATAGAGGAACAACATAGAAGCTGAAAACAGCAACTAAAGGCTGGATTCAGACATCCAAAATCTCTCCAGAGAAAGGAGAGATCTGAAGATTACTCACATTACTCCAGACAGCTGGATTTTTAAAGCAGATGGCAGGAACTGCATTTTTGCAGCTGGCTTGTGATCAGCTGGGAGTTGCATGATTTCACTAAGTTTTTAGTTACTAACATAGCCTATGCAGACTCTGGGTTCACTTTGGAATTATTATTATGGCTGCATAGAGAGCAAGATGTTTAGGCTGAATGTGGTATTTTTATTTACCTATTGAGTCCTTCTTGAGAACCTGGGATAGGTAGCTGTTGTTGCTTAATAATATTAAAGGTATTGTCGCAGGATGTAAGCTGTTCCAATAAAGCTGCCTTTTGCAATTGACTGATAGTGATTTTGTCAATGCTGATGGTGTTCAAGTGGTGCTCCAGATGTTTTGGGATTGCACCCAAGGCACCTATCACTGTACTATGTTTGCTTTCTTTTGCTGTTTCTTAAAGATTGAGGCCCCTCAGATCAGCAGATCTTATTGAATTCACTGGGTGAGTTTTCTTCAACCCTTTAAAAAAGGATTGAAGAACACTTACAAGTTTAAAGGGTTATAAAAAAAAGGAAACTACAGGTTTAAAGATTTATAAAAAGATTTGTTTTGAATATACAGCAAAAGAATGATTAGTGTTAGCTTTAGAGTGTTTTAAATAGATTAAGGACTCAGAGGGACTTGATTTAAGATTTTGAAGTTAATTGAAAAAATCCCTTCCATGAGAAAATATATATGTTTATATTTGTAAACAACTGATAAAATGACTTTGAAGGTTAGATACTAGAGGGCAGGAGAAGGAAATAAATGCATCAATGACTATCTTAAAGAGTGAACTGCAATGAATGTGCTTAAAAAGTTTATTCGCTATTATAGAAAAATTAGAAGGTGTTACTGAAGGTAACAAGTCTGATTAAATAAAACTGAAATTGATTGGAATATGGATCCCAAAATGATAGTCTATAAGAAAGACATGGAAATAATGATTTACAATTGAAACTAGATAATGATTTAATAATTTTAAAAGACATATAAATATTAAACCAGAAGAGTGATATGGACAATTTCTCTACACTGGATATACAAAATGACTTCTTGAATCTGTCAAAGATTTTCTGAGAAGAGACAATGAGAACAGTGATATGGATAATTTTTTTCTGCTAGAAAGGGGCTTGATAAAGACACTAAGGATTTTGAGAAGAAGGACAAAGAGAGTATGAGAAAGCAGATATTAGTACTATGTTTGAAGGATCTAAAGATTCTTGGGTGAAATAATAATAATAATAATAATAATAATAATAATAATAATAATAATAATAATAATAATAATAATAATAATAATAATAATAATAATAAAAAAAGTTGGAAGGGACCTTGGAGGTCATCGAGTCCAATTAGTTTGATCAAGGTTAAAATAAATAGGTTACTATTTCTGGTGATGTTTAGTAGTTTGCTGACTAGGAATGGTTTAAAGATTTTATTTGAAGAAAGGAAATGGAAAAATATGTTTAAATACAAATGGAGGTATAAATATAAAAGGAAGAATTCAAATTGGATTTAGTATATATTGTTTGCAATAGTTATGTTCTTATTTCTGATAACCCTTAATAATATTAATGTTCAAATAAACAAGAAAATAAGAATGAGAGATATTGCCTTGAACTTTTTGGGCATTACTTAACCAACACTTCTTGTGTCATCTTGCAGCCAAATTAAGGCAAACATATGCTCTTAGGTGCTCTGGATAAAGGGAGAAAAGAAGTTGTTATGCAATGCCGGTATCATTAAGTGCAGGACTTTATTTTTTTAGATGATACTTTTCTGTTCTATCTTTGTTAGAATGAATTACAAATTTATTTGGGTATGTTTATACCTTGCAACAAAGCATCAAGTTGATTTTCCTACCTCTATTCCCATTTGCGTGTCCAACAACTGGGAGGAAAGGAAAAGTATTAAGGAAAGGAAAAGAAAGAAAAAGTATTAAATAACAAGAACAACAACAATAATAATTTTACATTCATGTTGCATTTGGCTTCATTTGGGTTTCTACAGGCAGAGAAATAACTTCACTGTTTTCAGTGGATTCATGGGTAGTGGTGGGGGGAAGGGAGGGTTCTAAGGCTTCATTTAATTCCACAGAAATGCAAAATGATGGCAGTCATTCTTTCCTACCTAAAATCAGGACGACAACAACATTTCTCCTTGTTGTGGCTCTTTGCCAGTTATGTCACTGTAATTCTCTTGAGCTTTAGAGAAAGAAAGAGTTGCTGGTTTTTTAGATGCAGTGTTATGGCAATAAGCTCTTCTATTCCTTGACATTACAAGGAGGCTCTGGCTTTCTAATATTTCAAAAAACAGTATTCAAATATAACAAAGCAATTAATGTTTCTATTGCTTAAAAGATTTCCAGATCCTTGCAACAGCATGGTATAAGGAATATCTACATCAGTAAAAGATGCAAAGGAATACAGTTTTAATTTGGTTTAGTTCTCTGTTTAGTGACTCCCTTACTTGTTGCCGAGCACCTCACTTTACCTATTCTCTTGATTAATGCACCAGTTGGAAATGTGAAATTCCTAACCTCCATAACTTTATGGAAATGATATCTAAAGCAATAAATGTGGACTTCAATCCACATTTTATGGATATAAGAAACAGGTTTGCCTGTAGACATTCTAAAAATCATTGTATAATACAATAAAGTACTCGTGCAAATATGCAAACACCCCATTTTATCGGTTAATTCTCATTAAAACCAGCCCCTTATATGACTCTCAAGTTACAGATCATTTTCAAGAAACTTCTGGCACATCATATTTTAATTGTGCCCACTATTTTAGACAAAAAAAAAGCTGAGCTAGAATTTGCCAGCATTAAAAGAAAATAGATTAAATATGTTTGTCTGCTTCAGATAGACTTTTAAACTTAGTAGAGTAGTCTAGAGAATCTGAAACCAATACAATACTAAAATAAACAAATAAATAAATAAATCACGGAGCACTGTTGTGGAATTACTCCAGATTCTACTTTATTTACCCGCATGGTCTAAGATTATCTTTCCACTTCACATAAATATTTTGACTGCTTGGGCAATTCCTGCGCATAGATTACAGGACTAAGACTAAAATTACATGACAGCTTGTTCAAGAATAGTTGCTGAGGTTAAAAAAAAAGGTTTGTTTCCATTTTTCTCCTTTTTTGGGTGGGTTTGAATGGAGGCAAAGGTTCTTTGCTCACTTTTGAGTTCTACTTCTGTGTCTGGGTCAGAAGAAATAAAAGCCTTCAAACAAATTATTTTCCTTCAGATTGCTACAGAAATCAATCAGTGCCCAAATGAGCACTGTTTACTAAAGAGGCAGAAAGAAAGAAAAATACCAGATTTGCTGCTGAAGGAAAGATTGGGAAATAATAAGATTCGACTTATATTCATGCTTTGATACTACCATCAATCAGTGGCATACAGCTGTCTTCAGATGGCATGATGGTGATACTATTAATTAGAATTCAAACAGTCCATCCAGGACCTTTTAACAGCAATTGTACAGAAATGACAGAGATGAAATTTCAACTAGCATGAAGATCAGGGTTTGAGAAAATATTCTTCTGCCCCCTTCCTTCATGCCAATAGCTTTTAACAGACAAAAGAGGAAAGCCAATAAAAATTGACAACTCTTCATTTATTGTGGATACTTCCCTCATACAATTATTATTAAGAAATGGCCATGTTAACATGATTAAAAGTAATTATACAAACATTATTCTGGTAGTCCCTTTATTAAGTAAATGCCCTTGGTCATAGAAATATGCTTCCATTCACTACCATACATACAATTAATACCGTTAATTGCTATAATGTCAAGGTTGCCATCATTCAAGACCATATTAACTACAGAGTTCTATAGCGCATCTAGTATTCTCTCTAGAGAAATGTAGCTTGCTAGTAGAGTTAAAAATGGCAAGTTTGCAGCAATAAAGGGAAGTAATAAAGTGATATATAAGATGAAAAACCGAAGATGTGGGACCAAATTACACTGCTAACACAATAACAGAGAAGGTTAAGCTTTTGTTTCTGTGTCTGTGTTAGTACATGCATAAATTGGACTACTGAAACTGATGCCCGAGTAGATCCAATCAGAAAGCTGGATACCTATTCCTTCATATTACAGCCTCCTGATGAGGTAGACAAAAGTTAAAAAAATGTAACATGGGCCAATAAGTTTAGCATAAGATACACAACATGAAGGCACAGCAGAACACATTTAGTATCAGCTGTAAAGTTTCACTTACTGTAGAATGGATTTCTGAAAAACATTTTATAGCTAGAAGTTACAGATTGTGTATAGAACATATTCTTCATGATCACTAATGCTAAAGATTTTTGGATTGAACTTTAAGTTCCCCTTTACATTTCTATAAATATATGCAGTTTTTCAAAGAATTCAAACAGCTACTCATAATTATCTGTGGATCTGAAGATCTATCCAATTTTGAGTCTTTATGATGCTGCTGACTTTAAATGTGACCAGAAACAGATAATGTACATTAAGAGAAGTTGAACCTATTGAGCTGATGGATAGAATATCATTATTGTGCCAGGGTTATCCTAAATAAATATAATTTAAATTTAAATGTGGATTTCCAGCAGTCAAGAAATACAAAAATAAGTTAAATCTGGTAGCATCAAAAGCCATTGCAACAATTTCCATCAACATCTCCTTATTTCCCATATATCAAAGTAGTAATTAAGGCACAATGATACAATTCTATGCATAATCACACAAAGTAGGGACAGACCAGTCACCATCTACAAGTCCCATGGTGCATTACAAATTTGAATCAGTCTACGGTCTTCATCTGAAACAAATACCCATCTCTGATGCCTCTGCTTTACTAATTAAAAAGTTCACCACCAGAAATTAAAAATTTTCAGTTCTGGTATTTTATTTGTAGAGCTTCCAAGTCATAAATGTCTCTTTGAATTTTAAAAAACATTAACTTTTAAAATTGAATTATAGACTTTCTGTTTTTGCTTTTATTTGTTTATTCATGCATTTTTGTTTTCATTATGTTTTAATCCAAAGTGTATGTAAATCAACTTCCATCTTCTGGTGAATGTCAGTATATCAGGCCATTTGCAAAAAAAAGTAGAAGGGAAAAAAGATTAAAAAAAATTAAAGATACAATGCAACAACTCTAGATTCAGGTATCCCTCAAGTATGTAACATCATAGTTTACAAATGTAAGTAATGAGCCACAGTGCCAGACAGAAAAAGAAGTAATATCTCAGTTACAAAAGACAGTCTACCCACATCCAAAGAAATCTGAACAGAGACCCATGGGCTCCATAGAATAAGAATTCAACTCTTATTGTGGGAACAATGTTCCTAATAGACATTGCATAGTATCCAGAGTGATATTACATGAAAAGAATAAACATTTTGAAGGGAGAGGGACATGAGAAAAATGAATAAAAGTGAAACCCTAATCCAAATGGCACTATAAAATACCTGAAATAGCAAAACACCAGATAATATTGCATAGTGAAATTCTTGTTTGAAGCTGAATTGTCACTTGACCGTAGAAATGGCTGGGAGAATCCACATAAATATTGACAAACAGAGGGACCAATGTTGGCTCTTCACACACTTCAGAATGCATATAATCTGGTCATTCCTATCATATAGATACCAATTATTCTCAGTAAATCCTGACCCACATGTCTTTGGTGACTGTCAAAAACAAGGAGATTTAGAATTTTTTTTAACTACATGGACTCATACTGGGCATGGTCATGCTGCAAGGTAGTGTAAGATGTCCTTCTTTAAGGAACATAGGGAACATAAATTAACCTTCATGATAATAGAAACACAACTGAGACAAATAGAGCTTTTATTGATCAACATTGAAAGTAGAATGAATTCCTATCATTTCCAAGCAACTGAGTGCTAATCTTTCGGTGCATGCACTGAAAACTGTATGATATGTGAGAAACAGGTGCAGCCTTTCCTATTGTTTTATATACCCATGGTAAGTGCAAGCAATTGTTGCACTTCAGCTTTTGAAAAACAAAGGAGCATTGATAGGATTAAAATATGGGGGGGGGTGATCCCAGGAGAATCATTGGATTCCCACAGGTCATTATTGCTGATGATTTGGATGTATGGTTACATTATTTTTATTAGGATAGGTAACTTTGTTCTCAACTATTGATTCCTTATGAGGAGACAAGAAGGTTAGTAATGATTGTATACTTGTGTAAATGCCATTTATTTATTTGTTTGTTTGTTTATTTATTTATTTATTTATTTTCTATGGCTGTCCATCTCAGTCAATGACTCTGGGTGGCTTATGCCCAGAGAAATTCAGTTACAGAAAAATGCTATCAAACTTGACCAAAAGTATTTATTGGGAATGCTGAAAATTGTTCTGCAAATATATTTGGAGACCTTATTTTGGGTTAGGCTTATCTAAGTGCTCTACAATTTTCCTACTGGGAGACCTACTCATAAGTAATTTACTTATCGGTAGTAAATGATACTGTCATTGAGATACTCACCCGTTCCATGTAGGATATTTCTTTGGCTCCAGCTATTGGGTGGTCTACTTCCTGTCCTGGATTTAATTCTGCAATAGAAACAGGATTGTGGTGTTCATTCATAAAAGAAACATTGAAAATTGCTTAATATTGGGTCAGACCATTAGTCTTCAATATTCTTTGCACTGGTTTGCAGAAGCTGTTCAGAATTATAAACAGGGTAGGATCTACCAGACCCAGGCTAACAAAATCAAGATAATCACTGGCTATTAATAAATGATCAGTGTTTTCTGTATTGTTTTGTTACTATCTATTGATTATCCAGATTTTTTCAACAAATCTAGTAGCCTATTATTGGAGCTTTTCTTAATGTGATCTGAAGGGATTGGGAGGGGGGATTTTTAAAAGTCAAATTACTCATGGGAAGATCTGGAGATGCAGAGCTGAACCTGAAATATTTTGCATGTGGTATGTGTACTGCCAATGAGCCGTTACGCTTTCCAATGTATAGCTATAGCTGTCCTTTACATGGCACATGGGAACTAACTTGTATTCAGTTGATGTAGGCGAAGAAATTCCAGAACCTGGGGCTGGAGTCAAAAGAGGAATCAGCCTAGAGTCTCTATGTAGCCAAAACAGGCTAAGTCCAGCCTCTCTTGAATTCTGTTGACCTTTATCTAGCACCAAAACAGCACTAACCTTTAGTTGAGTAGATTCCTATGCATAGGCATAATAAACCAGTTTGATTGGAACTTCATATGTGGTCCTTGTCTTTTTGTACCTGACATTTGATAATGAAATGGAATCCCATTTTACATAGTGTTTATTCTTTTGTGGGAAATGCTTTTGCAATCTACCTGGTAAAGCCAAGTTGATTTGCTAATATGCATTCTCTACATATTGTCATAAGGAGAACTATGGAAGGTTGGAACTGCCATAGGCACAACAGCATTGGGAAACATAGCTTTCCCTTCCTGCACTTACCTGAGATTTAGTTATAGCCCCAGCTATAGATACTCAGATGCTGAAGCTCTGGTGGGCCCTGCAACAGGCTGCTTGTGAGAGTTACCAGAAGGCAAACATTCCCCATAATTCTCCCTACATTGTTGTTCTCACCAATTAACTTGTTGTCTTCGCACATTTTCTTTCTCCAGACTTGCTCTCACTTGCTGTCACTTTCTATGAGTCCTCACTTATATGCTATACTTTTAAGTCCTCTAGCCATACAGATAGGAAGGATGTCAATCCGAGGCAGCAAGAACAATGTTGAGAGATTACAAGAGTTGCTGTCAAACTGTGTTCCTATTATGCTAACCCTCAGAGAGTGAGCCATTACTCTCCATGATTTAGCCCCACCTTTGGATAGGTAGTGTTTCTAGATCTAGAAATTTCATCCACAGTGTGGCCATAGTATTTAGTAATGGAAAAGGTATTATAATACACCTACCTTAATACAGGTAGTCCTCAACGTACGACTACAATTGAACCCAAAATTGATGTTGCTAAGTGACACATTTGTTAAGTGAATTTTGCCCCATTTTATGACCTTTCTTGCTACAGTTTTTAAGTGAATCACTGCAGTTGCTAAGTTAGTAACATGGTTCAGTGAATCTGGCTTCCCCAATGATTTTGCTTCTTTCAAGGTTACAAAATCTGATCACAGGACCCCAGGATCAACAGTGCAACCCTCATTAAATATGAGTCAGTTGCTAAGCGTCTGAATTTTTATGACATGACCATGGGGTTGCTGCAATGGTCGTAAATGTGAAAAATGGTCGTTAGTCACTTTTTTCAGTAACTTTTTTCAGTAACTTTGAATGGTCATTAAATGAGCTGTTTAAGTCGAGGACTACCTGTATTTCTCAATCTCAGCAACTTTTAAGATGTGTAAATTTCATGATTCAGAATTCTGGGGATGAAGAGAGCTCTTGTCCAACAGAAGGAGCCTGACAAAGTTTTATGTAGTCCAATGCCAAACAGTGCAAAGTATGCAAAGTCTTCGAGTTACAACAATTCATTTAGTGACCTTTTGAAGTTATAACGGCACTAAAAAAAAAGTAACTTATGACCGTCTTTTTCACTTAGGACCATTGTAGCATCCCCCTGGTCATGTGATCAAAATTCTGTGCAGTGTCCCAGGGTCATGTGATCACCTTTTGTGAACTTCTAACAAGCAAAGTCAATGGGGAAGCCAGATTCACTTATCAATTGTGTTATTAACTTAACAACTGCAGTGATTCACTTAACAACTGTGGCAAGAAAGGTTGGACTGCATATTGCAGTTTCACCCTGTCAGCACTACTTGCCTTAGGACTTGATAAAACCCTAGCTGAACTAATTTGGGATCTAGACATCCAAAATGACAGAGCCACAGGCTCTTGTCCCTTTTATAGCAAAATCACTTCTCCTCCCTGGACTGTTCCTAGATATTTCTTTAATATCTTATATATGCCACATAGAAGACTATTTAATTTGGCCAAAATTAGGATATTACTTATTAGGATAGCATCTGGTAGATATATAAGCCTCCCAGACAAAAGCCTAAATTGTTTCTGTTCAGGCCAGGAGGTACAATCTCTCTCATATGTGCTATTAAAATGTCCACTGTACACCCAAGGATGATCAAGCTTAATACTTCCAATTGTTAATAGTTATAATTGCCACTGCAACCAGGAGGCCATCATCCTTTTCCTGGGTGACCACTTTTCAGAAATCTCTAAGAGTGCAAAATTCATATTCATAACTTTAGCTGTCAGAAACCATCTGATTTCTTTCTCATGTTGTTAATTGTTAGCTGTTAGCTGCTTTAGGATGTACTCACAATTTTTAAAATTCCTTTTTATTGCTACTGTATTGTACAGGTGGTCCTCAACTTACAACTTGCAACCATTTGTTTAATGACACTAAAAAAAGTAATTTGTGACTATTTTTTCACACTTACGACTTTTGCAGCATACCCGTGGTCATGTGATCAAAATTCGGACGCTTGGCAACTAGCATGTATTTATGATAATTGCAGTGTCCCGGAATCATGTGATTGCTTTTTGCGACCTTCTGATGAGCAAAGACAATGGGGAAGCCAGATTCACTTAACTGTTGTGTTACTAACTTAACAACTGCAGTGATCCATCTAACAACTGTGGCAAGAAAGGTTGTAAAGTGGGGCAAAGCTCACTTAACAACTGTCTTGCTTAGAAATAGAAATTTTGGGCTCAGTTGGGTCATAAGTCGAGGACTGTATATTGGTCTTTTACTGTGTTTGGTGTGGGACCATAAATAAATTTTGATACTCAGATTTGTCAAATGGAATCTATTTTCAAGACTGTAGTAGACACTAAATGCATCTACTACAGTAAATTAAACTTAACTGAAATCAATATAAATTAACAGTAACTTCATGATGATAGAAGATAGGCAATTCTATGTATATTGTCCTGTGAGTAAACACAAAGAACTTTACTCCCAAGCAAATCCTGATAGGTTTGAGCTGTTGACTGATCGTTTACATTGTTAAATTATAATTGAAAGAATTACACCAGTCTAAATGATAAATCAATAGCCTCATTTTCATGTATTCCAAGGACAGAAGTAATATATGTCTTTTAAACATTAAGTGTTTAAAAAATTTAGACTATTTTTCCATACCTGAAATCCATAGAATTTAGGACAATTTTAAATTTATTACCAGAAGTGTGGCTTTATCATGGCTTTGTTTTTACAATTATTATCTTTCATGTATAGATGTTATATAGTCCACATTTAAAGTAGGATGGACAAAGTTCTAGATAGGCAAGTAACTTCACATGTAAAAATTGGATCAATTTTACAATCATTTCAACTTTATGCATCCTAAAGCTCCATGAAAATAAATATAGTACATTTTCTGTATGAATTAATATCTACAATTCTTTATAGGATGTACAACAAATCAATAGACCTAGTAACCCCAAGTTTTACAAGGACCATGGTAATCCTTATAACAGATCATTCCTAGTTTAACACAACCTATTCGGCAAGAACATTATTGATCAACATAAGCCATCTTTTGCAATCAAATACCATACCAGACATAATCTTTTAATGGTCATAATTATATTGCTCTTAAATATTTCAATTCACCTATAACAATGTTCCCAATTCTACATCAAGTAATGTCTTGATTTAGCAGATTAAAGGTAGGGAAGAAAGCCCACTAGTCCTAAATGTTTGCTAAAAAGCATATGGAAGCTTACACATGAATAAACTTGCATTATGCAAGTGTAAAATGGAAAATGGGATCTTACTGAAACACAGAACAAAATAGATTTTGTCCACTGCATCCAAAGTCTGCTAAACTGTAAATTGTCAAATTATGTCATCTCAATTTCTATCTCCCTTTATCATAAGTTTACTTCTTTTCTGTCATGTTCTCATCATACTCTAAATAATAATAATAAAGCATCCGGAAGACTTCAAGAAAAAATATTTAAATTTCTTATATAGATTTGTCATTTCTCCCAGTTCCTCTTCCAGGACTGGTACTAGAGTGAATTAAAAAACTCGCACTGAAATCTATTTTAGAAAATATGCAATAGCCCTAGGAATGAGACACTATGGGCACTATAAATCAGATTTCAGAAGCAGATATTAAAATGAATAAGCAAAAAGCATTTACATTAATTCTGTTCCTGGAAATCTACCACCCCTAGTCATCTTACTCAGAAATAGAAATTTAACCAATATATTTCTCATTATTCATATGTACAAAATAATGGAAAGGGTAGATTTCATTCATTTTTGACCCACATTCTTTTTTAGTAGTAAAAAATGAATTAATTTCCATTTTATTAAAAATAATGAGCTGCATAACAGAAAACAATAGAAAGTCTATATCTCTAGCCTATTTTATTTTCTGTGCATTCTATGCATTTATTTTCTGTGTATTCTGTGCATTTACTATATTTGATGAACACAAATATTTACAATGAGCTTCCAAAAACTTAAGAAATGGAGGAGATGGATTGTTAAACTGGGACTATAACCATTTTAGGCAGACAAACAAAATCTTTAGTGGAAAATATCATAATTTTCAAAATATATTTTAGGACCAGTTGCTCTATCAGAGAAAACTTCTAAGATAGTTTTCTGGAACATAATGCTTTGCATATGTTACTATGAAAATAACACCAGTTCTATGGCAATAGGTAATAGAGTTTTGAACCATTCCCTCAATAGATTTCTGAAATAAAAAGCTGAAGAAATCGGTACTTTATTTAAAAATCATTTTGAGAATAAATAATTTATACAATATTAATCTTTGTAGGCATCTAATGAAATAGGTTTTTACATTTGAAAACTTGTTCAGCAATAATCATTAATCCATTCAGGTATCTAGGTCTTTTTCTTTCCGGCAACATGCTAATACATTACTTTTTCAAATGATTCTATCATAATCATACCTCTGCTACAACTATGCTAAAAATTATGTGCTAGCTTTCTAAAGTTATTAAAATATGGTAGTTTGGGGCGAAACTTTCAGTGTTGTTGAATAGAAACAGTTAAAAGCTTCAGGCTACAATCACAAGTACAAGTCAACTTCAAGCACAGAACAACCAAGCTAATGTACATAGATTACTCAGATTTGCATTGCATAGATCTTAACTCACAGATTAAAAAATAGACTAAATATGTTTTTGCATGCTTTTACTAAAAACAAAAATCCAATAACAAGAATGAATTTGCAATTTCACTTTCTGAGAAGATAACTCCCCAACATTGTTTTTAGCCTTAATATTTTTTTCAAAGGTCTTTTAACTCTTTCTTGCTGACAAATTTTAGGATTTATTCATTCCCACCAGATCTTTAAACATTGCATAAAACGTTATAAATGCTAGTTGAACTGCAAACATTTGCACTATATTTATGAATATCTCTAGCAGGTCGAATCTCCATTCCAAACAGCAGAAGTTTGTGAATGGACAGGTTACTAAACTCAGCACATGAGAAGAGAATAAGATGTTGTTAAATATACTTCCAGCTTTATAGAATTAATTATTTTTTCAACTGAAATTCAGACTTCCCATTACAAATAATTATAGAAGAATCTGCATTAAACCCACTAGCAGAGCCCATAGACACAACTGAAGGTATGACAGGCAAAAACAAATCTACCCACAATGACAATATTCAACATTCCTATCTGCACACACAGGTGTTATATAAATTTGAGCCCAAATGTACTATTAAGCTATCAAGCTCTTAAAATGGAACACACTGCAGGGAGAATATCTCTTTGAATTCCAGAGCTGTTTCTCTTACGCTCCCAGCTCTACCTCTTATCTCCCAAACACTGAAGTACAGCAAAAGTCCAAGAGATGATGTCATCATAGGCCTGTATGTATTACTGCCTGAGCATCTCACCACACGTATCACATATCTCCTCACATACAATTGGATGCCTTACCAAGCTTTATAAAGAAATCCGGAAGCCAGCAAGGATCTTTGATGCTACTCTAAAGCTAGTTTGTCACAAGACCTGCTGATCTCAAGTTATCACTCAACCAATTTGTCCCCTTTTTATTACTCCCTATTGACTGTGCCTTATGGAAGGGGGGACAAACTCTCTTTAGCTTTCCTGCAACACAGGAAAGAAGAACCAGCAGCAAATCAAATGAGGTTAGTTATTGGTTCCTTCTACAATTTTTCTTTCTTTCTCAAGCTCTCTCTCTCTCTCTCTTTCTCTCTCTCTCTCTCACACACAAAAAAACACATAACATACATGAAAACCAGGTGAAAGAGACTGGCATCTCTAAACTGGCAACAGGCTGAAATTGCCCCCTATCCCACTCCCCAGGTGCCCCCAACCTATTCTCACCAACATTGTGGTGCAATGCTACATATGCAGCTGATTTCTGAATAATAATTATTTATCTCTCCCAATATCTTCCCCCAGTTCTAAATTACACTCTCTTTGCAGTAGGAATCACCACCCATAATGGAGACTTTAGCATCCTTGACAAGACTGGCAAATAGGATAGAAGGAACAAATGGAGGGAAATATGAGGGTTGGATAAGGAAGGAAGGAATTGCTACCTCCAGAAAAGCTCTGTGGGTTGCTGGCTTCTCCTGCTGCTCTCGCTGCTGCCTCTGTCACAACCGAACAGCTGATATTTACCTGTGAGGTAATGCACACTGTGTAAGGTCACCACGCACCCACTTGAACAATATACAAAGCAGGAGGGGCGCACAGAGATCCAACTGCTTGCTGTTGCCGCTTACCGCTCTGAAGAGGGGAAGATGTACCGCGCACTGGCTGCTGCTGCTGTTCCCGCTGCTGCTGCAGCTCCTGGTACATGCTGCAGGTGTCATAGCTGAAACTGCCCTGCTTCAGAATGTACTCATTTTGCTTCTGCACATGCCCAAAGCACCTCGTGCAACCCAAATGAGCATGTGCCAAGCTCATGCGCATGCCCAGAAAGTATCTGAAGTCTCTGTGAAGCCATTGCCCTCATCAGCCCTTTGCCCTGAGTTCCACGGGAGATCCATTCACTTTGCCCAAAAAGCGTCCCAGTGATGCGGAAGAAACGGAGGGACAGGGAGGAGCTGAGCATGGAGGGAGGGGAGCTGAGCAAAAGGATGACGTATTGCAAAAGCAGAGGAGCAGAGCGAGGGAGGAGAGTCGGCCAAGGGGATTCGCCGAGGCGAGGGGACTGGCGGAGGACCCGGGAGTTTGGAGGGGATGCGCAATGGCGCGGAAAAAGAACATCGGTTGGGGAGGGAAGGGCGGAATCGCGGGGACGTAGAAGATGGGGCTAACCGGAGGAAGAGCTAGGAGGTTTTTGTAGGGGGAGACACAGGAGAGATGATGGAGCTTGGTCTGCATCTGAAAAGAAGCAGGAGAGGAAAACAGACACGCGGGAGATGTGGGAGAGCGCAAAAGCCCTGGGAGTAAACGAGCGGAAGGCCAAGTGAAGGCGGGTGGGGTTGCTTCGGGTGAGCCTCGTTATAGGACATATTGGCGTCAGGTTTCTGGTCTCCCGTCTGGGCTTCCAAATCTGGCACAAAGAGAAGGGAAGGGAAGGGGAGCCCTGAAATGACACGTCCTGGGAGCCTCCGGCTCTCCGCTAGGGAAAGGGATCGGTTCCCTGTCCGGAAAAGTCTTGCTCTCGACTGAGACTCTGAGCCAAGGGCTTCGCGGTTCCATTTGTTCCTTTAAGCCTTTTGTTTTCCACCCCGGTCTCGGGAGTTTTTTTCTCGCTTGTCCTTGCCAGTTAAAAACGACTCCTTGGCTAAGGTCAGAAACTCTGGCTCCAGGAACAAATGGTGCCATTAAGGTGCTTGCCCCGTTTGACAATAATAGCTAGATAACCCTTGAAGAGACGTCATCGTTTGGAAAGAATCAGCAAAAAGAGGGAGGGGGTTATATTGATAGGTAAAGACGAATTGTTGAAAGAAGAAAGACACTTGCTTATACTGGCATGGTTTTGTTATCTACTATGCATTATCTGAGGAAAGCTAATAGGAAAATAAAGACAAGATCTTTCTTTGAGGCTGCTCACTTTTCCAAGCAGAATTTAAACCACCCATGCAAGAACGACATATTTGTGGGGCTGGTAGTAGATAGAAAACGTGTGAAGCTACTTTGATATCTTCTAGATAGAAATACAGGATATAAATAGATATAATAACAAGTCCATTTCTCATGTCCCTCACTTAAATGCAAAAAGGCATCTTGGCTAGTATATATACTATGTTGTAAAATAACCACCCCTCATCCCTAGCATTCTCAAATGATATATTCCAGTATAAAGTGGCATTCTTAACATGCTTACAAATCTTTTATTGCACAGATGTCCTGCCTTACTGAATTTTATGAAGGATTTAGACAATAACATCTTCCATTTATAGCACAGGCCCACACTGTCTTGTATATGACCACTTTTTCATTGTTTTGTTTTTTTCTTCCCAAAGAAAAATCTTTTAAGAAAATAGAACAGTGGAAGGCCTTCTGATTAATACTAGAAAGACTGCTGTTTATAAGTAAATTATCTGAAATTGCAAAATGCTATCAATTAATATACATGGTTGTTGTTTTTTTAAAAAAATGTGATTTTTTTTTCTGTTAGCAATAAGCTACCAAATATCAGAACTTCTACCTCTTGTGCTTTACATCACAAATGATGATTATAGAAAAATGCATAAGTTGGCACCAATCCAGAAGTAATACCCATTTGGGGACGTTTGTGTTGTATTTTTTAAAGGATGCATTTCCTCCCTCCCTTCCATAATAAACTTTGGGCAAAGCTTTTACGCCTGCCTAGTTCTGTGTAGATTGGTTCTAACAATTAGAAAAGTGAAGCAATTCACCAAAATCTTGTTTTGATAAAGTCTGGTATAGTGGTTAAGGTGCTAGCCTAGAAACCAGTAGACAGTGAATTCCACGTCCTCCAAAGGCATCAAAGCCAGCTGAGTGACTTTAGGATAGAGTGGGGAGGGGGAGAGATAAAAATCAAATAATAATAATCCTTTCTAAAAAAAAAAGTATAGTTCTGGTATAACTTCACAAGTAGTTTAGATGGAGGGATACTGTCCTAAAACCACTTACTAGTCCGTGGGAAGGTGAACCAAAACTCTCTGAGTTCTGGTTCCAATCTAGTACTTTAGTATTTTCCTAACGAATAAATTTTCTTTCAGAGTCCAGGTCTAGAGCATTTTTAAAGTAGCTTTAGCTGCATTGCCATATAAAAAAGCAGATACATTAACCTGGATATTATTCAGCATTGTACATTAAACAAAGTCATACAGTGGTTTGTCATCCTATTGAATTTCTGATTGATTGTGAGGCACAAGAAAGAAAAAGAATAGCAGTTCTACTTGGGATCAGAACTTTGGAAATATTTATTCTCATAACTTGTTTGATGCTTTGATCTGGTGGAGAGAATTTCAGAGTTGAATATAAAGCTATCAAGATCTTTGTGGATGGAAGCTGTTATCATTTTAACAATTTGAATGAAATTTCCTATATCAGTAGGAATCTTTTTGCAATGCTTCTGGTGGCAAGCTCATATTTTTTTTATTATTATTATTCTTTTCTTCCCATTCCCTGTTGCTTTACACATTGATCTATGAATCATAAAATTCTTTGCTTCCTCTCAGCTGTTGTAGAAAAAGAGAGCAGACCATTAAAACTGCTTAATTTTTGTCTGATGGTAACCTTTAGATACACTGGACTTAAATTCTCCCTGGAGAAGATGACATTGAGTTATTTTATTTAGGCAAAGGACTAGGAACCCATCATCATGTGATCATAAACCAATTGGTGTGTTCTGCAAATTCAGATACAATTTTTAACAATTGTTATCACACCAAAACCAATAATCTGATCAACATAAGCTTGTTTAGCGTAAAAACTGAAATTGTAAATGAGGAAGTACAATTGCAGCCTTCAAATTCCTGAAAGCTTGTCATAAAGAAGATGGGACAGAATTGTTTTCTGCTGCTCCAGAGAGCAGGACTGGAGAGACAGTGGAGAGAAATCTGCAGGAAAGCAGATTCTGATTAAATAATAAATTCTTCTAACAGCACTATTCAGCAGTAGAGTGGAATAGCCTAGGTCTAGGACTTGGTAGAGTTTCCTTCAGTTGAAGAATTTAAGCATTGCTTAAATCTCTCTGTTTCCAGGGCATCCTACATGGCAGATCCTGCCCTAAGCAGAAAGTTGGTTGTGGGATAGGCAAGCTGATGCCCTTCAGAAGGTTGTACCATTGCATCTGTTAATATTAGCATGGTCCATAGAAGGAAACAATGGGAACTATAACTGAAATTATCTATGCCTTCTAGATATTGATCTGATAGGCTTGCTCAGAGTTATAATACTATGACAATAATCAAAATCCTCCAACATTCACCTCCATGACAAAACACAGAGATTCTTTTGAAAATTGAGGGGTTTAATTTTTAATGTCTTCCCAGACACTTTTTTTCTCACTTCTAGTATAATTATTGGAGCTGTGTTGTTATTTTAATTCATAATTATGCCTGTGTTATGAATTTACTACTATTTTTCCCCACAGTTTGGAATGTAATTCCAGATGAGATTCTGTCATAAATAGTAGGTATTCAGCAGATTGGGTTCACAAAACCACCTGCTTTGTAGGTACATGTGCAAAGATTTTTTATGTTAAATCTTCAGTAAGGGATTGTTTTACCCACCAAACACTACATGACTAATCCTAAATTAGTCATCTGTGAAGCAAGGAACAACAAGGGAGGTTATTATCCCCAAATAAGTAACAATTTATCAAGAGGCCAATCCTGTTTCCTGCGGCCTGACTAGGTTAATGTGTAAAAAAATGTGCCCTAGCTAATTGGTTCTGTGAATGACCTCTTAACAAAGTGATCATCATTGTATATACCTTTTTCATTTCCTTCTGAACTCACCGGTTCAAATATGGATGACCTAGACTACCCATTTGATTTGCCTTTTTAGAAACACAGTGTGAGTCATTGAGAAACATCCCCAATATATGCACTCACATAAGGAAACCTATTCTGTGTGCTTTTTCAGGCATGAAGTTAGAATCTGGCAACGTTCCTAGAATTGGCTCATTTAACACATTAAAATGTTGAAGAATAAGAAAATATTCCTTTATTTGTTGAAACAAAATGTTTTTAAAAGTACTGTTTTCAAGGAAAAAAAAGAACACTTGGTATTTAGTTATTTAACACTTTGATCCTGTTTCTTTTCTGGTTTGTCTTAATTTCAGATCTGTCTTATCTATGATCTGATAGAAAATCTTTACATAATATACACTAACAATAATGCTCCATAAATCCTACAAATTATTTGAAAGTTAAATGCAAGGCATGCTGCTCTGCCCATATGAAAATGTGTGTCTGGTACTATGTGTTAAAAGAATCTTGATAAAATCATTACTTGACACTCAGAAATCTCACTCTACAGGCTTCATATATTGAGTTGTGAAGATAAAGGAGAGACAAGTGTTAACGATTTATATTCTGAATTGCCTCCAGTATAATTTTGCCAAAAGATTTATAAGATTTGTAAGCTGGACACTACTAAATTTAAAATGAGTACCCAGATTGTTGGGGCAATATGCTGACTCTGTAGACCGCTTAGAGAGGGCTGTAAAGCACTGTGAAGCGATATATAAGTCTAAGCACTATTGCTATTGCTATAATGCTTCCTAGTGTTGACTCTGACATGTTTTTATCAACTGCAATTATGAAAGGCTTAACTTTGTCCTTCCCCTCCTTCAAGTCTTTGCCTAGACCCTGCAATCTTCTTGGCAAGAGATTTTTAAGTGGCTTGCCATTAGCTTTTTCCTAGGACTGAGAGAGACTGACTGGCCCAATGTTTTCAGTTGGCTTTGTGCCTAAAGAGGCAACTAGAACTTGAAATCTCTCATCCAGTATCTCAATCACTACTCCATACTGGTTGTTTTTAGCCCTATTAGTATCAAGCACAATCAGGGAATGGGAATTTCCAGCTCTTTACATGTTGCTGGGTGCAACTTTCAGAATTTTTCATTATTGGCTATACCAATTTGGAATTCAGAAAGTTATTATTCTGTAACACCTAAAGAACCAGAGGTTCCCTGACCCCGTTTTATAAAGTTGCTATTATCTGTTCTCTATTGTCTATGGACTGATATGTGCTATGTCTGTTTGTGTGGCTATGTGTCTGCATACATTACAAGTTAGCATAACACTTGTTGAAAGGGTTCTGTAAAAGCTTGTGTCACAATAGAAATATCATCAAAGAATAATATGGTTGCTCTTTCTAAATATGGCAGTATTTTTTGCATTGTTTGTCTTTGGGCCAGTCTTATATTAACTGTACCCTCTTTATGAAACAGCTTTGAATCCATTCAGTGCTATGCTCTTTCTACATGAAAGGTGAATTATGAAGTCAATTCATCCCAGTTCTTCCCCTTCTTCTGCAATATTTTAGAAATGATAATGGGCAGAGATTTGGGCAGATGCAGATGGAGAAAACTGGTAGGTATACATTCTCTTTCCTTCTTGCAACAATTACTCTCTCCATGTTCCATTTCAATTAAATCCTTCAGCATTGCCCCAGGCTCTACAAAGCATTTCTACCTTTTAAAATGTTCTTATGGTTACTGTTGCAACTCAACCTCAACTTTCTATCTCCCCAAATATCTGGAGATGTCATCCTCTCTAATCCTGCAAGCAAAGAATTCTGTGACTGATATATGCCAGCATAGTGTAGATGTCAAGCTCCAGGAAGAAGAAGCTGAGCTTCAGTGATGAGACTGCGAAGAAAAGAGAGAAGGTTCACTTGAGTCCAGAACTACAAGAGCATATTCTCTCACCGCTGTCAAAATATGCTCTGATCGGTGCTGGCAAGACAGGGTTGCCATGTTGTAAGCAACTATGGGTGGCTGTGATGCAGATTTACCAGTTGGTCTGCACAAAAGAAGCAGCAAGAGAAGAAGAATAGGAGAAGCAGAGGCAGAAGAAAGTGGGGGACAAATTCTGCCATCTGCTGCGTGTCATCATTGGAATATCCTGTAGGGTTGCAGTTGAAAACCATATTCAGCAGTTTCTCCCATTTAGTACTGTACAGGTACTGTATCAGAAGATAGGCAGGATTAGGTGCACCACCTGTGAAACTGAATTGATTCAAGTCCTCAGCCACTATGACATCATAAACTTGGAGGCCTGAAATTCATTTTAAACTGCCCTGCAGGATCTTCCTGTGAAAGTGTCCCAATTCAATCAACGTATTACCTGCCAGGGAATGGTGAGACTCTTCAAACCAAATGGATATTCTGACCGAAGCAATTACAACTTCTCTCAAGACACTCCATCTTCTTTCTATCATTGCCAGGCTTCTTGTTTATGATGGACAGTTTCATGATGCTGTATTTTAATTATTGTTTCATGAGTTGCTCTCAGTTTTACTTTTTTCTCTTCTTATTATAGCATTTATTTTAATAATTGGAATATTCATATTTTATTCATTATAAAGGTTGCCACGGTACAGGGAATAAATATACATATTAAATAAATGCTGTTGCATTTTTTTCCTCACGAATTGCATTCTTGTATTTCAGTGACGTATGTACTATTAAACCAAAAATATTTCCATGAATTATACTTTTTCTTACTTCTTAACTACAATCAGTTTACAATCCATCTTTTAGTCTGATATCTTTTGTTTTAGTTAGAGTGGTAAATAACAAAATCTTGTCTCCCAGCATTTTCTTTTTTTCTTTCTTGCAAGATTATTTTAAGACTCTTATGCTATTCTTTCAAGGCAACCTTTCACCTTCCTATTTTGATTTGATTTACAAACATCAAGTAATATTAGCACTTTGTGACTGCAGAATTCAGCTATTTCACCAGTCTTTTGATGTGCCATGTTTTAGCATACTTCCCAGCATTCCATATCTAGTAGCCAAATAGCTCTACAGCAGGTTTATAAAGCAAAGGAATGCTGAAGTAAAATAGTAAATTTGTGGTATTTCACTTAGCAACCACTTAACAATCAAGTTGTCAATCCCAATTGTGGTTGTTAAACAAAGATTGCCTGTATTACATATGCAATAGATGCATATCTGTTAAAGGACTGTAGTATGCATCTGTATTCTAGCATTGAACCTTTTATTTTCACTGATGATAAGAGGCCAAGGTTTTTTCATATAGTATGTAATCCATATCAGCAAAGTTAGTTTCTAGTATTCTTGAAATTTATGGCCTGTGGCAGATGATGGTGCTTATATGACCAATGCTAATCTCCCTCCAAAAACTAAATAAAGTTCTGCCTATCAGTGTCTGTATTATAACAATAACAACAATAATAATAAAGTTGGAAGGGACCTTGCAGGTCATCTAGTCCAACCCCCTGCTCAGGCAGGAAATCCTATACTATTTCAGACAAATGGCTGTCCAATCTCTTCTTAAAAACTTCCAGTGTTGGAGCATTCACAGCTTCTGGAGGCAGGTTGTTCCACTGATTAATTGTTCTAACTGTCAGGAAATTTCTCCTTAGTTCTAGGTTGCTTCTCTCTTTGGTTAGTTTCCATCATTGCTTCTTGTCCTGCCTTCAGGTGCTTTTGAGAATAGTATGGGAGACCTTCAAGATGTTCTGGGGTTATAGACTGCGGTGAGAAAACAAAAATCACCTCAGAAGAAGACAACAGCAAACTCTATTCATATTGCCGCCATGGAAGTCCGTCATCAAAGTATCTATGGAATCACCAGGTATCAAGTTCAGTTGGAGGAAGTCTTAACTTTTTAACTACTACAGTATAAGCTTGTATCTCCTAAAGATGCTTTTTTCAAGAGGCAACTGGACTTTCTTGTTTTTCTTTGAAGATGTGAAACAAGAGGAAAAACAAGAAAGTCCAGTTCCCTCTTGAAAAAAACCACTTTTGGGGCAACCATGACCTGGGTGACTGAGAATCTCCATAAGCTTGTATCTCCTACTTGCTATTAATTTGCGGTTCCATCTTGTTAGTTTTCTATAAATAGGAAATGCTGTCAGGAATAATTTGGGATTTGCAGTTTTTGAACAAGAATGTGTAGCTATGAAATGTGTAGCTCAGTATAAACCTATTGCAATTTCCTGAACTTATAGTTATGGTTGTTTTCTGGTCTGTTGTTGATGGAAGTAGTTTACAGATTTTTTTTTAATAAAATAAGACCTGGTAAGAAATCGTCATCAATCGTCATCTCCAACTTTATGTACTCTATGACAGGTGGGGGAAATACAACAGGAAACAATGCATTAAATAATGAAAGAGGCTGAGTTTACATGTTAGCTGGCAAGAAAAAGGGGTGCATCTGAAGAGAGGAGGAAAACAAGGGAATGAAACTAGAAGGCAGAATAGAACAATCAGCAAAGTTTTCCTCATACAAGTTGTTGTAATTGTAAATTTTCTTAAAATAACTTCTGACTTTTTAAACATAACCTTATCTTTTTTTCAAATAAAAATTGTTTCTCAAATAAATCCTCAACAAATAAGCAAGATTTAATGCAGATTTTTGTCCAGAGAAAGATGGATCTGTCCTATGCTGCCATCCATGAAACAAAATTTCTCCTTGTAGGCATTTGGATTTTATTTATAGCCCCCACACAGGTAGTTATATTTTTTTCATTTTTTAAGCTATCTTGGGAATTGCTGGAAAGTTGGTTTTTATGTACAAGTTCTAAAATGGAGTTCTACTGTACAACAAATTCAGGTTGGCAGATTGTGAGTCCCATTGAATGAAGTCAAACTTAATATCATTTGACTGTTCTGCTAGAGCATTTTTCTCGATCAGAAGTTGTAATTGTGGTATATGATGGAACACTGAAATCTGTTGATAGCTTCCCTTTTTTCTCTGTTATCTAGGCCAGGTTGTGTGTTCCGTGTTCAAAATAGCAAATTAGAGAGAACTGATTGAATTCTGGGACTCAAACTATAGGGAAAAATCACATAATCTTATACTGTTATAATGTCCTTTTATAGCTGGAAGTTAAATGTTTCCTAGATGCCATGAATAAATCACAAAAGAATTATGAATCTAGAAAAAAGGAATATAAAATAAACCTCACAGAAAAGATTGAGTCACAACATTTGTTCAAAGAGCATTTTTCTTCTATCAGGGTGGAACTGCTACATATATAGGACATAATATGCACCTATTGATAATGTATTTTCTTCTGTGGAATTGTTTCTAAATCATATTAGAATGGTTGGAATGGCATAACACACATCCAGAAATCTATATAATCAAATGGCAGCTGCAGTGTGAATGAGGCATTAGGTGATGTATTTTTCTTTATCTTGCGAGGAAAGAGATAGAAATAGATGCACCCAAGAGGCTAAGCACAACTGATTATCTTACAGCAGCCACAGCAAACAGATGAGCTAAAGTTTTGTGGACAATTATATGGGAACAATGGATAAAAATAGCAAAGAAAGAATAAGCTGCAGCTGCAGCTCATAAGGAAAAATTATGCTGGGAATTGCAAGCTTCTGTTATTACCTGAATGAATATGTCCAACTGGTTAATATGATTTTTTTGCTGGTGCATCATAACTTAATGAGCAGCAATATTACAGCAGTCCTCTGATTTCAACACAGATATTGGACATTCATTTCTGGTTGACTGACACCTCCTCCATTGTTTAATCACTGAATTATTATGCAGGTTATCTACCCCTAATGTTTCAGTGACTGATTCCTGACAGCTAGTGTAGAGTTATACGGTTGCTTTGAAGCCTTTTGCTTCAAAGTGATTGTTTCTAATTATTTTCCCTTTTATATACCCCCCCTTCACTTTTTAAAGAGGTTTGTTTCAATAAATTTCCTTTTTTTTCTTAAGTGGCATTCTCCAATTAACTACCTGTCTGAATATATACAATTAGCTCCCCTACAGCATGTACACATGCTACAGTCCCAAACAGCAGTATATGGAGTGGCATTAGATAATAACCCAGAACTGGTACATAGTTCTAAAAAAAGCCTGATATATTGCTCAGTGGAATTGGAACTGTAATTCTGTCTTGATAGTGCTTAAACAGCTGCCTTAATTACTGTACTAGTAAATTCTGAGCAATATAGACTACTAGAAAGTTTATTTTCAATGCCTATGTGAATTGGAATTGGATACCTAAGGGCTCATTGATCTAGGACTGTATTTATTTATTTATTTTAGAATATTTATATGGCTGTCACACTTGCAAATAGCAATTCTGGGTCTTATCTATGCTTCAAAACCTCAAAACAAAAAACCAATGGTCACATAACTCTGTAACCAAGGCAACCACAATACTAAATCATGTATATAAAAATCATTTCAGGATGGATTCACACAATATTCTGGGCCGAAGCCTGCATGAAAAACCAAATTTTCTAGGCCTTACAGGGCCATTTGGATCTTGGGGGGAGTGTGGGGCAGATGTTCAATAGGGCAGGCATTACAACAGAGAAGGCATGTCTCTGAGGTCCCGCTAAATGATACTGTTTTGATACATGGGATTTGAATTTTGCCCAACTGTTGGATCTTAGGGGACAAGTAGAGTAATTGGAGGCAAATGATACTGCAAATAACCCCACCTGTGCAATGAAGAATTTTTGGAAATGATTAGCCTCTTGAATTGCACTTGAAGCCTACAGAAGCCAGTGTAACTCCCAAAGTAGTAGTGTTATGTAGGTGTGCTGTGATACATGTATCTATAACAATCCATGCCATCGTATTCTGGATCAATTACAGTTTCTTAAGGGCAGCCCTGGTGTATTATGCATTGTGATAGTTCAAATGGAAAGTGACAAAAGTATGAATGACTGTGAGTAGGATCTCCTGATCCAGAAAACGGTGCAGTTGGCATACAAAATGGATCTGCACAGAGGTCCTCTTGGCCGCAGCTGCCACCTACTCTTCTATCAGGAGCTCAGTGTCCAAATTGCACACCAGTTCGTCTGGAAGAGTTCCATTCAGTCCAAAACTAACTATGGAGAGTTTCAGAATCAGGGGACTCCAAAACCACAACCACCTGGTCTTGCTTGGATTAAGCCAAAGTATGTTTTTCTCTATCCAGAAACTCATAGCTTCTAGAACCTGGAAAAGAACCATAGTGATGTTGCTTGGTTGGACCAGAGTAGAAATGTATTACTCGATATCAAGTACCATATTAATACTATACTTCATACCAATGATGATATCACCCACCAGTTCCATGTAGATTTTAAGAGTTTCACATCAATATACCTATTTAATAAGAGTTTCTTCAGAGATCTCTATTGTGCAGTCATTACAGCAAGAATCTGGCAGACAGGGAAGACAATAGCCATATGTTGCACTGCAGCCTGAAGCTGATTAGAGAATTTAGGACAAAGATTTGTGGACAAGAATTTAAAGTAATACTTTATGTACTTTAAAGCACAGTAGTGGATTCATTGATGTTGGTCCAAACTGATCTTAGGGAATGCCATTTCTCATCCTAATTTACAGTCCATTGAATGAAACTGTGCTGGCTTGTAAAAGGTGATGTTTGGATTTGCTCTATATATGTTTAAAAATAATTAACAACAGCAAAAAAAGAAGTATATGTATTAGCACACAAACAAATATGTATGTCTGTGATGTGTATTTGTGTGTGGATATATTTGAATTGGAAAGGTGTATATAACTAGAAGAAATTTGTAAGATTCCCCTTCAACCATTTTGGCTTTATTCTACCACTGCCATCCCAGGCAGGATTCCTGTAACCAATGTGTCCACAATATGGTGAGGAAAGTCAAGATGGTAGCCATGATGGCGAAATTGAAGCTCCACCTGTTTTTTATGTACAACATTTAGACCACAATCTTTGGATAACCCTGTCTTACATGGACGCTTTGATATCATTCCAGATACTTTGTGGTAGGCTCGCCTGAAGTTGGATGTTACAATATTAACTACTCAGATCATCATGCACATACTTCTTAACTGGTTCTACAATAAACTCAATGATTTTCAGATAAGTTCAAACTACAGCTCTAGAATTCAGGTCATGTTGTCACAAATTCCAAGAGAGGAAGTCCCAAACATCCAGAGCAGATCTAGGGCCATAGATCAGATGTGGCCAACCAAGCAGCCCACAGCTTTGTGAAAACTCAATAAATATTAATTATACGTTTTTAGGGGGAAATGATCTGTACAAAGATATTCTCAATACGACTGTGGTAAATGAATGAATCAAAAAGATCAATTCCTATGATTTATATGTCTCCAAATCATCAGCAGTCATACCTCTGTGTAATGCTATAATAGATGGAGATTTTTTTTAAAAAAAATTAGCCCCAACCCTTGTTGCTATAACATTCTGACCACCCTTCCTTCCTAAACATACACCTAGTATTAGTTTTAGAGTAGCTTTGCTGATAAGGAGAAAAGATATATTGTAGTTTCCATAAGAAAGAAAAAAAGGGGGAAAATGAGCTGACAATAAAGATAGCCTTAACAAATCATCAGAGACAATTCTGGGAAGAAGAAAAGAAGAAAACTGGAATGGAAACAATAATCAGTAACTTAAATAGCTCTGGCTTCTGAAAATGTATGCTTTATTAAAACAACGATATGGGGTTGGTACAGTAAATCTGAGCTGGATTTGGCAGTATTTATATTGACTAAGGCTTTAGTAGTTCAAGGACACATCCAAGTTTGCTGTTGTTGGGCATGATCTGAAGAAGAGTGCCAGAAAGGGAGACAAAATCTCAGGATCTCACCTGCTCAACATAGAAGGCTGTCAGAGGATGAAAGCTGAAAGGTTGAATACCCCTTCCCCTCAAAAGCTGGCTGCCAATCTGACTGACAGGGAAAATTGCACCAATCTCTGTAAACTCTAAAATTAAGAAGTAAACAGAGATAAAATAATGCATACATAAGCTAGGTTCATATGATAATTTACAAATATTCATACTTAAGGTTGTTAATTTAGACTGTCTTGAGTACAGGGAAAAAACCCTCTTGCCTTGCAGTTTAATTTATCAACTTATCAACTAAGTTTTATCAGATGAGTGGAATTTGTAATGAAATGAAGTGCAATTAGTTTCCTGACAAATAAAGCTCAGAAATTGAAACTGCTCATGCTTCTTACTTTAATATACTCTTTAGAAACGCAACTGATGAACTTCCGGTTCCGGTCGCAGCGCCCGCGGACGTGCAGAGAATTCGTTCTCTTGGCCGTCCGGTTTCCCCCCGCCGGTAGACCCTGGATAGGGTCGAAAGGAGGGCACTCGTTGATCGCGGAGGGAGCGGCAGCTCCCTCTGCGGTCCGAGAAAACCACCTTTGGGCCGACGGGGAAAAGATCGGCCAGTAACATGGCCGATCACTCAGCTGCTCCAGCCGAAAGTCACAGCAACATCTAAGCAAAAAGAACCACCGTGGAAGATCCGGGTGAGACCTTTCCTTCCTTCTTGTTAATTTACCTTTTTCCCTGCTAACAGCTTTAAAAACTATTTCCCTATTTTGAGAAAGCAGCGTTTGATTACTGGGAAAAACGGGCTTTGGAAAAACAATTATTGTTTTTTTTTACTATTTTATTTTGTCTACATAAGCAGTTGGAACTCGAGCATCCGGGTTATTGTGACTTTCTCTTTTGGCTTGTTTATCTTCAGTTTAGGTGAAAATCCTTAGGGAGGGGGTGGAATGTTCTTTTTTTCTCCCCCCCCTCCTGAACAGTACTGCCTGAAAAACTTTTTGCTCTCTGGGCGGACTTATGTAGATTCTTTTGGATACAATGCATCCTGGGACTTGGCATGAAGCCCAGAAATTTTGACTGATACAATGTAACTTGCTCCATTTGAACTCCCACTTCCTGATTTTGGCGTGATGCCCAGACTGGATTACAACATAACAACTGACTGCCAGTTTTTATCTCTGTGCTGGACTTGACTATTGGTTTTATTTTCTCTATCTTTCTTTGGAAATATATTTTATATATTTTATATTTTATAACGCTGCAATCTATTCGTTAAGCTGAATTTCTTTAAAAAAAAAAGAAGATGGCCTACTCACAGATTAATTATGGACTTATATTAGAAAAAATCTTGGAAACGAGACTGGAACTTAAAGAACATATTAGATCGCTTAGTTTCAAGGAGGACTCAGAATTAAAAATTGAAGCTCAACCTTTGATTGACTATGATACACAATCAGATCTACAACTTAATGAGATGGATGGAATACAGTTACAATCTATTGAATCTACTGAATTTATTGAAGAGGAAGAGGACACATCCTACATGATGGATTTCTTTGATGATCAAAGGCAGAACTCAACTAAAACATTTACAACTTTAAAAGCAACAGGATTGGACTTCCAAATACGAGGCACAAAAAACGTTGACAACATGACAGTACAGACAACACTGGATAAAAGGGAAAAAGAATATGATTGGACTCAATGGTGGGAAAAGGCCTTTAGCCAGTTACTAAGATGGGAGGATTTAGAGGCCCTGTTGTGGAAACCTACCTGGCACAAAAAGAAAGCTAGAATTAGATTTAAAAATAAGAGTTAAAATTTTATTTGATGGGTAAAAAGGGCTTATGGACGTTGATTGAACTAATATTTTTGAGATCTTTAAGGTTACTTTGGTATGAGTCAACACTAGATTTAAATTATGGATTTGATTATGATTTGGAATGGCAATAAGAAAAATTGGAAAATTTATAATTAAAGGAGTTAGATTGAGATTGAGACTGGTGAAATATTATTGATATTTTTATTTATAAGAATTGAATGGTAATTAGTGAGGTATTAAATGGATTAAATTGAAACAATTGAGGAATCTTTTAGGGACGTGGATTGATCTATGAAAATATTGGATAGAATATATGAAATAGAATATAGTTGAGAAATATTAAGATATAATAGTTATATTACTTGTTTATGATAGAAATAATTATTGTCCTATTATTATTATTATAATGTTATTATATTACTATGTCTAATGCAATAGTTTTAAAATATATAAATTCATGTTTATTTACATAATATGTATGTGAAATAGAATAAGAGATATAATTTGATTGAGAAGTATAAATTGAAATTGGAATAATAGATAGAGGTGAGAAACAATTTATATTTTAGGAATGCTCGAATTGTATACCATAAGAGGGAACTTTTAAAGTAGTAGTTTAAATTGTATATGTATGACTGTATTTTTTGTTGTGTTCTATGGAGTGCCCTATCTCCACGATGTGTTATAAGCACTTGGCTGTAAAACAAACAAAAACTAATAAAACTTGTTATGGAAAAAAAAAAAAGAAACGCAACTGATAAGATCCTGAAGTGATGTCTTGTACTGAATTTCTAACAAATCCTAAGTGTCCACAGGCTGCTCTGATCATATCCCTCATCTTTTTCCTTTCCCGATTTCCCATAATACATTTGCTATTTTATTATTTGCATCTCTTGCAAGACTGAAATAATTCTGATTTCAAACTTAGGGCAAACATTTATATTTAAAAGAAAAGAAGTCCTTTGATTTATGAAGAGAATATTTCAAATTTCTCGGAGGATCTCGGAGTCCTAGTGGACAATCACTTAAATATGAGCCAGCAGTGTGCTGCAGCTGCCAAAAAAGCCAATACAGTGCTGGGCTGCATTAACAGAGGGATAGAATCAAGATCACGTGAAGTATTAATACCACTTTACAATGCCTTGGTAAGGCCACACTTGGAATACTGCATCCAGTTTTGGTCACCACGATGGAAAAAAGATGTTGAGACTCTAGAAAGAGTGCAGAGAAGGGCAACAAAGATGATTGGGGGGGAGGCTAAGCATATCAGAAACGTTTGCTGGAATTGGGTATGTCTAGTTTAATGAAAAGAAGGACTAGGGGGTGACATGATAGCAGTATTCCAATATCTCAGGGGCTGCCACAAAGAAGGGAGTCAAGCTATTCTCCAAGGCGCCTGAGGCAGGACAAGAAGTAATGGATGGAAACCAGTCAAGGAAAGAAGCAACCTGGAACTGAGGAGAAACTTCCTGACAGTTAGAACAATTAACCAGTGGAACAACCTGCCTCCAGAAGTGGTGAATGCTCCAACACTGGAAGTTTTTAAGAAGAGACTGGACAGCCATTTGTCTGAAATGGTATAGGGTTTCCTGCCTGAGCAGGGGGTTGGACTCGATGACCTCCAAGGTCCCTTCCAACTTTATTATTATTATTATTATAAATTTAGCAATATTATTTAGTATGGTTATTTAGTATGAGCAAGCTGAAAAGCAGCCTGGAACATCAATAAAATCATCTTCTGAAAAGGAACAATGAATATTTGCATATGGATAATTTAGAGCAGAACCAATATTACCATCAATCTACCATCAACCTAGCAATATATTCATTACACATAATCTAATAATAGAGAAAAACAGGCATGATTCACTTCCTTCCTCATACCATTTCCTCTAGTAATGATGATCCATTATAGGAATTCCCAAAAACAATTGAAATTAATGTCTTGTAAATCCAAGCCAACCAATTATTCACCTTGCTTATTTGTAAGGAATTCTCATTGTTCACAACTGGATAAACGAACCTTTTCTTTGACTTAATCTGGAACCCCCTCCCATTGTAATCTATAGCCCTGGTACTTCTTGACAGCCTCCTTTTAAAATGATAATCAAGTTTGGCATGGTTACTTTGGTTCAGGTTTCTGATTGTTTTATAATTACTTGTTGTGTATGGTAAGCTACCCAGTGTCTCTTGGAGTGTGCAGCTATCATTAAACAAACAAACAAACAAACAAGAACTTGAATAGTTTCTATACTAGACCAAGTCAGCCCCAGCCTATTTTCTTACAAACTAATGTTTTTATGTTGTCATCTGTGGTTCATAAATTTTACTATGCTTTATCTGTCTTCATTGGTTTAGTAGATGATGGCTGGGAAATATTCTGGGAATATTTTTCAAATTGATCCTAAAATGGCTGATATTATTATATAACATGTTTCATTCATGTCTCTAGTAAATATAGTCTATCTGTAATGAAGAGCTAAAATCTCATTTTAAATTTACTTCCAATTCTGTAACGCACACACCCCTCCAAATCAAAACTGATCAAAGATGGATTATACTTTGAAAGAGATCCAGGGGATCCACTTCTTGGGCTATCAAGTTCAAAATAATAACCTTCGAAAAGCTTTGGGTGATAGCAAAAGGGATTTTATTTTAGTTTTTTAAAAATAAGCATGTGATGCCAACATACCATATTTAGCATCCATTTCTGGAAGGCTAACACCTTCTAGCTATTGATAAATATAATATTTTACCATTGACATTAAGCATGCAAAGAGTTATAAAGAATTTGACTTGACTAAATTCTCCCATTCATTATTAGATCAAGTTTATCACTATTTCCAGAGATGGATCATAAGGATACATGCTCATTAATTACAGCTAGAGATTTTACTAATTTATCCATATAATTTGTTACCCATTTTTCAGTGTTCCTACAAACATTCCAAAATTGTATACAAAACATATTATAGTGTCAGCAAAAACTCTTGCATTAAAAGCAATACCATTTATGAATATTAAACTATGTTATTATACCAATATTAAGAAAGTAATAAAATTATGTCTTATTATAATCAGGTCTTCAACAATGCTTGAGCAAGTTAGTCTTTGTTCATTTGAAAGAATTCCAATTCCTATTTATTTATTACAAGTACTTTTATGTTGCTTTAACCAAAAAAATGTAAGTAGTTTATAAAAATAGTATTACAATAGTGTTTTCAAAGCATTTTATACTCAAATGCACACATAGATATCTTCAGGCTCCTACTACTTTTGTCAAACTGATGAAAGAGGCATTGTACTGTTGCATCAAGTTCTATGCATTGTGGATATCCATGCAACATCATGAAAATGTGCAAAATAGGAAGGGATTGTATTGTGATGATGCAACACTGCTCCGGTCAGATGGATGCCTCTGATTATGCCTATGAATGCTACTCTGTGTGTGTATGTGCACATGCACATGTGCATATAGACATCATGACCCATTTAACATCAAGAATAAAAATAGAGCAAGATAAGCAGCACCTATATACATTCTGGGTACATACTTCACTGTCTCCTCAGTCCTCAAATGCCCACTTAAAAGATTTTAATAAGCTTCTGAATATTAACCATGAAGATGATGAACTTTTTTCCTGGAGGTAATTAGTTTCACAGGGAATTCCCTGCAAGGAATGCTTCTTTTCAAGTACTCCAGTGCCACACTACCCAAGGAGCAAAAACTTTTAGCATGCACTCTCTATCAACTTCCTTGAGTGGCCAGATTCTATATGGAGCAAGAAGTACTCAGGACCAAAACCAATTTCTGCATGGATGGATCTACTGTAGCCTGCATCTCCTGGATTAATGGACCCATTAACAGAATGAATATGCATTTAAAAGATATTTTGAGTGTAAATGTATTTTCCTCATAGTTTTGAGAAGATACAAAATAAGCAATTAAGTATCAATAAAGTAAACCTTTGTGTAGATTTTTTAAAATTACAGATTAGTATAATTGGAAAGTAGGGACTTTATCCAAAGACATGCAAATTTGTCACAAAATGGAAAGAGAAGGAATTTTCCATCCCTGCAAACATCTCCATTTTCAGAGGCAAACAATAAGAAACTTTCAACATAATGCTTTGTAAGCTATAAATACCAAGTGGTGTATAAATATGAATGGAACTTGGGATGTTTAAAAATAACATTTGGCAAATTTTTGGCTATCTTGCCTTTACTAGTTTGGATTACTTCTGTGAAATAGAATGTGTTCACTTTAGGATGAGTGTCAATGAGGCCACAACCTAACTAAAGCTTATACAATGGGTGGACCTGAGGCAATATCCATTTTGCTGGCAGCTGTCATATTCTAGTGCTTGGCATTGTATGGATATTGGCAGAATGCTGCATAATTCGTTGTTAGTTGTCATAGACTGTCAAATCTGTGGAAGGTGCTGCATACAGAATTACAGAATTAATAGAGACAAAGCTATGAGATTTTCAACATATGGAATGTTTATGAAATTTCTCCATTTTACTATGCTGGAGTTTCAGTGCCAGGTGAAGCTTTTCATTTCCTTTGCTTGTCCAGATGTTTTAATGTAACACACTTTAGGGTTCACTTACTGTAGGTTTTAATTTATACTTGTTTAATCTGATTCAGTTTTATTTGCCACAGTATTTTAGATAATTTCAATCTTGCTTGAGCTTTTAAAAACTTTTTTCTGCAACCTTACCTGCTTTTATCCAGAAATTAGAACTTTCTTATTTCAAGACAACTGACATCTTCTTCCTGATTGTAGGTCTAGACAATCATGAAGATTGTCAGATGACGTTCTGCTGTATATGCTGTGACATGGAGATGTTCATCTTGTAATTACTCACTGTTGAGTCTTCTTCATGATGGCTCTTGTTCTCTGAAATTGTTCATCAGTTCTGGAAGGATGATAGGGGTGATGGAAGGATTAATTCTGTCAGGATTGGGGGGGGGATGTTGAAAGGATTATATTTCTTTGCAGTCATCTGGTCATTAGCACTCTCCCTGAGAGCTCTTGGGGGTTTATCTGTGCCTTCAGGGTCCCCTATATCTTGGAAATGCTGAAAGGACTGCCTTGTAGAAAGGAGATAGGTAGTGTCCTATCCCTCTCTTCTGTTCTTATTACCTAGAAATTATTTTCACAATACCAATGGCTTGACTCGCCATAGCTTTTCAGTGTGATTTCAAGATTCAACAACCAAAATAGGCCTTCATTTCTCAGTCCAATCATACCATCCCGATTTGCCTATCCCTTTGTTATAGAGGTTGATGCTTCCATTGTATTCCAAGAGCTGGATCATAGTCATTCTGTTGTTTCCAAACAAACCTCTAACGTATACATTCTATTTCCCCAGCTTTTGCCAGACAGATAAATTGATGATATATTTAACATTATGATATATTTGACATCAAGAACCTGGAGCATCTTTAGACTTCTCATAAACTCACCTAATTTCAGGTGAGGTGTGCAAAGTTTTGTCTTATTTTTGACACCCAAGGATACAGAATAAGTAAGCTGATGCTAGTCACAAAACCAGAATTTCTTCTAGTTTTCATATTGTATCATGAAAACCTTGCCCTTTTTATAATACCTTCCACTCTCTGTGAAACTCTGGAACTTGGAAAGGTGATTTCTTCCTTACCTGACCAGGTCTGCATCCAGCAACAGCAAAACCTTTATATGTAGGTTAGAATGCATGACCTTCATGATTTTTTTGCCATTTTCTTTCCCTTTTTCCTAGAAGCAAAAATGGCACCACCATAGCTTGGTATTCCTCTTTTCTCTGGTGAGGAAAATCTGAAACTCTGTGACGACTAAATCTGCAACTGGATCGCTAGCTTCAGTGATCCACACCTAATAAAATTAGAGTGTGAAATTGATTGGAGAATGGTGATTTTATAACCAAGCCATACTTTTAATTTAATTTCTGGGTAAATCTACAGGTTTTCAGTTGATTAATGTACTTCTAAAAATCAATAATGAGAGCATATGGAGCCTACAAATATACTACTCTGACTTATGAAGCCACAAGCTCTTTCTGACCTCTATTCTCCCACACCATGTATTGATGTATGCTTTATTTTTCATGCTTTGAACATTTTTAATACAAGGCCATACCGAGGCCTCTGAGGATGAACAAGGGTTTGGCAAGTGATGAAGCTTATAGGACACATACTTCTGTGCAATGTTGCAAAGCAAGAACAAAAGGATTACTAAGAAATGGATGCTTGTGATGTCACATCAATGTAGCAAGCTTACTTAGCAGCAAGGGCATTCAGAGGAAGTAGTAATCCACGTTGTGCCTCATACTTGTCTGGTGACGGTGATAGGAAAAGCATAGCTATCCAACCATCAATTTTTTTCTCAGCGTTGTCCTTAGATACTTTGGAGGGGAAAAAAACCAGCTACCTTCCTTTCAAGCATAAACCCCCCACTGTTCTTTTATTGCCCGCAATGTTTTTATTAGCATGTAGTGAAAACAAAATGTTGCATGGATGTATTGTATATATTAATCTTCAGTCTTTAAATATCTGTAGCTGCTGTCTTTTGGCTATTAGGTTTTAGATAGCTCTTTTAATTCTTAACATAGAACCAACCTTGAAATTTTCTATGTATTTGATATGAACTGCTTTCCTTTACGAATTTATGAGCCACCTAGTGGAGTTAATTTTTGTCATTATCAGACGTTCTCGTAGCAGAATGTCTTTATCCATTAAAAAATGCACTGTAGAAGATGGATGTCTTCCTATCCATTTTGTCATGGACAGCAACATCCACTCAGTTTAATGTTAAGTTTCTTTGTGAAGAACTATTCTGTTTCTATGATATTCACTTTGGAGTAAGCATTTAAAATACCTGAATAAACTTGCAGTTACAGAAATTAAATAATAATTACATGAAAATGCAAAAAGATTTATTATAATACTATTCTTTATGTATACCTCAGCCCCAAAGTGGTTTTTGAATTAGCTCAGTAAATGGCTGATCAGCAACTTCATGGGGCATTTTCAGGTGAGGCGTTATTCAAGTTATTATTTTGCCTCATTTAAGGAAAGTTACATGTTCTTCCATCACTTTTTTTTTGCTTCTTATTCTTTTTGCATATATACACAATGTTGCATATGCACATACCGTTCAGAAGGAAAACATGAATGAGTTGCAAATTATAATTATATGTGCAGCACTAGGAGCTGTCCATCTGGAAGTATCTACAGAAATATGTTGAATTAAGGTACCCATTTGGAATCAATTTGTTTTTACTTATTCAGCTATTTTTTGGTTTAATTATAGCAGTTTTAAAAATGCAGTATTACCTTGTGGCTCCATTTTGGACATGAATTATTTCACATATTAATTCATTATAAAGCACTCATAGATTTTTTTAAATGAATATCTTTTGAACTGTAGTTTGAAATGAATTAATAGATGAGAAAATTGATATTGTGTACTTTCATAGTTATCAACGGGTTGATACTACATGGCCAAAAGATACTCAATTACAATAACATGACAATATCAACTCTCTTATATTCACAAGAGTATTCTACCTCTGAAAGATTTCTTTGAAGGACTAAATTTCTAATTATGGATTGCATATACTCATTTATATGCTTACTTTTTATATTAATTGGGCTGTTAATTGAATTGCACATATATAGTTATATCTAATCTATTCTATATCGATAACTATATCTTCATTTACATCTATTTGTATCTACATGGCTGCCAATCCCATTACTTAGAGTGGCTTACAACATATCATCTAAATCTTAATTGTTTTCTTTTGACTTCAGCTAATTGGTGGAATGAGGTATAAGTCATGAAAAGAAGGTCAGTATTATTTAGTGACAAAAGCTTCACCTTCCACTGAATCCCACTGAAGCCATGTGAGAAGTTTCTGCTGAAAGATTCCCCTCATTAGCACAGATTTCATCATTGCATATTACAATGTACTTTGTTTTAAAAAAAATAGAAATAAGAGACAGAGATAACAAAGGCTTTTTAATATTGAGAATCATTGATCCCAGTTTGACAGGTATGAATCACAACTGAACTTGGAAACAGGAGAAAAGGGCTGATGAAATAGACAGACAGACAGATAGACAGAGTTTATTATGGTCACAGATCAGATTTGAAAATAAAACACATTAAAAATAAAATAAGAATGAAAACAAAAAACAGGATAAGAATGTTACAATTGGTAACAGATTCATCAGTGGCAATTAGACTGTCTAATTTTACAGCAATCTAATAGAATTTGGTTTCATTCAAGGCTAATCTGACCTTTATGTTAAAAAGATAATAATTTCCCAGATGTTTTTTCAGGTAAGGAGGTATAAGGTGGGTCCTAGGATCCTTATAGACAGCACAATATAACAGGACATGTGAAACATAATGAAAGGTAATTTTATGAAAAGTGAATCTGCATTAAAGTTAAAGGTTATACCCCCCAAAAAAAAAATCCTCTCTAGATTGCACTCTCTACCTATAGAAAGCACATTTGAAGTGAATCATGGTGTGTTTAAGTTGATTGAGATATTAGCCAATTATCTAGAAATATCACTAGACCTAGCTAAAGATTTGTTTCCAAGTTGTTAGTGGGCTCCAAAAAGTGTTTTTTGGTGAGGGCATAGGGCTGCTTCTAGTATTATTTTTAAGATATGTCAATTCCTATACCTGAATATACAAATGTATGAAAATTTGTGATGACTTTGAATAAGGTTTGTAAAAATGGACATCTTTCCCAAAAAACACATTTCCACTTTGCCTATATTACTAAGTATAGAACTGTGAACTTAGGACACCATCCAGCTGAAAAGCTAATTTATGACAGTAAAATTGTAAGCACACTTTTAAAATTAAAGTTTACTTTTCATTTTGACAAGAGTGTTACTATTGGTGCAAATATATGTATCACATTATTTAATGCAGCTGAGAAATAAGTGGTGAAAAAAAATTGCAAGTACCACTGAAATGTACACAAAATAATACATCCTGTAATATATTTTTGACATTATAAATTTGTACTAAATATTATTAAACTGATGTCAACTGTCCAGTTGGCATTTCCAGAAAAAGAAACTCCTAGGACATGATTTTACCAAGAGTATGATACTTTACTGAAAATATACATTGGCACAGAAGAAGCGAAACCAGCTCTGATTTTCCCCGCTCAAAGGTTTGCTTAGTTAAACAATGGACTCCCTCATTCCCACCCACCGGGTGTTCAACTTATCCAATAGTAACATTTCTTCTTGTTATGGAAACAGTCCACTTCTCCATCGAGCACCTGCATTAATGATCTTGGCTCTCAGAAGTCTTGGTTGCTTATATACTCCTCCTCCCCCTTTTGCATTCCATTCCATTGTCAAGCTATGAGCGAGGGAGAAAGGGCGAATCAGTCTTGACAACTGACACAAAATTTTTAATAGGACATAAGTATTTTTATATATAGTTAATGTTATTGTTTGTTAATGTTATTCATCACAAAGTATTCATCATCTTTCCAAGGAGTCAATTTTTAAAATTATTGTTATTTAAATGCTAAAAGAGAATATCTATCTATCTATCTATCTATCTATCTATCTATCTATCTATCTATCTATCTATCTATCTATCTATCTATCTATCTATCTATCTATCTATCTATCTATCTATCTATCTATCTATCTATCTATCTAGCTAGCTAGCTAGCTAGCTATCTAGCTATCTAGCTATCTATCTAGCTAGCTAGCTAGCTATCTAGCTATCTAGCTATCTATCTAGCTAGCTAGCTAGCTAGCTAGCTAGCTAATTTAACCTATCTTCCTCACAGAGGGAAATAGTATCTGGAAATAGTAATTGAAGTGTTCAAAACAGACAAATGAAGAATTATTCTGTCTTCACTGTGGTATTTCATTAATCTAATATAGAGTGATGAATGAAAATATATTCATCATATGTATACTATATTGTGGATGAAAAAAATAATTCTTTTAGCCTGTAAGAAAAATAGGTTTCAGGACTAGCTGAATTGTGCTTTCAGTGATGTCACAGAACTTGTGATATTTTGTCTACCATTCCATAAAGAAACATAGGCAGTGGTGGTCCTTCAGTTGTTGCTTAACTACCCTTCAAAACATCTCTGATTATTCTTCATGTTGATTAGAGATACTGTCTATAGGTAGTCCTTGACTTACAACCATTCATTCACTATTCAGAGTTACAATGGTGCTGAAAAAAATTACTCTTGCACTTATGACACTTATGACAGTATCTCTGTGGTCATGCGATCAAAATTCAGGAACTTGGCAACTGGCATGTATTTATGATGGTTGCAGCCTCCTAGGGTCATGTGATTGCCATTTGCAGCCTTCCCAGGGGGCTTCTAACATGCAATGTCAATGGGGAATCTGGATTTGCTTAACAAACATATGATTCTTTTCATAATGCCAGTGATTCACTTAATGACCATAGTAAAAAGGGTAAGATGGAACGTGACATGCTTAATGACCACCTTGCTTAGCAATGGAAGTTCCAGCCCCAATTGTGTTGTAAGTTGAAAACTAGCTGTATAATTCTTCTCCTCCGTTGCAAGAGCTGATATTCATTTTAACACAGTTATGTATAGTTGCTTTGTATAAACAAATTGTCAGGAAAATCTTTTAATTTCAAGTAACTCTGGAATAGATAACATTGTACTGCCACAAATATAATCAGCAGAAGGCTTCTTATCTAGTAGCTGACTAAATAAAAATATTATTGCAGTTTAGCAATGGCCTGCTAATTAAGGAAATTTGTAACAAAATGAAGAACTTCCAACTTAAAATCTTTTGAAAAGAACATAAAATTATGGTTATAAAATTTTCTTTTGTGAAAATAATTTGACTCTTGGGTTCTATAATCTCCTTAATAAGATACCCAGCTATGTAAAATATTGATCAAAATAGCACAGAAGCAATGAGCTAAAAACAGAAACATTTATCCCTTTTTTCCAATTATCCCACAGGCATATTACGAACTACTAACAAATATTGATGGAAATCACCAATACATTTTATTATAGCTTTTAGAAGGCAATCATCCTTCTGAATAATTCTTTTTACAAATTGTTGTCCTATTCCATTAAATCATGTTATAGCCCCTAAAGCAACAATTATGCTGTACATGTTCAGGTTTTATTATAAAACTACAAACCAGATTTCCTGAAGCTAAAAGCCAGGACAATTGATTGACTTTAAGATTTTTGAGGATTATAGTACTAGAATTTCAATGTCATGTAATGGCTATAATCCAGGACTATTTCCAAAATACTGGGTTTATATATGTCTGCTAATTCACAGTAAAACTACAGACTCCATTTGCAATTACTTCCTTACTTATAATACAGTATCAGGAAAGGAGATCCAAGGACAATTCTATTCTAACTTAAGATAAATTAGTACCTAAAACCTTGATTTGCTTTATTCTTAATAATAGCATTTTTGATTGACTATGTGCAATCTGGTCTATGTTGAATTTTAGCATCCATATTTCTCAAAGACAACCTCTCCCCAACCTGGTCCTTCACATTTTCCAATAGAGTACCCATTGCTGAATAATAGCATTACTTTAGTATTATTCTTTGAATTGAATTATTCTTTCAGAACTAGCAAGTATGTTTACTAATATTTGATGTCCAAGGTATAAAAAAGGCAGAGTGGTTTTAAACTGAGTTCAGTTGCTGGTAACTTTTGTATGGAGATTAGATATATTGCCATGTTTTCTTCTGGATTGTTTGTCTGACTGAGAAGTTTATAGCCCTGGAATTCTTAGGTTGTCTCTCTTCCAAATGCAGATCTTATGAAATAATTGTGATTAGTTTGCTTATTTATTAGATAAAATGATTTCAAGGAAGTAGGTTCAAATACAGTGAGGGAATGGGACTGCCAATATCACATTAAGATTAATTTTAATTTTTATCTTAAAGAACTAATTTGTATGTGTGTGTGTGCCTTTGAGTCATTGTTAACTACTGACAATTGCCTGGACAATTACCTTGCGGTTTTCTTAGTAAGATTTCAGAAGTGGCTTGCTCCTTCCTAAGGCTGAGAAAGTGTGACTGCCCAAAGTCACCCAACTGGCTTCGTGGATAAGGTGGACAAGAACGCATGGTCTCCTGGTTTTTAGCCTAGTGCCTTAACACCTGAACCAAATTGGCTCTCTTAAAGTTCTTTTTAAGAATATTAGTTCTCTTAAAAACCTAATGCTCTTTGTGAAACTATAGCTTTTCCATGGCATAGGAACCTAAAAGAAAAAAAAATGGTGTACTTTTACATTTAATGAGAGATCTAAATAAGGGTACATGAATGTAAGTTTTAACTTAAACCCTATGTGGAATGGGCTTTATTTTTCATTAGTAATCAACACAACTCTTTGAATCCTGTACTGATAAAGAAATGTCACCCAGAAATGGTTACAGGTGCCACTTCAGCTCTCTGTAATTTATATGAAATAAGAACATATAAGAGGACTTATATTAAAATAAGAAAGCTTTTATAGTCTCCCACTTTTCCCTGGAGTTAGAAGGTTTTGTCACATTTTGTATTTCAAAAACATTGAAGGCTTTTTTGTGAAGTGCTGGTTGGAACTAAATTGATGATACTAATTTTGCCCTTTTAAATCACAACAGAATCCATAATCCATTCTCCCTATTTTGAGCTGAACCTTTAATGGTCTGTTTGGGTGCTGAACATTTTTAGAAACAATTTCAAAACTAGAAATTGTATCACTTAGAGTTGTGGTGCATCTCGGCTTGCTATCATGATTCACTTCCTGCCTGTGGCCATCAGTAAAATAAGTTATTGGGTCTCAGCTCAGTTCTCTGAAGCTATCAGTTTAGAGCATGAGAATTGTAACATAAAAAGACATCCTCTGCAGAGGAAATGGGAAGGACTAAGCAAGCATGAAGATCTGAATTATCTGTGCAAGGTATGGCTTAGCCTTAGCCAATTCAAGAAGAAGGTCACCTCTAAAGGCAAAGTTGCAATACCATTTTGCTTGCTAATCACTCCATCAAATGCTAAATAGAATATTCCATTCCTTTTGTTTCATCTAGCATCAGTAGGAATTATTTTACTGCAATAAAGTTTTAAAAGTCATTCTCAAAGTTTCCTATTCACAAACAAAGCTATTTTCTTTTCTAAATAACTTACCAAAGTACCGCTTCACAGTTTGCTGTGAAGATTCGCTTGCCTTAGTTACGTCCTGTACTTATGAGCAATTGACTTTGAGATTTGAACTGCCTGAATAACCTGAGTAAGGCCTATAAGCAATCCCCAAACCACAGTTGTCAGAGGGTGGGAGTGTCAGAAAAATCAAGATGCCGCTCACATAATAGAAGACCCATTCATTTTTATATGTGTCATGCATGTAACACATTTTAAAAAAGGGGATAGAGCTTCAATCAGGCAGTTATGGTTGCCATATTGATTTTTTTACCCTCTCATAGATTTGTCTGCCCCAACCCTCTGCCTTTAAAAAACCCCTTCAGTCCTAATAACTGAAAACCAGCAGCATAATTACTTAAGATTTTATGGAGGGAAACACGTGACAAACAGCAGAACCCTCTAAACAGAGTTTAAAAGTGACAAGGAACCCATCTAACTCCCATTACAAAACATAGGGTAATAAAGCCCTCAGCAATTATAAGACTGCCTACCCAGTTTGGTTTTTAAGAGTAATCCCACCAAGTTAGCTCAAAGATTTAATTCATTCAGCATTCTCTTTCCCACATTGGCTCCTTCCATTCTTCTGGGAAGCCAATTAGTAGGTATTATATAGCAGACCATTCACACCTCCATTTCATATTTCTTCACAACCAGTTTGATTCGCTTTTTTCATTTCATCTAAAAAATTAGACAGCAAAATCTAGCAACATAGTGCACTTACTGCAAAGGTGATATTTTCAAACTCCTGGACAAGAGAATAGCCACAGCAGAAGTGCTATAAATCTAGAAATAGTAATAAGTGTGTACATCTGTGTGTGTATAAATCTTTAATAGCTGCTTGTGGTTGCTATACATAGAGCAGAAATAAGCTTTCTTGGAAGTTATTCTGGCAAGCCAAAATTACTAGTGAATGTAATTGTTACTTGGGAATCTTTCATATTCCAGATAAAATAGGTAATCTTCATTCCTATGTCAGGATTTTTCCTAGATATTTAGCCCTCTTCTTCTTCATGCCTGCCTTTCCAGAAGGTAGCTCCTTCTACCCTGTGAAATGATTAGATAAAGCCTCATCATAAAGTTGTATATGACACTATCTTCAGTATTATCTTCTTGGTTAAGTTTGTTCCTAAGCAAATACTTTGTACCACTTTAATCCATTTTTACAATTGTTCCCCAGTTTCTTCTTTCTTAAAGCAAAATTAAAACATTGTTTTACAATTCCTGAAACATGAACAAGTTGTTCATGGAATATAGATAAAATAAGGACATAAGCTTTTCAGCTGCATTAATGCTTTATTCTCCCCCTTCCCCCTTTTAGGGGGTAAAAACATATGAATGAGAAGCAAGACTGATGGACAACTAACCTCACCAGAATCCTTTATTTCAGCCTTCCCTACTTTTTGTGTCCTTGTTCTTTTATAATGTCCTTGTAAGTCATTCCCCAGGCCAAGTTCAAATCCTTGTGTGACCTATTTTCCCCTTTATCTTATCTCACAATTGTGAGCATGCAACACAAGGGAGATAATCTATGTATGCTGTCTTGAGCACTTTGGGGGAAAGGGTGGGATTAAAAAAAAAGTAAGAAATCAACATGGCAATTTTGTCAAATGGTACATGGAGGCTCAGATCTGAAGTTAGGAAGCCACATGCAGGTGGTTTTCTGGTCTATAGTTTGGCTACAAGAAAGACCACGAGACAATACTGAAATGTTAATTAACAATGAATACATTAAAACATTATTAAGCATGTGATTCAATCCATAAACAGGGCTGTTTTAAAAAGTCATGAACTAAAGATTCTTCCCTTCCAAAAAAGTTTTATTTATAAGAATTGTTACTTTATTTTACCATTATGAAAACTGTATATTTAGAATACCCATGACTGCTTTTAGTTAATATTACCCAGTTTGGTTTTTGGTATACAGGAGCCCATACAAGAAGCGCCACATGGTGGCACTCTGGTTGTGTTCCAATTAATGGCTACTTCCTTTCAAAGACACACATTCCTGATGGTAGAAGCAAAGCAAAGTCATTGTCTCTGTAGAGCATCTGGAGGGCTCTTTGGGAAATGCTTATGTTTGTGTTCTTGGTCTCCCATTGTGCACCTTCTCCTTCAGCCTTCCAGGAAGCTAAAGTCATTTATTTTGGTTGCCAGCACTGGCAGCTGCTAGTGCTGAAAGAGAGCCACAGCAGCACTTTCAGCACTAGTGCTTTTCCAATGTTGAACAACAGGCAATGGCTTTAATGAAGCTCAGAGCCCCTCTGCCTGCCATTTCTTTTATCTCCCAACAAAGCTAGTCCTCTACCACGGACAGAGGAAGGCCTTCTGCTGCCCTTCTGATAGTTGCAGTAATTGTGATTACTTCCAGTGGACTCCCACTGCTAGATTAGGAACCGTAATTAGCTAAAGGACTTTAAAAAGCTGATGATCACTAGAGAGCTAGTGATAGAATGATCTTGACCTAAAGCTGACTGACATTTAATTTTCTCCTTTAAGGATGGCTAGACAGCACAGGAATAGAGTGGGCTTGTTATATCTTCAGGCCCAGTTGAGAAAAAGTGAAAGACAAAAGCTTATTGCTCACCAATGGACGAAGAAAAATAGATATGCATTTTCCTTCAAATGCTTCGGTGTTCCTACTGAGCTACTGGTGATGATGAAGAGCTAAATGGGAAGCCATGTCTATAACAGTTGCTAGTTTCCCCCAAAATGCACAGTAAATATTTTACTGCTCACTTTAGAATATATAATTCACTGCAAACTGCACAGAATATATTTATAGTAAATATTTTCATCTGTGAAAAAAGTCAAGATGAATATTAAAATCCCAGACAAGCAATCTGTATTTTGAGGGATAAAGTGGAAAAGAAATTATTATTAAAATTTTGGAGGAAGATTGAGGCCCATTTTGGGAATGTTCTCCTTCCAACTCCCACCATAGATGTCACCGGGCTAATTGCCCCAAAGAAGCAACTGTTGTTATCAACCATGTTCTTCTTGAAGCTCAATGGTAAGCAATATGGGGAAGATAAACAGCTGGGCCGGAATGAGAATCCTAAAATCTGCTATTAATACTTTTTTAGGATGGACAAATTCTGAAGAAGTAGAGATGTAAGCATCTCTGCTCCTTCAGAATTCATCCATCCAAGAGATGCAATCATCTCTACTCATTGGAGACCAGATTTTAGGCAAAAATTTGAATGACAACTGTGGCAGTGTTTTCTGTTTGTCTTTGCTGTCTTTGTGGTCACCTGGATTTCTGCAGCCCAAATTTGATGGCGCTAGCAAAAATTATTGAGATTTAAAAAAACCACAGCAATGGCTTTCCCCCCATTTTAAAGTATAACTTATTATGCAGTCTAATAGACATCCAGTCTTGATATATCATAAACTGAAGATCATACAACTTACATCTGCTGCATAACTTTTGCCTCTATAACTTTAAGTGAGTTTTCACTAATAGAGAAAAGGGTTAGGGAAGCATAACTAACTTTACAATAGATCTTCCTGGATGTTTTACTTGGGGAAGAACCTCCATATTCATTTTGGAACTCCATAGTGAAAATTGATGGAAATAATTTAAAAGAAGTGCTACTTCCTCCAGCAATATTACTGATAAGCAGTCTGCAAATGTTATCTTCCATTGATTCTTAGTGAAGGAACCGGTGCGTCTTTAACAGACGTTTGGCACAGAGAAATGTGATAGGCAAAGATTTCTCTACCCTTATACTTTAATTATTGAAAAAAATTGTCCACCTCTAATTCTTTGTATTTAGCTTCTATTGAAACTGCTGAAGTGCAGCTAGACTGATAGTGCTGTAAAAATGTGGAATTTCAATATTAAGGAGACCCAGTGGTACTAATTGTGAAGGATACTGGGAATTGTACTCAATATTGAGAGGCTCATCAGTTCCATATTAAAACATGTACAGTTCCATATTACAAAATGTAGATGAGTTTACACTGGATTCTACTAGAAGCTGACTTAAAACATTTCAGTGGTTGATTTAGCTTGAGGCCAAGTATCTAGGTCTCCAATTGGGGAAATATTCTATTGTTCACTGGACAAAAATATCTGCACTATTTAAATGGAAAGAATTGATTTGCTTAAACTCAGAGTTTAGTGTCGCCTGATATATGAGAACTCATATCACCACGTTAATCTAATACATTATGCAATTAATCACACTCAGAAATCTAGGATGGTCAGAGTAAAAAAAGAACAGGATCTTTGCAACTTCTAATAGTTTTGTCGAAGAGGGATTTTTAGAAGGTGTCATTTTCATTTACATTTATGTAATTTTCACATGTTACATTGCCATCTGAAATTCCCTCTTTTAACACACTATTAAAAGGTACAGGAGTCTACATTTACATCTTGCTACTCAATACCTATCCTGATTAATGTGGAACATATTGCCAGCTTTATCTCCAAATATATTTTTCTATTTTGATATGTGTTCTTTTTTTCAAGTGAGAAGTCTTCAATCTATTTCCTTTTATTTCACTATAAACCTGAGATTCGCCAAATATAGTGTATAAAAAATTACATATAAATTAAAGAATTCTTAGTCCAGATTTCTGGGGTATGTTAATTATGGGTAAAAATATAAGAGATTTAATTGGATCTTGATTCAATACTTCAACTGTTAACACGATCTGTCTCCTAGTAGAGCTCCTTAACTCTCTGCTTTCCTCCAAAAAGCAACAAAGGTCCATAATATTTGTTATACAGTATGTGACTGAATTGGATAACATTGACATAATAGTTGCCCTTTATGAATGAATCACAAAGACAATAGTTATTGAGCAATATTAATGCTGTTCTTATTTTAAAGTTATACACAATTTAAAATATTGCCAAAAATGATTTTTTTTTAGATGAACAAGCAGTTTTTGCAATTTAGGGATTTTCCCAAAAAGGTGCAAATAAGAAATTCTGGTCACCCACCCCCCAAGTCACAAGATAAATCAGAGATAGTAATGTTAAGTGCATTTTTCCCCCAGACATACTTGGTGGCTTCTTCTTGTATTGTTTTCTCTAAGTTATTTATAAGGCCAGCACACCTTGACTGCAAATAGGGCTTGGCTATGTCTTGCTGTCAGATTTTAATAGCCCAGATATGGTAGTCTTTTGGGGGAACAATTATGAAAATGAAGCCCTGCATCAAAGTAGCCTAGGTCAGTTTCAGAAAAAAAAATCTACAAAACCTTTGAAGAACATTGATATTTGAGAAAATAAATCTTCAGTTTTGGAGGAGATAATTATTTATTTCCCATCCCTAAGACAGAAAGATATATGCCAAACTAAGCAGAGGCAAAAGAAAGAAATATGGGACACATATACTTTAATCCATACAAGGTCTCATGTTTACAAGCCAACTGGAAATATTAGATAGAGAGATAGTAACCATCTTGGAACATATTTAGCTGTGCTAAAAACAAAGGACTTTTCTTGCTTGAAACAACCAAGTTGAATACAAGCTGTCAGTTATTATTGATTAATTTGATATTTTGGCCCCAAAGGTATCTTAACATACCAAAATAGGGTAGGAGACTACAATCAAATTATTGAAAGCAAATATACAGTGAATTTGATTAAGAGTGAAAAAGTATTGCCAGAGATCAAGATGATTCACTTCTAAGGAGTTTGGGTGAAATTTTACAAGTTCTGATAATGCAGAAGAGAAACTAAAGATACATCCACAAGAAAAACATACTCATGAAAACAAGATAAATGGATTTGGGAATGGACCATGTAGTGGTACCTAAACTACACTATCTCATATTTTCCTTTCCTACATTTGAATACAAAAGTCTTAACAGTGTTCTGCCAACAAAGAATTCAAGACTAACATTGTGTTCTTATTTTCAAAGGTCAGGAAAAAAGTCAATTGAGTTAGGTTTTTTTAGAATAATTACCCCACAAAAAGCTCTATGAGTTTGGGTTATAATTACTATGCCCTATTTATTAGCATATTTGTGAATCTGGACTGTAAACAGCTGACAACTACAGGACAAAAATAAATTAAACTGCATGTTCATATTATGGTATCTGAAAGAACTGGTAACATTAATATGTTACATGCTGTTTGTGTAACAATAAAAAAAACCTTGAGAGATTTGTGTTATTGCTATTGTATATATACATTACATGAAAGTTTAGTGCAACTAAAAGATAAGAACTACATACTATCCGAACATAGAGATTAACAAAGACTGCACTAAATGTACATTTCAAATAAGAAAAGGGAAATGAAGTAAAAAAAACAGCAGCAGAATGTATCTGAATCTCTCTCTGCTCCAAACAAACTTGCCTAAACAAATTCTAGTGGAAAATTGAGACACAAACAACAGAGCAGTTCAAGTAGTAGGTATCATTTACACATGTGATAAAGCCTCTTGACTACCTATGTCATATCACAGAGACTTGCCATCCTTAGTTTTTCCACATAACGTAGACACATACAAAAACTATAACAATATTTGAAACGGCAAAGCCAGAAAATAAATGGAATCTTTAAATCACCTTCAGATCTCTCCAAAGAGATTTAAAGACACCCAATCCTATTTGACATCTTAAAATGCCTCAGAAATGCAGTTCAAGATTTACTTAAAAGGGGTGATTTGATTGAATTTGCTTTAAATTAAATTATCTCTTCAAAGCTTTGTACAGTCCTAACACTTTACATATTACTCACTGTAGATTTCAATTTCAGTTCACCGAAAATGCAAAAGAAACTGACTTATGCGTCACTTATTGCAACAGTCATTCCTTGCCATATCTATTTTTATGGTAGAAAGTTGCAATTAGTATTGCCAGCTGAAACTAACAGCTAAGTAAATTAGTACTAGATTTTAGCAACATTTTAAGTAATATTGCACACCTATAATAAAGAAAGCTAGTACAGCATAGATCACCTTCATATTACATTGTGTCCTTGAGATGATTTGGACTATTATTTCCAAAATTTTCAGGCAGTATGTTCATTCTTTGACCATACTTCCAGTGAATTCTGGGAATTTTGTTTGTTTAACATGTCTGAAATGCATCACATTGGGAAATGCTGATATAAAAATGGGATGCTTTCTCCAAATCAGCAGACTAAAATGGAGTTTCATACCTGGATCAAGCTTGATAAGCTTAACTCTCTGTCCAGCCATAAATAGAATGAGTCTGAGAATTGGTGCTATCTGAAGAATGCCTCAAGAATTTCTTGGGAGCAGGGGGCAGTATCACTATTTGGAATTTATTGGAGAAAGGGGATTCATCCTCATCAACAATAACAACAATATAAGAAAGAATATGTAATTAGCATTCATGTGCTCCAATCTATTTTGCCAGATACATAATAACGTCAACTGAAAGTATGTGTATACATGCAATCAATTTAATTTGTCAAAAATAATTTAAACAAAGTCATAAACAGCTCAGATAAGATGCTAGAATTTGAATTGAGATTAAGCTAATAAGAAAACTTCCAAATTTTGAAATTGTTATGTGGACCATTTCCAGATTTAAAAAATCTAAAGTAAAAGAAATTAGTTACATGGTGGGTACTAAGCAAAATGTTGCATTGGTATCCACAGACACTTGTTATCTGTCCATGATACATTACTGGGGATACCATGGTAGAAAAAATACGATTTAAATAGTTATTTTCTGCATTTTTAGGGTTATGGTGTTAGATTAGGAATGTGAAGACTTGAGTTCTGTCCTATTTTAGGCACAGAAGCCCGCTAGATGATTTTGGGCTGTCACTCTCTCTCTCAGCCCTAAGAAGGCCAATGGAAAGCCACTTCTGCAAATGTTGTCTACAAAACTGCATGGACTTGCCTATATGGTCACCAGGAGTTAGGATTGACTAAAAAAAAAGATACTTAACAATAATTTTGAAATAGCTAGTTAGCTAGTTAGAACCCAGATTTATTTATTTATTTATTGCACATTTTAAAGAAATATTTTCCAGCTTGAAATGACTCCTGAAAGTTCCTGAAGAATAAAAAAAACATATGAAAAGTTCCAGTATATAGAATATACATGGCCATTTCATTATCAGACTGTCTCAAAACATGCAGTCCCCATGCAGACAAGATGGTCCTAACTGCCTTACAGAACATTAATAGCAAGGGGCAGATTGCCCTAAAGTTTGGATATCATTCCAGAGAAGGACCCACATCCCCTGGAATAGTTACAGGGATAGTATCTGAGCATCCCTTTCCTACATATATATATATACAGATCCTAAATTACCCTGAAACCAAACCCCTTTGGGTTTTATATATCCATACCTATATGAACTAGACTTAGAAGCCTATTAGCAACCAGTGCAATGACTGGGGAATAGGTGCAATGATTATCCAGTGCCTTTTATTTCTTAGGATCCCATCTATTACATTCCAATCATATCAATCACTGCTTCTAAATATTGACTTTCTTTGATCTTCATGGACAATGATTATGTGTACAATTAAATAGGAATTTAACTAATGGCCTTTTTAAGAAGTGGCATGAAGAAAGATATATTCATGCTCTTTTTAAAAAAGTTCATGAGTTGGCTGTATTCATTGGATTACTGTTTGTTTTCAAGAGTTTTAAATAAACTATCTAATTGTAAACATCCAAACTATAACCCAAATAATAATCACAATCTTGATTTTCAACTGATTTAGTCTAGAAATCAATATTATTGAGTTAAATTCAAAATATATCAGTTTAAGAATCAAGGAATTAGTGTCAAATAACAGCCTCTAAGTATGTGATCTCTTTTAATAAAATACTTTCTGCCTTCTACTAGTAATTACTGAAACACACTCTGGAGAAAAAAGGTCAATAGCCAATGTTAAACACTTATCAAATATTCCCAAACATCTTTTTAAAGCATGGGAGAATTTTTGGAGGACTTAATTGCTAGCAGTCTTGCACCAGTGCTTGAGTTTTTGTGAAACTACCCATTGCTCATTTAGCAAATATTCCAGTATCAACTAAGAAATCATTGGAATTACAGTTAGTCCTTATGACTATGATTGGGAACTAAGAATTCAATATTAAGCAGTGCTGTCATAAAGTGAGGCATCATGTAACCAAACCCAATTTTACAACTAGGGAAGAAAACTTCATAGGGCCAGCAGCTGCCTCACAAAGGACCAGGTGGGCACACCTGACTAGCAGCAGGAACAAGAAGACAGCAAAGGTCAGCTGGTGTGGCAGATGCCACAGAGAACAGGGGGCCAAAAGGGCATAGCTGGGGTTGAGACAGAGAAGTGGGGGAGAATTGAAGCCCCTGCGGGCATGAGAAATCTGCAATGGCCATAACTTTGGGTGTGGATATATGTGCCTTGTTCAACACAGCTTCAAATAATCTCTGAATGAATGGCCATAAATTGAGTACCACTGGTACCTTACCTCATGGCAATAGATGATCTTCTCCAGCGGTTTAATTAGATGCTAAGCAGGAGTGGGTAGAACACCAAACTCTGTGGCACTTCACTTAGAAGGGGCCAAGGCCTGGATGTCTCACTCCCTATCAGCCCCTTAAAAAAGAAAAGTAACCAACCCAATACTGTGCCAATCGCTCCCAACCCTCAAAGCTGATCCAGAATGATATCATTGTCGTTTCATTGTCAGAATAATTTCCATTGTCATGGAATTGAAAGTCTACTGCAACATGCTGTACATGGGGCTGCCCCTGAAGAGCATTCAGAAACTTCAACTGCAGCTGTGTAGATAGTAAATGGTGCCATATATTCGGCACAAGTAACACCATTACTGTGTAAGCTGCATTGGTTACCGGTATATTTCTGGGTGCAATTCAAGATGCTGGTTGGCAGAGGGAAGACTGACGATGACAAAATCATAAAATATATATGGTTTAAGGCAATAGGAAAAAGACTAGTTTTCATTTGGGGCCTGTGATGTTCTGTGTTGATTCAGGACTGCTGTGTGGAAAAGCAAACGAAGAGAGATTTTTAGAAGTGGTTGGGGAAATTATAGAAATTGCATTCTAACAAATTTGGGAAATGCTCGATCGAAAAGATGATTTAGAAAACAATAGCATATAAGCAGAAAAGAAAAGGTAATGTGGGGAATAGAAAATGTTTATTTTTCTTTTTAAACTGTAGTTATATTTACATAGTCCTATCTGTATATTTCTGTAATGTTGTTTAGAAACTATTGTAATAACTTCATTTTCTATTCTTGAATAGTGTCATGCAAGATTTTCAAGTGCCCTCTGGTGGAAAACACTTCATCTCAGTATTTTACTTGCTATTACTTTTAAATATTAACATTTACATTTACTGTCAGGATGTTCGTTTAAATAGCTTTTATATTACTTCATAAAGCACAGTACCAATTATTACACCAATAAATATAAGCTAATAAATGTAAATGCAACTGAATTGAACTGTTAAATTTCTGTTGTAAGTACTGAGAGAAGAAGCTCCTTGTTTTTTGTAATTCTTACACATAAAACTGAAATACCAATAATCGTTTGAGGAGTTAACTCTTTATATTAACTGTGTATTTAGCCTCATCTTGCCACCCAATGTGCTTTCTTGTGGAAATGGTAAAGTTGCCTAGTTTGGCCATTGGAAAACATGATAAATATTTTTTTTAAAAGACTGGAAGCTTTATATGAACCTTTTGCTGAAGGAAGAAAAAACTGAACTGATGATTTATGGATTTGAGGACTAAAAAGGGCCAAAGACGGAAGGGAAAGTGTAAGAAGGCAATTACTCAATAGAAAGAAGGTCCGAAGTCGTAATTCTATTTTTTCTTTTTTTCTTTTTTTTTCTTGTAATCATTTATACTTTTATTGAAAAGTAGTGAGTCACCTGTCTGTGCTCAGTTCTTGGTACTCATGTCAAGGTACAGAGCATTCTATTCATTTGTCTATTTTAGGACAAACTAAAAAAAATGTATTCAGTTGATCACTTAGCATGGATTCAAAACTGCACAGTAATCAACTCTTCTTACAACAAGCATAATAGCTAGATATATACATTGCACTGCCTCAGGGTAGCTATTTTGTTATGGCTTTCTGTATTGTGTGAACCCATGGTTGCCATGGTTTAGCATGGCAACCCAATTAGTAGTGGCTTGCAAGTAATAGACAAACAAATCATGGCTTAGTGATGTATGAACAGGGTCTCATTTTTTTTAACTTCTGTTGAAGTTTATCTTGTTTATTTTATAGCTTTGTGGGTTGTGTAAATCCTTCAAAAGAAATGGTTTAGAATATGTAGAAGTACATAATAAAGCACCTTCCTTTAAATAATTAAAGCTGCATTATTTTCCAGGGTCTCATAGTTGTTACCTAAGCTCCTTCCAGATGTGTATGCATGCATAACCACCATGGCTTCCATGGCTGATTGTATGCTGTCTAGCGTATAAGGCTGCAAGTATTAATATAGTGCATCACAGGAAGCAAAGCAGCTAGAGTTTGCTTGGAACATGGTCTGGATGAAGATTCTTTGATCTACCTAATGTTGAATGATCTACCTACTATATCCTGTATAAATGAGTCCCATATTTCATTATACTTGTCCTTACAAAGTCTACATTTATAGACAATCCGCTCATAAGTGACAAGCGCAATCAGGCCTTCACTGAGTGAAAGAGACCGTACATTTATCTTTCCCATGCTGCAATATCAATCTTCTTACCACAGTGAGGGCATAGATAATCATTTATGTTGTCCAGTTGTCAAATTTCATGTACTAGGTATGTAATTCAAGAGAACATTATCCTCTGAAAATGTTAGCTTTTGTTACACAATCATATTTATATAATCCACTATTTTTTTTCAAAAAATATTCTTAGTACATCTCCAACAAAATACTGTTTTTGACAGTCCTTTTCTATGCAAACATACTGGAATCCAATAAATTCTAAATATTGTTTTTGTTGCATAAAATGTAATTTGATGTCCATTGACCCTCTTGCTATAAAAGTTAAGACACTTTCCTATTGTCTAGGCAATCTGTTGATTTCTTAGCATATGCATATCAAATTGATTTATTGATAACAAATATCTATACATCTAATTGTAGGTATTTTAGTTTAAAGGATTTAACCAGTTGTTCTAATATCTCAGATGTCTCAGAAAAGGAATATGTTGCTGGTCCAAGGAAATGATGTACCGGCAAACATTGCCAATGGTTATAGCTGATAGATCATATTTATCTCTTCACATGACATATGTTAAAAATTCATCATCATCATCATCATCATCATCATCATCATCTAGCCATTGGTTCTACTTCCATCCAATTTTTCCATATCATCATATTTTTCCCAATTTTTAAACAGGGAATTTTTTTACTTTCCTCATACATTTAGTATGGGAAAAAGGGTGAAATCTTTTTTTATTAGATATTACATTCCATAATTTTCTAACTGATGTAATTGTTTCCAGACATACTATAGTTTTAGTATATTTAATCCTAATACAGGTAATCCTTGAGTTATGACCAAAATTGAGCCCCAAATTTCCACTGCTAAGCAAGACAGTTGTTGTGAATTTTGCTCCATTTTACAACCTTTCTTGCCACAGTTGTTAAGTGAGTCCTTGCAGTTGTTAAGTTAGTAACAGGGTTATTAAGTGAATCTGGCTTCTCCATTGATTTTGTTTTCAGAAGATCACAAAAGCTGATCACATGATCCTGGGACATTGCAACCATCATAAATACATGCCAGTTGCCAAGCATCCACAATTTTGATTATGTGACCACAGAGATGCTGCAACACTCATAAGTATGAAAAATGGTCATAAGTCATTTTTTTCAGTGTCATTCTAACTACAGTCACTAAATAAATGATTGCAAGTTGTGGTCTACATGTACTATCCATCCAACCAATGGTGATATATATATATATATTCCAAAGTTGTCCAAATTGAAAAATTAACACCAGTTGTTGGCTTCCAGTATTTTATACATGACAGGTAAGCATGATGATATAGAAATAATGGGACCACAAAATATAGTAGAAAATGAAGAAGATAAAGTGCTCTTGAAGCTTACAATTCAGACAGACAAACATCTTCCACACAACTCCCCATAGTTAGCAATTGTTGATAAGAAAGATAAAGTGTGGATTGTGGACATTGCAATACCTAGAGGCAGCAGAACAGAACAGAAAGAACTGGAGAAATTCAGAAAAATACAAAGACCTGCAAATAGAAGTAGAACTACTGTGGCAAACAAAAAAAAAGGCAAAGATAATACCAACAATGATAGGCATTTTGGGTGCAATCTCAGAATATCTGGAGCTCCACTTGAACACCATCAGTCAGTTACAAAAGGCAGCTTTACTTGGAATAGCTTACATCCTGTGATGATACCTTTAATATTATTAACATCTGCCTATCCCAGGTCCTCAAAAAGGACTCAACAGGTGGTAGAAAATATCAGATTCAGTCTAAATATCTGGTTGACTGTGATCAGCCATAATAATTATTAAACTTCTTTGCTGTTCATTGACTCAGGGTGTCACACAACAACCAAAAAAATTACAATGAAATCAATAAAAGATAAAAAATAGCAAGACCAGATGGAATAAAGCAAGGAGACTGCAAGAAAGGCCTGGATGAAGAGCCACATCTTTACCACTCTCCTGAACAACAGAAAATATGGGACTATCCAGGTCTTAGGAGGGCAGCTACAAAGAACGTATGCATTATTTGTGGCATTATTTAATTCAGGGGTGGGAAACTATGGCCCTTTCATGATCTATGAACTTCCACTCCCAGAATTCTTGAGCTGGCTGGCTCAGAATTCTAGAAGTTGAAGTCCACAAGTAATAAAGGGGCTGTAGTTCCCCACCTCTGGTTTAACTGAAAGAACCCAGAACTCTGCAAGATTGAAGTGGTTGGGCACTACCTGACAGTCAAAAATGCAAAGGATGTATGAGCTGTAGTAATGAAAATCAAGGAGCATTATAACATAATTGCTAGTGAGTATGGAGTTTGTTCCTTGTTTTTGAACAGTAGCTTGCCCTGCCAGTATTGGTTGGGGGGGGGGGGTTTCCTTGGTAAATTCCTTGATTAGGTTATTGTTTTCTGTTTGCTTGTCTGGTATTAATGCCTACTTATCTGGGTGTTGGCTACTGGGAAGGATATATTCTGATCTTTGTGTATCCTTCTTAGATTTTGTATTATCTCTTTTAATGATATGTAAATATGGTTTTTTCTTGTATGTATTAATGACTGATTTGTCTGAATACCAACTTCCAGAAATTCTTAGCATTTTGGGATTTAGCTTGGTCTAGGATGCTCACAGTTTCCCTGTTGAAACTATGATTGTGTTTTGAGATTAATGAGTTTTCATCATGTCTTCTGACTACTAGTTGGTGTTCATAGATGGTCTCTGCTAGTTTTCTCTGTCTGTTCTATTTAGTGGCTGTTAGTCTTTACACTGTATGTTGTATATGACTTCTGTTTTTTCTTTTTCAGTTACCGGTTCTTTTGGTTAACGTAAGATATTTTGAAGGGTTTTTAGCTGATTTATATGTTGTGGTGATGCCATAATCTCTTGGTTATTCCTGAGATCTTTTTGATGTATGGTAGTATTATTCTTTTTATGGGTTATTCTGTGGTAGATTGAATGGCCAGGCACTTTTTGGTAAAATTGCATGGGTATCCATGTTGTTGGAAGATATTCTGTAGGTGGCCTATTTCCTTTTTTGATGGCTTGGATTGCTACAGTGCAGTGTAGTCATCTGAATAATGGCCTTACACAGCTCCTCTTAGGGAAGGTTGGACTGGTAATGAAACACTTGGTTAGTATGGGTTGTTTTTCAATAAACTTGCATTTTTAATTTGCCATCATTTCTTCTGCTGCTAAGAATATTCAGAAAGGGTAGTGTGTTTCCCCCCCCTTCCTGTGTGAACTTTGTTCATTTAAAGGTGTTATTGATTGTTTCATGTGTCTTCTTTAGTTGTCCCTTTTTTATTATGACAAAAGTGTTGTCTGCATACCGGATCCATACTTTTGGCTGTATGTATGGGAATGCTATAATTTCTAGATGCTGCATTACAGTTTCCAGCCATGAATTCTGAGAATGGTGATTTCATTTGACCCATGAGAGACTCATAGCAGAGACCAAGCTCAGAGGACTCCACAGTTCAACCCTGAGCTACATATCTTCACTTCTATTGGAGATTTTATAGTAGTAGATAGCTTTTTCCTTTGAGGATCAAGCACCAATAGTAAAGAAACCAGACTCAAGAAAGGGACCATACTAGGGATTAACAGATGTGGGTGGTAATGAAGATCTTGGGAGAGATCTGGTGCATCTACACCTACAAAGTTCAGAACTGTGCAGGAAAATGTTTTCCCTGTGCTGCTCTATGTAAGCAAAAGTTGGACTTTGAAGAATCAGAAAAGAAAGTGTATTGATGCCTCTGAACTTTCTGTTGGAGAAGACACCTGAGAATGTAACTTGCTTTAGTATGAAAAAGGAAAACAAACAAATGGTTCAAAGAACAAATCAATCCAGAATTTTCACAAAAGGCACAAATTACTACAGCCAAATAATATTTTGGACACATTACATGAAGACTTAGCTATTTACAGAAGTCTATAATGCTGGGAAATGTGGAACGAAAAAGAATGACCAGCCACAAGGTGGAATGATTTGATTACAGTGGCAATGGATATACTGTTGGAAGATCTGAAGAGCCAGGTTTGGAATAATCATTCTGAAAAAGATCTTTCTATGTGGTTGCTAAGAGTAACTTCACAATCAATATATGAAGTTATACAATATTTACAATACTAGCTAGTGTGATATAATGAGAAAGGAGTTAGAGTGAAAGCAGTGAAAGCTAGATTTAGTCCACCCTTAGACACAGAAGCATCTGATGACATTTTGGGCCACTGTCTTCAGCTCAACCCACTACAGAGGAGTTGTGGAAAAAAATCAGAAGGGGGAATGCAATATATGCTATCTTAACCTCCCAAAGGGGATATAAATCTGGTAATAAGAATACCAAAAATAAAGTTAGTAATAGCTGGATAGTAATTTGTTTATGACAAAAGAACCATGTTACATTTTTCTATACTCTATCTTCATTTTAACCAAATTAATCTTACAATGTGCCTGAGCTTGCCTGCTAAGGTAAACTCAAGCATATCTGATGCAAGCTCATGATAGTCATGTTATAGAAAGCAACTATCTTCCTACCTATTTATTGAGTCAACAATCAAATAAACAATCCAACAAAGAAAAAACCTGATTGTTGGGCCTGGGAAATTTTAAATTCCATCACACATGCCTGCTCTGCATTCTTATTAAAATCAAACATTGGATGGCAGATGTTTATCCATTTACTAACTTTGCCTTCAGTAACATTTAGATTCTATTGAACATATGTGGTTGAGAGGCAACCCTGGAATCATGTCTGAGAGAAAGACCAAAAGAAATAGTACACAACTGGCTTTTCTTTCTTTCCCTTGTCACTCTCTCCTCAGTGCATCTCCTTCAATCCTATATACTCTTCAGTTAACTCAGTTGAATAGTGATACCCAAAATACATTAGACAGATGAGAGAAAATTCCCATCCCACTAATTTATTTAATCTAAATGGGTCAAGAAGTACATTTTAGGGATTAGAAATCTGCTATTTATTATTCAGCCAATGAATAAAGCAGTGGTGAAACCTGGATGGCTCAGGATATTTTTGTTTTTCCCTTCCATCAACATCTAGCAGGTGGGTGGTTTTAGCTCCATATAGTCCACTTTAGGACTAGTACTTCCTTGTGTTTACTTTAGAATAGCAGAACACTGTATAGTTAATTTTTAGCAACTTTTATGGGAGCTGTAAAATAGTTCTTTCAGATGATATGGATCTCTGCAGCCTCCAATTATTCACCTATCCTTGCTTGAACTGTTTCAATAAATAACAGCACATTAAATAAGGACTGACTAGATACATGACAATGATTTGGCCTCTTTTTTTTTTTTAAAAAAAATGATGCTCTGGATAATTTGGAAATAAGCTGTAGGGTAAAATCAAGACAATCGATGTTACATTTTTGTTTTTCTCATAATTTCTCTTAATGTTAAAGCAACATTGAATGGAGGTCAATCAGAAATCTTAGATCTGGGTACAGCATCAATAGGTCTGACACTATTATTTACTTTTAAAGTTGATTATAGTGTTCATAAATACCACACCGGTTTTGAATATAATATGCCTGTTTTTCTTTTCCTCCCTGTTCTTTGAACTTACATTTGTGTCATACATAAAATAATATCAGTGTCATGTAGTTGTACTGAGAAACTCCCAGCTAGAAGTCATTATGGATAACAGTTCCATCAAGACTACAGCCAAATCTATTTGTGATTTAAGCACCATATCATATCCAAAGCTGGTTGAATAATACCTGATTACAGAAAAGTGCAGAATGGGTGGCACCACACCTTCTTGAAAACAAACAAGAACAAATGTGTGCAGGGGAAAAAAAGAATCATGCGCCACTTCTAGAAAAGCTTGCTACATACCTGGATTATAACATTCATTTAATAATTTAATATACAATTTATTCTGATGATTATATTTGCCGTGCTTTTTCCATTTTTTCTACTATTTTTAAGTTAAGTTCCTTATATTACTGACATTGCAGCTATACAGGTATTCCTCAACTTGCAACAGTTCATTTAGTGACCTTTCAAAGTTACAACGGCACTAAAAGATGTGACATGACAATTTTTCACACATGACTATTGCAGCATCGCCATGGTCATGTGATCCAAATTCAGACGCTTGACAACTGACTCATATTTATGACAGTTGCAGTGTCCAGGGGTCATGTGATCACCTTTTGCGACCTTCTGTCAAGCAAAGTCAATGGGGAGGCCAGATTCACTTAACAACCATGTTACTAACTTAACAACTGCAATGATGCACTTAACAACTGTGACAACAAAAATCATATAATGGAGCAATATTCACTTAGCAACAGTCTCACTTAGCAACATAAAGTTTGGGGTCAATTGCAGTTGTAATTTGAGGACTACCTGCAATTGTGAAAAGGAACATTGCTTGATAAATTTATTTAATGTAACATTTAGTCTAGCCTTTTGATTTAACATAAAGAGCCATACAACAAAGAGTTATAGTGTGCCCGTGATAGATGGATATTCACTGAAGTCTCATTTCGTGTGCAAACTATAATTTTTAATTGGGAACATTTAAATATTTAAACATGCAAATAATCTGGAGGCAATTTAATAGAAGTCAAAGCTTTTGCTACATGCAATAGGGTACTAGATTTTGACTGAGGGAAAATCTGAGGCAGCAATTTAAATTTAGATTGATCTCTGCTGCAACCTGGGACGCTAGGGGATAATTTTGGATCAGAACTTGCATTGACTTCAGCACATTTTCTGAATGCCCATATTATCTGTGGAGCATGTGGCAAGGTGATTGTAATTGCTCAGTACAATATATATTTATTTGTTTATGGCACTTATAACCTGCCCCAGTCCCAAAGAACTTTGGGTGGCATACAACATTAAAAAAGTGAACAAGAACAATATTAAAAACACAATCACATCACAAAAACCAAATAAATTAAACCCAAAATAAGTACCCACAGTCATAGCCAGCTTGGACCAAAATATGGTTAAAATAAAATAGGTTTAACCTGAATAAATATGCAAGACTGTAAACAACTCAGAATGCTACAGAAATGCCTTAGCAGAAGCATTTCTACTTGCTGTTGTTCTTTGAGATTGTATCTAATGTCTCTGCTACCTTAAAAATCTGGAGTTTTCCACTTAGTGATATGAGGAAATCTCACTTGTATCTTTGGTCTAAAAATACCTTTTAAGGTAGACTAGAAAATCAGTCTTCCTGATTATGACATCTAGAATTCTAGAAGCCATATTCTCCATATGTTCCCTACCTTGTTATACCTACAATGTTTATTTAATTATCTGCTTTTGCTTATTCCTTAGAAAGGAGGAAGGAGAAGGGTTATGAAGGAAGAGTTAAAAAGAAATAACTGATAGACATGTTCTTCTTCCCCTTTCTATCTCTACTCATGTATAAACTCCATATATTTCTGACAAATAGGTGTTACTTTGAATTATCCTATTCATCATAGCAGTGTACATTTAACATTTATTAATTAAATTTATATGCTACTCTATTTTTAGAAATTATAAGCAATTTATAGAGCATATACAATAGGGTTAAAAACAAAACAAATAATCAGCTGATGCATCACCATTTAAAGGTAGCACTACATCACCCTAAATATCTTTCTGAAGAGCAAAACTATTACAATACTTCTAAAATGTTTTAGGAAGGGTAGGATATTTATTGAGAAAGCTTGACTACAGTGTCTCTGTAGGTTGCATTCCTTGAGTGATGGGATCTTCAGCAATCTCCCATTTTGCCATATAGGCAGATTCAACTTGAAGATAGATTTGGAGATACCTAGGCTCTAAGCCATATAGAATTTTAAAGAAGACAGAACCACCTGTTTGGCCATTATTTCAGATATTTCCTTACTAGATTCCTCAATGTTTTCAATAATGGCAGAACTTTTAATGTACTGGAAAAGTTCTTAAAAATTCAGGGAGATATTCAGAGATGTATCTGCCTTGAAAGTAGCCCATGGTGAACTATAAATCACAGTTTACATCAAACATCAGGAGTTGATCAGAGGAAATGTTTTATGACACTTTGTATTATATCAGAAGATGTTTTATGATAATTTTAATGTCATGAAATGTTTTATAATATTTGCCATATTTCATTTCTATGGAAGACATAGGTCCTGGATTTTGAACGCATTGTGTAAATTAGCCCATTTGAGGTACCTTGGTTAATAAATTGTTGCTTTATGATGCACTGTTTTGCCCAGTTTACAGATACAAAATTTTTATTAGTAGTAAATGATCAGTAATAGTAGTAGATGACCATTGCTTGAATTGCACTTGGAAGCCAACTGCAACCAGTGTAGCTCCTAATACAAGTAATAAGATGGGTGAATAGATAAGTTTAGTAGTAATAGTAATAGTAGTAATCATCATCATCTTAACAGCTCTTAGGACTTGAACTGTTAAGTTTTTACTGGTCCCAGACTGTGAATTGAATTGAAGATTAAATCTTTAATAATAACAACAATAATGTTGAGGTACATCAAATGGTTGAAGAAGGAAATAGGACATTACAAGAATAGCTCAAGGATAGTGAGAAAGATGCACTGAAGCTAGTATACCAGGAAGCCCTACTGAGTACTAGATAGACCAAGCTAGCCTACAAGAAAGACCAAATGAAAGTCACAAAGAGGTAAGTGTTATGTATTAATATTGACTGTTATTGTGTTTGGATTTAAATGTGTCTCCAACTGTCTGGGAGAGAAACTGAAGTTTATATTTGAGTGGGGAAACCAGCTTTGAATCTGATTGGTCGCCACCTAGTGGCAGTATGTATAAATATTTGTCAGTTTGTCGGTTGAGTTCAGTTCTGTTATTCTTGCAATAAAGCATGTTGCTTTAAATCGGTCTGGTCAATGCCTTCAAGAACCCAATACACAACAGTGGCCACGAAGGTGGGATCTTGCCTAAGGATTGATGCCTATCAGAGTTGAAGTCACAGGATTTTAGCTCAGGCATCAGAGCCCTAGCGGGACCACGTCCCAACCCTGCCTGCCAGTAAGCCAAACTGGAGGCACATTGTCCTGAGGGATCCGTCCCCAGGATATAGGCAGTTCATTTCCTTCATTGCAAGAAAGGCTGTGTCCAAGACCTCACCACTAATCCACCATGGCAAAGGTGGGCAGACTCAATGAGTTTGACGTCTCCCACCCAGAACAGTGGAGCTCCTACGTCTCCAGGGTGGACACCTACTTGCGGGCCAAACAGGTCAGAGAGGATGGGTTGAAAGCAGCGACCCTGCTCTGCATGTGTGGACAGGCGACATACGACATTGCATAAAATTTGGTGGTGCCAGCCAGCATCGAATCAGTATCGTATGCTGATCTAAAAATGAGATTGAAAGAACATTTTGAACCCAAGCTTTCTGCAATCGCTTGGCGTCATGCCTTCGAACAGAGAGAGCAAAAGGCAGGGGAGTCGGCAGCTGAATTCATGGCCGCACTCCGACAAGCGTCACGCCATTGCAATTTTCCTGACCTGGAGGATCGCCTCAGGGACAGGCTTGTATGCGGGCTGATGAATAGAGATTTGCAACAGCGCCTGTTTGCAATGGAAAAGCTATCCTTCCAAGATGCATTGAAGGAGATCATGTCGGACGAGGCTGCCGGTGGAGCGATGAAGGCTCTACGGCTTCAAAAGACACCCCCCAGCCAGGTGACCGTGCACCAAGAGTCCATTGAGCTGGAAGATGTGATAGAGGACAATGAGATCGACCGGTTACAAATGGAAACCGTTAGACGGCATTGTCCTACAGCACAAGCAACTAGTCCTGAAAGTTGCGCAAGCTGCGGGGGCCAACACAAAAGGACTGAGTCCAGGTTTCGCACAGCAGTGTGCCGTGCCTGTGGAAAGCAAGGCCACATCGCCAGAGTCTGTAGAGCTTGCCAGAGAGATGCTCAGACTGCAGATGCCCAGCAGAAAGGTAAATGGGCCCCCAGGCAGAACAGGTTCGGATACTGTTCTGGGAGGAGAAGCATCCAGCGGACAGGAGCCCAACGTCCTCTTAAAGAGAAGCTGAGACTTCTAGTCAAAATACAAGGGGTTCCTTGCTCCATGGAGCTCAACACAGGGTCAGCTCTGTCTATCATTTCGTATAAGACTTTCAGTTATATCTGCAGACAGGGCAAGAAGCGAGTCCAACTCAAACCGTCAAGCCTTGTTCTGACAGATTTTTAAAATTGCCGCGAAGCCACCGTGAGAGTCAGGTTCAAAGGGTTTGAAGGTCCCCTCAACGTTGTGGTCATTGAAGGACAACATACAAGTCTAATAGGATTAGACTGGTTCGAGGCCCTGGGTATATGAGTAACTGGCATACATCGCACTCAGATGGCTGACCTGGCAGCGGTATGTCAAGAATACGCTGATGTATTCAGTCCTAACTTAGGACAATATAAAGGGGCACCCATATCCCTTCATCTTGATCCGGCTGTCACACCAATCAGGATTAAACCGCGCAGAGTGCCGTTTGTGCTTAAACCAAAAATTGATGCAGAGTTGGACAAATTAGTACAACAGGGAGTACTCCAACCAGTGGACAGTAGCCTGTGGGAGACTCCCATAGTGACCCTAGTGAAGTCAAATGGGGACATCCATATTTGTGCAGACTACAAGTGCACAATCAACAAGGCACTACAGCAACACGCTTACCCAGTGCCAGTGGTCAGTCACATCCTCGCATCACTTCAAGGAGGTCGTTTGTTCGCCAAACTCCACCTCGCACAAGCCTACCAACACCTGCCAGTTGACGATGCCACAGCTGAGGCACAGACAATCGTCACTCACAGAGGGGCATTCAGAGTGCGTCACCTGCAGTTTGGGGTAAGTGTTGCCCCGGGATTGTTCCAAAGTGTTATGGAACGGACACTTAAAAATATACCAGGCATCTGCCCCTATTTTGATGACATCCTGATTGCAGGTGAATCTGCGGCTGTACTAGCAGATCGCCTTAGAGCAATACTTCAACGATTTTGCGAAGCGGGGTTGAAGTTAAAGAAAGAAAAGATTTTTAGGTGTGTGCCTCGCCCCACAACTAGGGCTTATTTTGGGGATAGCGTTTATATTAGGCCCACCCCAAAAAATCAAGCTAGGGCTTATTTTCAGGGGAAAATAAGCCCTAGCTTATTTTCGGGGAAACACGGTATCTTTTCCAGAACCAGATGAATAATCTCAGAAATCAGATAACTTGCAATCCACACGTTGTCTTGATGGGATTCAGTCAGAGCTTCTTTTTTCCCCATTCAGACTCTAAAGGTTTCCAGATGCAACATCAAGATTTCTTCTACAACTGCTTCCCAGTGTGAGGTGGAAAGATATCACTGGTTATCATCTGCATATTGATGATACGTCAGCCCATGCTGGTGGATGGCCAATCCCAGTGACTTCATGTAAACGTTAAAGAGCAAAGAGGAGAGGAACTCCAATTCTTTTGCAAGTTCATGTTTCCTTCCCCCTCACCCCCTTTTCATTCAATATTGCATAGCTATATTAAGCAAAATAGCTTAATATTGAAGTAATCTTGCCTAAAGACCTCAATGTTTTGGTAGCAAGCTCTGACACAGGGACGGGATGAATTATTTTAATAGGAATAACAACAGTTAAATAAAACATTACAAATATTAGAATACTATCTCTGTACTTTATCGATCAGCTTATTAATTAGCAATTAAAGTATCTTTTAGTAAATCCAGATTATATTCATATATGAGCTATCGTTATCTCCCATCCAGCTATGAAATAATCAATAAGAATGTCTTATTTTTTTTTAAGATAGTATGATCAGTACTGGAAAATAAAATTATACAAAACTTTGAAATGGTGCTTTACTTCAAGAAAGAGTACAAGATCCTTTTCAAAATTCTTCAAAAAATTATACAATTGAGGCAAACTGGGTGAGTTGATCCATTTTATGCCAGTCCAGGAAGTCCCATCTAGTAGTTCTAGTAGCCTCTCCACTTGTGTGCTGGCAGTCTCCAGGTTAAGAAAATTGAGAACAAATTCTGTTCCTAATTTTTTTTGAATTTGAATTTGGATATAAATCAGAACTTGTACATACAAATGGACTTCCCATTATTAAAAATGGCAGATGGTATTGTCCTGTCTTGAGCCAGTGAAATGCTGAAGCTGCACAACACTTTCGGAAACAGCTGAAAAATGCTGAAAACAGACTATATTCACTGGTTCCTGAATGCATTGCATGGTTTCAGTGCTTCATCAACTTGAGAAAGGAGAATGCCCTTCACCACTTTTAGTAATAGGCAGCCTTTTTGTAAATACTAGTTGTCCATAAGTCAGACACTGTTAACCCAGGGACTATTTGTATTGTGTTGTCTCATATGCCTAGTGGAATCCCCAGGTGATATCCTGGAATGGTGCAAATAATCTTAAAACACCATTCATACTTCCTGTTATTACTCAACAAAACAAATAGATGTGGCATAAAGCATGTTACTGATATGATGAAGATATATATTAAAATAAAAAATTGCAAGTTCCTTTTAGGTGACACTTTATCTAGAAGAAAAGGCATTTTCTGATATTTCTCTTAAAATTGCTATCTTTTTTTTTTAAGAAAGAAAAGATTTGCTACCTCCACATTCTGTAACAGTGTCCTGAAAAGTGTTAAATCAAGGGTAAAAGGTAATGGTCAGAGTTAGTTTCATTAGCACTTATGAAGATAGGGAAAAATGCTAGTAGTGAACTGTAATCTGTATTTCAATATTCAAAAGTCAATGCAGCCATGACATTATTTTTTACTTTTTCCAAATAGGATATCTCTTCCAAATTTTCATATCAATGAAATTAGGCTTTTTAAAATCTGATTTCCGTAGTTAAAGAGAAGTTAGAAGACAATGACATTAAAAGCATTAAATCAAAATAAAACCAATCGATAAAAGAGTTTGTTAAGCCAAATTTGAATATGATTTTTAAAAAGTTGAGCTGCTGTTCAAAGTCTAATTAAGATAATAAAATCATGATTGTAACTATTACACATTTGTGCATTACCCTACTTTTTATTCCTAAAATACACACACAAATTCATACACAGATTTAAAATAGTTAATTCTAAAAAGTACAGTTAAAATAAAGCAAATAAAAAGATCCTTAAAAATCCCATCAATCAGGAAGATATCTTATTTTAATATTATTGAATAGATTTTTGAAAACATAATTTAAACAAATTATTAACCCAGAAAAGCAAATGCAGTGGCAAATTTAGCAACACAGAGAACATAATAATGTGCATATATCTGCTACTTTTTAATAATTATGAGATTTTACAAATTATTACTAATTGTTAAATGAAAAGGTGGCAAAACAAAACCAATGAGATTCTTATTCATTTTCCTGTTTAAAAATAGCTGTTACAGATAGCTTGAAACTGTGGATTTAACTCTGAAAAAATTATATAGGCAACTATCCAATTTCTAACTCTTGTATGTAATAGTAGCTCCAAAAAACAATAAAAGAAAGTGGAAGCATAAACGCAGCATGAACAAAATAATGGATACACTGAATTAAGCTTTGTAAATTATTTGCCATCAAGTCAGTGTTGACTCCTAGCAACCATATAGTTATTTCCCATGAAACTTTGTATATTATGCCATCACTTTTCACATTTTAAATATTTCATATTTCAGTATCAAGTAATTGTCTAATACCAATACAACATTAGCTTATTATTAGAGTTCCCAATGTGCTATCCAGAGGTACTGCCAACATCTCCCTTCCTATCTATTTATATTGTTTAATTTAAGATGGAAAACTGTTATAAAGCAATGCTCAAACCACCATAGTTGTCTTTGTTTCCAAGAATGCCTCTGAATCCCAAATGAGTCTTTTATACTTTCTTAGAAAGTGAAAATTATGGATGCTTGGCAATACGTTCAACCAGAAACAAGACAAAAGTGGATATAATAAAAAAACATTCTGTGGAAATGAAGGAGACAAGAGGAGGAGGCAAGTAACATTCTATTATACCAGTGCTTTATTATGTTCCCCATGAGTACCATTTTGTGTGGGCATGCATTCTCAAAATGCCAAATGTGTCCACCAGCATAAATAGGTTGGAGTCTCATGGTTTTTTAATTTTTCTTTCTCTCTTCTTATTCCACCTTCTGTTTTGTGTTTCTGATTATGTGCCATCAATTTGACTCTTAGTGAGCACATATTTTCCATGACAACCTGTCTCTAACCTGATCTCCAGATCTTCCAACAATGCAGTCATCACAGTAGAACTGAATCTACCCACTTTGCTGCTGGTTGTCCTTTTCTTCTCTACTTCCACTTTTCCCAGTACTGGAACCTTCTCCAGAGAATTAGGTGACTAAAATATGATAATTTAAGCCTGGTAATTTGTGCCTTGAGTGAGAACTCTCAGTTGATTTGTCTGATGATTTTCTAATTAATATGTTGAATTGTATTATAATAGGATTAGATTATAACATATAATTTTAGTAATCTTATCCATTTGAATTTACCCAGGTTTTAACTCTTCTTTAGAATCCAAGCTTAGAATCATAAGAGTTGTAAGAGACCATTTATGCCATAGGTCCATTTCCTGCTCAGTGCAGGAATCCAGATGAAAGCATTTGAGGCGGTCCAGACAACATAGAATGAAGAGGAGCTACCTACTTCTATGATTAATTAGATGCACTGTCAAACAGCTCTTATTATAAATATAATATTTATAATACTCTTATTAGAATATTTGTTCTAATATTCAGTCTGCCTTTCTGTAACTTAATCCACTGTTTTGTGTTTACATTTTGGAACAATGGAGAATGGTCTTAATCTCCTTCTGTGTGCTATCCTCTTAGATAGTTGAGGAGTGCATCATGACCACTCTCAGTCTTCTTACTGGACTAGTAGGTAGCATCTAAAAAAAGACTTTTCCTGTTATGCTACCCTGGTTATGGAATACAATGTAATCTTCTTTAAATGGACCATTTGAGGAAAAGGAGTCCGTTACTCTTAAATGTCTTTCAAATTTGAAAAAGTGCCATTCTATGAATTATGTCCTTTGGGTAATGAGATCATTACAAAAATAATGCACATGCATCAAATGATATAATCTGCATATGCAAATAACATATTTTGTGCCATTTGTATAGTGTCACTATCTAGTAATATACTGTATATCAGCATAATTATAGTAAAAGTACAATAACATTAAAATAAGTTGTAACTGTTTGATCCAGACTCTCTTAAATAAAGTGGATTAATGCATTCATTCAGGAGGATCTGTGGATGGAGATTTAGTCAACTATATCCAAACTAAGTTTCACTGTACACTCATCAAGAAAAACAAAAACTCTTGGGCCATGGATTTAGTTTGGCATAAAATGAAATGGACTCCAATCCATTAAAACAGCTAGCCTCCTGGAGCGTTTTCCATGGAAACTCAACCTGTTAAGCATGAGGATGTCATTTTGGGATATTATATATGATTTTGTGTTGCCTTTTTTATGTTGAATGCTTTTAATTATGACTTTATAGATTATCTGTTGGAAATCATTCTCAACATTATATATTTATATATAAATATTTTAAAACATATAGACAAGCATGATTATATATTTAAAGTATATATATACTTTTGGGATATATTTTCGGAAGTAATATCTTATGTACTAATCTCTTTAGCAAAGGGTCATCTATTTGGGTTTCCCATGTTACTGACAAAATGCATCATCTCATTTTCTCCAGGCATTGTCTGCTAAAGACATATTACTTAAAAATATCTCTGAATGTGGGGCTTATATCTGAATAATAACCAAGACACTGAGATGTGTTGCCAAGCCAACCACAAGTGTTGTGTATGCTCTCTGGTCTGTGAAATATAAAAAGGAGGCACCCCACCTCCATGAACTTTGAACTTTGTCATAGATCTAATGGGAAAAGTTACTATGCAGCTCCAAGGCAATTCCTTCATTGCCTTTCTGGGTGGATTCCTGGCAAACCAAAGGAAGGTGGTTTGGTGTGCCTTTTCTCTTTCTCTGTAACTGTCTTAATATTTATTAACATCTTTATTGGCATTTGGTATATGATTGGAGCCTATGGTCTTTGAATACTAAGAGCCTTTTAGCTATGGCTGGTCACCAATGCAGTCAAATCAGCTGGTAAAGAAAGATGAACTTGATCAGTTGTGCCAACTAGTCACTATGGAGCTTTGTTATCTGGAACTAAACCAAAAATAAAATAGTTGCAGGTAGATTTTAACTTCATCATTCCTAAAAGGTTTGAATCTCAGTTAGAAATACGCTGATGTATATTAAATGACTATATGAGAGTGCTATATAAACAATATCTTTAAATGCACTGTACAATAAAGCATGGTCTCAGGATAATGATCAATTTGATCCAGTGACAAATCTTTAAATTATTGTTGCCACATATTTGTCATCTGTAACTGATGATAGATATGCCATTCTTTATTTGATCTCTCTGAAGTATCCTATTATTTTTCCAGATAAGCATACATAGAGTTGCCTCACCTTTTCATGAACATTATTTCTGTGACTTCTTAGCCTTGGGGTCCTGTAAAGACTAATAAATCCATTATGATGTAAGCATACATTTGTTAATCCTTAATATGCTGCAAAATTACCTTTATTTCCACTGCCACAGTCTAGGATAGCTCCCTTTTTAGAAACCATTCAAAGTAGTGGATTTTTTTTTAACTTCTAAAACATTGCATTGGGCTGCCCAAATAGAAACTTCTCCATAGTACAAGAACTGTATCTCTAAGCAGCTGATTGACTGAATTTTCTTTGGAATGTCTCCTTCCTTACCAAGGGACATCTAAGAATCTTTCCTGAAATGCAAGGGGAGTTCCTTTCCCCACACCAGTGAGGATATTTTCTTCAGCCAATGGACACAATAACTGGGGTTCATTAAGTAACTTACTTGAATTAAAAGCAACTCAAGATCCATTTGAAGAGAAAGCTCCCTGCCCTGTTTTGCAAAGGCCAGCCATAGTGGCTCTGGGGAGGAAGTGCTGAGTGAGAAGCAGTAACCTGCCATGCCAGTGAACTGGAGAAAGAATCTTTTGGAAAGGCATCATCTGGTCCTCGCTAAGTAAATGCTATTATCCACATTCCCACCCCCACCCCCAAAAAATTATGCGGGATGTGTGGGAAGGGAGCAGCACCACACGGCGGTGGTTGTGGCTGCCTGGAACCTTGAAAGTTAAGAACCCTCTTGGGACTCTTAGCTCCCAGGGCTGGGAGAGGTTGGAACTACTTCCCTCCCTCGCTTGCGCTGCCTCCTGCAGCTGGCCCTCTCGCTCAAGTGTTGCTCCAATAAGCAATAATTAGGTCCTAAGCTAATAATGTGTCAGCTGATCTTAAGGGAGGGAAGAAGGGGAGGAGGGAGAGAGGGAGGGCTAGGCTAGACCAGAACAAGTCTCCATGGAAACGCTCCCCTCACACGCCCCTCCCCCTTCCCCCACCTGGTTGTGGCGGAGAGGATGTGGAGATGCCTCGTCCTCGTCCTCCTTCCTCCCCAGCGCCACCTTGCCGTCCGCGGTTCAGACTAGCCTCGCCTTCGCGGCGCTCTCTAACCTGCAGCCGCCTGCCTGCAGCATGCGCATTGCCCAGCATCCCTAAATGGGACAATTCTGTCCGTCACGTTGCCGCTCAGCCGTCTCCACAGAAACTTTTGTCCGGCTGACCAATCAGAGGAGAACGGGCGACGAGCGGGGAGGAGGGGGCCAGAGAGCGAGACGGGGGTTTAGCAAGGAGCTTTGCTCGCGCTCGGCTTGCGTTGCCGGCTGTCAGTCCCGGTTCTTGCGCCGCGAGACCTACCAGTAGAGCCACTGAACGAAGAGCGGCTGGCGGGGAGGAAGGCGGGGGAGGAGGCAAGCGGGAGGAGAGAGTGGGAGAGCGGAGGGGAGGGAAGAGGAGGCGGGCGGCTACTGACCGTTTTGCAAGTGCCTTCCTGGGACAAGACAGAGGCGCGGCGCGCGCAAGGTGCCAGGCCAGCCATTTCTCTCCGGGTGCTGCTGCCTTTCGGATGGAGGAAGAGGCACCGAGGGAGAAGGCGACGGGACAGGAAAAGCCATTATGAGACTTCCTCTTACCCCCACGAGCCTGAGGAGAGTCTGAAAGAGAGAGCTGGGCTGAGTAGCGGCCAGAGAGAAGAGCCAGGACTGGACGGGTCCAAAAGCCATGAGAGAGAAGGCGCACAGAGAGAGACAGAGTGGGAGTGTGTCTAGGCTCGCGCGGCGGAGAGGAGGAGGAGGAGGAGGTGGTGGTGGTAGTGGAGGAGGAGGAAGATGGGAACTCCCTTTCCCGGGCCGCGAATAGGTGTTGAATGGAGCAGCAGCCGCTTTCCTTCGCCTGCTTGGAGGGTCGTTGTGCGGCGCTAGCCATTTGGCTCCCGAGGAGGAGGAGGGAGGGAAGGTTCGGTGGCCTGCCCCAAAGACGTCTGGAATCTCAAGCGAGAGCTGAAGCGGCGGCGAAGGAAGGGACAATAATAGGGCCGCTTGGCGGAGGGGAGGCAGCAGGGATGACGGTTCTGCTTAAGCATCCGGACGCCAAACTTCCTCGAACGCCCTGAAGCTGAGGGAGAGCTCAGGGTTGCCTAGACTGGGCGAGTCCTCCATAGGCGAGTGCCATCGTTGCAAGCGCAGCCCGACCGCCAGCCACCCCTCACTGACCAATATCCTCCTCAGATTGAACTCGGCCTCTTTCAGTCTCAGACCAAATTTGATATTTTCAGATTAGAAAAAAAATATTACTTTGGTGAGATAAAAAAAAAACAACAACCGCGAGCCAGATTAAAGTGGCCTGCGGTGTCGATGTTTCTCTCCCCAATGTGCCCTGTATCTCGTCAGCTGGAAAGAACTTTCTATCCCACCAAGAGCTTCACACTCAAAATGCGGAGATTTAGGGTGAATTAAAAGGGGGCAGTAAGGCCAGGCTGCCCTTCAGCATTTTCCTCCATCCTGCACAGCCAGCCTGCTTCTGGAGAAACGGAGTCCTCCAGGATAGACGCAGGAAGACAGCCGAGGGTTGGCTGACTGGGGTGGAGGGTGGGCTTTACTCTCTCCCCCCACCCCCAACCTGCACCATCCGGGCTGAAGCTGATGCCCAGGAGAGAAGAATCCGACTCCATGATATTATTATTAGTAGTATTTTGGCTTCGAACCTTTTGGCTTCGATCTACTCAGGGGCCATGTCTTCAGTGCCATAGAGGCACAATCCTCTGGGGAAGAGACGCTGCTGGAGACGCTGGGATAGTCCTGCCTGGCACAACGTCGAAGGGACACTCACGTAACGGAGACGGGGAAGAGAAGGCAGCCCTGCCAGATTTGCTCGCCTGGATTGTATGAGGAGGGGGCACAGCAAGTTGGGGGGATGATCGGGCCCCGGGGCGGGCCACTCTTGAACTGATCGCCAAGCCTCCAGAAAGCAACCCCCTCTACGGTGACGGGGTGATTGTCGGGGACCTCCTCTCTCGCGCTGGATCTTGGCGTTGGAGCTCTCTTTCTCCATGAGCCCGGGGTGAACAGGTGCCCCGGAGGTGTGGGGGATCCGTCCCCGGGTCCGCTTGGGCTGTGCGTGTCTCTCAGGGCGGATTATGGAGAGCGGTGACCGGGACATGTATCGCCAGTTTCAGGACTGGTGCCTCAGGACTTACGGGGACTCGGGCAAAACCAAGACGGTGACCCGCAAAAAATACGAGCGGATTGTCCAGCTCCTGAACGGCTCCGAGACGAGCTCCACTGATAATGCCAAATTTAAATTCTGGGTCAAATCCAAAGGCTTCCAGCTCGGCAGTCCGGACGAGGTCAGTGGTGGTGGTGGTGCTGCTGGTGGCGGAGGGATGCAAGTGCTGTACGTGCCGGTCAAGACCACGGTTAGTAGAGAAATTGTCTGCCTTGTTATTTAGCCACATCGGGGAGGAAGAGTAGGGAGCCGCCGCCGCCACATAGCTGCCACCTCCACCCCCGAGTTGGCTCAGGCTGCTCTCTCTCCTCCCTCCTCCTTTCTGAAATCTCTTCCTCACCACCCCTCCCGCCCATGTTGCGTTTGCCTGGCACCTTCTCCGCTGCTGAGGGCTTTGTGATCCTTCCTTGCTTTTACGTTGCAAGTGCACAAAACACACCCCTCTACGAAGTCTCTCCGGTTCCTTTCTTCCTTTCTTCTTAACGGGGGAGGGGGGAGGGGGGGAGGGAGGAGGAGCGGAACGAGGAAAAGGGAAATCTTATTTCGTCCCCTAAACTAAAACGGACGTGTGTGTTGTGTGTGTGTGTGTTGGTGAGTCCTGTAGCTGCGCACTACCCATAAAGACTATTTCCGATCGACAGAGCGCAGTAGATTCTTATTAGCACCATACCAAACGGTCGGGGTGATTTGGGGTTTCCCTAGAATATCAGCTCTCCCCTTTCATTGTTAGCTCTTATCCCCTGAGCGGAAGGAACGTGCCTGGCTGGTTGCCTGTAGAAGCGGAGGGCAGGCTAATCAACAAAAGAGCCGTGGGCTGGCTCAGGACCGGAGGGGAATTGGTCTCTCGTGCGCTCGCTCTCAGCTGAGCCAGCCCAGAAATGTTGGGAGCCTTGCAGAGGTGGAGGGCATACAGTAAGAGCACCAGGGCTAAGATGCTGGGCTGTGGCGGTGGCAAAAAGCCTCATTTCCTATTTCAGAAGATGGAAATTGGTGGTTACAAGTAGGTTTATATTCTCCTTTTGCTATTTCTTGCTTTTCTGAGCCTCTCTGCTAGCCTTCTTTTACTCCAATGTGCACACTTCTATACTTTTGATATTAGGATCTGAGTTTTGTTTAGAGCAATGCTAAGTTGGGCAAGGATTTGGGGTTCTTTTTTCCTGATTGACAGGGGAAAAGGTTTTTTAAATGAGGCATTAAATTGTAGTGGAGATATGCAGAGGAAAATGCCAGAACCTTATACCTCTGCAATAGTATATCATGTGTATATGATTGCATGTATGTATGTATGTATGTATGTATGTATGTATGTATGTATGTATGTATGTGTGTATGTATCTATATGTGTGTGTGTGTGTGTGTGTGTGATTTACAAAAGAAGTATATTAAATGACTTAAAATGAATAGACTACAGATTACTTAAGGCACTGTTTATTTTTTGTTTATCTGAGACTTAAATCTATTTACTGCCAAGTAATATGAAAGTTTTGTGGATCTGGGGCAATTCACCAAAATTATTTTCTATAAACTCATTAGATTATACCCAGTATTATAATAGTTACATTCACTATAAACCTTTGAAAAGCCTTTAGTATCATAAAACTGAAGTATGAAATATAGGAAAATACATAATTCCCTATGATCTTTTTAGATAAAGGTTTGTAGGTGTCATCTTATTTCTGACAATGACTCAAAATGGAGCATAAAATTCATTTTGACAAAAGAAACAACTCAGAAGAAGAATCAATTTTGATTCCTTTTTACAATATAGCATGTTTAACAAAATTAGTAATATTTTTGGTTTTATCTGTAACTATTAATAACTATTCTGTTTCAAGTGTGCTGCTTTACAAACTTGAATAACTTAATTCTTTTGGATTCTGTTTACAATCATTCAGTTAGAATTTTTCTTGATATACTGTATTAATCTAAACATTTTACTTATTTGCTTGAATTAGCAAAGCAACAACTCTAAGATACATTTCTACATAATCTTTTAAATGTTTTTATTGTGATCCTTTGCATGTCTATTCAAAGTTCAGTTTCCTCCTATGTAAGGGTATATACAGGATACTATCCACAGTCTTGGAAAGTGATCAGCACATACAAAATTCATAATTCTCATAATGATTTGGTGTTACTGTACATTCAGTGACATCATGCAATGAGGGGTTTGCATGACATGTAGAGAGTTCTCTGAATAATCTGCAGATTGCATTACTTTTTACTATGGCACATCATTCCTTGACCAGGTAAAATCTTCAATTTTGAACACTGGATCCAGGCTCAAAGCAGAGGCATTTAAATCAATGAAATACTCAAGCCGGAGAAGCTTCATTTTATAGTGCCAATCATGCTTTTTACTACCTCAGGCCAGTATTTGTGGCTCTATCTGCAGAGGATGCAGAAGTGGCATCTGAATTAGACTACTGTAATTAGCTGTAAGTACTGTAGGATCTACTTAGACATTGACCCAGAAATTTCAGCATGTGAAAATTGTAGCTAAGATTTTATGCAGTAAATGTAACTATTCAGTATATGTAACTTCTGTACTGTAGCAGATATACTAACTATAGAACATTTCTGGGTCCAATTCAAAGTGCTGGTTCTCACTTTTGAGCCTTAAATGGTTGGAACTTGGAACCCCCCAAATGTGCTCTTACTAGTGACAACTTGCTTGATTTGTAAAGTCAGGAACAGAGGTCCTTGCTCTGCTTAACTTAGGGAAGATTAACTTAGGGAAGAAGATCTTTTCCATATTGTTTCCATACTTCTTGATCCTCTTGCTAGCTTTCAAGAAATCTTATGCATTTATTTTTCCAAGCACATCCCAAAATGCGCTTTATTCTTTGATCTGATATCTAATTGTATTGCTCTTAATGTGTGCTTCATTTCTTTTACTAAATCAGTTTCTGTAATTTGGACGATTATTTACAGAGACACTGAACACCCCCAACCCCCACTTCTAACCACCTCTCTAAGCACAAGATGTGGTCAAGGACTACTTTACCCTTTGGTCTACTTGAGACTTTCAGACTAAGTAGAAGAAAAAGAGTTAAAATAGCTTCTTTTAGATTTAAATAAAATTCATTAACATCCCATGGAGACACAGGTCATATTTTGGCCACACTTGGAAAAAAAAAAGCAGGGTGGTCTTGGCTATATTGCTGTTTATTGATGGTTGACTTCAGAGAGAATTTCAAGTTTTTCTCTCCCCCCCCCCCTTCAACTTTATACACTAGCACCATGGACAGATGTTTTAGTCTGCTTAGCAATTTATCACTTCATTCATTCCAGTAACCTAGAGTAGTCATAAGAAGAGTTTAATCATTTAAATGTGCAGTACTCCTTAAATGTTGATTGTTGCATTATTATTATTACTATAATTTCTAATGTTTATAGTGCAGAGAGAGTGTAACTTCAAGCCCAGTTTAACAAAACTTTTTTTCACAATTTGAAATGCCATACATAAAAAAAATAAATATAAAATTAATCACCAAGGATAATTATTATTTAGACATTTCCAGTAATTTTAAATTCTAAAACCATTTCAACAAAATTTAAAAAAGTTAAATTTGTCCAGAATTATTTTCTCCTTGAAGCTTTAACATATGTATGCTTTGCTATCAACCAGAGTCCTTTGCTTCTAAAGGTTCTATAATCCACTACTGCTGGTAATTAGACATCATTACTGCTGCATTAAAGGCAAGGAGACAAGAGAAGAGGACAGGCTGGGGCTAATTAACTACTTGATTCTAATGAAAGGAAAAGACACTGATAGCAGGTGGGAGTTTGCACCAGGACAGACTAGACACACAGCAATGACTTCATTGAAGCAAGAATGGGTTGCTGTTTTACATTAGCAGGATTTTAATCTTTTTATTGATTTCATGGGCAGTGAATAACACAAAGCTTGATCAAAGTTATCCTCTTATTTGGTTGTTGTATGCCTAGTGAAAATCTGAGTGTCACAAGATCTCATTCAGTTTTATTAATATGCACAGGAAGGGAGTATTTAGCATGTTGATATCAGGATTAATTCATTTTAGTATCTTCGTCTTCTAAGAGCAATAGGAGTTAATCTGTCTTCAAGTCTTCACATCACTCTGTGGTATAGGAAATGCACTCTTGGTCACCAGGCAACAACATCCTGCAATACAGCCATTTTAGGTCTACAGTGGGCCAACACACAGTGGAGTATTTATATGTACAGCTTAGTGAACAATATGCGTCTGCCACTTCTCCCTCTGTTACTGTTTTGTTAGCAACTCCCTTTTGTTAAGCTCAAGCTGCACTTTATTGAAAGGATACGGTGAAAGGATACCTAACAAGAGTTTTATATAAAACTGTTAGGTGAGAAAAAAATGTCTAATGAAAGACAATAATTACTATGAAGATACTACTTAGTTGAGCCGGTGATTCTGGAGTCAGTGCCTGAAATTGTAGTTTCTTTGAGATTATGAAATATACAATTTTTTGTTTGAAAGTAAAATTGCAAAGATTAAATAATAATGTACTGGTTGAAATAATTTCTACAATTTGAAAAACAAATGTTTATTTAAAACATGAGGCTACAATTAATATTATATTTTACTTCATACACATAGTGATGTCAAAGTTAGTGGGTACTGGATAGTAATAATTATGGAGTAGATTTCTCTACTGATTCCTGTATTGAATGTGTATGTGTGTGTGAATTTATAATGAAGATAAGTTGAACAAAACCTTAAAGTTTTAATTTTAAGTTTGAAATAGGATTTGCCCAACTTTTTTTCCAGAGCTGTATTTGGGATACAAATATTTTAATTGCCCTTTGGTATGAGTTGTAGCTGGGCTTCTAAATAAAAGACATATATCCAAACTGAACACCAATGACATTTGATCTAAAATAAAATCAATCTCTTATCTCTCATTTGGGAGAAAGCCATGTACACTGCCACCTTTGTGTGTGATGCATATGCTTGGATTCACACTACTGATTCAGAAATGAACTTTGCTACAGATCAGTATGTTAGTCCTCAGCATAAAGCTTTGGGAATGCAGCTTTGCATTATACTTTAAAAAAGAAAAAAAGTGACATTACTTGTTCAGTATATGATAAATGGCATGCTCTTGATAATGTAAATGCTTAAGGCAGAGTATATGTACTTGTGCCACTAAAGTTAGGCATGTTTTTATTCTGGAGTTTCAGTGATACTATGATGCTACTACAGACACATAGACAAATTATTAAAACTGAAACTGAAAGTCATGTTCATTTTTATTTAATAATTTATGACAGTGTGAAAGTATGTATCATTAAACCCTTCTCTTTAACTTACACTAATAAATTTAAAGAGCTTAAATGAAATATATTTGGGAAAAACTGAAGTCTACAAGATAATTAACAAGTCGCTTTGTCATATGATGCATAGTTCATGCTATAAAAAGCAGAGCAATATAATTAGGCAAATTTTATTGGAGATTTGTAACTCTGTATCTTAAAAGTTCACATGTTTATCCTATAGTAGCTCAAATAGTGAACACGATTATTATATCTACTAGATTCTTAACCAGTATCTAGGCCATGTAGATACTATATTTTTATTTTACATTTTCCTTGAACAGTAATTCAGTAATAATACTCATGTTTTGCATTCAGAAGGTTCCAGTTCAGTCTCTAATGTTTTGAAATAGCTCTGGGAAATTGTTCTGTGTTTTTTCTGAAACCTAGCTGTTGCTATTCAGTATAAATGATGCTAAAATAGGTGAACATTCTGATTTAATGAAAAGACAGTTTCCTAACAATTATCATTATTGTGTTATGATTATTTTTGAGTCATTAGTATAGACTAAAAAAAAAAAAGTCTGGAAAGGGTAGATATTTACAAAAACTGATAATTCAGACAATTGTGTATTTAATGAAAACTCTTTTTGTGCTGAATACTTTAATATAAATCTATGTATTCTCCAGGATCCAACCTGGGTCAGGGACCAGAGGGTTTTGTCTTCGGAGCGTTTGGACTCGTGCTGGAGCCCATTCTCTCTAGCAGAGTGTGTGCTGTTCTGTGTGTAGTATTTATATGGTGCCTGTTGTATGTGGCTTTTTAGATGCTGATTGGGGTATGTTGATGGCTGGCTTTTAAGTCATTGGCTGTCATTTGCTTGTGCTGCCCAGCCCTCGCCTTCTAAGTACTTGATTTGTTGGTGGTAAATCAGCACTCCTGTTGACTGATGAGTGGCCGGCTTCCCAGACTTCAATCACTTCCCCGGCTGTTTTTGTGTCTGCTCATCCAACAATCTTAGTAGCTGCAAAGTTGAATGTGTGTCCTTGTTCATTGAGGTGTGAGGCTATCAATGAGTCTGACTGCTTGTTTGTGTTCTTGCAATCTGGTAGTTAGCTTCCTCCCTGTCTGTCCTACATGGTCACAGAGACAATCCATACAGGGGATTTGGTGGATTACATTGAAACTATCTCCCACCTCCAAGCAATCTTTAAAATGCATAATTTGTCCTTGTATGGTAGTCTCTGGGAGGTGTGTGATCTCACTGGCAGATCTCAGAAGTTGCATTCTACAGCTTCTGAAATGTTTTTGATGTATGGCAGGCTGTGCCATGCCCATGAAGATGGACTCCAGTATGAGTCCGAAAGCTTGGAAGATAAAAACTCTGGTCCCGATGATCAATCCAGATTGGATCCTGCAGCATTAACCTGGGACACAGATATTCGCCTTCATTCATATGTATTCTCCCTCTGATTTCAGAGAAAAATCATAATATAGCTACTTTGGTTATATTTTGTACCCAGTCTTCCCTTCATTTTTTAAAAAAAAAATATTTAGAACTCTTGTAGACTCTTGATATGGCTATTGCATTGATATTTTTTGATGTAGCTCAGCTAGATTTCCAGGATGTCCCAAAGGGGTTTTTCCAAAAGGCAACTGGACTTTCTTGGGTTTTTTTCTTTGAAAATGTTTCACTTCTCATCCAAGAAGCTTTTCCAGTTGCCTTTCGAAAAAAGCACCTTTGGGACAATCATGGCCTGGATGATTGAGAACCTCCACAGACATTTAGAATTCCATGAATAAAAACAAGACATCATTATTTAATTAAATTAATGCTAAGAAAATTATTGTCGGGCATATTTTTAGAAGTTTGAAAGTCTTTCAGGTTTCATATTTCCAAAGAATTCTTGATAAGTATAATATTTCACCTTAAAAATTTCCTTTGCAAAAATTTATTGGGATCAGACATGGATAAAATGCTATTATAGCATTTAGGAAGGCAAAATAAAGTCCAATAAGATTGTAACAATTATGGTGCCAAACCATATAGATCAGATTCATAACTGCCCATTAAGAATAACTGTGGTACATTTGGGAATGAAATCATTGGAATAAGCAACTGACCTATATAAATTAATCCATTTATACAAGAGACCATCATAACATCATTCACTAATTTTCACAAATTCTTTGTTGTCTTAAGAACTTCTCTTTATCACAAAAATACTATTTTTAATTAATTTTTTATTATAAGCTTTCAAAATTCTTATTTCTCTCATCACCATTTGTGAAGTCCATTCCTTCTGCAGATAATCTGAGTTGAATTTTCTGTGGCCTGTTCAGGTTTATAAATCCCTTTTGAGATGAGATGGCACAGGACAACCAAAATCTGAAAAAAAATATAAATATGGTATTTTTCTTTTGTTTTCTTAATAATTTTCAAGATACCAAGAAGGAGCCTTTTTGGACTATTGTGCATATTGAGAGCCTCATCTTCTCACAAAATTACTTGCATGGGAAGCTTCCTCATTCATAAAGATGCACATACAAAACTTACCTTGAAGCATACTAGGCCTGTAGAAATCATTTTATGTTCTTAATAATTTGCTTGGAATTTTATTATCTTGCATAATTGTTATTTGTAAATATTATACCTCAATATTCATTCTTTAGTCAGGCAGCTGATATAAGTTAAATGACATCAATTTCAGTTTATATTGATTAAATTCATATTTAGCCTTATGCCATTCTGGATTCAGTCAAGTAATAAAGTACAATTTATGGACCACAGTGGTTTCCTTAATGCTACATATTCAGCCATAGCTAAAGAAACCATATTATAATTTGGCATGTTGTGTGAAAACAAGGAGCCCTAGTTGTACAGTGGTCAGAATGCAGTATTGCAGAGTAAACTCTGCCAATAATCTGGAGTTCGATCCTGATGGGCTCAAGGTTGACTCAGCCTTCTATCCTTCCAAGATCAGTAAAAAGAGGACCCAGATTGTTGGGGGCAATATGCTGATATTGTAAATCACTCAGAGAGTGCTGTAAAGCAGAGGTCCCCAACCTATGGGCTGCGGCCCACTACCGGGCCGTGGCCTCTTGGGCAGTGCACGTGCGTGTGTGCTCACTCCCCCTCATGCCACCATTGCCATGAGTGTTGTGTGGGCGGCAGCATTGCCACGAACCTTGCAAGGTTGGCGGGAGCACCGCGAATGGTAGGTGGGCGGCGGCGCACCACATGCAAGTGGCGGCATTGCCACGAACCTTGTGTGGGCGGCGGCAGCACTGCAAGAGGCAGGCAGCAGGCAGGCAGGCTGCGGCGCGAGCCTCATGCAGGGCATTGGCGCGATCTTTGTGCCAGTGGTAGCATCACTGTGGCCGCGGCGCGAGCCTCACGCAGGGCGTTGGTGTGATTCTCGCACCAATGGTAGCAGCGCCGTGAGCCTGGCGGTGGTGCCACAAGCCTCACGCAGGAGCTGAGAGTCTTGCGCGCATGCTCACAACCCCGTTTGTGTGGTGTGCATGCTTGTGGCCTGTTTGTACGTGTGTGTGCACATGTGGCCACATTCATGTTTGTGCATGTGCATGTAAGGCGCCTGCCCCTCCCTCTCCCACCGGGCCTCCAACCCAGAAAGGTTGGAGACCCCTGCTGTAAAGCACTATGAAGCAGTATATAAGTACTATTGCTATTGCTAAAACAACATGTTTAGCCCCCTATCCTTTTTAAAGATTTTGTTCTGTAAAAGGACCGGTCCTTTTCCTCTTGATTGCTACATTTATTTATGAAATGTTGATGAGAAACTTTGTCAAAATATTTTGGAAATCCCGTTGTTCAAGTTTCTCTCTGAATCTGCATTTCTAGTATGCATTGGATTTTTTCCATCTACATGCTTAACGGCAATTTTTTTAAAAAAAAACACTTTGCCTTATTTATTAGCCTCACTATACGTGATACTCTCAAGCTTATTTCACTATATGTAAACATTGCCTGTTGTTTGTTTTTTGCTTTTCTATTTGTAAATAGTTTTAGTTCTTCAAAATATCTCATGCTTTAATCCAATCACCACCTAATTTTCTTTGGAAACAGTTGAGAGATATATGACATTTGTTGGATTTGCCTGTAAACTGGAAGGCAGCCACTAAGATTCCAAAAGGATCAATGGAGAAGATTTTATATTCCATTGTACTAATGAAAGACCTATCAATGTTGAGATATATACCGAATATTTACCTGCACTATTCCCACTTCCTTCCATTATTTAGTCATTGTTGTGAATGATGCATGGACAGTCAAAAAACATATTATCTTTCTTTTGCAAAAAAATCTTGGGCAGGCTTGGTCAATATTGCAAGCTTAGGGTTTTAAGACAAGATCAGACCAACTCAGGATCTAGTTATAATTACAGTTGTTTGTTCTTTTTATGTATTTTAGTTGTGCAATATTTTTATTTCCTTTTGTTTGTGAGTATGGTAAATTATTCATTTTTATTTTGCATTATTGTATATTTGTTTCTTTGAAAATGAATTAATAAAAACTATTTGGTATTTTTTTTTAAAGGGCTTGCTTTTCTAAAGTTAGGGATAGTTCTGTTTCTATATCTGAACATGGCTTAAAAATTAGTATCTTCCATATTATTTTCCATATTACAGTATTCCTCGATATAGAAGCATGGTTCTGATATGGGATTGGATAATTTACTAAGCCTATATTTCTGGATTTTCTATTGATGCTAGTATTTATAGCACCAGCTACATATCACTACAATCTATAATAGACATCACTATGTCTATATTAGTGATATACAATGACAACTATTGCTAGATGATGTTATAAATAGCTAGTCTGGATAGCCTTCTAGGTTATCTGCATAATGATTTGTTTTCATTACTGGTGTGATAAAACATGAAGTACTGTCATTTATAATTAGAATCTCCATATTATTCTAAAATATTCATATAAATTATAAATATATACCATTTTTAAATACTAGTAACAAACAATTGATTATTAATAAGTAGAAATGTATCAGTATAATATGAATGATACAAACTAAGGGAGAGATTTGGATTGAAATCAGAGCCTGATTTCATAGCAAACTGGTTTAATTTGGGGGAAAATGTTTCCCTAGGACAGAATAGATGGGTAATTCCTTTCACCCTGATTCTGGGCTTTCACAAACTCCAGGCCCAATCTATTATTCTGGAGATCTTGCATGCTATAAACGACACTGTTAGAACTATATTAATAGGGCAAGGGAAGCAAGATTATACTGCTTATAGAAAATATGACAACAGGGAGGAAAGGGGAATTTTGAATTCAATGACTGAAAAGTCGATTTCTATGAAAGTTGATATGTTTATAGCAGTGTAGTTTTCCCGTAAATTTCCTCATGTTTGGGTGAAAAAAAAACCAACATTTGAGTGTTTCTTATGATAAGACAATATGCAATCCGAACTGATTTTCTGAATTGCATTCCAGAAACTGACACAGAGAACTTTCCCTGGAAGGACTTAACAGCAGATTTATGTAGTTCTAGATCTAGCCCTCAATGGTTACAGCACACACTGTAATATAAAACATGTCTTTTATAAAACTCACTTCATTTTATAACTTGTCAATTACAGTATTTTACTAAAATTCCTAGCTTATTAAAAATTACTGGGAAATGATGTATGATCTCATGTCCTCATAATTACATTTTATGAGTAAAACTGAGAGGTTAGCTTTCTCTTCCATCCTTACATAGATATGATTGCACTTGAAACCAATAAATCCCTGGAATATCATTCCATTCATCTGTGCAAAAGCGAACATCTTTGTCATCATAATTGCTGCCTACTCAGATAGTTGATTTTACTTCCATAGGCAAATTTATTTATTTATTTATCATATTTATATAGTTACCCATCTCATAAGAAATGAGAGTTCCTTATAGGACAGTTGCAGAAGATATAGACAGACTGACCACATATATTTTATAATGGAACTACTACCGTGGCTATCTGAATATGCTGTGACCTGAGAAACTGAGTTCAGATCCATCTTTCTTTCATCTTGTAACTCCATTACATTAATGTCATGCTTTGTAATCTCTGTCCCTACACATCCTAGGCTATCCATTCGAATTATGTCTCTACTCGAGCTATAATCTTACACCTTGTCTCAGTTTGAGGGGCAATCAGACTTTATGTGGCATAGCACAAAATTCAAAAGTAGGTAAGGGCAAGGCAGGGAGCTTTTTGTACCCCCGATTATGATGAACAGACTTGAATGTCATGACTAGTCAAGAACAATCATACATTGATGTAAATATCATTCCTGACTGCTCTATTTTTTGTCATTTAGGAATAGTTCATTTCCTGTGTGTGACTTTTTCTCTAGGTTCCTTCAGTCCAAAATATTTATAAAGTTATAGTGTTGGAAGGAGCAATTTAGGCAATTGAGTCCTATTCTTCACTCAGTGTTGAAATTCATATTAAAGCATCTTAGGCAGATGGCTACAAGTAGTTCTTTGCTTACAACCATAATGGAGCCTGCCCATTAGGTTGCAAGTTGTGATGGTTCTTAAGCGGGACAACCGTGTGATCATCTTAATAATCCCCACCCTTGCTCTCCCCAATGTGATCATCAAGCAACTGTATGGGTTGTTAAGCAGAGCATGGGGTGCCTCAAGTGTGGGGAAGGCCTTGGGAGGCCTGACACACAACCAGGCCTGCCTGCCCAACCCTCCCAAGGCCTACTCACCCCCTGAGGCACCTCGTGCTTTGCTTCATGCCACTTGGGTCCCCACTCACCTTGGGCCTACTTTCCACCTTACTGGACCTTATACTCTTCCCCAGCCCTCTATCACTGATCACTCACTTTTTGTAGAGCTCCGGAGATCTACAGTAGGGTCCTACACTGACACCCTCCTCCCCACGTCTGATTGCTCACTTACCTTTGGGAGATGTCCAGAGTTCCAGAGCTCACATTAGGGAAGGAAGGTAGACCAACTCTGCCCCCTTAGCTGCATGGCTCCATGAAGTGGGTACCATTTTAGGAGCAGCCACAATTCATTGCAGTCGCTCCAAAAATGATGCTTGCTTCCAGGATGGTCCATGTGGCCTGCAGGAACACCAAAGGGTAGAAGGAAGGGGGGCAGGCCACTTTACTTCTCGGCATCCCCAGGTTGCATCCCTGGGAAGCAGGCACCACTTTTGAAGTGGCCGTAGTTCACTGCAGCCACTCGCTTCTAGAACGGAGCCACGCAGCCAGGAGATTCTGAAGGGTAGAAAGGCCTGCTCTCCTTCCTGAACATGAGCTCTGGAGCTCTTCCAAAAGTAAGTGCACAACCAGTGATGGGGGCGGGAAGGAGGGTGTGGGGCCCAGTAGAGTGGGAAGCAGACCCAAGGCCCAATGGGAAAGGATGGGTAGATATAGGCATGGGGGCATTGCAGTATCCCTGTGGTCAGTCGTAAGGGTGAATACACCAAATTTTATGCACATTACCACAGGAGCACTGCAGTGGTTATAACTTCAAAACCAGGTCATAAGTAGTTTTAGAGGGGTCCGTTGTAACTTTGAACGGTGGCTAAGCAATAACTCATAAGTTAAGGACTACCTAAATTTGTCTGAACACATCCAATGAAGGGGAATCCACCAGTATAGTTCTTGGAACTATTTTTATATTAGGATTTTTAAAAAAAAACAAGATTCAATTAGAATTTGCCTTTTCAAAGAGAACAGCTCTTAACCTTCCATTTGATGTCCTTTCAGATATTTGAAGAGTACTATCATATCTCTTAGCCCCATTATCATTTTCTAAGACTAACCATGCCCAGTTCATTCAGTCTTTTAATCCTTTGATCATCCTTGTGGTCTTCCCCTGAATCTATTCCAATTTCTTCAAATCCTTTTTAAAGTATGTCTAGGACCAAAAATGAATATACTGAAATGATTACTCCCATGATTTGGAAATTAGATTTCTATTGATGCAGCTTAAAAATAATTTCTGTGAGGTGGTGGGTCTGTGTGTGTTGACAGCTGTATCACAACACTATCATATCAGTTGCAATCAAATACTACATTATTCCGTACTGGAAGGTATTTTGTTTTGACAAATACTATTACTAAGCCAAATATTCCCCATCTTACTGTTTTAGTAAAGCCAAGAAACATATCTACCATATTCCTACAACATATTAAGAAAAATTCTATCATTGAGAAATGCACTCTACTAAGATATGTTGTTGACAGATTTATGCTGACTTCGGGGAATAGATTGTTTTTAAAATGCTTCAGGTTCCACCCATATGCAGTGTGGATATCTATAGCAGTTCAGCAAAATTCAGGGCATACAGAGTCAGCATGCTGGCCAATATCTTTCATCTAACTGGCTTCAGCAATCCTACATCTTGAGCAGTCATGTTTTTGATACCCTTCTGGATCATCTTCTCAACTACATTTTGGTAATGTAGGTGGTATGAAATTTACATTGTATAAACAATGCTGGTCATGGGCTCCAAGGCTGTGAAAATATGTATTAAACCAAAGAGAGATGGCTATAATGCTGTATCTGTCATGGGTAGAAAGGCTGAAAAGCACAAAGGAAAATATTTATTAAATTAAAGAGAGATGGCAATAATGCTGTATGTGCCATGGGTAGAAGAAAGGTTTTCATGTTGATGGAAGGTCATCAAATATTTAAAGTATTTTGTAACATAAATTCTTATCCAACTATGTATGGAAAAGCTTGAAGCTCCAGTCTTTTCAGAGCATGGGTCTGAATCCCATATCTGTCACTTTCATGTCCTGGCTTTCTTGGCATTCCTTCAGGAGCCAGATACAGATCTTTGATACAGGCAGTGTTAAAGGGAGGATTTGTTACTACAAATTCCAGACAGCAAGTCAGCAGGAGGTAACAGAAAGAGGCAAAAGCAGGAAAACAGGTGCATGACTTGTAGGTAAGGACTTAGTTGGATAAAAGCAATTTCCAAGTCAAGCAGTCCAAGGTCAGCCTGAAGATTTAGGATACCAAGTCAAGGGAAAGATGTAGTCTTAGTCAGTTGCCAAACTGGAGTCATAAATAACTGGATTCCAATCAAGAGTCACAGAACAAGAAGCCAGATGCACAAATTGTTTCTAGAAAATGAAGACTGTTACTGTGAGGTTTAAAGTCTCTCCCTGCTAAGTGTGCACAGGTGTTACCATTTTTTCCTTAAGCTTTGCTGGTCAGTTCAGTGTTGTGTTGCTTGCTCAGAGGTCACACACTTCCGTGAAGTGTAGAGATCCAAGAAAGAATAGGGTTGGGGAGAGGAGCAAGCGAGTGCCTGAAGCAGCCTGTTTTGCAGCTAACTCTGACTCCAAGGGCATGACAGCCTGTTTGTTGGAGGCTGGGTCAGGATAGAAGCTGATACACGCATACACAGCCCTCCCAGATAAACCAGATAGGAAACACATTAATAGCATCTTGCACATCTGAAGGTACAAACTTCCTGCTGCTTCTTTTAACTACTTGATCAATTAGGGTGGGTTGGTGGGTGGATCCTTTCTAAGTTTCTTTCTCTGACTGTTAAGCCAGTGAGAGCTCTTCTCTCTCTTGTCCGATTGTTTCCTAGGCAGCATCTCTTCCTCCTTTCCCCAAGATAATTCCCACATTCCATTACAGACTGTGATTGCACCTCTTCCCTTCGTTCTCCAAGCTCATCCACACATTCCATCACACACACACAAACATAGAGCCAGAACTTAAACAAATGAAGGGTTTTATTTTGGACACAATGATATTTATCTTAATAAAGTAGTGTGATCTAATATATACAAGTGAAAATACTATTAAAATATGTGTTTCTATGTATTTTCAGAATAGTATAAGTAATATAAGAAATCAAGTCTTAACCTAATTTATTTTCCTCCTTCTCAAATCTTTTTCCTTCAATTTCTACTTGACATTTACTGCATTTTCTTCCTCTCCTTATCTCAATTACTGATACTGGAATATCGGTGAGTTTTCTCCTGGCTGTCTTGCTGCCATAGTCACTCATTTCCTATGAAAGCCTTTAATTAGCCAGATTTCACTGTCCAGCTGTTAAATTTTGGTACACACAACACAGTCTGTTCTCCTAGTTCTTCCAGATTCTTATAACCTGCTCTAAGCTGGCAGGCTGTGTCACTACTCCAGTCTCTGCTAATCAGGTGATGTTCTCTCCAGTAATACTTCCTGCAGCATCAGAAATATATTTCAAAAAACCCTTATTTGTTTTCCTTATATATCTAAGACATGTATGTTCCACTTTACAGGTGTATTCTAGCAGTTTCCCTTACACACTCTAGTCTTGTGCTGAGTCACCTGCTTTTCCCCATAGAAATCCTTGACTAGCACAGATCCAAACATTTACCTCCAGCCAGGCACTTCACTCTACCACAAAGTTTTTGTTGATTTCAAGCCAAGGAACTTGTTAGCATAGTTGTTCTTTATTCCATGTATATTAAAATGCCAACTCCTGTACCAGATCAATATGATGGAATCCAAACTAGTTTTACTGTTTTCCTCACTCAATGTAAACTATATTTCACCGAGCTCAGAACATTTCTTTGCCTATTAAAGATTTTTTTTTTATAAGCCTAATGAAGAGATTGCAAAGTGGGCTGTGCCACTTCTGAACCAGACTAGCACTGATCTGGACAATTACTCTGGCTTCTTGGCATCTTGAAAATTAATTTTGAGGATCTTGTGACAGCTAATTGTGAAATCTACTATCTACGATAAGGCAAGATTTCAGTTTGGACATATGTTCACTCATGATATAGAGTAAAAGGAGAGAGGCTTAACTGACCAGTTCAAGGATTGATTGATTGATGAAATATGAGATGGTTCATTAAGGCACTCCAGACACAAGGACAACATGCTTGAGCATTTATAAAAAATGAGTTGTCGTGGGTAGTACAATAAGATACCATTCTGTTTCATTCCCTTTTCCTTCCTACTTCCTTGTGCAGACTTTGATTTGAAATTTACCAATTGAATGCATGCATCTATAATTCAGTACAGTCCTCAACTTACAACCATTCATTTAGTGCCCATTCAAAATAACAAAAGCACAGTATAAAGTGACTTACAACTGGGTCCTTGTACTTCAACTGTTGCAGCATCTTCATAATCATATGATCAAAATTTGGGCGCTTGGCAACTAATATGTATTTATGACAATTGCGGCACCCCGGGGTCATATGATCACCATTTGTGACCTTCCCAGATGGCTTCCGACAAGAAAAATAAATGGGGGAAGCTGGATTCCCTTTAACAATTGCATGAGTCACTTAACAACTGTGATGTTTTGCTTAACAAATATGGCAAAAAAGTTGTAAAATTGTCCAGGATTCACATACCTGCTAATGGAAATTATCCTAATTGTGGTTATAAGTTGAGAACTACCCATAGAACACTTCTTACTGCTCAAGTATCTGCCAGCACATATAAGGCATATGTCAATATTGCAGAGACTCTGATCATTACATCTAAAATGCCATAGTTGTAAAGAAGTGGGGCATTTTTTCAGTAAATGCCTTATTCCACTCTGGGTTGTAAAAAAAAAAAAAGTGACAGTCATAACCACCAAGGGCTATGAAGCTGGATCAACCAGAAATTAAATAAGACCTGTGGAGTTACACATTGTCATTTAATCAATCCTTTTACCCTGTAATGCATACTTAGCACAGGAATACAGCTATAACTGGTAACCTTATTAAATAATTCAATGCATGCAAATATGTTTCTCTACTCATCCTACCTATCTTCATTTTAAGACTATTTTTTGATTACTTTAATAGGTCCAATCACAGCACAGTTATCCTTTACAACTCACCACTGGCAACTATCAGAAACTTCCGCAGCTTTATTTGGTCTCCTCTTTACATTATTCAGTTGTTGTCAGCCTTGTGAGGTAAATAGACAGGAAACACAGCCAGATGAGCTAATTCTGTTTTATTGTAAGATTACATTAACAAAATCTTGCAAGACTGAAAGTACATTTCTCCTTTCATCTCCTTTACAGCTCAAGGAAACTAGGGAGAGAGTCTCTTCTGAACCATTTGCCCTGCCCAAATTCCTACTGTAGGCCAAGTTGGTTTTTATCTGACGATCCTCTTGGCTGCATCTCTTTGCCCTTTTTCCCAATGTCATTCACACCTACTACCACAATTGCTTTGGGACTGTAAGGGCTACAGACTCACAATGCAAAAGCTAGTCCTGAGAGAAATCTGATTTGTATGAATGATAGCTTTTGACTATCATTATGGGATATTTGAATATTTAATAATGTCATACAGAGTGGCAATGAGCGAGTCTCTCAACGATCTATGAACCATATTTCCATAATCTCTTGAACAAGTAATTTATTGTTGAGATATATATTTATTCTGAGGACAATGCATTCCATGACAACCAAGTGCATACAGTTCTTCAGTGTCTTCATGACAACAGCTTCTGCATTAAACTTGAGAAATGCACCTTTGTCAATCTATACTAATTTATTTGGAATACTCTATTTCTTCTGAAGAACTACAGATGGATTCAACAAAAGTACAATCTGTTATCTTGGTATTTCCACCCACCCCCGTACCATACTTCTTGGGCTTTGCCTATTTTTATCCTAAATTTATTTCTAAATTTACAACAATGGCCACACTATTACCTTAGCTTACCAAGAAGGTAAAAGGTTTCTAAACTGGCTTTCTAAAACCCAACACGCTTCTCTGCAAGTCATTTTTCAGCTCCACTTCTTCCATCAACATCCTGTCCACTTATTGTACAGGCTGATGCCTTGATTTTGCCTTGGGTTCTGTGTGTTTATAATTTGCTCCAGAGACAACTTCCCTCTATGTTCAGTTTGTTTTTGTACAGCTACTTGCTACCCTTGAATGAAACTGAGATTTTTAACAAGAAGCTGCTGGCCATCAAGAAGCAGTTCCAATACCTGGATTGAACTCACTACCCTTAGAAAAGATCATAAGACCTTAAGGCATATCCAGGGTCAGATCAGCTGGGTACATTTTCTTTCTTCTTTTGACTTTTGAATCTCTTGCATTCTAAGCATACAGAACAAGCAGGTAAATTGTTTACATTGTAAATGTGAATTTTGTGTCTTAAAACTCTTCTAGCGGACCGGGAGATTCTTAGCACCCCTGCCCCATTTAAGGGGCGGCGATACTCGGGGCCATTGTTAGGTTTTGCCGCCATTAACATGATTTTCCTGGGAAATATATAGTGTAGTAGTCTTCCCTTTGCTTTCTACACCACTGTGCACACGCTGTTCAAGTGGCTGCCACCACACCGTGTGCTGTTCTTCTGAAGCCGTTCCAACCAATATGGTCCCCGCCTTCAGTCGATACTGGGGAGCCAGCTGCCACTCACCAGGGAAAGCCGCCTGGGAAAGCCAAGGGAAATCATTAAAACAATTAAAAAATGAAAGTTAGAATATTTCGGACATGTGATGTGACACCCAGAAAAATACAGCATACTCCATTTAATCCTCCAGAGAAAGATTGAAGGAAACAGGGTCCAGGCAGAAGAAGAACATCATAGCTTCAAAATCTAAGGGACTGGTTTGGACAAAACTCAGCAGCACTTTTTCGTGCGGCTGCTGATAAAAACAGGATCGCCAACATGATCGCCAATGTCCAATAACGGATATGGAGAAGAAGAAGAAGAAGGAGGAGGAGGAGGAGGAGGAGGAGGAGGAGGAGGAGGAGGAGGAGAAGGAGAAGGAGAAGGAGAAGGAGAAGGAGAAGGAGAAGGAGAAGGAGAAGAAGAAGAAGAAGAAGAAGAAGAAGAAGAAGAAGAAGAAGAAGAAGAAGAAAGAAGGAAGAAGGAAGAAGGAAGAAGGAAGAAGGAAGAAGGAAGAAGAAGAAGAAGACTCTTCTCTAAACTCTATTCTACATCCTGAATGGAGACTTCCCCCATTCCCATTAATCCCAGAGTTGGAATGAATCTACATTCATCAGGAGCAGGATCCTTTATGCATAGACTATAAAGAGACTCCTTGCAATTATCTCCCTCTTCTTCCTGGAGCACAGAAATTTGTACCACAACAGCTACATTGCTCCTCTCTGGAGTAAGGGATTTGCAATTCTGTCGCCATAATCACATACTTGGGTATTCTGCGATCTTAAAAACTACCCATCTTCTCTGTGACTTTTAATGTTTTCATGTCAAAGCAGAAGTCAGGAATGACTCTCATGCCAGATTGACTGGTCTATTAGATGGCTTAGTATCTTCTCACTCAATAGTGGCTTTGGGATACAGCTTTTTGATATAATGACCTATCGCTTGTCAAGAGACTCAATGCTATATTGATGGTAGCTGATCTCTTCTTTTCTTGCTATCACACTCCTTAATTTATTTTACTTATGTATTATGAAGGGTGTTCTCTGAGCTTGGTTGTTTTCTTGCATATGTTTCATTACCCAAACTAAGTAACATCATCAATGCTAGTAAGAAGTGGGGGGCTCTTAGTCTGTATTACTTATATTTAATTGTTGATATTATTTTATTTAGTTATATTACTTGTTCTTCATTATCACTATTATAATTAGCTATTGGTTGTTTCAATGTATTTATATTTACCATGAAAGATATCAGGCACAAGCAATAAGAACCACTTGTGAATAGTCTCAAGCAGAAGCTTTCTTATTGTCACCTATGTTACAAGAATTTTGCCAGACTGATAGAATTCCCTTGGGAACAATCAGATAAAGCTTTAGGTATTCTGGGGAAGGTCAGGTCTGTGCCATTTTCTGCAGTGGAAGTTTGACCAGTTCTTAGATTCCACATCTGTTTTAACAACTACAGATGTTTTTGTTGTTTTGTAAACTGCTGTGAATATAGATTGATTCAAAAATACATATATAAAATAACTAATAAATCCTATTTCATCTACTGGATGTTAAGTTCCACCTGTCCATGACACATTGGATGAAGCAACTTGGGGAACAAATTTTATTAATTTGTATCCCACCTTCAATATTTTTTATAAACAAGGCAGTGAAAATATCCAACACAGTTCCCTCCTCCTATTTTTCTCACAATAACACCCCTGTGAGGCAGGTTGGGCTGAGAAACTGACTGGCCCAAGATCACCTAGTTGGCTTTCATGGCTAAGGTGGGACTAAAACTCACAGTCTCCCAGTTTCTAGCCTGATGCCTTAACCACTATACTTCTTGGAGCAAGATTTTTATTAGTTATACCAGCCATATGACTGTCTAGTTGTTTTTTAAAAAATTCTGTGGCAGAATAACTCAGTTCCTATCTATGTTTAGTTGTTACCTGTGAAGCCACCTGTGGTTACTCTTCACTTTTCTCCAAATATTTCTGGCCCTTGCTCATCCTAGAAAGTCCAGGTACTTCAAGATTCATAGAGCTCAATGTCTTCTTAAGGAACAACTAGATCAAGCCTCCTATGACATTCTGCTGTCATTTTCCCATCACCACTGTTGGAAGTCATGTCTGACATTCTAGAATGTTTCTCCCCTCTACATGATCACATAAAAAATGGGTGTCAATTTTTTTTGAAACATTCCCTGTGGCAGCAGACATTAGTTCTATGTTCTTTCATTTGTAGCTTTCAGCTTCAGAGATATACCCAGTTTCCAAGTACTTTTTCCTGAAAAAAGGGGATTATTTGTGTTGGTGTGCATTCTGGACTCTACAAGAGACTGCTTGAATATTTGATTCATTGGAAAAACTCCTTAGACACTGAATGCTCCCAAAAAGCAAGAGATGATATGTACACACTTTGCCCTCTCCATTTGCAGTATTTACATAAAGCTAAGCTACCTGATTGGTTGCATAAAAAACTTTTGCAGCTGCCAGTAATTCTGACATGAGGGAAGAGGAGAACTTGGTAATGCAGGTGCGATGAAGCAATGTACGACTGAGGAGAGACATGTGAAGACAGACTACCCCATTGCTTGTAAGCAGTACCAGGTTGGAAAAGACTATGTCACTTGAATCAGAGTTTTGAAAGTGTAGATGTCTCACTAGCTCCGGCTTTCAGATGTGAAGACCGAAATGGGGAAAGAAGCACCAACTGTTGTGGTGGAAGAGACAAATATAACCATGGAGAGAGTATGGAACACCTCCCCTTTGTTTCATTTTGAGTCAGAAGGAAGGAGTGATGATGATCCTTTCATACACATAGAGGGGAAAAAATGTCAGCCCTACAAGGCGGACCAGACTAAGAAATCAGTGCCATATAAGCCAGGGCTATTTTTATTATAAAAGTTAAAGTAACAGAATCTTGCAAGACGGAATATGTCATCCCAACTCACCTTATCTTCAATTGCAATAGGGAGGGGGTTTAGAAGTTTTCTAATTAATTTTTTGGCCTGGGCTCAAGATCCACTTCTCTAACTATTGCTTTGGTAGTGGCCCTTTCTCCTGTTCTTCAAGGCCATCTATGCCTTCTATAGGGAAGTGGTATGGTAGTTACACTGGAAGTATACAGAAACGATGGAACACAAGTTGTATATTTAACACTGATAAAGGGTACAGTTACTAATTGCTCTAGTTCAGGGAGAATGTGTGATTTTCATTTGTTTGCAAACTTTATAGTCAGGCAGTTCATATATTCTGGTGGTTCATCGAGGTGATGCACAATTCAGCTACTCTTCTGCAGTAATAGGACAGTATTAGTGTCTATTGTATAAACTGCTGCTCATTTGTCTTCTGGCCACTCCCTGAAATAGTCATTGCTTTTCCACAATTTTGGTGTAGGGCTCACTTTTTTCCTTTTGTTTAATTCATGCACATTTCTGACTCCTTTCGCTACCCATATCTTTCTTTCCAAGCAACCAAACATTAAAATTGACAGTATTTAATATTTATTTGCTATGTATATGTAGGGATGTGGGTCTATATATATGTTGTACATAGTATGTTTAGGTGTGTGTCATGTATATGTTTCACTTTGAGAGCGGGCAACTAAATTTCATTTTTTATGTGTGCCATTGTGCCCACAATATAAAAATGACAATAAAGGTTATTTATCTTATCTTATCTTATCTCAACGAGAAAATCAAGTAGCCACAGACTGAAATTTTGTACTCCTGGAAACATAATTACAACGGAAAAAGAAATTATTGATTGCCATGCTTAAATTTCTCACTTCCTTATATTATGGCTGTATTTCCAAATTGAACTAACCATGCTGAAATAGCCTTAGGCTTCCTTTTGTTTGGTTTATAGAAAGTAGATAAGAGTGTGTAGAATGTGGGATTTCACTCGTTGACATAAAATGGTAAGATGATGTGGTTGAACTAGGTGACAGTAGAAGTGGAATAAATTAGGTAGCCTAGCTTTTCCAAATCCAATGTCCTGCAAATTAATATCTCAGAAATGTAGCACACCAAGAGCCTGGGCAGTTTGCTGTGGATCATTAAGAAATCCCAGATCTTAAACTATATAAGCAATAATCCAATATTTCCAGAAAAGGACAGATGTTTAAGCAGTGATTGGTGGGTAGGGACAATGGAAGGTAAAATGAACTAGGCACATTTTCTCCATTAAAATATTTTGCTTCATTATTTTCTCTCAATATTTCACTGTTCAGTATCTGTACTATTTTTACTATCTATTTATATAAAGTAACCATATGTTTATAATAACAGTTCATATCAAATAAATATCCCTGATCGTGATAGGAATAGGCTTACATTATACCTAAGAAATAAAATACAAATGAAAACAGGCAAAATCAGATGTGATCAGGATCATTCATACTTTATTTTTAATTGAAAGAGCCAGTTTGGTCTAGTGATTAATGCACTAGGCTAGAAAATGGGAGACTGTGAGTTCAAGTCCCTCTTTAGCCATGAAAGCCAGCTGGGTGGCTTTGGGCTAGTCACACACTCTCAGCCCAATCCACCTCACATGGTTATTGTGGGGAAAATAGAAGGAGGGAGTTTGTGTGTGTTCACTGCCTTGTGTTATTTATAAAAATAATAAAAGCTAGATATAAACAAACAAACTGAATACTATTAGTTTCTTGGAGTAATGATATAATAATACTATTTGCCACCTGCATTACCTCTGAAAGTTCAGAGATAGGTTAGTGATAGAATATAAATACTATTACAAAATAGCAGCTACTAAACAAAAAATTCAAGCTAAATCTGATTCTAGCTGTTCCAGGATATGAGAATATGTTATTCCATTTTATTTAAACTAATCCATTTAATACAGATTATTTAAATTGATAGAAACTATGTAACCAATAGAATTTCTTTTGGTACTATGATTTTTCTGAATATTTGCTGGAATTACAGTATTTGTCTCCAGAAGAAATGAGCCTGCTGCTTGCAGTATTCTGTACAATATATATTATATGGGTCACTACATGCAGTGACACTGAAATTAATCAGACAAGAAAAGTTGAGCAGTTGCTTTTTCAAAGCAGATATTTTGTGAGTCCCTGTAGAAAATAATTCACTTAAAGAAACTTTTTGTTTGCATAGTGATTGCACTGGCGCTTAAGTTCCAAGAACCAAATAGTATTTTAATTTTGTTAAATTTGTTTATATGCTTAAACTGCAGCATACTTCATGGATATAGTGCTTGATATTTGTTATTTAAGGACCTGTCAGATTTCACAGCAGGCTCAGCAATAAATGTTCACTCTCCAGAGGCTTAACCCCATATTCAGAGACTTGTTTCCAGAAACAGCTCAGGGATAAGTTGCTTTATTGCAGACACAACAGAGATCATATATATGCAGGGTATCTGTTTCCTAAAATCAAGCCCTATATCTAGATCTTTTTATCTGGCCTTTTCAGGTCAACAGAAATTTGACCGTTCTCTTCCCATTTTTGACATAATGGACATGTCTAGCTGGAAACTGCTGATTCCTGATTGGCATCTCAAATCTTAGAGAGCTGTTCATTATATATGTTAGTGGACAGTATATGGCATATCACTGCACTATACATCAAGTGAACTGAGTCAAATTCATCTTCTGCAATGTTTTACCACTGTCTTCTCTAATTTGGCATACTCCACATCTATTGAGGTTATAACTAATTTGACTGACCTCTGACAACTGAAGGCTATGCTGATGTGAATTCTGAATCACAAGTTGTTGCACAACTTTTCTAGACAAAGATGGCGAATGTAACATGTAAAATTTTTCATCAATACTTCAAAGACTATTCCAGTGCAAATACTTCTTAACAAATGTGCATCAATCATGGCAAAGTGCATGCTTCTCTATAGTGTAATGCCAGCAAAGCTAAATCACTTTTCTTTCATGACTTCAGCAGTTCTTCATTGCTGAATAAATTAAGACATGAAAGATGTGGGCACAATCTAGTCTGTTAAGAACTACTGAATCATGTTAATTTCAGTGGGAAAAAATTAGGGAGATACAGATCACGTACCATTGGAAGACATGAAAGACCAGGTTAGGGCATGTTATCTTGGAGAAAATCTACTTATGTGGTTGCTAAAAATCATCCTTGACTTGATAATACATAATCAAAACTCAAATTCATCCACTAAAAATCAATAATTGCATAAGGAATTCGAAATTTACTCTCCCCTCCAAAAAAAAATGAAGATACAAAGGCATGATACTAGGATTATGAATGATTAATTTTAGCTCCACATTTTAGTTCTTTTAAAAAACTGCTTATATTCATCTGTATGCATACCTATGAGGTTTAACGTTTTAGACAATTTTCTTTTTTTTACTTGCAATTGGATTGAATTGGATTGAAAAAGCCTCCACTTATGACTATTATCAATGTAGTAAAAAAATGCTCAATGATAGCTAATGATAATCTGTCTAAATTAAAAATATTTACTGTTTAAAGAAATATCATGTAAGGCATTATTTTGATATATTGTTTTATGATTCTCATACATTTTATGGCTCCCTACAGCTCCCACCACTATTACTGATTCCATCAGTCTATATTTTCCTTAGTCATTGTTTCTTATATTCTAATGCAACCATGATACCGATGAACTATATTGGGAAAAAGTCTTCCATTCTCTTATACAAAAGTTGAGGAATGTTGTACTTTTGCCATCCTCTCCCAGTTCTTTTGATTGAAGTAATTTTTTAAAAGTAATATGAATCATATTCATGTCATGTGCAATTACAATTTAGCTGTAATAGTTTATCCTAGGCTTATTAACTCCTTAATGGATTACTGCCTTGTCGTGGCGAAGGGGCTTGCGTAACTCAATGAAGTTATGAGCTATGCCGTGCAGGGCCACCCAAGACGGACAGGTCATAGCAGAGAGTTCTGACAAAATGTGATCCACTGGAGAAGAAAATGGCAACCCACTCCAGTATCTTTGCCATGAAAACCCCATGGACAGTACTAAAAGGCAAAAAGATATGACGCTGGAAGATGAGCCCCTCAGGTCGGAAGGTGTCCAATATGCTACTGGGGAAGAGCAGAGGGCTAGTACTAGTAGCGCCAGAAAGAGTGAAGCGACTGGGCCAAAGCCGAAAGGACGCTCAGCTGTGGATGCATCTGGTGGTGAAAGGAAAGTCCGATGCTGTAAAGATTTTTTCTCCATAGGAACCTGGAATGTAAGATCCATGAATCAAGGCAAACTGGATGTGGTCAAACAAGAGATGACAAGACTGAACATCGACATCTTAGGAATCAGCGAACTAAAATGGACAGGAATGGGTGAATTTAATTCAGAGGACGATCAGGTATATTACTGCGGGCAAGAATCCCTCAGAAGAAATGGAGTAGCCTTCATAGTCAATAAAAGAGTAGGAAAAGCAATACTGGGATACAATCCCCAAAATGACAGAATGATCTCAGTGCGAATCCAAGGCAAGCCATTCAATATCACAGTAATCCAAGTCTATGCCCCAACCACTGGTGCTGAAGAGGATGAAATTGACCGGTTCTATGAAGCCTACAGCACCTTATAGAATCAACACCAAAAAATGATGTCCTTATCATCATGGGGGATTGGAATGCTAAAGTAGGAAGCCAAAAGATAAACGGAATAACAGGCAAGTTTGGCCTTGGAGTACAAAATGAAGCAGGGCACAGGCTGATAGAATTTTGTCAAGAGAATACGATGGTCATAGCAAACACTCTTTTCCAACAACCCAAGAGACGTCTCTACACATGGACATCACCAGACGGTCAACACAGAAATCAGATTGACTATGTGCTCTGCAGCCAAAGATGGAGAAGCTCTATACAGTCAGTAAAAACAAGACCAGGAGCTGACTGTGGCTCAGATCATGAGCTTCTCGTTGCAAAATTTAGGCTTAAATTGAAGAAAGTAGGGAAAAACACTAGGCCACTCAAGTATGAACTAAATCATATCCCTGATGAATATACAGTAGAGGTGACAAATAGATTTAAGGAATTAGATCTGATAGACAGAGTGCCTGAAGAACTATGGACGGAGGTTCGCAACATTGTACAAGAGGTAGCAACTAAAACCATCCCAAAGAAAAAGAAATGCAAGAAAGCAAAATGGCTGTCTGAGGAAGCTTTGCAAATAGCTGAGGAAAGAAGGGAAGCGAAAGGCAAGGGAGAAAGAGAAAGATACACCCAATTGAATGCAGAATTCCAGAGAATAGCTAGAAGAGATAAGAATGCCTTCTTAAATGAACAGTGCAAAGAAATAGAAGAAAACAATAGAATAGGGAGGACCAGAGATCTCTTCAAGAAAATTGGAGATATGAAGGGAACGTTTCATGCAAAGATGGGCATGATAAAGGACCAAAATGGCAGGGACCTAACAGAGGCAGAAGAGATTAAGAAGAGGTGGCAAAATTACACAGAAGAACTATACAAGAACGAGCTTAGCATCCCTGATAACCACGATGGGTGGTCACTGACCTCGAGCCAGACATCCTAGAATGTGAAGTGAAATGGGCCTTAGGAAAGCTGAGCAACAACAAAGCTAGTGGAGGTGACAGTATTCCAGCTGAGCTATTCAAAATCTTAAAAGACGATGCAGTAAAAGTGCTACACTCAATTTGCCAGCAAATTTGGAAAACTCAACAGTGGCCACAGGATTGGAAAAGGTCAGTTTACATTCCAATTCCAAAGAAAGGCAATGCCAAAGAATGTTCAAACTATCGCACCATTGCACTCATTTCACATGCAAGTAAAGTTATGCTTAAAATCCTACAAGCTAGACTCCAGCAGTATGTGGATCGAGAACTTCCAGAAGTACAGGCAGGATTTGAAGAGGCAGAGGAACTAGAGATCAAATTGCCAACATACGCTGGATCATGGAGAAAGCTAGGGAGTTCCAGAAAAACATCTACTTCTGCTTCATTGACTATGCTAAAGCCTTTGATTGTGTGGATCACAACAAATTGTGGCAAGTTCTTAAAGAGATGGGAGTACCAGACCATCTTATTTGTCTCTTGAGAAACCTATATGCGGGTCAAGAAGCAACAGTGAGAACTGGACACGGAACCACTGATTGGTTCAAAATTGGGAAAGGAGTCCGGCAAGGCTGTATTCTGTCGCCCTGCCTATTTAACTTATATGCAGAGCACATCATGAGAAAGGCAGGGCTAGATGAATCAAAAGTTGGAATTAAGATTGCCGGGAGAAATATCAACAACCTAAGATATGCAGATGATACCACTCTAATGGCAGAAAGTGAAGAGGAACTAAAGAGCCTCTTGATGCGGGTGAAGAAGGAGAGTGCAAAAGTTGGCTTGAAACTCAACATTAAGAAAACCAAATCATGGCATCCGGCCCTCTCAATTCCTGGCAAATAGATGGGGAAGAAATGGAGGTAGTGACAGATTTTATCTTCCTGGGCTCCAAGATCACCACAGATGGGGACTGCAGCCAAGAAATTAAAAGACGCTTGCTCCTGGGGAGGAAAGCTATGGCAAATTTAGACAGCATACTAAAAAGCAGAGACATCACCCTGCCAACAAAAGTACGTATATTCAAGGCCATGGTTTTCCCAGTTGCAATGTATGGCTGTGAAAGTTGGACCATAAGAAAGGCTGAACGCAAAAGAATTGAGGCCTTTGAACTATGGTGCTGGAGAAGACTCCTGCGAGTCCCTTGGACTGCAAGGCGATCAAACCGGTCAGTCCTAGAGGAGATCAACCCTGACTGCTCCTTAGAAGGCCAGATACTGAAGTTGAAACAAGTACCTTGGCCACCTAATGAGAAGGAAGGACTCACTGGAGAAGAGACTAATGCTGGGAAAGATTGAGGGCAATAGAAGAAGGGGACGACAGAGAATGAGGTGGCTGGATGGAGTCACTGAAGCAGTAGGCGTGAGCTTAAATGGACTCCAGAAGATGGTAGAGGACAGGAATGCCTGGAGGAACGTTGTCCATGGGGTCGCGATGGGTCGGACACGACTTTGCAACTAACAACAACAACAACAACAACAAGGCTTATTAATGCTAAATAAATATATGTAGACAATTATTCTTTAATAGAAATCAAGTGCTAAGATACAAACCGTATGAATCATATGATCTTTTTTTCACAGTAACAGAATAACAGAGTTGCAAGGGACCATGGAGGTCTTCTAGTCCAACCCCTGCACAAACAGGCGATCCTATATCATTCTGGACAAATGGCTGTCCAATCTCTTCTTAAACACCTCCAGCAATGGAGCACCCACAACTTTTGAAGGCAACCTGTACCACTGGTTAATTGTTCTAAGTGTCAAGAAATCTCTCCTTAGTTCTAGGTTGTTTCTCTTCTTGATTAGTTTCCATCCTGCTTTCTTGTCCTGCTTTCTGGTGCTTTAGAAAATAGGTTCTCCCCCTCTTCTTTGAGGCAGTCCCTCAAATATTGGAACACTACTTTCATGTCACCCCTAAGCCATCTTTTCACTAGACTAGATGTACCCAATTCCTACAACCGTTCTTCATATATTTTAGCCCCCAGCCTCCAAATCCTCTTCTTGGCTCTTTTCTGCACTCTTTCCAGAGTCTCTAAATCTTTTTTATAATATGGTGACCAAAACTGGGCGAAGTGTTCTAAGTGTGGTCTTACTAAGGCTTTATAAAGTGATACTAATACTTCACATGATCTTGTTTCAATCCCTCTGTTAATGCAGCCTAGGACTGCATTCGCTTTTTTGGCTGCAGCAGCACACTGCTGGTGACATGGTTCCGAAAGAAGAAGCTTTTCAAAGAAACTTGAGGCATTGTTTTCCTTTAAGAATCTTTAATGGCAATATAGCTTCGGCACGTACATGAGCGAAAGCAAAATCTGAATCCTCCTACTTCATCCCACAGTATCTGAGCATAATTCCCTCCCTCATTTGACAGTCATTAGTCACATTCTCCAATTAGTTTGAAGTGTGAACTTTCCCTCCCGTTCCATAACCCGCCATATTTTATCTCCTCACATTACATCCAGCCTTGAAGATGCTCTACTGAAATATTGTTATGGCTAACTAGTTCTCAAGCACATTCTTCCACTCCCCCTTCCGCACCATCTAATAGTGGCTCTAAAGTAATACACAGGTTAAATAGTAAATGTCTGCATCCTCATATATTGTCAGGCAAGAACATCCGATGTTAGCAGCATTGACAGCTGGCTCATATTTAAATGATTGTCCATTAGGACTCCGAGATCCTTCTAACAGTTGCTACTATTGAGCCAGGTACCACCTATTCTATATATCTGTGCATTTGGTGTGTTTTTTTGCCTATATGTAGAACCTTTTGTCACAACTGAATTTCATTTTGTTAGCTAGGGCCCAATGTTCACGTCTGTCAAGATGCTTCTGGATCTTGAGCCTATCTTCTGGGGTGTTGTCTGCAAATTTGATGAATTCCCCTTCTATTCCCTATCTAAATCATTTATGAAGATATTGAAGAGTACTGACGATTGAGCCCAAAATTTCTGTTGCTGAGTGAGATAGTTAAGTGAATTTTGCGTCATTTTATCACCTTTCTTGCCACAATTGTTAAGTGAATCAGTGTAGTTAAGTTAGTAACATAGTTACAATAGCTTCTCTATTGACTTTGCTTGTCAGAAGGTGGCAAAAGATGATCACATGACCCTAGGATCGTTTTTCATAAGTGTGAATGTTTTTCCAGTGCCATTGTAACTTCGGTCACTAAATGAATTGTAAGTTGAGGACTACCTGTAGTTCCATTAAGGACTACACATTGAATGTGGTTGGTTGGCCAGTTACAAATCCATCTGGTGGTGATGCTGTTTATCCCACATTTTTCTAGCTTACTAATAAGAAGGTTGTGGTCTACTTTATCAAATGCCTAAAAAGTTTTAAGTTTTGGATTAAAAATTAAATTATTTTGCCACTATTTCACACACTAAATTATTTGCCATATTAAGCTAAGCTTTCAATGAGAATTGTAGGATTCAAAATTTAAAGTAATATAAAATAAAAACACTATCACAAGATCCCATGAAATCCAGACCACCCACAGCCATCTGTGACAATATTTCATTTTTCTGTAACAAATGTTCACATGACTTAAGAAAACTAAAACAAAAGAATCATTGATTTAGTTACATGTTAGTGATTTAGTGATTTTAGGCTGGAGCCAGAACAAAGAGGATGTTGAAAGACAGATAGATATTGATATTGTTCAATGTGCTTACACTAATTTCTACTGCCATGGTATAAGCTCAGATAAAAGAGAATACTTGGCTTCTGATGTGTTTCATTAATCCTGCAAGTCTGTTTAATAAAGATTGATACTGAAATTGGCCAGGAAAGGCAAAATAACTTTGCTGTAACATTTTTATATTTATTAAAATTGGAGCCAAATACCTACTTAAATGTGCTAACTAAAGCCATCTCCCCCAACCTGGTGCCCCCAGGATATGTTAGAACTACAGTTCTCTGAATTTCAGGCATACTACTCAGATATATGTAATCTTATCAAACTTGGAAGGCACCAAGTTGGGAAAGACTGAAATAAATAAGTTATTTTAATGTAATAATTGATGCGGATGCCAAAATTAGGTCTGAAATGAAGCAAAATTATTTACTCACAAACCTAACTTAGGGATATAGTTTTGTTTCAAAACAACTTCATTGTATAGATTTAAAGAATGTTAAAGAAATTATATCAGGTTCATATGCTTCTACATTTGCTCAAGCTAAAATTCATAAAATAAGGAAACATATTTTAACATCCTGGTTGTAACACTAATCTATAATTTGGCAATACATGACAAGTCTGGTCTTCTATTTCTTTCTCTGAGACAATGGAACATCAATTTCTACTTTCCACTAATTGTAGTATGTAGTTAGGTCCAAATCTGGTTACTTTTAATTAGAGTTTATCAAAAGATGCTAGGAACAGGAATGATTGTTTATACACACAGACAAAACATAGTTCCAAGTTTCTCTTGATGTTGATGAAATGGCAAATGGTAATCAGCTGAAAACAGTTTCTTCTCATTCTTTTCTTTTAGCCATACCAGGGAAAGGGAAAGTGGATTGCATGAACAAGATGCTTGAGTCCATCAAATTACATTAAGGTATATTGTTGCTTTTGAGCATGAAACTTAAATCAGTGATAAAGCTCTCCCACTGCATATTCAACATTTGATCAGTGAGCTAACACCAGAAAGATGAATAATCGAGATCATGCTGGCAGAGCTACTAGCAGTTTCTTAAACATGAAAGTACTCACCTAAACCAAATAGATCTTCTTATCCAGATTAATTTGAAGGCCATCTGCCTGGTTTCAAAATTAATCTAATTTAAAAACTGGCCCTAGTCTAGTCTGCACTTTGGACTGCTGAGGCACAGCACAGAAATCAATGTGCTTTCTCTCACAGCCTTTCCCTTTTCATCTTCAGCTTGAGGTCTATATTGGAAGAGTTTCAAGAGTTTCAAGTTTCAAGTATTTGCTGATGTGAATGTGGGAAGGGCCCTCTCCTTTTTTTCTTTTTGTATCTCTCTTAACGCTTGGTTCTCTCCCAGGTCTGCTAGGTACACTCTCAAAGAAATTAGAGTGAGACCAAACCAAGGGCAGAGAGGCCAAATTAATAAAAGTTTGGAAAGAGTTAAATCAGGCAGATGGAAATGGGTATGAATTGATTTGATGGTTATAACATAGATTTTTTACCTGTGATTTAACTTAGTATAGGTTGCTATTGCGTAATGACTATTGGAAATTACAGTGGTCTCTACAAAAGTTACTGATTATTCATCCTCAAAAATACTACTGCTGCACCACCTCCCAACAGCCATATGTTCACATTTTGGGCATTTGACAACCAGCTCAAATTTACAACCAGTTCCAGCATTCTGCAGTCATGTGTCCATCATTTGTCACATTTTTTGCTGGTTTTGCTGGTTTCAGGCATTTTTCCCCAGTTTCTGGCAAAAAATGCCAATTTGAGTGTATGGAGTTGTTTAATGACCATGTAATTCACTTAACAACTATGGTGACTCACTTTAAAACTGTCATTAAAATGTTTGTAAAATCAAGTCATGTGGTGACTGGTTTAATGATGAGGCTCAATTGTGGTTGCTAAGTGAGGATTACCTATTATTAATACTGTATTATGCTTTATACAATAAGCATATCTTTTTTAAAAAAATGGAAAACATTTAAAGAAAATTATTAAAAGCCACTCTAAATTCTGTTTTGCCTTAATTTAGAGAAATGAACAGAAAAGTATAATTAATATTTGACTTAAGTGGAGCTTTGACAATGATGTTTTCTTGTTTCTCTAAAACGCTTGATGCAATCTTTTTCTAACTGATGATTCTATAGAAAAAATATACATTTTTCTCTATACTGGGTAAAATATGTACATAAATAGAACAATGTATATTGCAGATACACGTATTTTATCATTTTACTTGAGACATGGTCTTACATAAATCTGCCTACACTGATTAAGCAACTGCCCATCATCTTCTAGTCGGGAAGCCATATGGTACAATAAATAGGAGAGAGAAGAGGCTGGACAGCCATTTGTCCGAAATGGTATAGGGTTACCTGCCTGAGCAGGGGGTTGGACTTGATGACCTCCAAGGTCCCTTCCAACTTTATTATTATTATTATTATTAATTATTATTATTATTATTATTATTATTATTATTATTATTATTATTATTATTATTATTATTATTATTATTATTATTATTATTATTATTATTATTATTATTATTATTATAAAATAATCCATGCTAGGCTTTTCAAGATTACACTAATTTTTTATTGGATGTCTAATTTCATATGATTGCTGCTTAAAAAAACGTATCTGTGTCCTGTTTCTTACCTGCTCTGGTTATAGCTTCTAGAAAGCAACATGAGAAGATATCTCTCACATTCTGGGCTTATGATACATGGAGGGGGGGGGGAGAGAAACAACAGGATGAATTGAAGAGCTTACTGTTAACAGCTTAGAACAGGGCCATATGCCATGCTTGGCAGCTCCAGTAGTTTGTCCCAGCCAGTCTGACCACTCTAAGCTTCTCTGGAGTTTTGGCAAAAGAAGGAAGAATGGCAGAAAATAGAGTCAAGAATGGAGCTGTCTCTAATATATATATCCTGCGCTGCAATGAATGACAATGGTAATAGCTCTTTCAGAACTGAGGAAACTAGGCATGGCCTGGCAGAAACACCATGCAAAATAAATATCCTTAATGTCCTGCAATCCTATGCAAATTCATTTTGGTATCTTGGGGGGGGGGGAGAATTGAGTTAATAAAAGCATAACTTTACGGGGGGGGGGGAATTGGCCATGTCAGGGGTTCATTTATATATTATATAAGTACTCCCATCCACACCAAAATCTGGTGAGGCTATACTATTCAGGTACATCCTTTAATACAATGGTAGTGTCTTCTTCCTACCTATCCACTCAACATCATACATTTGGCATAAAGATGGAGCTCTCCCCTCCAGGAGCAAAGCCAGTGTCAGCATTAAGGTTCACCTACTTTTGAACCTGATTCTGTCGACTGAACCTCTCTCTCCATATTATGAACAGAACATCCAGGCCTGGTGGGGGAAAAGAAAAGAGAGGGAGAAGGGACGCTCCTAATCCAGCTGCTCACCAGTTCCCACTCCTTCCCTGGGCATCTCTCCCTGTGCAACATGGCAAGCGGGTTGTTGGACTGGGTCACTCACCGCCTCTTAGGCGAGCGCACGTTCTATAGCCGGGAGGGGCGAGGAAGATTGAAGATGGAGATGAGGTGGGTTTGTGGGAAAGAAGGAGATGCTGCGGTTGCTTGGGGAGCTGCTTCCCTTTCGCGCAGCGTCTGCGCGCACTGATTTGTGCCGGGCCACCATTCGACTCAGGACGCGGTGGAGAGACTCCCCCCGCCCGGACAGGGGGGACCAGCTCTTTTCCCTTCGTCCTTCCCCTCCTTCCGCTTTCTGTTCCTATAGAAACCCTGAAATACCTCCAAGAAACCATGGCTGGGCTCCGAAGCTCCTCTCCGGATTGGTAGAGGACGGGGGCGAGGGGAAGGGAGCGGCGTATCGCGGGGAGCGCGCCATGCTGGGGCAGACCCGGTAGCAGCAGCAGCAGGAGGGAAGGCACGCGCCCCCTCCCCCGCATACCAGTTCCCATGGAGACTGGCGCTGCGAGTTGCAGAAGCCCCTTGAGCAGCACCTGTATGGGCAGCTAGGAACTCGGAGCCGCTCGCCTCAGGGAAGAGACGCCGCGGCTGACAGGAAGCACACCCACTCACCCCTGCAGGACCACGCCACATACCGGCACGTTGCCACCTCCGGCTCATCTCTGTCCTCCCCCCCCCCCCCATATGAGGATAGATGATGTTGACTCAGAGAGAGGGGATGGTTCTGCAAGTAAGCAAACCGACAGAACGAGAGAAAACGGCTTGGCAGATTCTCCACAAACATTCACATTTGCTGACTCTGTGAGCTCCATTACGCGCGTGTCTGTGTGTGTGTGGAGGGGCAGGAACCCCAAATGTCTGCTTTGCTTAGTTCTGCTTCATTTTTCACATACTTCTGTAGCAGATTTTAAAAAAATATTTTAATTAAAAGAAAAAAATTACATCAGATTAAAAAAGAATTGAAAGAAAAACATGAATAAAAATAAAAGTGAAAGATATCAAAAGAGAAAGGGGGAAAAAAACCTAAGAAAGCAGCTTCCCATCTTTTTTGTGGTACTTATAAACATAGTTCTATGGGCAGAATTAACCTGTACATGGTACTGACTTGTACATGGTGCTGATGTTTTTTCCTCGACAAACATACCTTACATATAAGGAATATCAGGTGCTGAGAAGAAAGGGCAGGGAGCACTTGGTCATCTTCATGCTGTGTTGGTGAGCAGTAGAAGCATTGGGCTGGTTGCTCTTAAAAGCCAAAATCTTGAACTTGAGTTCCATTCAGGTGTGTTTCAGGCAAGATGGTTTCCATACAAAGAATAGGCTTCAAGACTCTTGATACCAGCCCTCTTCCTAATTCCACATATTAAGCGTCAGAACATAAGTATATTATGCGCAGCGTTTCCTTTTTCTGACATCAGTGTTCATACTTAGAGATTGGAAGTCTTCCACCCAATGTTGCGGTGGATCTACAGTGAAGTCCTGCCCTTTCTGCATATAGAATTTCAGGTTGGTTATGCATGGAGTTCTCTTCCTATGAATAAAGGGATTATGGGTTTGGTCTGATGCAGAGAAGCAGTAGTTATACTTTGTTAGCATAATGCATATCTCCTCTCCTGTGAACAAAGTTTTATGCTATTACAGACAATACGATGGATTATGATAGTATGTACTTTTCATGATTTTTACTCTGGAATAGTGTAATATTGTACATATGATTAAAAAAGCAGCCTCAGGTTTCTGCATTGAATATAAGACCATTGACAATTACATGTGACAAACTCTTTTAATCTTGCTTTGGTATATGTATACACACAAATGCTTATTCCAAAGGGTATTTATGAGTCCTGGGGACTGGATTGAAATTCTGTACAATGTAGCTTGTACAAAAACAGATTCAATACCATTTTAGATGACTTTTCCCTCCTTTCTTCTGCACCAAGAGCATTTTCCCCTGAATTCAAGATCTCAGAATTAGGCCTAGGTGTATATGCAGCTTATGATGAAAGTTTGATATGTATGCTATTTTTAATTCTATCTAGAACCTTACAGAGATGGTAACTTTCTCTCAAATTGATAGTTGGCCTGTTCTTAGCTAATAGCCTTTGGCTTCTTGTTTTGTTTTTTGTTTTTATCTTATTTATTTTATTTTATGTCTTTATAGGTGGCATTCCATACCCTGAATGCACCCAGAAGCAACAACTTGCAGCTTGTGGAGCATTGATGACACATGGCTTGTAAAGTGCCGTTGGTTGCATTTTGGTTTAGCTGTAGCTCCTGGGTGGTCTTCAGGGGCAGCTTCAGGTGGAATATATTACAGTAGTCAAATTGTGAAATGACTAAGATATGGGTAACCACATGAAGAGCTTCCTATTCTAACAATGGGCACAGCTGGCACACAATATAAATCCATACAATGACCCTCCTGGCCACAGCTGCCACTTGCATTTTTGGCAGCAATTGTGAGTCTAGAAGAATTCCCAAGTTGCATACTACTCTTGAATGGGGAAGAGCCATCTCATCCAACAGCAAGGGTGCATCATCTTCTAGTACCACACCATGTTTCTGCCTTACTTAATTACTGTCTCAAAGTGCTCTCCATCCTCTTCTGGTCTTCATTATACTTTGAACAACTCTATTCAGAAGTACAAAACTGCCCAATCAAACTCATTTTTCCCAGTCTCCATTTGTCTGTATAAAAATCCATAAATCAGCTTCAAGAGCCATTGCTATCTGCTCCATTACAGATAATCCTCAGTTAACAACCACTTAGCAACTGTTTGAAGTTGTGACGATGCTGAACAAGTGGTATTTTCAATCAGTCCTCCAAGTTTGGCCCATTAGAGCAACTCTTGATCACGTGATTGTGATTCAGGTGCTTGGAAACCAGCTCACATTTATTATGGTCGCAGCCACCTACGGTCATGTAATAACCATTTGTGACCTTCCTTGCTTTCAATGGGAAAGCAGCAGCACACCATCCTGTGCCTGCCTGTATCTGTGTGGCACCACAACACCTCTTCCCAATCCTATGCTTGCATGGCACTGTAGCAATCACCTCCTGCTGGCCTGCTCATGTGTCACCTGGGACTTGCAACTTCTTACTGGATTTGCCATTGGCTTTGCTTTTTGGAAGCAACAGGAAGTCGCAAATCATGGTCATGTGAGGTCCTTGCTTAACCTATGATCTTTCCTTAATGATGGCAATGGGGACTGCTGTGATTGTCATCACTAAATGATGTGGTCATATGACATCCCTTTTATGGCTACATCACTTAGCCTGCCTGTACCTGTGTAGCTCACAACCCAGTAATTAAGCGAGAACTACCTGTATAGTTGCCAGGTATGTTGCAAACCTCAATATTCTTCCTTAAAGTTCTGTCTGAAGCTCCACCACTCATACCAACATGGCATCTGATTGAACTTCTGAACAAAAAAACAATTTGTACCACACCATCTGGAACCACTTGTTTCCTATAAGAACTGTTTCTTAAGGGAATGTAAATTAAGATTTACTTCCCTTATCAGCCAAGAAAGTACAAACTATTTTGTTTGGGTGCCTGCACATATTCATGGATGTGTGAAGAATGGGTAAGAAACCATAATTGAATGTAAGTTCATCACAGTTTGCATTACTTGGAATTATTTTTTAAAAAGTCAATATATAGCTGATAATACATTACTCATCTTGTTAAGTGTCAGTATTTCTATATATTCACGCATACACAAGTCCTGAGATATAATTAAGCAGAACTTGGTCATTATGATTAATTTGTAACAAAAGATGTTTTAAAAAAATGCTCAGATGTATTATTCTTTATTAGATCACCTCTTGAAGGATAAAGCCAACAGCTGGTATGTCCTGGCTCATATTAGTATCATATTATGAGACCAATTTCAGGAAATATTCATAAAATTACAAAAATGGCTCTTTTGTTTGACATATCTATAATAATAAAATATTGTCATGGAGATACATTCCAAGTCCTTATCTTCATTGAGAATCCAGCATGCCTTCTCTGGGAAACTATTTTACAAGAGCTTACCAGAAAAAAGGTGACCTAGAACATAGGTAGGATTGAATTGAGATTCATCATGCTCATATGATGATTAAATCTTTTTATTTAAAAAAAAATCTTATCGGAATAACAGTTTTCATACTAATATACCAATCATTACTCACTGAATAGTTATAATCTAAAGTACTATTGAGATGAGTCCCTTTTGCTTCCTCCAAGGTCTGCACTGATCAGATTCCTACCAGCAATTGTTTTGATGTGCATTATTCCTTTCTTTCAGAGTTTAGTGTAGGTTTCATAATTGCATCAATTAAATACTTGATAGTTTCAGAAACAAGAAAAAAATGGCAATAGTTTCCAAGAAAATGCACTGTAAATTTTGGTAAATATAGAAATATGTCAAAGGGGTAATTTGCTTCAATGAAGGTTTGCAAGAAGCTTTGAAGCAGCTTTTATGAAGCAATGCACCCTTTTTCATTTCTAAAAGTAAAGTTTTACACAAACTTTTTTTTAACTAAAAATGAGGCTGCTTTGTTTTTATTTTTCCCAATACAGCTATCTAGCAGTTCCAATAGCCAAAAAAGGTTTCTTCTGATATTTCTGAATTTTATATTTTATAAAAGTTTTTAAATAAAATAGTAAGCACCAATACAAATTAAACTCAGAAAAAGAAAAAGAGATAAGGAGAAAAACTAAACAATGCAAAGAAATAAAAAAGAAAACTAGAAAAAAGGAAAAAGCATAATAAAGAAAAATATGTAAAGAAATAACTTCCAATCTTCATCATAAGTAATAAAAAATGATAATTCATCACTTCCTATAAAGTTACAAGCAAATATTTATTCCCATAACTCATCCCTTCTATATGCAAAACCGTAAATCCTTATTTTTTTCAGTCTTATTGTGAACAAAAAGTCCATAAACGGTTACCAGAGCTGAATAAAAACATGTTTTATTTTAACCTTCCTGAAACTACAATAACTTTATATTCCTTTCTTTTACTTCTAACAATCTTGATCTTTAATTCATTCAGATGTTGTCTTCCCCCCTCCCTAATGTAAAACCTTTTTCCAGGCTTTAGCAGGCTTCTTTTGTAAATTGGAAAATCATTATCCAGGTCAATGTCTTGGTTTGTCTTTTGTATTTCTCCTTTGATTTCCAAAGCTTTAACCAGCTTCTTTTGTGTAGCTAGTAAAAAGTCCTTATCAGGGTCATCCTCTTGGCTCTTGTAATCCATACTTTTTCTTGTCATTCGTATTTCTGATTTGAATGCCTTGCCTTTTTGTAATCCACACTATTTTTAATCCAATATTTTTGATTCCACTATTGCTGTATCAAACAAAATTTGTTTCACATTTGTTATTCCTTCATTAACATCTTTTAGACATAGTCTATCCATAGAAGCAGACATCATTACTGATATTTTGGTTACTAATTTCTGGTACCATTTGAACATCTCCTTTAATATTTCAAATGAATATTTCGTGTCATTTTGTAAATCCTAATCCCAAAGACATTTTTTTCTGTCATGTCTGGAATTTAGTCCCCTCTAGTGTCCAATTTAAATCATAAGATCTCTCATCTCTGTTATGATTTATATTAGTCAAAATTCTGGTTCTCACAAAAGCTGTTTATTTTAATAGTTAATTTCAAAATCTTATAGTAAAAGTTTCACTATTCCAAATTTGTCTGGACCCTTAATTCATTTACAACTTTTTAGTTCAAAATCTTGGGTAGTTTTTTTGCTGTTTATTTTAAATTCTTTAACTTCTTAAATTTATAGTTAATTTTTCTTTTGTTCAGGAATAAAGAGAAACTCACAGTGATTTTTCAGACTTGTCATTCCAAATTCCTCTGACATGCTTAAGATATTTAAATAAGCAATTTACAGAAGTGATTGGAAATGGGGTTAGCAAACTTTAATGGACACTGACCATAGTTGTTGGAAGCTTGATGATTATCTCATTGTCTCCCATGACTCAGACCTGCTGGAAACTGCTATGCTGTGGTCTCCTAATAAGGAGCAGCTGTTTTGAAAGCAGCTGTATGGTGCAGGTGTCCAGAGTACTTATTTATAGAAGGTCTGAAGAACCAGTGTGCTGTCCCTCTCTCTCTTTCACACACACGCGCACACACACACACACACACACACATACATGCAAGGAGTCTTTATTAAGGCTTCTGAGCCTGAATTGGTATTCCCTAGCAATTCCTTGTGCTAGCACCAGGTCAACCGCAATGAGTTCCACAGGCTACGCAAATGAAGCCAACACTAGTCCTCAAGGTAAAGGCGAATCCAGTCCAGTAGGCAAAAGCAAGTTTCCAAGGCAAAGGCAAGTTCCAAGACAAAGGCAAATCCACAAAGGTAAATCCTCAGGGCAAAGGCAAATCCTCAGGGCAAAGGCAAGGCCACAAGGCAAGGCCACAGCTGAAGAGACATGATTTTGAGTTCAAGGCAAGAACACACAGCAATGAAACGAATATGTTGCTCCCAGCATCATCTCCATCTGTCTGCTGTGCTAAATAGCCAGCTTCTGGTGCAGCCCATTAAGGGGAGGGCGAGGCTGTCTCCTTGCAAGTAATCGGGCTGACCTTTGCTGCTCTTGCCTTTTCTCTGCCCTACATGTTCTTGGATCAGGTGCAGACGGCAGTTCCTCTTTCTCATTGCTGACTGGCTGTAGCTGCCTGCTTTCCTCACCTGAAGCCTCAGGGCTGTCCTGCTGCAGCTGTGCTTCAGTCAAATCATTCTCAGATGGCTGCTTGGAGCCATTGACCAACTCCCCTCCTGAAGTGCTTTGAACTGGTTCATCCTCCTCTGAATTGACATCCTCCTCTGAACTGACACTTAGATTGGTGTCTACTCACTGATTCTTTGGACTTTGCCACAATCATAATCTCTGCTCTTCAAGAAGACATTTTTTCTCACCATGCCTCCACCAGAATTTCCTTCTCCTGACATTTCAGGAAGTTACAGGAATTGTCAGACAAGGAATCTGAGAGACACAGAATGGATGATGAGGCAAATTCATCATCTCTGACATGAAGTGCCTTGCAAGGGATAGAATACAGTACGATCTCCTTACTGTTCTTTAATAAGTACTGCAGAGGCTTAAAATGCTCTTGTGATGACTTACATTATTGTCTTTTATATCATTAAAATGGTTAATTAGCTTGTTAATCTACATTGAATGTCCTACCATTATTTCATTTGTAGAAATACATGAATTCAAATACGAAGCTTTTAAAAGATCCTCTGTCCTTTACCTTCAATATTAAGATTTTTTTAAAACGAATTATTATATGCCAGTTACAAAGACAAATGAACAGCAAGGAGGAGCTGAAACAGGTCAAATACTTTGACAAAATCATCAGCAAAGGGTGCCAGTCTAACATCTCTTGAAAGACCATTCTACAGTTATAGCATAGAGGCATTAAGCTAATGTATATCTCTTAACTGTGGAACTCTGAACATTTAAGATTGCAAAAGATAAATACTGTTGACAGGCGGGCTTATATGAGAGAAAGCCAGGCTTTAATACCTGGGCCCAAGCCTTTTAACAACTTATATTCATATATTGCATTTCATAATATTAATAAGTATTAATACCACTTTACAATGCCTTGGTAAGGCCACACTTGGAATACTGCATCCAGTTTTGGTCACTACGATGTAAAAAAGATGTTGAGACTCTAGAAAGAGTGCAGAGAAGGGCAACAAAGATGATTAGGGGACTGGAGGCTAAAGCATATCAGGAACGTTTGCTGGAATTGGGTATGTCTAGTTTAATGAAAAGAAGGACTAGGGGTGACATGATAGCAGTATTCCAATATCTCAGGGGTTGCCACAAAGAAGAGGGAGTCAAGCTATTCTCCAAGGCTCCTGAGGGCAGGACAAGAAGTAATGGATGGAAACTAGTCAAGGAGAGAAGCAATCTGGAACTGAGGAGAAACTTCCTGACAGAACAATTAACCAGTGGAACAACCTGCCTCCAGAAGCGGTGAATGCTCCAACACTGGAAGTTTTTAAGAAGAGACTGGACAGCCATTTGTCTGAAATGGTATAGGGTTTCCTGCCTGAGCAGGGGGTTGGACTCGATGACCTCCAAGGTCCCTTCCAACTTTATTATTATTATTATTATATATTGAACAGTGGCTAGAAATAAATTGAAAGCCAATAACCCTGACACAAAAAAATGTTGTGATTCAAAGACAATAAACCAGAAATTCCCTTTGGATGTATATATATATATATATATTGTGATATTGTATCAGAAGGTAGCAGGACATGGATAATCATGTATATGTGGAATGAAGTCTAAAAAGTTACTGATTAAAATTTTGATCAAGACTTGGAATCCTGCCAAGCAACAGCTGTCAATAAATGCAAGTAGGGCAGGTACTGATACCTAATGGTTGTATCTGATAGCAGACTAATCATGTCAGTCAATAGAGAGATTACTAATGTCATAATTAGCTTGTTCAACAGGGAGACTGATTCCATAGGTTGTGGGCTTACTATAATTTCTAGCATCAGTAGATTATGGAGGAAGAAAAAACAAAAAAAAAATGATTCTTGTTTACATTTTAGACTTAGTGCAACTCTGTGAGCATTTATTTGAGTATAACTCTCAGAATAGATTTATTTATGGTAACCTTATAGAAACATAAATTTTAACAGATTATGATATAAACCAATTATAGGTGGAATATATATGGTATATTTATTTATTTAACCAGATTTATGGGTTGCCCCAATCCATACTGGACAATATCCAATAATACAAGATCTAATACAATAAAAACCTCAGCAGTAGCAGCAATAATATTAATTTACATAAGTTTTATACTGTGACATTTTAATATTCATTCATTCATTCATTCATTCATTCATTCATTCATTCATTCATTCATTCATTCATTCATTTTTAGCCATTGTTTATCCACTGCAGGATGAAGACCTCTTCTGCATGTTTGCAATTAATGCGGTCCTGATCTTTCTTTTGCTAATTGGGCTTACGATACTTGCTGATGTCGTCAATCCATCTTGTTTTAGATCTCTTTTGTGGACACTTTTTCAAGTGGGATCCATGCTATGACTGCCTTAGTCCACCTGCTATCAGTTCCTCTTGCTATATACATTTAATATACATCACTGAAATATGTTCCTTGTTCATCTTTGGATTTTCATCACAATGTCAGAAAATAAACCTGAACATGTCTTGAAATTCCAGAAGAAATATACAACTCCCTCTACTGGAAATAACCTGTAGGTTAACAAAAGAAAGAAAAACCTCTCATATCATTCAATTAGATCAGCTGAACATTTCAAAATAAAATTAGAAATGAACTATAATAGCCATTCAACATGTAATGTCACATGAGAAAGTCTATTTTTGCATGTTTAGAATTTGATATTTCTTACATTCTATTATTACTGATGGAGTTTGTTTTGTGGATGTCCACAATATATCTCACTGCTTCTTTAAAAAATTGAAGATGCATACTATCCCTTCCTCTACATAACAGTTGTCCTTACTTTGATTTAAATAAGAATTTGCACAGTTTTTAAAAGAGATTTCTCTGAATATCAGATAAGGCAGCATCATATACTAAAAATACTTCAGTCATTTCCTTATGAATTGAAATGTAAAAGCAGCAGTTTTATTTTGTGATTCTGGTGAATGTTCACGGGAACTAATTAGGAATAATGAATCTTTTTTATTTCTACAAATATATGTATTTATCATGATGCAAATATTTCTTAGTTTCTCTTCTGTAATATATTGGCTGTATGAGGATTGAGACTTCTGTTCACCTCATATCTATATTCTGTGATCTTTTTATATGAATCTGAGATTGTAGATTAAAGATCAACTCTGAATATCCTAGCTATCAGTGTGGAGTTTATTCAGAAACAGGCCTACATTATGGGACTTCTTTCTGAGTCATGTTAATTTGGTGTACACTTTTTTTTCCATTTTAGGGCCAAGTTTGTTGTTTATTTATTTATTTGTGTTCCATATTTATTATTTTTCCACATAACACAAGGCAGTGAATGTATCCAGCACATATCCTACTATTTTCTCCACAACAACAACCCTGGGTGATGAGTTGGGCTGAGAGAGAATGACTGGCCCAAGGTCACTCAGCTGGCTAAATCAAATCAAGCCCCATCTAGATGATAGCATAGCCATAGGCTTTCCTCATATCTCTACGAAACACATTTTAAGGTGTGGGATATACAGAAGAGCCTCTCTCAAACATCTTAATAGATAAATTGCTTTGTATTGGAAAGGTGTTCAGATCAGAGGTCCCTAACCTTTTGGGCACCAGGGAGCGATTACGTGGAGAGAGGTTTTTCCGTGGACCGGACGGGGTGTGGTTTTGTGTGCTGCCTGCATCCCATAGATGGGGCTTTGCTTCTTTGTGCAGCCCGGTTGCTGGCATGCCACGGCCCGGTACTGGTCCACCGACTGGGGGTTGGGGACCCCTGCCATAGATAACCTGAACTTATGCTATTTAAGTTTACTTATGTGTTTTTTCTAATAGAAGAATCTGTTCTCTTTTTCCTTCCATGTCAGCCAGAAGTATTATATTTGGTTGTACTATAATTTGTAAATAATTATTGTTCATTGCTAGGCTATCACAATTGTTCCTTGTTATATACTGGCATAAACAAAGGAGTACAAAATAGACAAAAGGTAATTCAGAATGACAGATCTACCTGTAGCATTGGCTGTAGGGGATACAGAAGTGATGGACCTTGTGAACTGCCCTTTGCTTTCCCTGAGACTGCTAGCCCCGGTGACAATTAATAGTTTGTTATAGCTGTGGTTTTGGGAAAGAGGCAGTTGTCCACTGGGAACAGTGTGGAGACAATGAACCTGTTTACAACAAGCTGTTGTACAGCTGCTGCATTGCAAAATCATAAATGGAGATGATTAGATCATCTATTTTGACATTATAGGATTAATCCCTCTAGCACAGTTTAAACTGAAAGAGAAAGAGAATCAAATAAAATTGCTACCTAGAAGTATGATAGCTAAAAAAATATCTGATTCTCTCTCTCTCTCTCTCTCTCTCTCTCTCTCTCTCTCTCTCTCTCTCTCTCTATCTATCTATCTATCTATCTATCTATCTATCTATCTATCTATCTATCTATCTATCTCTAGCTATCTAGCTATCTAGCTATCACCTAGATCTGAGTGAAGAATTTGAGATAGTAACAAAAATTCAATGCCAGTGCAATAATTTAAATATAATTTATTGCCCAACTAGGGGAGAGAAGCTCTGTATTAGCCTGAGGTCTTCTCTGGGACAACTGTATAAATTGTTGTTTAGTTTCTCATGAACTGATTATTTTAGAACAAATTAAATGATTTGGGAGTGAGAATATGTATATACAAATATAAATATAAATAATTTTCTGCAGTTTCTTATTGTCATTATTTTAAACACTGCTTTTAATTTATTTATTTTAATTATTCTCTGCAAAAAATATGCACTTGTGTTTTTATTTAGTAACATTTTCCCTAAATTGTTAATTTTTCTGAAATATTAATTTAGGGTACTTCAGACTGCAGAAGAGAGGGTGTTATTGCTTATTAGTTCATCTCCTTAATGAATGCCCCAAATAGCAATTAGACTTTAAAATAATCTTGTTCAAATGAATGCACTTATTCAAGCCATGTAATCTGGGAAACTCTAGCCAACAGTGAGTTTCCTTTTTCCAGGCCTGGGAAAACAATTGGAATCCAAAAAGGGAGACACTTGGTATGAATTTAATAAGCTAGAAGGGAATTTATATTTGACCTGTGCTTTATACTGTCTGATTTAAGAAATCATAGGGGGTTTGTGAACATGAAAACCCTCTCAGAGGAAATATTGAAAGCAGACATTTGGAGAGAATACTAATATCACTGACCATTTTTTGAACCTTACAATTACTTATGTTTTTAAGTAGATGATGTCACTTCATATCACAAATCAAAAAACTATCCTTGCAGTGTTTGTACAAACAAACAACATCATCATACAAATGCTGCCATTACATTCTTGCATTCTGATATCTGACACAAGTACTGATAAAAACTTCATTTGTCTCATCATGTCATTACACGTATGTCAATATTTGTTCTCAATTTCTTCCGTGGATACCCATTGCCAACTTCTCTAGATACATTAACTCATAGCTTAAAAAGATTGAGAAATTAAAGCCATACTTACATGACATCTCTCAAGATAGTGTGTGCTAAGGTGCAATTGATAAAATCCCAAGATTTTTTATTAGACAATTTTGCTTCTTCTGAATAGGTATTGCTCACAAGACTTCTTACTTCCTGGACTTACCACTATTGGGAAAAATATAATTCTAGTTGATTATGCCTTGCTTTTTATATATTCCCAGAATATAAAAATGAATGGCCTCTAATGTAATACTGAAATAGGAAGTAAATGGGAGGAAGAATTCCTTAAGTAACCCACCCTTAAATTTTAAATACTGTTACAATTGATAATGTATTCTGTTTACTTTATGTTTGTGCATATTGTTACCTTTGCTTTGAGAATTCAGTTTATGAGGGGTCCTTCATGCTCTCTGAGCTTGCTTGTTTTCTTGCAGACGTTTCATTATCCAAACTAAGTAATGTCATCAGTGCTAATCTAGCACTCATGATTTTACCTAGTTTGGGTAATGAAAAATTGTGCAAGAAAACAAGCAAGCTCAAAGAGCATCAAGGATCCCTCATTTCAACCCTGAGCTACAAATATTCTCCTTTATTGGTAATTCAGCTTATTGAAGTGTTTGTAATTTTATTTGTACTTGTTTGCTTCATTATATTTGTTATAGATTCTACAAAAATAATGTTATGATCATGATTGTAATCAAATAAGTTTACCCCAAGCCAGTGTGTTTGAAAGGAGACAAAAACTCCTAATAGATTTATTGATGTATTTATAACATTTATATCATGTTGCAATCAATTTTAACTTTTAGCAGTTTACATAATATAAACACAATTAAATCATTTGCTATAAAAATAAACAAAAGAAAATAAAACCTTAAAGGTCAATCAAATAATAAATTCTCCCTAGAATGCTCTATAGACAGCTTCTCATTTAGCATTTTTCTGACTGCAGACAAGAAAAGAGCCTGTCTGATCTCCACAGGGAAACTGCTCTAGAGCAACATTTTTGGGCATCAGCTTCCTTTGCTTCCTTAAAAGTAGGTAATTAAGAGTAGCTTCTCCTAAGATGACCTATGAGGTCAGAAAAGGTCTGATTGGAGTAAGTAAGTCTTGCAATACCCAGATCCTAAGCCATAAATGGCTTTATACAATATAACCAAAATTTTAAAATGTATCCTGAGTCCAAGTGGAAGCCAGTGCAAGGCCTGTAGCAAGTCCTGGATTAATCATTAAGCAAAATAAGCACATGCCTATGGCACCAATGAAAGGAGAGGGGAACTATCATGCCCTTAACTCTTTCATTGTCATACTTGACTTTAGTTTTCAACACACTGAGTGTTAATATCTTGTCAGTTCAGTAATAGAAAGGCTGGGGACACTATTTGTTGGGCGGTATTTACAGCATCAGTTGGCCTTAGTCAAGTCCTGCCTGTACATGGGTATAATATGAATACTGAATACAGGGCTAACTATCTTACAAGTAGTCCTTAAAGACTCCCCTGTACAAACATTTCAACCATGTGTGTTGCATATGCACATATAAACACATTTGTTTAATTTATGTAGCTACCTTTCTTACTTACATGTGGCTCTAGGGGGCATACAAAGTTACAATTGAAGCTAAAAATCCATATTATTCAATCATTAAAACAATTTAAAAACAGTTACAAGTGTGCAGTCTATACTTAAAACAATCATTCAGTGAGCTCCACACTTCAATGGATTCCCCAGATTTAGGCTTTTTGGAAGTACCTCTGAAAGTACACAGTGGCAATGGCTGCAGAGTTTTGAGCGAGTTATTTTTTTAAATTATTTTATCTGAAAATGGCTTCACAGCCATATGTGTTCTGAATAATTATGTGTTTGTAGCATTAATTATGTAAAATGTAGAAATTACTGATCGTTAGTATTTTCACTTTTGTAACAGTCTCTGACTTAATATTTTCTATTACAAAGAAAACATTTGCAATGCGTATGTAGTTTTGACTGGCTGAATTTAAGCATTTTTTATGTACTTATATCTGACTAGGGGATATCTGACTAGCAGTAGTACAAAAATAAAATGTTGATACTGCAATAGCTATCATTGACTTAGCTGTGTAAGCCTTTTGCAAATGTGTGAGGACAACTGCATAAACTTTTGACCCAGTACTTGACAACTAACATATTTAGCAATGCTGAGGCCTCAGGTAAAACGCTGGTTCACATCCAAAGAACATTAGACATCTGTGAAATCTTATACATATTCAGGAATAAATCCACTTATGTTCAGCTGGATGTATTATTCTGTTAACAGTTATAGAAATTCAGCCAGTCAGATTAATACAATTAGATTCAGCTAACTTAAATGCTGCCACTTGAATGGAATTTACACCTGATTCACTTCAGTGGAATGGGATTAATATTGTCCTTAGTCTGATCTGCTGAATCTGGAAAGCACACCTGAGTGGGTGGAGGAAGAGCCTTACTGCATAATACTGAATATGTTGATCTTGTGTACTGCTATATGATACCATGTTTTTGTTTTGCTGGCACATTTATGTTGCACACCGTACAATTGCTATAAATCTATAGATGCAACCAATTCATTGTACTTATTGCATTTCATATCTTATCTAAAATAAAAATAAGATCATAAAAGCAAAGAGACCAGGCAGTCTGCAAATTTTATTGTACAAGTATACATATAGGATACAACCAATACTCTTGTCTCTCTACACATATGATTTCAGAAGATTAAATGAAATATTGCTAGTTATCTAGCTACCATGTTGATCCCCTGAAATGAAATTTAATAAAGAATGGGAAAATAAAAAGTAGATCTAGAATATTTTCTAATGTGATATTTACTAGAGGTGAAATTCAGTTTATATTTAGAAGCTAGTTAATACGTGAATATACTAGATCTAAAGAACACTAAACATTTAGAAAAATAAAGACATTCAGAGTCTCTGCTTGTTTAGTACTAATACGAATATCAGTATATGTCTTTTGCTATAAATGTAAGCAGCTGTTGCCTCTTTGTTCTGCTTTTACATTGTAAAAGGAATGACTTAGAGCTTTGTAGAAAATATATTCATGAACTGACTATGGTAATTAGTCATAGTCAATTATAATTACAGGTAGTCCTTGATTTATGACCACATTGAGTCCAAAATTTCTGTTGCTAAGCAAGACCATGGTTTAGTGGGTTTTGCCCCATTTTATGACTTTTTATGACTTTTTTTGCCACAGTTGTTAAGTGAATCATTGCAAAAGGTGATCAGATGACACTGGGACACTGCAACCACCATAAATATGAACCAGTTGCCAACTGTCTGAATTTTGACCACATGACCATGGGGAGCATGCAACAGGCAGTGTGAAAAATTGTCATAACTCACTTTTTTCAGTGCTGTTGTAACTTAAAACGGTCACTAAAGAATAATGATAAGTCGAGGACTATCTGTAACCCTAGTAAGACCACACCTGGAATACTGCAGCCAATTTTGGTCACCATATCACAAAAAAGATGTTGAGAGTTTGGAAAAAATTCAGAGAAGAGCAACTAAGATGATCAAAGGCCTGGAGACTAAAACATTCAAAGAATGGCTGCAGGACTTGGGTTTGGCTAGTCTAAAGAAAAGAAGAAATAGGGGAGACATGATAGCAGTATTCCAGTATTTGAGGGGCTGCCACAAAGAAAAGGGGGTCACATTTTTCACCAGAGCACCAGAGGGCAGGATAAGAAATAATGGTTGGAAACTGATCAAAGAGAGAAGCAACCTGGAATTAAGGAGAAACTACCTGACAGTGAGGACAATTAACCAGTAGAATAGCTTGCCCCCAGAAATCATGGGCGCTCCATCATGGAGATTTTTAAAAAGAGACTAGACAGTCATTTGTCTGGTATAGGTTCTCCTGCTTGAGCAGGGGGCTAGACTAGAAGACCTCCAAGCTCCTATTCTATTCTATTCTATTCTATTCTATTCTATTCTATTCTATTCTATTCTATTCTATTCTATTCTATTCTATTCTATTTAAATGCAGTAGTCAGCCAATTCAAAGGGATAGTAAATAAAATGTCCCAATTATGTTTATGGATTTTGAAGGAAGGTGAAACCAGGCCTTGATTTGTTTTAAGATTCAGTAGGAATCTCAAATACACACACACCTGTTTGTGTGTACTCTGTATGTGTGTGTGCACGTGATGTATGTATGTGTGTGCGTGCGTGCATATATATATGCACACATAGACTTCTATTGAACTCATTCACAAATTCTGTTCAAACTGAATCAATTCTTCTAATTAAAATGCAATTTTGAATCAAATTTTGACTGCTTTGTGTATTCCAGTTAAATATAAACTGTCACTTAGAATCTTTTATACATATTCTATATTTATTGTATAGTGATAATATTTGTATCACTGATTTGACTGCTGTGGTATAATGATCTTTAGATATACCACTGGTATATGATTTTTAGATATCAGTGTCAATATCTTCAATTTACTGTGGCCATAAAATATGTTTGCTAGTAATTTATATATTCATTTTGTGTTTCCTGTCATTTCTTCTTAGGATGGAATTGGGGTAGATGAAAAACTGTCATTAAGACAGGTAGCTGTTGTTGAAGATTTCTTTGATATAATCTACTCCATGCACGTGGAAACAGGACCAAATGGAGAGCAAATCAGAAAACATGCTGGACAAAAAAGAACCTATAAAGCAGTAAGTAAATAATCTTACACCAAGAGGAATGGCATGTTGTTGATTTATCCAAGATAAATAAGGCATATTTGTCAATTATCTTTCAATCAAACCATTTTATCTCTACATGGATCTGTGTTGACTTGCATTGAATAAGCTGAGATGTGCTTTAATATATTTGAAGTCCTAGTGAAGAAAGAATGCAGATACTATATTGTACCAATAGAGTACAAATTATTTGAATTATAGTAAAGGAAGATATAATAGGACCTATGTTGATCAGATAGATCAGAATAATTTCACCAGTATATTTAAATAATGTTTCATACTTATTTTCCTCTAAGTGATAGAGAAATCATGTATATATATTCTGTGTCCTGCTTACTTATTCAGCTGATTCTTTTGTTTTTAACATTTTATTTATTAAAATGCTCGATAAGTTATTTTGTCCTTCTTAAGAACATAGATGTGAATATTTAGGTAATGTATACATATTATTTATATTAATATATGTATTAATATACTATATATTAATATAGTATATTAATAGTAAAATAAGATGTTCCTCAATAATTTTACTAGATATACAATCTTCAGGAAATATGATATTTTTTAAAAGTTTGAATCAATTTATTCTTAACAGTATCTCAAATGTAATGTGGGCTGTCTTTATTACTTTCATAGTGATCCAGCTTTCCAGTTTGAAGCCCCAGTTTTATTTCTCCTGTCACAAAACATGTCTTCTTAAGTCCTTTTCTACCTATCTAATTCATCTTTTAGTCAAATAATGTCTTTTACATTACAATGGGCCATTGTTAATAGTAATGTACAAATCAGCCAAGTTCCAAACTGAAGAAAGCAATATTCAATTTGAGTTTTAGAGATATAAAAGGAACAAAATTCAATTTCAATGAATTTGAGATTAATTCAATAAACAAATTGACCACTGAACTAATAAGGAACATTAACTTCCCTTTTGATTTTTTTTATTGGGATACATAGCAGAAATGATAGATTATTTCCAAAACATTACTGATAAAAGTTTAAGACAAATAACTTCAAGATTTCATATAATAAAAATGTGAAATAGTTTTAAAGAAGATTATTGAATCAGCCTCAACCTACTTCAACTTATTTTCAAAAACTATTTCAAAAATAAGCTTTTCTAAAAATAAAAAAGTCTATCACTTGATTTTCTGGGCTAAAGAGCTTATTGATATACTGTAGCTCATTGACAGGGTTATGTGCTGCCTTTTAATTAAAAAAAATGGAGGTGTATATATTATCACTATTACATATATAATACAATATAATACAAAAAGGCTTTATTATACACAATCATATAACTGAAAACCCACTAAGATCTATCTATGCAATAAAAATTCACTTAGAACATGGTGAGGACAGGCAAATACCTGAATAAAACAGAATTTATTGTTTATTTTTTATTTGGGAGGAAATTTGAGAGAATTAAGAAATAAATTACCATTAGGAGAAATTGAATAAACAGGAGACTGAATGACCTGAACATTTGCCGACAGACTGGACTACAGAGACTATCATGGACTATATTACAGATCAGATGAATACATTGAGAGCTAGGAAATAATGAAAATAAAAGTGTATGGATTTAGTGAAAAGAAGGTAATACAAGAAAGAGTAAATCTGACTGTAAAAAGAACAGCAAAGTATACGGTGTCATATTTCTTTCCTTCAACTCAACTCATCTAAAAAAGTCATATAAGTGCGGCACACATATTCTCACTTTTCTGATAGTGTTCTGACAAGCATGATTTTACAGATGTAATAAACTCATTGACTGGCTACTCAGAACATAGTCAGAGAAACACTGTATTCAGCCCTAACCCCCAGCTTTGTTCACATATGGAAGGAAACTTTTGGTGGTGTTCAAGAATGTGCAAAATCAAAAAGTAAATCCATTCTCTGAATAACCCTTAAATTTCTACAAAGTATTTGAAAGTACCTGATTTGATCTGATGCCTTAATTGATACAAAATTTCTATGTGTAAAACTCTTTCAAAAGGACTTTAAAGCATTACAGAACCACAAGGCAATGGGCCCTATATATACCTACTTTTTGCTTACTTTAACAATTCAGAAAAAGGGTGAGCAGCTGATTCTTTTAGGAATTTATTGGAGATATTAGAATTAAGCAGCGGAGACTTTAGAATTAAGCACTATTCAATACAGTAATTAAAAGTTTGTTGTGAGATTTCTTGAGTATAAAAATATAGTTGTTGTGTAAGCTAATAGAGCAATCTTGGAACCAAACCAATGTCATTCATTATAAAAAACATCAATCAATCAGAATACAGCTGGAAGGGACCTTTGAGGTCTTCTAGTCCAACCCCCTGCTTATGCAGGAGAACCTATACCATTTCAGACAAATGACTGACCAGTCTCTTTTTAAAAACCTCCAGTAATGAAGTACTCACAACTTCTGATGGCAAGCTATTCCACTGGTTAATTGTTCTCACTGTTAAGAAGTTTCTCCTTAATTCCAGGTTGCTTCTCTCCTTGATTAGTTTCCATCCATTGTTTCTTGTCCTGCCTTCTGGTGCTTTGGAAAATAAGTTGCCCCCGTCCTCTTTGTGGCAACCTCTCAAATACTGGAATACTGCTATCATGTCCTGGCTAGTCCTTCTTTTCTCTAGCCTAGCCAAACCCAAATACTGTAACCGTTCTTCATATGTTTTTGTCTCCATCATCAGTCTCCAAAAACTCTAATAATAATAGTAGTAATAGTAGTAATAGTAGTAATAGTAGTAGTAGTAGTAATAGTAGTAATAGTAATAGCAGCAGTAGTAGTAGTAATAATAATAATAATAATAATAATAATAATAATAATAATAATAATAATAATAATAATAATAATAATAATAATAATAATAATAATAATAATAAAGTTGGAAGGGACCTTGGAGGTCATCTAGTCCAATCCCCTGTTCAGGCAGGAAACCCTATACCATTTCAGACAAATGGCTGTCCAATCTCTTCTTAAAGATTTCCAGTGTTGGAACATTCACAGCTTCTGGAGGCAGGTTGTTCCACTGATTAATTGTTCTAACCGTTAGGAAGTTTCTCCTTAGTTCTATGTTGCTTCTCTCTTTGGTTAGTTTCCATCCATTGCTTCTTGTCCTGCCTTCAGGTGCTTTGGAGAATAGCTTGTCTCCCTCTTCTTTGGGGCAACCCCTGAGATATTGGAACACTGCTATCATGTCCCTCCGTCTCTTCATTAAACTAGACATACCCAATTCCACCAACCGTTCCTTGTATGTTTTAGCCTCTAGTCCCCTAGTTATCTTAGTTGCTCTTCTTTGCACTTTTTCCAAAGTCTCAACATCTTTTTTGTAATGTGGTGACCAAAACTGGATGCAGTATTCCAAGTGTGGCCTTACTAAGACTTTATAAAGCGGTACTAATACTTCATATGATTTTGCTTTTCTTCCTCTGTTTATACAACCAAGGATTGTAATAGCTTTTTTGGCTGCCGCCCTACACTGCTTGATCATATTTAAGTGATTGTCTACTAGGACTCCAAGGTCCCTCTCTGTTACTGTTTTTGAGCCAGGTTTCGCCTAATCTGTACTTGTACCTTTGGTTTTTCCTGCCTAAGTGTAAAAGCTTCCTTTTCTCTACATTAAATTTCATTTTGTTGGATAGGGCTGATTGTTCAAGTTGGTCAAGATCTTTTTGGATCCTGAGCTTGTCTTCTGGGGTGTCAGCTATTCCTGCCAGCTTAGTGTCATATGCAGATTTGATGAGTTCCCCTTCTATCCCTTATCTATGTCATTTATGAAGATATTGAAGAGTACTGGGCCTAAAACATAACCTTGTGTTACCCCACTGCTTATTTCTCTCCATGTGGATGTAGTACCATTAAGGATGATTTGTTGAGTATTGTTTGTCAGCCAGTTACAAATCCATCTGGTAGTGATGCTGTCTATCTCAGATTTTTCTAGCTTACCAAGAAGTAGGTTGTGGTCTACTTTCTTGAATGTCTTGCTGAAGTCCAAGTATACTATGTGTCCACAGCATTCTGCTAGTCCACTAATTTAGTCACTTTGTCAAAGAATGAAATAAGATTGGTTTGGCATTATCTATTTTTAACAAATCCATGCTGGCTTTTAGTTATAACTTCATTTGTTTCTAGATGTTCTCAGATCTATTTTTTATTATCTTTTCCATGATAAATATTATTAAGAAAGAAAATTGTATTGAATGCATAAAGAAGAAATATCATCACAGGCTTTACAACTTTTCACTTTTTCTATTCCCACCCCTCCTCTCTGTAGAGTCAAGTATAACATCAAGTGTTCAAAATGTTTAAGAATTAAGTAGTACATCTGGCATTTTGAGAAAATGTCGTGAACCATTTCATAAAATAATTTCTGTAGTTGTGAAACATCCATTTTATGAAAATCTGATTGCTGAAGCCAAAATAACCAATCTAATTTGTTACATACAATAAAGACGAGGGGAGGGTTTTGCCTACAAATTTCACAGCAAACATTTCATTCCATATAGCACAACCACCATTTAACTGAAGATAAGTTAGTGAGGCTAAAAAAGATAAGTTAGTGAGGCTAAAAGTAATCCAATTAATTTCCCCAAATTATTATTAAATAATTTCCTTTAAAATTAATTTAGTTTCCAAAATGTATAGAAAAATCTCAATGTAATCATTTCCCCTTATTTACTCATTTCCCCAGATTCTGGCCCCAATCAAGTCACATTCAAATTTTTATCTGCTAACTAATCATCTCAGTTTTTCTGTCAGCCAATTTGCCCATTCTTTTTTTCTCTCTGCCACTTAGTTCTCTCAGTCAGCTAATTCACCATTTCTCTAATTTCTTATTTTGTGTCTTTCTCTCACAAAAGAAATAAATTACTTCAATTTTTAATGCAAGAATTAGATCCAGTAACTTTTCTAATGTTGCAATGCTACCTACATGTATCTGTGAGAAAGTTTCATTAATCTCAGTATAATTTATTTCTGAGCAAATATTGGGGTTTTGCTATTAAATATTATATTCACAATATAAATATTTTCAATTTTAATGTTGCCATTATCTAGATATCATGATAATCTTGCTTGCTAGCATGTTTATTTATCTTGAACTGCATTTGTGAACAAATTAAGTATCATTGGTCTGACTCTGCCAGTCTGAAAAATAATAAAGATTTTGTGGCACTATAAAACTGGCAAATTTGTCTTGGGACGCTGTGATAGCTTGTAAACAGGTAGATAGAGGATAAAATTGGAAAATACTTGGGGAAAGAACCTGGATGTTTACTTGAATTGTAAGTGCCCTGTCATGTCAAAGCTGCAATGCCTGTAGGGCAGTTGGTGGTCAAATACATGAATATTAATAGGCATTGCATGTGCCAAGTAAATTGTATAACAGCTATCACAACATCAAGCAATGTACAGTACCTGTCCCAGCTAACAGATAGTTTCTTTTTCAGTAGCTAAATTGTGAGCAGCCTGCTCCCTGTTTCACTATATCAGAAAAGTACCTATATCAAAAATTTATTTGACAAGTTCAAAATGATTTCCTACTAAATCTAGTTCTTAGGGCAACAAAAAAGAATTTAGTTATATGGATGGGGAAACACTTCCACAATCATGCGAAGATAAACTCCATTTCATTTGAACCTATATGCTCTTTTCCTGGTTATTCGCTCATTCACATTCACACTATATATATATATATGTTTCAAATCAGTTTTAGCATGAATAAATCCATTTCAAAGATGTTTTATCTGCCAAAATTTGGCCAAAACTGTAACATTAATAGATTAAACTGTACAATGCATCTATACATTTTAAAATCATATATGCAATATATGTATTACCTACTAGCCTCTACTCTGTCAACGACAATGCGGACTTCCAGCGAGGCAGATTCTCTTCCCCCCCCCCATTTCTCTTATACCCAATATCTTGAGCAGAGTGAATAGGAATAGTAGTGAAGGAGAATAAAGAAGAGTGGTCCCGATATCAAGCAGAACAAGGCACTGAGTGTTCACTCTCTCATCTAAGCTCTAGTGTAACTTATCTAATAGTGACCAATAATGTGCCTAAAGCATATTAAGCCTTTTAAAACAATGCTTCAATGGATGAAATTTCAAATATAATGAAAATCCCACCTCCAAAAGAGTACATGGAGTATATTTAATTTAATTATAAGAAAGGGACAAATTAATCAATTATATCTACAGTATATATATTCTTTGTATACCACATCAAACATGCTTTGTCATCTTTTTATAAATCATCAATTATTTAATAGTAATAATGCAGTCACATTACTCTAAATGATTAGCATTTGCCATGTACTAGAAAGGGCACTGTTTGGCAATATATTAGTGCAGTATATAATACAGCAAATGTATTACTGGTTATGTAAATCTGATGAATGAAGGATACAGCAGGATGAATATGGAATGGATGATGGATTCAGAAGAGCATCTTTTTTTAAAAGAGTAAATACATATATCTCTACGCTTCTTTTTTCATGACATACTAGAGTTCAACAAGGAAGTTGCCTAGAAACAGAAAGAAGAAATATGGAGGCATAACCTTGTTCTATCTCTGTTGCATCTGATGAATAACACTGCTAACAATGTTTGCAACAAATATCCTGTGCAATTCTACTTGCTGTATTGTATGTAGGTGGCATGTAGAGGAATATCACACAAGAATTCTGTATTAATCTGAAGAAAGGGACAGATTTCTTTTTTCACACACAATCATATTGGAGAACAGAGGTAATTTATTTTTGGCTCATTTGGTATCATTCAAACTGCAGTAAAATTATTATTAAAGCTAGTATTTTCTTTAAAGAAGTATAAAATACTACAGTTTCACAAGCTTGTGACTATTTCTCCACTAGAGGTAATTCTTGCTTCACCTTCATTTCCTTGATTCTTAGCTTTAGCCTTATTAGCAATTCTTCTCAGGGAAAAGTGGCTTGATATTTTAGCTTTGCAGCTGAACCACTGAGATTTTTTTTCATAAGATCAGGCAAATGAACCCAACACGAAGTAAGGTTTAGAGGCTATTTATTTTATTTTTATCTTTCATGGAGTAAACTCCATGAATTACTGCCCATGGCACCTTGGAGGCAATGATAATTTAATATTGTTTGCTCCTTGCAACTTGTGTTTTCAAATCAGGAATGATTGTGGGATAGCTCGAAACTGTTTCTAAGAATTTAGGAAGTGAAAATGGTGATAGTCTAGATGGGACCTCAAATCTGTTTTCTTCTTAATTTGTATCTGAGAATGAATGAAATAATTTTGGGACTGAAGTGGAGCATAAATTCTATTTTTTTTGTTAATCTACATACTACTAAAACTCTCCTGCTTGTTTGATACTTTGTAATTTAAGAGCCTGAAGATCTGGCTCTGCCAGTTGGACTGGGGTCCAAATTGGGGGAGTTCCACACTGGAGATGGATGCTGGATTTGTGGCAGACTTCACCCTCCCCCCTGTTCTCTGTTCTCTACCTGTCCATCTTCCTTTTTTTTTTTTTGGTAATCAAGTAATTATATTTCTCATTATGTTCTTTTTCATTGCTTATTTTATTGTTCTATTCTCTTACTTCTATTCACACTCTTTTTATTTCTTCCTTTTTACTGTTGTGGCTGCCTAGAGTCGCCATGTGGCGAGATAGGCGGCAAATAAATTTAACAAATAAATAAATAAAATAATCTTCAATTGGGTGAAACACATCGTAGGGCAAAACATTGTCAACAAAAGTACCTCAAAAGCTAGCTTACCGAAAGCTGGGACCTATCACCCCCAAGGGAATGACTTTTGGGGATTTTTTTACCGCTTCAGCCCCACTGCTCAGCTGTTGTTCAGCGCCATCATTACACTGCTATAGTCAGCCACGGTCACATGATCCTGATTTTCAAAATTTCCTGTCAGTTTCTCACAAGTTGATGGGGAACTTGGAAAGAATTGATATGGGTTTCACACTCCTTGCCACCTTCCCACTAATAAAGTATTTGCTTATTAGAAGCTTACTGGGAGAAACTCAATGGAGAAATTGTGCACTCTTTTCCAGTCCCTCTGCACTTGCACCATGCTGGCCACTCATGCACTCCCTCCCTCCCTCCCACCAGCAGCTAATTTCCAGTCTGCTGGGAAGACAAGGAAAGGGAGAGGGAGGAAGGAAGGAAGAAAGGAAGGAAGGAAGGAAGAAGAAAGGAAGGAGAATGAATAAGAAAGGAAAGAAGTATGAGTGAGTTAAGGGAGGGAGAGGAGGGAGGGAGGGAGAGGAGGGAGGGAGGGAGCCACTTACCTGTTGCTGGGAAGCAAAGTGAAGAGAAGAAGGAAGGAATGGAGGGAAGGAGGAAGGGAAAAACAGGGAGGAAGGTAGGGAGGAAAAGAAGAAAAGAGGAGGAGGGATGGAAGGAAAGTAGGGAAGAACAGGGAGTTCCCAGTTCCATTGTTTTTTTTCCTGTCTGTAGTCATTTTGTTTCTCTGATTAGGTAAGGAAATGTCTCCCAAATGATGACCCAATGGATCATGGGTATTACTTCTAAAAGCATCTAATATGCTGGTATACAGAGAAGGTCATGTTTTCCCATTCAGAAAGAATATCTTTTGCGCCATGCTATGGGAACTGTATTTCTTCACGTGAGCTATTTTTAATAGGTATCCAAAATTTATTACTTTCTGCCCTAAGTTCAGGCAGCATACATTGTTCTCCTTTCCCCATTTCCCCCAATAAAATTCCCCCTGTAGGTTGATAGAAGTTGATGTAACTGGCCTAAAGTCACTCGGTGTGCTCCATGGTTGAGGGTAGTCTTGAACCTGTCTCCTTTGTGCAATCTAATGCTTTCTTTATGCACTATACTAGTGTATGAAATGTATATTAGTTTCACAGTTTAACTTTTGTTTCCGAGATAAAATTCTATCCTACCTGAATGAATTATGAATTATGTACAGTTTTTGATTAAAATAAATGAAGCATCCTCCAAAATACAGGTTGCTAATGAATCCATAAGAATGCTTCTTTAATTTCAATTCACTGCATTTTTGATGTTAACTAATATGTACAGACTATTTTCAGTCCTAATTTTAAAGACTGGTTCAGTCTGTCTGGCAGCAACATGGCAGTGTCCAATATAATTGTTTATTGTTGAAAGCAGAACTAAGTAGAACTAAGAGTTATGTTGGATAGGGGTTCTGGACATAGCAATCTATGGGGTGGCAAGATGGGGAGTGATCAAGTATATATCTTAATATTGTTATACTAGGTCTGTCCCTTATGCACAATGCACAATGGAACATTATGATGTGCATATAAAATGAAGGTGCTTCTGTTGTGATGTTTAGATGATTTTTATATCATGCTTTGGAATGAATGCCTGTGTTGAAACATGTATTGAGATGGCAACTATTGCTAAAAAAGGGATTTTTTTGCTGTATTGAGTTTTAATCATGACAGATTGATATGCAATTATATTTTCCCTTCTGGAAGGATGAGGACATCCATATTCTTTATTTAAAGGCTTGTTGTTGTTGTTGTTAGTTGCGAAGTCATGTCCGACCCATCGCGACCCCATGGACAATGTTCCTCCAGGCCTTCCTGTCCTCTACCATCTTCTGGAGTCCATTTAAGCTCATGCCTACTGCTTCAATGACTCCATCCAGCCACCTCATTCTCTGTCGTCCCCTAATGCATCTGAATTTATCATGTTATTCTCATACTAATGATAACTTTGCAAGAACCACTACTTTCACCATTATGTATTAAAAAACTTCAGTAGGATATATTTATTTGCTTAATTTAAAATATTTTCAACAGTGTAGATTCACTTCCATGAAGGTGCAATGGAGCACCTTACACCTGACACTGTGGTAACTCTTAAAAGTAGCTGCATCTTTTCCTGCTACTATCTAAAATTGTCATGCAATTAACAAAGTATTATCAAAAGGCAAAATTGGGGACAAATAAAAGCAGTGGTAAGAGAATAGGAACTATAACAGATAAATGCAAATATTTGGGGTATATGAACAAAAGATCTTTTTACAAACATCATTTGAGTATTTATTATTTTCTTGATTTTTTTTGTCATAAGCAAAAATGATTTTATTAACATTATGTCTTGATTTGGTAGACCAAGTAAACTGCTATTGCTTGAAATTCAATGTAGTATTCAGGCATACTTTATTGGACTTTCAGGAATTATGATAACATACACTTTATTTAGAAATATAATGATAAGTTCCATTAAATCATACCCACTCAGCTTATATCATAATGCCTATATTTCATTATTCATTTCAGATTTCAGAGACCTATGCCTTTCTACCAAGAGAAGCAGTGACACGATTCCTAATGAGCTGCTCAGAGTGCCAGAAAAGAATGCATTTAAACCCAGATGGAGCTGATCATAAAGGTAGGTTTAGTGTCAAATAATGAGATGTAAAGCGTTTTATTCATAGTCCACTTATATTTTCCTGATGTAAGTGAAGACTCATAAAAGCTGTACACTAGAATGGTTGAAACATTCATATAATATCGTTTCTGCATTAGCATATACTGTAGTATGTCTCCAGAATTCTCTGAAAGGATTATATGTAATACCATGTATGCACTCATATATCCGCAATAATGGCAAGACTTTTTTTTTCTTCTGTTCAATCATGCCCAATTCTTGGAGACTGCCTGGACAAGTCCCTGCAGTTTTCTTGGCAAGGTTTTCCAGAACTGGTTTGCCATTGCCTCCTTCCTAGGGCTGAGGGAAAATGACTGGCCCAAGGTCATCCATCTACAAGCAGGACTAGAAGTCACAGTCTTCTGGCCTAGTTCTTTACCCACCACACCAAGACAGGACAGTTTTCATTCATTTTCTTTGTATGCAAAAGAACATTTTTCTAAATGATATATAATAAGTATCCTCTATAGGTGTAGTAAGATGATCTGTGAAAATTTAATGCATGATTTTTTCAGCTAAACCTGCCCTTCAGAGTTGTGATAATGGGGAAAAGGATCTGGTGAGTGCAAGGTATGCAGTCCTGAGATCCTGGAGGATGGTACAGTCTGAATCTAACAAATGAAATGTCAATGATAATATTTAGGATGGGTTAAAATACAGATAAACTCTAGGATAGATACAACCCAAACATAAATCACATATTCTGAAATGAAAAACACTACTTTCTCTCCTCTTTACATTTGAAGTTTAGAGGGAAAGTTCTTTCTGATAGAGGGAAGATTCTCATAGAAAACGTAAGAATTTGAGAGGTGGCAAAATAAATTTGATAAGTCAGACAATTTTCTCAGATTAGCTAGTTTCCCTGATTGTATGACTGATTTTATGCCATCAGGTTGCTATCGACTCTTAGTGACACAGATGTTCTCCATGATGATCTGCCCCTAATTTGGTCTTCAATTCTTCCAATGGTTCCTACCCCTGAACCATGCCTAAATATTGTTTGCTCCCATTCTGTGTTATTCACTGACTTATCCTCTAGCATACTTAGTGGAGTAATTAACTTTTGGAATAAATAACTTTAGGTTAAAGTGCAGAAAGGGGATAAGAAATACTAAAGTGATAAGAAAAAACATTGTTAAATCTAGTTTACACTAATTCACTATACCTTTCCATACCTATATATCATGTGCAGGAAACCAAATAGAATTCAAAAGCACTGCAAGTTTATCCCATGCAACCTATACATAAGAATATGATCTACTAACAGTCAAGGCACATTGGCACCAGATAGGAGTCAACAGACTTCCGATGTCTCTTTCAGGGGTGTAGGGATTCCAGACTCCAGATGGTTGATGCATTTGACCCCACCTCAGGTTCAGCCTGGTCATCTCCTACACTATCTTTGGAAATCATCCTGGCTTTCACTGTGTTCATACACCAGTTCATTCATCACATTTTGTTTTCAGATCTTTCATCTTTTATTTTTGAGGATCTCAACTCCACTGAAGCATTTCTTGGCCTATCCCTTGCTTGCTATCCATTCACCTTTCTCTATGTCACTCACCTATTGATAAGCCATTATTTTTCCACTGCACTAAGATTACTTTATATTTCTCTTGACATAACCAATTCTTATTCCATTTAACAAAGTGGTCAGAATCATGCTGTTATAGTAATAAACTAATAAAATATTGAATTCCCCCAAGGAAGCATGCTGCTATAGATATTCCTTTTTGCTAATTTTTGATGAACACTTATACCATACATTATGTCACATACTACATGTTATTCTTCTATTTGCATTTGTATACTTTAAATTTCTCTATAATTTTCCCCATATTTAATAATATTCTATAAAATATAGGAATTAATTCAATTATTGTAATTTATAATTGTTTACTTCATCTTCCCTGTCAAAAACAATTGTATTGTTATTTGATAATTAATTTTCAGATCCATATTCACATTATATTATTATTGTGGGAAAGCAGGAGATAAAACATTTGGTGTTTATCTCAAAAGAGGCAATTCAGTAAGAGACTCTCCCTTAATTTTTATTACTAAGTTTGTGAACCAAGTTTTGTCATTTTCATATCTTAGACTAGCATTAAAAATCTATATTGTTTTTGCTTCCTTATGTTGCTAGCTATGAGGGTCTTGACAATAATCTTGAAAACTAGGTTGCCACTCCCTCCTTCACAGTCTTCTTTTGGGGAGAAGATCAAAACAAAGTAAGAGATGAGGAGTTCTCTCCATCATGCTTGCTTCTCTCCATCACCTGTTCCTATCCTATCCTATCCTATCCTATCCTATCCTATCCTATCCTATCCTATCCTATCCTATCCTATCATATCATATCATATCATATATCATATATCATATCATATCATCAATCATATTATATCATCTTCTTGTACTAATGTGCCCACTTCTTCCTTTTTCTTTCTTTCATTATTTACAGTACCAAAAGCCTTTTGGTTCCTTTTAGCTTCCCCATATGAGTCTAAGTTATGTTTGCACTTTAACCTTCCAACTTTATTTCAGTAGCTATTTGCTACTTACTGATTCAGTTGCTTGGTGATTATGTCCACCATCCATTTGCTCAATATGTCTTTCTAACACCTAGTTGACCTAAAAGATGTAGAATGTAGAATGGTATTTGCCTTAACATAGCATGATACATGCACCTTTCTGTGATAATCATACAGCCAGTATCATTCAATTTGGACATATTTTGTTAAAATGTGCGGAAGCATAACAAAAGCCCTTTTACAAGACAACAACTAGGTACATGCAATGCGCTGACATACTTTTTGAATGCTTTATCATTTAACTACACATCCTGGATGTAGCTTTCTTGCTGAAATTAAAGTCGGGATTAGTGAGACAAGAGGCTGCCTTAAATCCTATGCAGGCTATCTTGAATTCTATTATGAAGGAAAGTGATACATATGTAATTAATTATGGGGCTTTCATTGGACCTCTTGCAAATCTTTCTATATAAAATATCTCAATATATTTTATTATTATGTAGAAAGTTTTTAGTTCTGAAATTTTTGTAATCCCCATGGAGTTTATCAAGTTGCAGTTGCTGATTATTTTTTCCTAAATTGGAAATATTCTAAACACTTCACAATTAATCTGCTTCTATAACCCTATAATTATCACACTATATATAATATGTTCTAATTCTTGCAGATAATGGAAAACCTCCAACATTGGTGACAAGCATGATTGATTATAATATGCCAATCACAATGGCCTATATGAAGCATATGAAGCTGCAGTTATTAAATTCCCAACAAGATGAGGTAAATACTTAATTTGTTCATATTAATGATAATTATATTCAAATTACATTCATGTAATTTGCTATGTGAGGTTTGGACTTGTGTTAAGAGTTTTTATTTTTAATACAATTTGATTTTTCCAAATGGAAAATATGGTAAACATGAGAACTTTTATAAAAATCAATTTTATAGATATGTAATATTTTTAGATAATTTTGCAAACTGAACAGCATGTATGTGTGTACAAATAATGGGGAAAATATGGGAAGTAACATGATAGGATATTTTTTCTTTTTTTCTTTTCTTTTTTTTATTAGTTTTATTCATTTATAACATAAAATGTGAAAATACAAAAGCAAATAGTAGGGGACAACAGTAGAAAAAAGGAAAACAAAAAAGATGTGAAGAAAGGGAGGGGAAGAAACAAAAGGCATTGACTTCCGACTCTCTCTGTTGCAGCAAAATCATACATTAAAATCAAATCTCAACTTTTTACATTTTTATAGTAGTATGCACTAGCCATTTCTGTATTGGCAAATCAGTCTAATCGGTAAAACCCAAAATCAGAATATCATTTTTTTTCCATCTCAAGCACAAAGTCCAGAAGTGGTTTCCAAACAGAAACAAAACTTTTCTTTCTACTTGGACAAGATATCTTTCTTCATAGTGTTATTGGTTGTCTTGAAAGGAATCAAGAATGTTTAAAAACAACAAATTGTCTCTGAATATTTGATTTTCCAGATATCTTGACTATCTGGAAAAATTCAATGGCAGGGTTAGAAATAATAATAATAAATTTGTTTGTCTCTTACCTATAAACTGAGGAGAGAGACATATACATAAGCAAAGTTGATGAGATGGCACTCAATGAATTGTCTCAGTGTTTCTCAAACTTGGCAGTTTGAAGATGTGTGGATTTCAACTCCCAGAATTCCCAAGCCAGCATTTTTGCTGGGGAATTCTGAGAATTAAAGTTCACACATTTTTAAGTTGCTAAGGTTGAGAAACACTGCTGGTAAGTATACATAAAAGAGGAAAAAAGAGAAAAAAGAAATATATAAATGTCCAAAACAACTTATAGAAAACCAAGACCAATCATTGCTTCCTTAGGCAGTACAGATTAAGAACAGGGAAGTTCATAATAAGGCCTCCTAAACCCAATTTTCAGTTTTACCCAACCTAAAATATTTTTAAAAACATTCACCATTTGAAAAGAAAACAGTCTGAAGAAAGAATGGGAAAGCTTTCTCTTTGATCTAATTAATAATCTGCTTCTACTCTAAAAGTATAAAATAAAGTCAAAAGAATATGTTAACTGGTTTTCTCCCAACCTAACTGTAACCCATCCACCAGAGCACAACCATCAATAAAATGAGGAAGGGAAAAAGAACAGTATATTATTTGATCTGTTCCCTCTACACTCCTCTTAAAAGATTGTCGTTATTTGTAAGAGACTGAGGTAGTATTTCTTCAAGAAAATCTAAGAATTTAGATTTACATGAAGAAAAAAAAACGGGGAGAAGGTACCTTTTCCCCAGCATAGCTCATGTGATCAAGTTTGGAAATACCTTGTACTCAGTCAAATTCTTTCTGTCAATATCCACACTAATCTTTATTTTTACAACAGACTTTTCTTATTATGCACATATGATTCTGTAACATATACATTTATAATACATACATTTTTGAACATATTTTTTTGTAATATTTGCATGTTTACATTCAGCTTTCCTTATGTAGACATCAGATGGCAGCACCAAGCCAATCTTGTCTAATCCCTGAAAAACTTAACAAGGTAATTCCATGTTACTACTCAAATGGAACACTAAAGTTGTATGATTACAAGTATCAAATCACTTTATGTTATGCCATATTTTCTGTTCAGATCATAGTTAAAATATTTTAATGATGCATCATGAAAAAAGATACCTTTCTGAGAGGCTTAGGGATGGTGACCTAGTCCTAGTCATAAAAATAGTATCATAAACATGGGAGCTACAAAACATTTCCATTATTTTTCATTAGATTATATTACTTTTAATTGACTGCTTTTTGAAAAAAGGATTCCTTCCAAGTAGAAGCCTAGTTGACCATCAGTTCAAATTAGTCTTGTTAGATATGCATTCTTTCTGTTCTTTTTTCCCAATTTATTTTTATTAATTTATTAGATCTGCATCCTACCTTTTCCTCGGGAGCTCAAAACAGCATACAGTGTTCCCTCCTCCTATTTTTTCCCTATAACAACCACCCTGTGAGGTAGGTTGAACTGAAAGAGAGTGCCTGCTCCAAAATCACCTACCGTAGTTGGCTTTTTGTGGGTGAGAGTAGACTGGAATCTGTCTCTCCTTGCTCCTAGTCAAGCACTCCTTCTTTGGAATTATCTGATCTAATGAAGTGAGCAAGGGGAATCATGACACTTTCTTAGTCAATGCATGATTATAAGTTGTAATGATATGTGGGAGTCACAGGGAAGAGCCACAGAGGTGGAACTGGACTTGTTACTTTCTCAGAAGCAGCGTTGTTATAAGGAAAGATCAGCTTGACTGTACCTGTTATAATTGTTGTATCATAACAACCAGAAATAAAAAGAAACCCAAAGCAGTTTACCATGTAGGTTTTACTGATACATTTCAGATTTGCAGGTATAGGGAGCTGCCTCTTTGTATAAGAAGCTTTTAAAAAAAAAATACATTCAATTATTTCAGTTACAATTTACTTTTAGAAAGTACAACTCATAAAAGTATCTAGTGGCTAAAGAAGGCATAACTGCAGATCATTGTTCTGCCCTATTTTTCCAGAGTTGTCTGCTATCTTGGGACTATGGAGCAGAAATGAAGCACGCTCTCGCTTCTGCAATTGTCTTAGAAACAAAGGGCCGATGCACAGTCTGTACTAGTGATTATACACAGTATTTCAAGAAATAAAGACTAGGTTTGCATGCCTTCACATTATCCCTTAAGGTGAAGAATTAGGATTATCCCAATGTGAAGGATTAGGTTCATTTCGAAAAAACAAGATGGTCTGTGAGACTTTCAGGTTTAACCCATTTTCATGTGCATTGCATGTTTGGGGGAGGGGATTTGATTTGCAGTCATGTCCACAATCTTGACTTTTTGAACCTCCTATTAAATAAACCTAAAAAACAATTAGCATCTAGTTTAAACTTTCAGTAGTGGAATCTCTGTATAATACTTAAATAGTTGTGGTTGGTGCTTTGTAAAATATTTTTTAAAAGGGCAATTTACACCACTTCATGATTTACACTGAATCCATTTATTATAGTTCAAATCAAGAATTCCCTACTTTTTTGGGTTTGTTAGCAGATATAGATTTTTGAATATATGTGAATGCTCTTGCAAAATAGGCTACTTTGCAAAGAAGTCATTGTTGTTGTTCGTTGCGAAGTCGTGTCCGACCCATCGCGACCCCATGGACAACGTTCCTCCAGGCCTTCCTGTCCTCTACCATCTTCTGGAGTCCATTTAAGCTCACGCCTACTGCTTCAGTGACTCCATCCAGCCACCTCATTCTCTGTCGTCCCCTTCTTCTATTGCCCTCAATCTTTCCCAGCATTAGGCTCTTCTCCAGTGAGTCCTTCCTTCTCATTAGGTGGCCAAAGTATTTGAGTTTCAACTTCAGGATCTGGCCTTCTAAAGAGCAGTCGGGGTTGATCTCTTCTAGGACTGACGGTTTGAACGCCTTGCAGTCCAGGGGAGTCTTCTCCAGCACCATAGTTCAAAGGCCTCAATTCTTTTGCGCTCAGCCTTTCTTATGGTCCAACTTTCACAGCCATACATTGCAACTGGGAAAACCATGGCCTTGACTATACGCACTTTTGTTGGCAGGGTGATGTCTCTGCTTTTTAGTATGCTGTCTAAATTTGCCATAGCTTTCCTCCCCAGGAGCAAGCGTCTTTTAATTTCTTGGCTGCAGTCCCCATCTGTGGTGATCTTGGAGCCCAGGAAGATAAAATCTGTCACTAAAGAAGTCATTACCTATTCATAAAATAACTTATATGGTAGACAATTTGTTACAAAACACGCATTTAAAACAATGCTACCTGACAGTTATAGCTTCTCCTCCCTGTGTAATACACCTTCCTACTTTTGGCTACATTTGTTCTTTCCGTGTAAATAAAAGCTTTGAAGGCTAATTGTTCCTCGGAATTGGGGATCCTAGGAGTAAGTAGTCAGCTTATGTATTCAGTTTGTTTCATTTATTAAGTTTGTTTATTTTAGTTATCCATTTAAGTTACTGGTTTGGACAAAACTCAGCAGCACTTTTTCGTGTGGCTGCTGATAAAAACAGGATCACCAACATGATCGCCAATGTCCGATAACGGATATGGCACAAGAAGAAGAAGAAGATTTAAGTTAATACTATAACCTTGTTTTAGTTTTATTCAGGTACTGCATAGAGTAGAGGAGGTGGATTATCTCCACATTGTGGGTGAAAGTCTGGATAGGAGAAAATGCACACCCTACATGGAAGATCCTCCCTTGTTTAGATCTCGATGTGAATATATAATTGGTGAAGAAATAAAAGCAGGGCCAGCAGGCAGGTTTCCTTTGCTTCTTGCATAATGTTAACTGTGTTGAAGGAAAAGACTTATATCAAACTACTTTTATTCTGGAAATCAGTGTTGTTGTTTTACTGATGAGTAGTTTCCCAGGCAGACTAGCAAACTAATTTTCACACTAGATTACTGTAAGCATGATAGAAAATGAAGCTCTATCCTTTCATCAGGAAGGAGTTCATTTCATGGATATATTGCATAGTGTGAAGAATAGATTGTCAGGGAAGCCTTAGAAAATATAAACAAATTTTATATGTAATATAGTGCTTCATAATTTAAAAAATGCATGATGACTTTATACTAAATGTTTATTTATAAGAATTAATTCATCATGCTTGCATATATGTTGGGTGGAAAATAAAAATCGGTTAACACATGCTTTTCAGTAACAAGATCTAGTATTGAAAAATGACAATCTGTTCTTATTCATTATTTATCCATAATTTATTCCTCTGCTTCAATTGCCCCCAAATTAATTTTGTTCCCTACCTTACATAACTCCAAAGTGCTATGCTATTCCTTTATCTGAAGTCTCGCCATAGCATCTATTACAATTCGATGGAGTTTATACAAGTCCTTTGGATTTTCTTTTTCTTTGCTAGGATTTGCTAGGCTTTATAGCAAATTATGGAATAGTAGAAAATACTGATGATGATGATGATGATGATGATGAAGAAGAAGAAGAAGAAGAAGAAGAAGAAGAAGAAGAAGAAGAAGAAGAAGTAGTAGTAGTAGTAGTAGTAGTAGTAGTAGTAGTAGTAGAGTTTTTCTAGGCATCTTTCAGAATGGTCATGCTTCAAATAAACAAATTCCTTCAGATTAAGTTTAGGTTATATAATTTTTCTATCAGTGTATCCAGAGATCTCTTCCAAGATTCTCATCAGGCTACTGTCCCATTTGCATTTTAATATTTTTAACTAAACTCTTTTATTGAAAAAAAATAAGAACTTATCAATCTCTAAAACAATAGAATCCCTCTGTATTTCCCAGAATAGTTCTATGACTGAAACAGGCCCATAAACAGTTTTAGAAAAAAAACAGAGAGTTGGAAGGAACCTTACACTTGATCTTAGTGAAAAGGCTGAATAGCACTTTAAAAGTACTTTAGAGGTTATCTAGTCCAATTATCTACTTGGTACAAGATCTACTAGAGTATCTCTGACAGATGACCCCATGTTTGAAAGCCTTTGATGAAGGAGAAGGCTGCACCCTACTGCTTAGTTTTTAAAAGAACCCAGCTGTCCAGAAAAAGTAGTTGTGCTATGGCACATCCTAATGCAATGGCAATAGCACTTAGACTTATATACCACTCCACAGTTCTTTACAGCACTCTCTGAATGATTTGCAATGTCATCATATTGGCCCCAACAATCTGGATCCTCATTTTACTGGCCTTGGAAAGGTGGAAGACTGAGTCAACTTGAGTCCATCAAGATCGAACTCCAGATTATGGGCTGATTTAGCCTGCAATACTGCATTGCAACCACTGTACCACCAGGTCTCCTGTCATAGGAGAGTGAAAGAGATGGCAGATGATATTCTGCTAAATCAGGGGTCTCCAAACTATGGCCCAAGGGCCACATCCAGCCCTCTGGAAGGTTCTTTCCACCAGCTCCTCCCATGTGCTGTGCTCCAATCCTTTCAAAACAGCTCAGGGAGAAAAATCAGGATTATACTCACCATTGTTTGGAAAAGAAGGTAGTATTCCCTTGATTCCTCCAATGGGGGGGGGATTGCAAGCAAGCTGGAGGGTTGCTGGACAAGGAAGGGAAAGCCTCTTCCCCTTTAAAATTTGTGCTGGCTTTGAGCCCACTAGAGGGTTGTTTCCTTTGCTATGTGTGTGTGTGTGTGATCCAAGGAGCTCCCTCAGCTTGAACAATTTGGAAATCCCTGTGCTAAATCAATGTCCTCCATGATAGTGTGCTTTCCATACAGCCAGCATTTCTTCAACAATATCCACTACATTCTTAAAATTCTGGATGTGTCCTAAACCCCAAGAAATTTAAAACCCCTGATCTAAAGCAAAGATATAATGCTATGTACCACTGTTATCTTACAACATTTTATTCTGCCTTTTTAAGAGACAGAAGTATTATGGTCACCTGTTTGTAAAAATTATAGTTGTTTTTGTGCAACCTTCTATCTCTGTTCCATTTAATCATTAATTATGAATCCATTTATACACAGCATTAGTGTGTGTGAACATAGGTTTCCAGGGGGAAATCAGCCAGTTAATTATTCTTACATAGATACTTACAATCTTAAGTATTCTGATTCTTTATATGTATTTTTTGCTAGATTTGTTATTACCTGACATAATCCAATTCAGTACAAACATGTTTGAAAATTACTTTGATATTTTAAATAAGCTCAGATATGGAATGTTACATTTTCAGGATGAAAGTTCCATAGAAAGTGATGAATTTGATTTGAGTGATTCTACTAGAATGTCTGCTGTGAATTCTGACCTCAGTTCAAATCTTGAAGAAAGAATTCAAAGTCCACAGAATCTTCAAAGTCAGCAAGATGGTAAGATATTGTGTTTAATAGATGAAGATGAGTTTTATTGCTAAGGTTTTTTTTCTTTATACATTTCTGTTTTTGTTTTTCTTCCGTTCAATTGTGTCCAATTCTTGGAGACTGCCTGGACAAGTTCCTGCAGGTTTTTTTGGCAGGATTTCTAGAAGTGGTTTGCCATTGCCTCCTTCCTAGGACTGAGAGAAAGTGGCTAGTCCAAGCTGGCTTTGTGCCTAAGGCAGGGCTAGAACTCGGAATCTCCTAGTTTCTGGAGATCGCAATAAACCATCACAATAAATAGGCTCTTTATTTCTGATTATTTGCAGGCAATTGTTGATTCCTGATTGTAATGAACTATTTCATAGGACTGTGCAAAGGATTTTAAACAAAAACAATTTTTGTGTGAATGTATCATTAAAGTAATTGTATTCTTCAGAAGATGCTTTCAGACTATCACCAGCCATCTTTGTGTATTTGCTTTGCTCCACATCTGGCCCTAACAGAAATGTTATCTGTGTATGCAGAGACATGTCCTGTAAATTAGACAGACTTTGAAGCCACCATGAAAGTTTTAAAAAGGAAATAATTGCTTTAATGCTTCAAAGATTACTCATATACTTTGTAAAACACAACCTCTGCATTACTAACACTATGGTCAGATTTGCAAACAAGTATAAACTACCTACATGCATCCTAGGTCAAACACCGGGGCCTACCTGACTATGTCATAGTATGTCAGCATGATCTTAAAGACATCACCATCATTCGTGTCATGCAAGATGCTGAGTACTAGACAGATCACAGGCTGGCCTGGTCACTCCTCAAACTTCACGTAGCCTTTTTACATTATAAGCAACCAAGAACTGTCAGAAAGCCAATCCACATCAGCAGTCTACAAGAAATAGATCAAGTCCAACACTTCCAAGATGTACTTAATGAAAACCTTTCCAGCAATTTATCACTTGTAGGAACCCATTTTGAAAAGTGGATGCAGTTTAAAGAAGGTATTACACAGACTGCAAAAAGTGTACTTGGACTGAAAATCCGGGCATAAAGACTGGTTGGATGAAAACCACAAAATCATTTCAGCAGCCCTTCAGGCCATGAACAAGACCTTGGCAGACTGGCATAGAAATCCATCATCAAATAAAAAAAAGGAAAAAATTGAGTATCAGTAATCTAAAGTATAGATAAAACTGTGAGAAATACAGAACAGATGGTGGCGGAAGAAGGCTGAGCAGGTGAAATACTATGCAAACATATATGCCACCTGAGAGTTCTTCAGCGCCATAAAGTCTATGGTCCTTCTAAGTCAGGATGCACCCTCTTGTGTCATCTGAGGGGATGGGATGGAATGTGCATCTGCAGCAGCAGTAAGAGAATATTTTTACAACTCAGAGCCTTCTCAGAAAGAGACCCAGATGCAGTCCCAAGCTGTTTGAGGTTAAACAGTTGCCTTATTCTGGTTATTTTTTTTCCCCAGAGCTTTGGCTACATCAGTTGATATTTCAAATGTGTACCCATCTAGGACTAATTTTTTTCTAAAGTTGAATCCTAAGTCTAAATTTGAATTCTTGGGCCACTGCTCTAAGCTAATTAATTCTCTGTAATTTACCCATAAGTAGCCTTCTATGATCAACAAGCAAACAGAGTAAAATGGTGGGAAAATGCAGAGCGACTTTACACAAAATGAAAAATAAGGCCAAGCCATAAGAGGAGAAGGTGACCTACCAGAAATAGAACCAGGTATCTTGGAGGAGGAAGTAGGGGGGCACTCAACCAATTGCTTAACTGCAAAGCCCTAGGAGTTGATGGAATTCCTGCAGGGTTGTTGAGACCACTGCCAACAAAAACACTGATAGCACTTTGCCAAAGTGTATGGAAGTCTGGTCAGTGGTCAAAAGAATGGAAAAGGTTAGTATTTATCTCAATACTAAAGAAATGTGATATGAAAGACTATTCCAATCACAGAACCATAGCCTTGATAACACACATAAGTACAATTCTCTTGAAGATAATCCACCAAGGTTTGAATCCAACCACCAACAGAGAACTGGCTGATGTACAAGCAGGATTTCAGAAAGAAAGAGGAATGCATGATCTACATGGATAATGGAAAAAGCAAAAGAATATCCAAAATCCTCTACATGTGCTTCATTAACTACACAAAAGCTCTCAGTTGTGTTGACCATGACAAGCTCTGGAACTGCCTCAAAGAACTGGGAATAACACCACAGTGCATCCAGCTCATTCAGTCATTGCACTTTAACATCAAGAAAACAACTGCAGAGAACACACAGGACAAAGTGCAGATTGACAACTATTGAAACAGTAAAATAATTCATCTTCCTCGGCTCTAAAATTGACCAAAGTGGTGACTGAGCCCTAAGATCAAAAGGTGTATAGCACTTGGAAGAATTGCAATGTCTGGCAAGAATAACATCTGGAATAGTAAAGATATCAGCCTCAAAACCAAATGCGGATTAGTTAATGCAATATTTTTTTCAATTGCTACTTATGGCTGTGAAACTTGGACTCTGAAAAAGGCAGATAAGAGAATGTCTATGGAGATTCTCAGTCATCCAGGTCATGGTTGTCCCAAAGGAACAAAGGAAGTCAGAACTGAAGAAATGTATTGAATCAGAAGCGAAATGTTTTCAAGGAAAAACAAAGAAAGTCCAGTTGCCTTTTGAAAAAGCACCTTTGGGGCAGATAGGAGAAGGGTGGATGCCTTTGAACTGTGGGGCTGGTGGTGACTATTATGCATCCCATGGACTGCAAAAATAACAAAGAAATCCTAGACTGAACCTCACCAAAAATATCACTTGGAACCAAGATCGTCACACGCAATCTGTCATACTTTGGTCATGTCATAAGAGCTGACTCACTTGAAAAGTCAATCATGGGGAAGTGATCAATGGGAAAAGGAGAAGGGGCCACCCTACTATCCGCTGGCTGGACATTATAAAGGATGACACCGTTATGACCATGGCAGATCTGAAGGAAGTGGTGCGAGACAAAGGAGTATGGAGTGTGCTGATCTATAGAGAGGCTGATGGTTGGATATGGGTGAGTGGTACACAACAATGAGCCTTCAATCCTAGTGACTGGAATTCTTCTTTTCCTGTACTTAGTCTTTGTATAATGGAGTGTAGCACATGTGCTTCTTATAAATACAGTTAAGTGCATTGCTTGCAATTCTCCAGCTAAAAACAAAATTTCTATTATTTTGTTTTTAAATTGAAATTTGCTAGATCTACATTTTGAACATAATTCATAACATCTAACTCCTAAAGATAATTAATATTTTCTTGAGGAGGCTGACAACAGAATTTATATACTTGCAATCATTTTTTAAAATTTCAAGTTCTTTCTTGGAATGCAAGAATTCTTGCTGCTTCATTTGGTTGATATTCTGTCTGCTTGTTATGGAACATGTTGATCACTGACCATTTAAATACCTTTAGAAGACACTGGTATGATACCTGAATTTAAAGAATGGGAGGAGGGCAGAAGCAGCTAGATTTCAAAAGAAAATTCATGTAGAAGTTTCTTTTCTTTGAATTTCAGATAAAGTATCAAAGTGAAAAGGGATATTTTTGGATCCTGCACCTTTAAAAAAGAGAAAAAAATTGAATGCCAATGAAGAAAACCATTGGATGACTCTTATAACACATTTTATATAATTGTCAGTTTAAGTTAAGGGATGATGCTTGTTGCTTATGATAAGGAATTAATCATATCCTAATTAAAAAGTATTACATTTGTCATAAACGAATAACTCAGCTTGGTAATAAATTGCAACATAACTGCTTGGTCAAGCACAAAAAACCATTATAGTACAGCTTTTTATTCACTGATTAAGTCTGGCTTTTCTGTTGTAATAGGGAAAAATCCTTGAATTCTGCACAAGAGTTCAATTTAGATTAGGCACATGTCTTATATTATGATATAGCCTGAACAAGTAAATATACATACTTAAACACTGAATATTTGAAAAGAAATTAGAAAAACAGCATTTCAAGCTTGAGGTTGTTAACAGTTAAAATAGATATTTATGCTTTCTGTGTCTCCCCAAACTTCATGAATATCTTTAGCCTAGACCAGTGATGGCGAACCTTTTAGAGACCGAGTGCCCAAACCGCAACCCAAAACCCACATATTTATCGCAAAGTGCCAGGGCTGCATCAGCGTTGTGGTGCCCTCAGGGGGGGGCATGGCCCACTGGGTGGGCATGGCTGTGGTTGTCACGGCAGACTGGGTGGGCGTGGCTGGGGTGGGCATGGCCACCTCGATGTTGCTCATGGGGATGCCTGTGGGGGCCGGGCAGGGTTGGGGGAGATCCAGGGGGTCTCTGGCGGGTGGGACGGTGGGCAGGAGGCCCAGCATAGATGGGGAGGCACGCAATCCTAGCTGGGACTGGGGCATGGCGCCGATGGGGATCCGGCTTTCCCTGCTCGGGGTGGCCTTTGGCTTGCTGGGTGTGGGCGTGCTCTACCACCTCTACTCGAGCTTGCTAGCTGGCCGCTTCGCCTCCTTTGTGCCTGATGGAGCTGCTGCTCTGGGCAGTGGCGGCGGCCTATTGGATCTGCGCAAGCTGCCGGCAGCGGTGGCGTGTGTGCCCACAGAGAAGGCTCTGAGTGCCGCCTCTGGCACGCGTGCCATAGGTTCACCACCACTGGCTTAGACATAAGCTGGTAGACTAATATACAGAACCACCTTACATCTCTTGTATAGTTGTGAAGATAAAAAGACATTCTCACTTTTAATATCATATACCAATACCACCAGAAACTATTAATACAATTATAACAACAGTGCCAGGCACTTTAGTGAAGTCTTAGTGAGGCTCTTACTGACAGCAGAATGATGGCTAAGCTAATTAAACATTATTCTGCACAGTGTTTTGAATTATTTGTGTCAGAAAATGTGAAGGATTGTTTGCAGAGAAATATGAATTGCCATTTGAGCTGGGCTCAATTGTCCTACAAATAATAATAATAATAATAATAAAGTTGGAAGGGACCTTGGAGGTCATCGAGTCCAACCCCCTGCTCAGGCAGGAAACCCTATACCATTTCAGACAAATGGCTGTCCAGTCTCTTCTTAAAAACTTCCAGTGTTGGAGCATTCACCGCTTCTGGAGGCAGGTTGTTCCACTGGTTAATTGTTCTAACTGTCAGGAAGTTTCTCCTCAGTTCCAGGTTGCTTCTTTCCTGACTAGTTTCCATCCATTACTTCTTGTCCTGCCCTCAGGCGCCTTGGAGAATAGCTTGACTCCCTCTTCTTTGTGGCAACCCTGAGATATTGGAATACTGCTATCATGTCACCCCTAGTCCTTCTTTTCATTAAACTAGACATACCCAATTCCAGCAAACGTTTTGATATGCTTTAGCCTCCAGTCCCCTCATCTTTGTTGCCCTTCTCTGCACTCTTTCTAGAGTCTCAACATCTTTTTTACATCGTGGTGACCAAAACTGGATGCAGTATTCCAAGTGTGGCCTTACCAAGGCATTGTAAAGTGGTATTAATACTTCACGTGATCTTGATTCTATCCCTCTGTTAATGCAGCCCAGCACTGTGTTGGCTTTTTTGGCAGCTGCAGCACACTGTTGGCTCATATTTAAGTGATTGTCCACTAGGACAATAGATCAAATCCGTGTTGGTTTTACATATACTCATTCATGAATTTGCTCTAATTCCTGCATGATTCTTTATGAACCTTGCCATACATTTATTGTCATATAAAACATAATGTGTTTGCTTTATAGTATGTTCAGTTGTATATGCAACTTTCCCTAATATAAAGATTTCTTTATGTAGCTTTCTCTAATGCATTTTATATTCATTTCCGCCCAATATTTGGAAAAAAAAGATGCTTATTATTCTGTCAAGTGCAGGCCCAAAAGCCAGGATTCCTAGTTGGTTGCCATGGTAGGAAAATCCTTGCCCTAGGCTCAGGCAGAGAAATTTTACTCTAATAAGGTTGATAATAGGAAGGAAACATCAGATAATAGCAATAGCAGTAGCACTTAGAGTTCTATACTGCTTCATGGTGCTTTTCAGCCCTCTTTAAGAGATTTGCAGAATTAGCATATTGTCCCCACCAATCTGGGTCCTCATTTTATGACCTCGGAAGGATGGAAGGCTGAGTCAACCTTGAGCTGGTGAGGATCAAACTCCTGGCAGTGAGCTGAATTAGTCTGCAATACTTTATTCTAACCACTGTGCCACCATGGCTCTTGGTATATAAGGCCTCCATTGGCATAATTCTACCTCCAAACTCCCCTTAAATATGTGTATCCTATTGTTTCATCCTTTCCCCCTTTTCAGCAATCTTATTGTATCATCCTTCTTTTCTTGTGCATTTCCTACTTATTTGGAAATACAATATTTGCAAGATTGTTTTATCAGTTTAATTGCAGATAAAGAGCTTTGAAATGCCCATTTAGAAGTATAATGTTCCTTAAGATTTCTATATATAATTTGCAAGAATCACTGAAGATATGTTTTGATTTTCCCAACAAAAATTAAAATCTGAATTTGGTAATTCATATACATAGGCTTAAATCTACAAATAATTACTATAATTTAAATAAACATCGTATATGGGAAGATTGTGGCTAAGTGATCTATATCCTATGTGGTCTGCTGTCCAAGTGTTTATTAGTGCAGGGGTCCCCAACCCCTGGTACTGGTCAGAAACCGGTCCGCGCAATCCAGTGAAACCCCATCTGCGGGATGCAAGCAGCATGCAAATCTACACTCCCTTTGGTCCATGGAAAAACCTCTCTCCATGGAACCAGTCCCTGGTGCCCAAAAGGTTGGGGACCTCTGTACTAGTGGTTATTAAGAATTATACAGATTCAAGTATAAAAATACATTTTAAAATGCAGCATTTAGTCATGTACTTCCCAATTACGTTTTTCTCTCAGCTACTACTATTTAATTATACTTCAAACTTTTACAATTGTTGCTTATTTTTATTTAAGCAATTTTTCCATTGTCTTTTAATTTATTTATTTATTTTCTTCAGAAACTATATTGTAAGTGCCTTGTTTAAAATGTTGTACATGAGTGAGCCATTCTTCCTTGAAATCTGAAATGTCATACTAAGCATTAAGCTTGTAGTGTTTCAGTGTTTCTGTACAGTTCAGAATAAGTTTATTGTTTTACAGCAAGCTTAAGCTAGAGAGATAACTTCATGGTGTAGTAGAAATACAAATGAAGATCTTATCAATTAGAAGTACATGCTGATTGCAGAGAGGAATATATGGTAAAATGATGGATAGTTCATGAGAAACGTAAGAAATGACAAAGTAAAAAAGAGATTGTGTGTTAGATGGCATAGACAACTATTGAACTCTGGTGATCACATCTCGATAATAGAAGATCCCAGGACATCTACTACAAGCAGAGTACAGGTCATCCTTGACTTATGACCACAACTGAGCCCCAAATTTCCGTTACTAACCAAGGCAGTTGTTAAGTGAGTTGTGCCCTTTTTTGCCACAATTGTTAAGTTAATCACTGCAGTTGTTAAGTGAATCTGGCTTCTCCCATTGACTGTCAGAAGCCAGGTACATATGAATCTAATCCCAGCTGAGTCAGAAAATCAACACTTCCTTCTCTTATGCATCTTGCTTGGTTCTAGCATCCAGGTATTTTTTAAATTCCTTAATCTCTTAACACATGGACAAATTCAACCACAATTTGAACTAGAAAACTGTTATTACTTTAGACAGGCTACTGTTGAACATTTGGAAATGTCACTCACTTTGGATGTGCAAGTCCTTGAATATGGAACTGTTCCAAATTCTTTTATTACTTAGATTTCTCACAATTTAATTTGGAAGAACGGCTTTACATTACTTTATTTATGTAACTTTTCATCTGATTCTTTTAAATTTGATGCATACAGATTGGAAGGGAAGGGAGGGGGAAAAACAAAGAAAATTAAGAAAACACATTTGTATAACTAAGGGCCAAATAGCTTGTCCTTTTCAGTAAATTTTAATAAAATAGGATGGGTAACAGTAACTCTATTCTGTTTATGTCAAATCATAAAAATCCTTATTCAGTTTGTTACAGTTCCCAATCCATGAGGGAATGGGAATGGGTGAGCTTTTTCTATTCAAAGATTCACATCTCCAGAAAAGGTCTCCTGAATAAGCATGAGAAACAGTACAGGATTCCCCCCCCCCTCAACATCCTTCAAGTGTCTAGATTCTATAATCTCCCAGGATTTGAAATGGACACCTAACATTAGAACCATCATTAAAAAGGTACAACTGCATCAACTCAGAAAGTTCGGACTGCTCAAGGAGCTGTTGATACAGTTCTACAGAGGAATTATTGAATCTTCTATAACTTTCTGGTTTGGTACAGCAACCAAACAGGACAGATACAGAGTTCAATGAACAGTTAGGACTGCAGAAAAAAACAATTCAATCAGAATAGAGCTGGAAGGGACCTTGGAGGTCTTCTAGTCCAACCCCCTGCTCAAGCAGGATACCCTATACCATTTCAGATAGGTGTCTGTTCAATCTTTTCTTAAAAATCTCCAGTGATGAAATTGAAACCAGCCTGCCTTCCATTGAGGACCTATATACTGCATGAGTCAGAAAGAGGGCTGAGAAAATATCTATAGACTCTTCACATCCTGGACATAAACTGTTTCAACTCCTCCCCTCAGGATGCTGCTATAGGGCATTGCATGCCAAAACAATTGGACACAGAGACAATTTTTCCCCTCATTCTGCTGAACACCTAATTCCCACAGCATTGTCTTATGTCTAAGGATATTTACCCATATAATAAGGCTGTATTACAATTATCCTACTCATCTTTCCTACTACCTTCTCCTATTGATATCTTTTGATGATATTACTTTGTTGTTTGTATGTATACTGAGAGCTTATGCATTGGAGACAAATTCCTTGTGTGTCCAATCACACTTGGCCAATAAATAAATATTCTATCTTGGTTCTACATTTTTCAACCTAATACTGAAAAATGTAGAACCATGATGGATGTTAAAGGGGGAAATATCCACCCATTCCATCCATGTTTCTGCCTATGCTTTTTAAAAGATTATTTTTGGATTGTTTATTTGGAAAAAATACTTGTGCTACTGTATGTGGAAAAACAATTAGATAAATGAATATTAACTCATTTGCTGACCTTTGGATATGTTTAGATTACAATTCCTCCTGACATAAGACAGCCTTCATCATAAGCTATGGGTATTATTCAGCAATTACATGACACCTTTATAATGGAGCTATTAAATGGTTCAGTGCTGTACTTGCCGAAGATTAAGAGACTTGATTCCAGACTAGGAATGATAACAAAGCCTAATCTATTATAGATACAATCCTATAATAGCATGATTAAATAAGACAAATTATTTCCTTTTTTATGCTGCTATATTGCATTCATACCATGCAGATTTGAAAGGTATGACTAGTGCTGACAGATGTGGCATGGTTCATTGATCTGTGCAATCCACAATCATATTTCTAAGTTATATAAATTGAAAATGAGAAAAGAAATTGGAACTATACAGTTCTTGTTTCTGTGGTCATTTTAAATTCAGCAAAAATACTCAAAGAAAAAAAAACCCAAACAACCAAATGCATATTAGGAACCAGTTTAATTTAATTACATATGCTAACATGGTGTGTCCAGACTCACAGAACAGACTAAAGACATAGCAGGAACTATGTGGCTCCTACCCTTTGGAACATCTTGTGCCCGGAGGTGAGATTGGCCCCTACCCTCCTGACTTTCCACAATAGCCTGAAGACCTGACTGTGCCGGTTGGCTTGGGCCCTAATGGGGGAATATTACATTGGAAGTGGTTGATCGACTAATAATCCCCACTCCTATATATTCTGCTCCTTTCCCCCCCATCTTTTAGTTTTAGTTATAATCTGTATTTTCTTTGTGATTATATAAATTGGTATTCAAAAAACTAAAACACAGATCACCGAAACTAAAAATTTATTTAAAAACTTAGCTTTCGTCAGCATCTGCTGACATCGTCAGAGTTCTAGCCAGGATTGAGAATAACGCTTTTATAGTCTCTGTAACGCCAATCGTTTGGCTAACGAGAGTGTTACCAGTTTATTCAGCTCCCGCCCTCCAATGGTTAATTGCTCTGTTGTTGTTTCCGTCATGCTCGTTGACAGCTGTTTGAATTTTGGTGCTCTGCTCCTCTCCTCGCGCCCCGCCCGTGTGGGGGGGATGCATTCTGCCGCACGCAGTCATCTCGCCGCTTTTCTGACGTCTCCATATGCGATGCTGTCATTTCAGCTGGTTGCTCTTTCATGTTGTCATCATCCCTGTCCATGTTGGTTCCAGGTCTTTTGCTGTCACTCATCGGCACCGTCTGCCTCCTCTCAGTCATTTGACGTGACAATAAGTCTGTTGAGGAAAGGTTACGATCCTCTGTTGGCCTGTTCGTGTCAGTGGGGATCTGTGGCTGTTTCCTCCTTGCAGTTTTCTTATTCAAGGATATCTGCTGGCGTAATGTCTGATAAGCTGGTAACAGTTCAATATGCTGGTTGATGGCATATCAACAGAATAGACCGGTAACATGCTTGTTAGCCAAACGATTGGCGTTACAGAGACTATAAAAGCATTATTCTCAATCCTGGCTAGAACTCTGATGATGTCAGCAGATGCTGACGAAAGCTAAGTTTTTAAATAAATTTTTAGTCTCGGTGATCTGTGTTTTAGTTTTTTGAATATGAATATACCCGAGACTCGTATCTTTAAAACTATTTTAGATAAATTGGTATATATATTTATGGTTTTATTTTGATGTTATAAGTCGCCCAGAGTTGCCAGAATGTTATGGGTGGCAAATAAATTTAATAAATAAATATATAAAAATAAATAAAATAAAAAGAAGGGTAGGTATATCACAGTTGCATTTACAAATTGCTGGAAGAATAAAAAGTGATCTCAAAAAAGAAGAGGGGACATTGAGAAAAACAAAAACAATATTTGAAAAATTTATACCAACATTTCAATATCTATTGAATATTATCTATTAAAATGTTACTGAAATATGACATGGAATAAATGAAAAATTGTATGATAAAATGAATGTAAAACTTCAAAGAAATAATCAGAGTACAATAATGGAACGCTATGGGGAAAATCAATAGAATAAATAAAAAGTTACAATTTAAGGGAAAATTGCTACAAAATGTTTTACAGCTGTTATGTAACTCCACCAACAATTATCAAGATTGACAAATCAATTTATAATAAATGCTGGAAAGATTATAACATAGAAGAAACATTCTATAAAATGTGGGGATTATGTAAAAAAACTCAAAAGTACTGGAAAGAAATGCATCCAAATATTCAGCAAATCCTAAAAATAAAATATGGTCTGAAACCATGGATATTTTTATTGGATACAATCCTGGAAAACATAAATGATAAATATCACAGTTTAGCAAGATATATGTTGAGAGCTACAAGAAAACATTGGCACAACATTGAAAAAAGAGGAATTTTGCTGACCGTATCAGATTGGGAGACCAACAAGGGATAATATGTAGCAATGGCAAAAATGATAGTATATATATCCATAATAGAAGTCTAACCAAATTTAAGGAAAAGTGGTCTTATACAGTATATACACATTGCATAACAGGGTTAAATTAGGCATTTGGAATATGGTTTCTGGGAAATATAAGTCCAATAAAAAATAATAGATGGAAGGACTTAAATCTTTAACATTCAATGTGTAGTATAAATACCTTGGTTATGGTTAGCACTTGGAAGAACATATGGGATTGAAGGGGAGAACCAAAAAGTTTTCCCACAGTGTTTTTATTTATGCTTACTAGTTGCTTCTTTATGTTTTAATTCTATTGTCTAATGTCACTATCTAATGGTAGACTTCTGTCTTTGTTTTTTGCGAACTTTACAGTAAAAATACCTTTCAAACTAACACAACGCACATATTTTGGTAACGGTAAGATACAGTGATTTAAATGAAATCAGGCAAACATATTTTAATTTGTTTACATATACCAATGTGTGTATAAATTAAGAAATGAGATAATTATTCTGAGTATAATTGGAAAAGGCAGACTGATCCATAAGCCAGCCCTGCCCTGCACTGGTGCTTGATGTGTACATTGAGAACAGTGTATCTAACTATATCTCAGTCAGTATTTGAAATTGTCAGGTTTTGTCAGGTGACTTTCACCTTATCCCAAATTGCTTGATTTAATACTCTCTATCTCAATAAATAATCAGTGTTGCCAAAAGATAAAATAAAAACCATGTCTGAGCTATATAGACATGTACATACCTAGGTAGTTCAAAATAGTAAATAAAAGATCTAATAGCATTAAAGCTTGTGTTTGCACAGCAGTGTGTCCATTTATTGCCACTTATACATAAAAATGCAGTTAATGGATAGTGGTTACATGAGCTAGTCTCTTGTTTTCTCTCTCTCTCTCTGTCTCTGTCTCTGTCTCTCTCTGTCTCTGTCTGTCTGTCTCTCTGTCTCTCTCTCTCTCTCTTTCTGTGTGTGCGTGTGCGTGCATGTATTTATTTCAGATTCTAAGATTTCATTATTTGGATCCTCAGATTTATCTATTGCAACTTTCTAGATAGTAAGGAATGAATTATATTCCAATGTAAACCATATTCCTCATTATTCAATCATTTGGTTTAATTTATGTCCATTTCTTAAACTTTCTAATCAAAACATCTAGCTATTTTGTAAAAATATTTCCTAAAATTGGAATGCAAAACTACTGAAGAGTTGAAGAAAATACTTCCTTTTTTACAGTTATAATTTTTGTGATAATGTAGCATTATAATTTGTAGGAAATTACTTTGTTAATGATGTTGACTTTACTGGCACTATACTAAAAAACTTCTTTAGTGCATTAGTATATATGTATTACCTTTCTCCTCCTCCCGCAGATCTTACATTACAAATACAAAATTACAGAAAACAGAATCATTTATATTAACAGCCACTAGAGGTCTGCTGGTATTATAAAAAGGTAAAGATTCCCTGCCAGTCTATATACTTAATCAATACGTATTGATTTCTGCAACTATTAAGAATCTTCTAATTTATTAAAAAGAAATTCACACTTAAATGTGAATTGATTGCTTTTTGTGCCTAATATTTTGTGTACCATGACCCTCACTATCTTTATTCAGGAATCTATGAATTCCATGAATTTCTGTTTACTCAGACATATTGTGATTGTGCGTGCATATATAGATCATGCAGTAAAGCCATATAGATTACATGGATTATCAGTAACAGAAAAAAAATCTAGTTTTCTGTCACCAAAACAAGACATTGGATACAAACAAACTTAGTTTGCTTGTCTAGATATATATCTTCTTTCGCATTACACTTGCAATATTATTGGTTTCTATTGCTGTTAAATTATTTATTATTTATTTTTTTAACTGTATTAGACAACCTGTGACCCCCTTGGGTCATTGTTTTAGATATATTTCAATACCAGATTCCTCAATGCCTTCAAGGATGGCAGAGCTTCTAAAGTACTTAAAAAGTTCTTAAAAATTCAGGGAGATATTCAGAGATGTATCTGTCTTAAAAATAGCTCGGATTGAACTACAGTATAGGCAAACATCAGGAGTTGATTATTTTACACTTATGTCATAAAATGCTTTATGATAATTTTTATCTCATAAAATGTTTTATAAAAATTGACAAATTTCAATTCCACAAGAGTCATGGGTCCTAGATCTTGGTCATATTCTGTAAGTTGGCCCATTTGAAGTACCTTGGTTGAAAAAGTTTTGCCCTATGATGCACTGTTTCTCCCAGTTAAAAGTTAAACAAGAGTTTTAATAGTATATAAATTTTCCTATTTCCCCACAGTGAGTGGATAAGGATGGAAAGTTATTGGGTTGCTATATGCTTGTTTTATCCACCTCAGTCTTTTTCATTCCTATCTATTTTCACTGATGGAAGATGTAAGCACATATGCAGGTTCTGCACAACACAAAGCTAGCTCTATAGCAGCAGTCCCCAATCTTTTTAGCACTAGGGATCGTTTACATGGAAGTCAATTTTTCCACGGACCAGGGATGGGAGGAGCATGCAACCTAGATTCCTCACATGTGCAGTTTACAGTAGGGTACGGGCTCCTATGAGAATCTAATGCCTGACAATCTGAGGTGGAGCAGAGGCGGTGATGCTAGCACTGGGGAGCAAATATAAATGAAGCTTTGTTTGCTTGCCCATTGCTGTGTGGCCCAGTTCCTAATAGGCTACAGACTACTGCTATATAGTTTTTAAAGTACATATTCTGAAATCCCTGAAGTATTGTTTAATTGACTATAAAAAACAAGCACGCTTGCTTTTTTGGGTGATCTTTGTTTTCAGACTGGAATGCTGGAAATATGAAAATGCCAATTTTTCTGTAACTATAAAATTACTTGTATAATCATCAAGAAAATTAGATTCTGTCCTGTAACAAAACTTTTTATTTTTTTATCTCTATTTACCCTCGTAGCCTGATGGTTTCACAGAGCACAGGGCAGAGAGCATTTTTAGACATAGAGAAAGCATCAGTAACAAAAAATGTATTTGTTCATCTTAAAAACTCACACCACCAAGTTTAGTTTGTAACCCTTTTGGGGTAAATACAGATATTAGTGAAATTATTCTAAGTTGCTGTAAATCACTTGATATATAGATTGGATTATTTCAAAATATCAATGTTTGGCAGCTTTGAATATAATCACACAAATAAAGTATGAGAAAATCTGATAATAAATAATGCTCCATGTGTTTTTTTTGTCAGTGAAAAATCTGTGAAATAATCTGAAGATTTAACTTACTTGTTTTGCCAGCTTTCTATTTTGCCATACAAATTAGATCAAAGTTTAGGACCTCATGATCCACAAAGTTAACTGATAAGACAACATGGACATGTTCAATTATGTCATTATTATACAACAGCTCTTGTTGTCATAGTAATTGCTGTGCTCACAATGTTCACTCTGTATTGTCAGTAAACCAAAAACAGGTCTCTACTCTGAGTGCAATAAAGATTGGATAACTGATCATGCAAATGTATAACAAGCCTTATAGTTGTATTATTAATGGATTATTAGTTACTACCTCTATCTTCAGTGCCAATAGCTTTTTCTGCCTCAGAAGCAATTGGTAATGTATGAAATAGGTTTACATATTTTACCCTACAGACAACTATGTAGCACTGTTTTAGGTTTTTTCAATTTATAGAACACGAGTGGTCTTCTACACCCAAGCTATGATCTTGAGGCAGTGGTGGGATTCAGCCAGTTCACACCACTTCAGCAGAACCGGTAGCTAAGTTTTTGTTGCCCAGGCCCAGAATGGACATTTGGAAGTGGCATCCACACAGAGAACCGGTTGTTCACATATTTGAATCCCACCACTGTCTTGAGTTCAAGGAAGATCATCTTATGTCTAGGTTAAGGTTAAGGGGGGGGGATTTAAAGAAGGTTGTGATATGCTGAAAAGGTTGTGCAGAATAAATAAAAAATTATGAAGGGATTTGAGACTGGCTTGAGGCTTGAGGGAATGGAGTTCTCTAGTGACTAGTGAATTGGAAAGGTGAAAGAAAGAAGTTAGCCCCTGTCTTCTTTTCTGTGAGGGGTCTTTGGTGCTCTCTCAGCTTGCTTGTTTTCTTGCAGATGTTTCATTACCTAAACTAGTTAACATCATCAGTGTTTTCTGTTTCTGAAAATTTACTCTGGTCAAATGTGGAGGAGAAACAGGGCAGGCTGATGTGCACAAATTCAGAAATAACAGAAGCTTTATGATTCAGCCAGGCTAGTCACTCTTGCTAATGTGGCCTGGGAAATTAAATTCTTAATATCTCTCATTCCAAATTAAGTAGCAAGCAACTGGATCAGTGGTAGGATTCAGCCAGTTCGCACCACTTCAGCAGAACCGGTAGCTAATTTTTGTTGCCCAGGCCCAGAATGGACTTCCGGAAGTGGCATCCACACAGACAACCGGTTGTTCACATATTTGAATCCCACCACTGAACTGATGCAACAGGGACCATCCCATAGCAGTAGCAATTGATAGGAATGCAGAAATCAAATGCAAAAGTTTGATATAATTAGGATTCCACTGCTTGGTCATTTTTCCAAACACACCATCATTTATTCCATGCTGAGAAAGACAACAAAGTTGATGTTACTTAAAAAAATATATGCAAGAAATATTTATACATATTGGACTCATAAATCAAACTGTTTGTATGAATCCCAATATTTACTCATTCAGAATGTTTGTTTTTCACAGAACTCCTTTTCCAGCTCCTTGGAAATTTCTTCCTCAAAAATAGGAATTAAGTACTTTTTTACATTTATGATTTTGATTATGAAGCCACCCAGCTATTGTTCTGTCAAAATAATGAGTTACGCAATGCCTAGATAATTTTGTGAAGGCTATTTAAACCCCTAATGCAATAATGATCCTCCATCTCTCTTCGTGGCTATGCTCAACATTGATTTTGTCAATTTTACTTTTCCAGACAAAACATTTGCATAATACAGCAAGTTGCTTAAAGCATTGCTCCAAATTACTAAGTGTGAATCATGTTTTTATTTTTTTTATTAGTGATAGTGAGTTTGTAATTGTTTAATTGTAAGAATTGTAGCCTTTCATAAACTGTTGAAAAAAATGGCTAATCGTTTCATAGATTCCATTTCTGACACTCATCCCACGGGGTTTTAGAAGTTTGTTGTTTTTAAATATATATATATATATATATATATATATATATATATATATATATATATATATATATATATATATATATATATATATATATATATATATATATATATATATATATATATATATATATATTTAAAAGTGAATCCTGGAAAATAAAAGGCTCAAATAATTTTTTAAATTATTTTTAAAATTTTTTTGCAGCAATGATTTGCCATTTATTATAGGGTTAGAATATAATTTAAAGTAATTTATAAAAAGCAGATGAAGCAAAATTGGACTCAGTTTCTTGATTGGGGTATTGATTGATTGTTGGTCTGGTGTTAACCTTGGAGTTAATCAATGCTGATTAAGCATAGATTAACTCAGCATAGATTAACTCCAAGGTTAACATCAGGGCAACAATCAAGTATACTCCAATCAAGAAACTGCCAAAGAGCCAACAGCAAACAACTCAACCAAAGAATCTCTAAGACCACCCCCACCAACACTGATAGGGCAAGCCACCAGAATATAAACTGACAGCAAACCACACTCCTTAGTAGCACTGATGATGTTACCTAGTTTGAGTAATGAAATATTTGCAAGAAAACAAGCAGGCTCAGAGAGCACCAATGACCCCTAATTTCAACCCTTAGCTACAAATATTCTCCTTTATCAGTATCTTGAAGTGTATCCAATCGGCATGTAATCAATGCAGATGTACAGGCATATGATCCCACACTGAAATTTTGGATTCTTTTCAAGGGAGGGCTGCACAAGGAGTGTTCTCAATAACTAAGATTCACAGACATCAGTGTAGATAATCTTTTCAAAATCTAGTTGGTTTAGGCAGGGCTACAGCTAAGACATCAGTTGTAATGGTGCATAAATATTAATCATTGCAGCCATCATTTGCAATGACGAGGGCACATCAGCATATATAGTGCAAATGGCCCATCTCTTCATAGCAAAGCTCAGGCAGGGCATTGGCAATATTGTCAACAGACAACATGGGGAATTGCATGTTGCACTCAGACAATCATGCAGATCCATCAGATGTAGGACTGGACCATTTTAATTTGTCCTCCACCTCAGAGGTTTGTGGTTTGTAGGATATAAGAGTATAACATAATTTATAATATGTAAAAAAGGAGCTATATTGCACTCAAAATAAAATCCACTCAGAGTGGGGCCAATATCTGTGTAAACAATACTCTACTATATCTGTCAAATTTATTCCCAATTAATTAATCATCCTTAGCAAAATGAATAGATAATCTAAGGCTGCGGTAAACTTAGGATAATTATATTTTAGACGAAAAACCGATAGTCCTGGTTGAAGGTTGATACAGCCTCCCTGTAATCTTTTCAACTAATGTCAGTAGTCCCACTGTTAGAATGTGTTGTCATGGCAACAACATCTCTTACTTCGTGCAGGAAAAATTAGCTCTTACTGTGCAGTGGAGAAACATAGAGGGAGCCAAGCTAATTCCAGGGTGCAATGTAAGAAAAAGGTTGGACTTCGCCTAGGGGATGCTGTATCAGCAATGCTAGAATTGACCTGCCACCGAATCTGGTATTTAAGTTAAAGAGCAGAATTCACAGTAAGTGACAGCTCCTCCAGAGTGCATTATTGGCTCAGAGCCATCTAAGGCTTGTTGAAGAATGTCCCATACCCGCAAATGACATTAGGCAGCTGTGTGTGGTATATCTGCATCTTCACTAGTCAAACTTTATTTAATACAGAATGTGGGAAAAATTGTCTCAAACTAACCATCAAATATGTACCTATAAGATTTATTTATGGGTTTATTAAAAGCCATGACATTGAGGCTAAAAAGGAAGTTAGGAAATCTGGAGAAATGAAAACTACTGCAGCTTATAAAAACATTGAGCAAGTAAATTGTAAGAAAAAAATAGAATAACAATCTCATGTGTGTTGTCTTTCTAATGTGCAGTACAGTATGTAAAATATAAACACATCTTTCCATCATGTAAGGAAATTAAATATTTGCTATAATTTTTCAAAATGTTATGTTTATGCAGTCTATTTCACAACCTATAGAAAATGATCCATTTTGCGTTTAATCATAAACTATATAGCAAGCTTTGAAAAGAATAGAGAAAATGGCAAGTACAAAGTATAAGCTTTATGCAAGCTTTTACTGCAAGTCACACTAAAAAGGGATATGTTTGTGGATTATCCTGATGAGGTTTGCATAATGGTGTATAAATGTGTTTCTGTGGCGACAGAGGTGAAATATGTACTATGAGTTATGAAATAAATATTGTGCTATTGAGCTCTATATTGATTTCCTTGTATCATAAAACACAATTTATACTTCTTGTAAAACTGAATAAAGGTAGTGAACTGAAAATGAGGTTAGAGTTTTTTCGCTATCATATCTTTACTGCTGTAATCAGATCAATATAGTCCATCAATATAGCCCATCATATGCTTTTTAAGTAACTTCTGTGTGATTCTAAAAAAACTTACAGGCAATAGGTATACTTTATCAAAGATTTATACTTTTTAAATTGAACTTTTCCATCTCTTGTACAATAAGCTGAATTGAAATTTTGTTTAAATTAGAGCAGGGCAGAGATCTGAGCTTTTAAATAAGAAATTTAATAGTGCAGAGAACAGTATGAACCGGTATAATAAAAATAGTGAAACATTTTGCACAGTGCAGGGATCTAAATACATTAAAAGCCTAGAAAGCAGAATCCAGGTTCCGGAAAGCTGCGAGCATCATAGTATCACCAAGGATGATGCAATATCTGCCCTGCCAAGGTATCAATTTAGCTGGTTTGTCTGGTTCTTAGGAAGTAGTTGTTGAACTGAAATGTGGGTTAGACAGCATCACCACCAGATGAATTTATAACTGTATGACTCAATGTATAATCCTTAATGGAGCTACATCTACACGGAGGGAAGCCTGCAGTGGGATCCACCAAGGTTCTGTCTTAGGCTCAGTAGTCTTCAACATCTTCATAAATGATTTAGATAAGACAATAGAAGGGGAACTCATCAAATTTGCAGATGACACTGAGCTGAGGAGAATAGCCAACACTTTAGAAGATAGGCTCAGGCTCTAAAAGGATCGTGACAGACTTGAACAGTGGGCCTTAGCCAACAAACTGCAATTCAGTGGTGAAAAAGGTAAGGTTTTACACTTAGGCAAGAGAAACCAAATGCACAGGTGTACAATAGGTGGTACTTTGATCAATAGCATTAACTGAGAGAAGGAGCTAGGAGTCCTAGTGGATAACTACTTCAACATGAGCCAGCAGTGTGCTGCAGCTGCCAAAAAGCCAATGCAATCCTGGCCTGCATGAACAGTGGGATAGTATCAAAATCATGTGAAGTATTGGTGCTGCTTTATACTGCACTACCATACTTGAATACTGAATCCAGTTTTGGTCACAATAATACAAAAAAGATGTTAAGACCCTGGAAAATGTGCAGAGAATAGCAACAAAGATGATTGGGGGACTGAAGGCTAAAAGATATGAAAAATGTTTGTAGGAACTGGAGATGTCTAATCTAACGAAGAGAAGCACTAGGAGTGACATGAGAGCAGTCTTTCAATATTGAAGGGGTTGGCACAAAGAAGAGGGTGTCAACCTATTCTCCAAAATACCTTAAAACAGGACAAGAAATAATGGATGGATATATATCAAAGAGAGATCCAACCTAGAACTAAGGAGAAATTTCCTATCAATGAGAACAATTAATCAGTGGAATGACTTGCCTTTCAAAGTTGTGATTGCTCCATCACTGGATGGTATAATATTACAGCCCTCACCTTTCTGTCCCTAATTGACAAAACTGATAATTAAGTATGCAAAATACTAGCTAATTTATCTGCAACAAGAAAGGGCTAGTCTCTAAGGCCTTTCTGCACAGTCTAAACTCCAGGTTCTGTCTAGAGCAGACATGTCAAACTCGCGATGTCACGTGATATCACGCAACGTATTGGAGCTTTTTCTCCATTGCCGGCAATGGGGTGGGCACGGTTTCCCGGTGACGCATCCGGCCCGCGGGCCAGCAGTTTGACACCCCTAGTCTAGAGTAATAGGTCCCTGCTTCTATGGATCTGGTGCTTAGCGCCTGTTCTTGCCCTATGATCAATGCCTCAGTGCTGTTCTACCCTTTCCAGCCAGTGGTAGGATGGACATACAAATACTTTGATATTTTTGTCCTTTCATCCTTCACCTATGTATAACTACTTTTTGAAATATGTCCAAATGCTTGAATATTTGCTGAATAATAATGACTTGCAAAAAACTTTTAATTAATTAAAATTATTTTTATAATTATTTGAGGTTCACACACTCCTTATTCACTTTTTGTTTCCAGTTAAATTACAGAATTACCATTGCTAAGCTATGCTGCCATTTGACTTTGTGTTTTATGACTGGTTGCAATTACCATAAGAACTTGAACCTTTTCTGTATATATGTGAATATATATATGATTTAATGCATATGCACATGTATATGTATAAAATGTGTAATCTGCTATATGGGACGCACACTCTGAATGTCAAACAAAAGCATATTTAAAGTATTATTATAAGCAATATTAATAAGCATAATATTGATCTGCAATTTTATGTCAGTGCACAATGTAGTAAGATATCAATTTTAAGTTACTTGATACTGTTTTAACAGTAAACGGAAACTGACCTAACTCATTGATGTGGAATTTTCTTTATTTTTTCCTGGAATATTTAATTAGACAATAAAATAAATTATTAATAATATATATGCTATTAATAATATGACTGCAGTGTAACTCAGTGAAGGCAGGTGTTATTATTTCACACAATAAAATTATTAATTGTAGGAATTCCCTATAAATCATTATTCTGGATTTAGTTTATCAAGTGCCATCACCAAAATCAGTTCACAATGTTAGTTGGTTTAATTTACTAAATATGTCCATTTCATAGATTGTTGTGAGCTATCCTTGATACTCTTGAAAATATTGAGATAATGAAAGATAAACCAGTATTATATGAGGTTACATGATATATATTTGTAACATTATATTTTCACACTACATGCATAACATTCTAGTTATAGTGCAAGTGAAAAAACAAGCAAAGTAACACTGAACGTTCTGTGCAAGTAGAAATTGGTATATTTATTTGAATACAATGTTCATGGCATGGCACTAAGCACCTGTAATTTCATGTGTTTTGTAGATGATTCAGCTGCAGAGAGTTTTAATGGCAATGAGACTGCAGGACGCAGTTCCAACACTTCAGGTGGAACACACTGCAGGGAAGTTGCAGAAGCCAATAGTAATGGTAAAACAACTCTGGAGTTAGATGAACAGCCTCTGAACCTGAGTGACAGCCCCTTTTCTGCTCAGCTTACTTCAGAATACAGGTTAGATGACCCAAACAGTGATGGAAAGAGCAAGTACAAGAACATCCTAGCATCTGATCTTAAGCTGGAGCAAGAGGCAAAAGAAAATGGAAGCAAGGTAAGGTGCTTCCGTGTTCATAAGGTATTTCTAGAGTAGAGCCTGTAGAAATTTGTTTTAAGATTTTAACATACAAGTTTTAATGTTTTAAGTTTGGTCATTAACAAGTTGTCTTTGTGGGCTTCATCATCCCTACACATATATGCTGATATTCTTAAAGACTTCTAATAAATAAATGCTAATTTTGCAGAAACATAATATGTCTGACAATTTTATCTTTAGTAATGCTTTCCACAGTGTATTCAATTTACACAATGTACTGAATTCCTTTTTATGCATTGGCATTGGTCATTTCCAGTATCTCTGGCAAAGTCAGCCAATCTTAGAAATGTGTAAAACACTTCTATTTGAAACGCTCAAGTGGATATCACTGGAATCTAATGATTATTTTTCAATTTGTCAGTAAATCTTCAGTTCATCTCTAACTTTAACTATTTGCATTAGTCTCATTTTCTGATAATCACAGTTCAGGGACAAGTTATCTGCCTTACATTTTATACTGTGGAGATACAAATAATTAATTCAGACTTACCTGCAATCTTCTTATTCTTCTTTAGTACTTCTTTGACTCTATGATATACAAGAAAGTAAATATTTGTCTCATCATTTCATTTCATCTCATCTCTCATTATGATGTGTTACTTATTTTGTTTTGGCTCAGGGCATTATTAGAGTTTTTAAAAACCATTTTTACCATCTCTTTATAGCTCTGTTCAAGTGGCACAAACAAATAATGAACACATCACACAAGCTGTGGAGAACAGTCTATTTTCTCTGGAATTAATGCTGTGATTTCAGAAAATAGCCAGTCCTCTTTGAACCAGCCTCTTCAAAAATGGTAGCTCTTGTTCAAGGAAACCTTTGTGGGTATACATGTACATATAAAGATTTCCATATGATCTTGAAGCTTGATATAAAGAAAGGGCAGTTCACTGTTGTGAGATGAGTTCTACACTTGCTCTTATCTCCTAAATGGGACTATTGCAGGTTTGCTGTTTTATTCTTCTCATCTGGGAAAAAAAAAACCTCCTTGTGGGGAAAAGGTTTCCCCTATTCGGATCCTTAATACAATTCACTTTCCAAGCAGTTACTTCATGGATTTGGAAACATTTTGTTGTGTGGCATTGTTTCTTACTACTTTTTTTAACATCTCCCAAAATCTTCTTGAATGGTTTCTTCGTTTTAACCTTCCTTTTCAACGTCTTTATTTTTAACCAAATAAGAAACTGTAGCCATAAATTACTGACATAATAACTTGTTTATCACATATTATTCTAATTGTCTTTTAATAAATTAAGTTCCTCAATATTGTTTCAGAGTTAGGCAGCCTAGAAATTTGTCAGAAAAATAAATATTTACATAAATCAGTGAATAAACATATTTATATCCTTTTGGATAAAATACACTTAAACCACTCCCCATACTTTGGCAAAAATAACAAAAAGTAAGAAAAAGTATTAATAATAATGTGATTGCAATAATAGGCTTTGTTTCTTGAACTACTAGCTCTGCCTTCTTCCAGGGACACTTTCATATTTAATACCTTTGCTGTCAAGGAACCTTAAATGCATGATTTCATCTGTTCTGTCAGAATGGCCATTATGCCAACTGTTTGAGGCTTTGGCTCCCTGTTTTTTATTTCCTAGATATCCTTACAGATACATAACTACACAGTGAAATATGGAGGGAAAGACCAGATTTCTTTGATTTGGAAATACTCTCTTGCCTGGCAGCATATCATAGTGTTGCATAGTACTAGGATAATTTGATCTAGATTTAACAAAGTATCCATCCCCTCCCTCCATAATATTCTCTTGACAACAATACGTGGCTTGCCATTATCTTTTTCCAGGATGTTTCAATTTCCCTAGAACCTGGGATTTCATAATGGTGTGAGCTTTACAAAGAATGTCAGTCCCATTGATATTAAGTAAATGTTAAATCTTTTTCAGTTCAGGATTGACCTCTGGTGGCTTTATGGTTATACCCATGTAATTTTCTTGAAAATAGTGTAGAAGTGGTTTGCCATTGTCATCTTCTAGGATGTTTTTGACTTCCCCGCCTAGCTTACAACTTCGGAAATCTCTGGAGAATTCCTTCAAAGTAACAACCAAGCTGGAGCCTGCTTTCTTCCATTCCTGACTAAGTCATCCAGGTTCTTTTATCTATCTATTCAGACACTAAGTAAACCATGCTTCTTTTTTTTCCTTCTTGATTGGTTATAATTCCCTGATCTAATCTTCATAAAGTTTTGTTCTGTTTCTTTTCTTCTCTTTGGAGTGTTCAGCCTCCACTTTTTTTCTCTTCTTTTTGCTGCTTCTGCTCAAAGGAAAGAAGGGGCTCTGTGTATGTACCTGTATTTTTCTGAGTATGAGAGTAGCTTATGTGTAAAAGATAACAGCTAGTATATGTAGACAAAAATCCATACATTTTGCAAATTGGGTATTTTCTTTTATATCTAATAATTTTTATTAGTTTTTAATGCAATGAATATAAATCTATGCTTTTTCTTCCCTCCCCTATGCTTTTTGGGGTGTGGTTTCTGGTGGGAATATATACAAGTCACATGCACATAACAACTGGGGAGGGAATGTCCAACCTTGGTTTCAGCAACCCTAGACAGAACGGTGATAAAATTGGGCACTGCACAGGATTTTCATATGCTGATAATTCTGCTGACACTACCATTTGGGGGTCATCTAAAATGCAGTGTCATATTCCTTTTGTATAGTAGAGTTGATGTTTCTAGTTCCTGTGATTCAGAGCATACAATTTCAATTACAGAAGTTATAAGCCAATATACTCAAAAATGCCAGGTTAGTGTAGACTGATCTGGTTCTATATGTTTAAGATTTTCCTTTGAGAAATTAGTAGGTATTCTTAGTAGCAAAGATTAAATGTATAAATATAAGAATTTTTTTTTTCATCTTTGACAACTCAATTATAATATGTTATCCTTAGGGGCCTATAATACAATCCTTTTAACACTGGATAAGAAAGTTTAGTCCCACATCTTCCATTTTCAGATATTTTAATCCACTTTAATTTTGAGGTTTCTCCTAGAACTTTATTATTTAATTATTGATATTTTATAGTTCCATTGTATTAAAGTTTTAAATTGTACATTATTCTGAAACCCAACAGTATGAAAGATGCTTTTAATAATAAGTATAAAAATATCAAATTATTATTATTATTAATAATAATAACAACTATGGCAAAAGAAAGCAAAGATATACCAATAAAATAGGTGCCCTGGGTGCAATCCCAAAACAACTGCAGCACCACTTGAAAATCATTGGCATTGACAATTTCAAAAGGCAGCTTTACATGAAACAGCTTACATCCTGCGACAATCCTTTTAACACCATCAAATGACAACACCTGCCCAATCCAGGTCCTTGGGAAGGACACAATAGGTGGATAAAAATGCCAAATCTAGTCTAAATATTTGGCTGACTGTGTGACCAACCATAATAATGCAAATGGAACCAAGAGTCTGTCTAAAGAAATAAATGGACAAGAAACCAATGTTTTGTAAAGTGGTAGTGGAGGGTCCTGCAGATTTTCCAAGTAATGAAACTGCAAAAGTGACAAATTCCTATGAAAGTGCTGTGGGATGGAGTACTTCCAGAACATTAGATCCAATTCTAGAACAGAGTTGGGTAGTTCTTTCATATCCCTAATGTTCCCTTCTGCCTTTTATTTATTTTGGTCAACTCAAGGCTGCAAACATACTTAATTCTTCTGCCTCCTCTTTTCCCCACAACAACCCTGTGAGGTGAGTTGGGCTGAGAGAATGTGATTGACCCAAAATCTCCCAGCTGGCTTTCATGCCTTGAAGCAGGCCTAGAACTCACAATCTCTTGGTTCCTATGCCAGTACCTTCACCGCTAAACTGAACTAACTTATGCAAGAAAGTGATTCAGTAACATCACCTTCAGGGATATGTGTATGCTTTCTCTCTATCTTTTAATAGAGAAAGTAGTGAAGATCCAGTCACCGTAGTGCAGTCACAGCTCCTTTTATTTCTTCTCTTAAGATAGCTACTGCCAACATTTCTATAGAACTCTCACCATACGAAAATATCCCAGGTCTACAAAATCAAGTCCCAGTGCAGAGCCAAAAAAAATAATCCTGATGTCTCTCAGGACAAACTTGTCATTCTGGGTCTGGCATGACTTTTCAAGGGTATTTAATACTGCATTTTTATTTCTTGTCTATTAACTCTAAGAACAATTTATTTAGATCACTTCCATTACATCCCCAAAGCTCTGATGATCTTTTATGTTTGATCTTTACCTCTCCATTTCCTTAAGAAAAGAATGTATTTCTTTTACGTAATATGGCAACCCCCCAACAGAATTCTAAGCACTATAGTTATCTAGTGGAAATTCTATGGATAAGAGAGACAATTTTCATATTATATAAAAAAAGAAAGGGAAAACAAAGGGAAAGCTAGCTTAAAATGGAAAGTTGCTTCTTATAATACAGTACAATTCTTAAATGTCTATGTCTAAACTGCAATACAGATAAACTTTAAGTTATGCAGGGAACAGACATATATTATTTGCACATATTTTTGAGGCAAGATTAGTTATATGTAGTAAAAATCTATTATAAGTACTGAAGCTTTCTCAGTTATTAAAGGTAGTTAGTAATTTGCCTCAATTTGGATTTGATTCAACTAGAGCATTCCATTAATTCTTACACATTCAATTTAGCTTTATGTCCAGTAAAGTCACTTGGCTTGTTCATATTTTCTAAAGTTAACGCAATTAGTAATTTATGCATTTATAAATGTGTGATATGCATGTTAAATTGTGTCTGTATTGATGATTAAGAAAAATAGTGCACATTCCAGTAGAGAGAAGTTCCCTGAGGATGGGCTCCAGCACAAGTCTGAGAGCTCAGAAGACTAAACCTCTGGTCCCGGTGACCGACCCAGATTAGATCCTGCAGCATTAAGAGAAATATATCTATGAATTTATTCCTCTTTCTCCTGCTTCCCTTCCAAAGCAAGGCAGATGCTTTCTTCAAGCAGGTTTCTTAAAATGAAATTTCTTTCATTCTAGTCACCTGCCCATAGTTATTCAAGCTATGATTCTGGCAAAAATGAAAACACAGACAGAGGTGCTGAAGACCTCTCCCTGAACCGGGGAGAAGAAGATGATGATGACCATGATGATCACGAAGATGCTGAGAAAGTCAATGAATCTGATGGCGTTGAAGCTGAGCGCCTGAAAGCTTTTAATGTGAGTTATATGATTCTTCTTGTGTCCTTTGGAATTTTATTTAGTTATTTATTATTTGGGGCATATGTTTATAGGTTAATGTGAAAATTAAACAGGTGTATTTTTAAAAAAATATGCAAGGGAATTTCTCCCTTTTTTTTACTGACGATACATAAAGGCTGCAATCCTATACTCACTTGCCTGGGAGTAAGCCCCACTGAACTGAATGGAGTTTACTTCTGAATAGACATGTATAGGATTGTACTGAAAAACATTTTCAAAGAGATACCAAGTTCATCTAATTTAGCTATTTAATCATCATCTATAGGAGAAATTTCAGCTGTGTATTGTGCACGTGTATGTATGTGTGTGTATGTCTGTCTAGCAAATGAAGGCAGTGGGGAGGGAGCTTCTAGGTTGTTGATTCCACTGGTCAGCTATTTTCTATTATTTTTCAAATTTTATATAATTTTGCATGACAATACACACATCAAAAAATGTTCACAACAGGGGAAGAATTAGAGATAAGGATTCTACATACCAATAAAGCAATCAAAGCACATTGTTAATAAGAGACATGAAATGGTGCTTATTTTTACAATCTATGTTTTATTTTCCTCATGATTTCTATACACTATAATCTAATCTTTTCTTGTCTTTTGTCAGTCCTAAAATAAAATCCTTGGTTGCTTAACATTTCTGGCTTTCCATCACAAAGCTCTTCACTGTGTTTTTTTTTTTTAATTAAATTTTAAAAAAAGCAGTCTTCCTATCTGTAACTGAGACAGGAAGCTTAGAAACCAAGTACCCCTCCAAATCCTTCTCCTCTGTCTCCCTCTTACCAACAGATGTTTGTCAGGCTGTTTGTAGATGAAAACTTGGACCGAATGGTCCCAATCTCTAAGCAGCCCAAAGAAAAGATCCAGGCTATCATTGACTCATGCAGGCGACAATTCCCTGAATATCAAGAGCGTGCCAGAAAGCGTATACGTACTTACCTCAAGTCCTGCAGGCGGATGAAAAGGAGTGGTTTTGAGATGGTGAGTTTTGATTTAAAACCCAGCCCTAGTTTTCATCAAAACCCCCATATGTAAATCCATGACACTATTTTGTTTCCATCTTAGTGTCTCTTTTTATTTGTATTTTTGGTACTGTCAGGTCAGAGGTTATTCTCCTCCTTTCATACTACGTGGAATCCCCTTTCCTTTGTACAATGCATTCGAAATGCTTTGACAAATAAAGCACACATTTATGTCTAATATAAATGTATCAAAATGGAAAAGCACCACAAGATATAAAGGAAGAAACACATAGAAACAAGTTTCCTTCATCTTTTCGTTATTCTAACATTTATATAACAGAATGCATAGGTAACCTTACATGCCTATGCTTAATTACTGATTATCCTTTAAGGCTGTCCTGTCAAAAATCATTTGGAAGAAGTGTTTGAACCTTGTGTGAACACAATAATTCTCATTAAGGCATACACAATTTTCTCTGGGTTCTGTGTAGCCTGAAAAAAGATGCTGATGATTTAATAAATTAAAACAAAGTTTTTACCGTGACTGAAGTATATGCTATAATAAGTAGTATAGAGCTATTGTGCTTGTGCAAGATCTAAAATTATGTTGAAGCAAGCACAACCTTTTAAGGTGTTGTGATTTTTAACATTTAGATAAAACATATTTGAAAGTATACTTACAAATTTATTTATGAATTTAAATAAAATAGAGAGCCTTTTTCAATCTGTCAGATTTTTTGGAGAAAGAGATATATAAAACATAAATGAATGTTGGATAGTGGCTCTAATAAACCATGTTTTTATTTAAATGCTTCACTGAAATCAAATACCAAAACGTATCTTATACGACATAGAAAGAAAAAGAAAAACTCTGATGCAAATTATTATTATTGTTAGCACTTCTATAAAAAGACCAAAAATTCAAACTCCAAACCCTTCCCTCTCCTCCTTTTTTCAAATACCATTTTTTATTTCAAATGCAGTTTTAAGAAATATGTGAAACTTCCTTCCTTCCTTCCTTCCTTCCTTCCTTCCTTCCTTCCTTCCTTCCTTCCTTCCTTCCTTCCTTCCTTCCTTCCTTCCTTCCTTCCTTCCTTCCTTCTTCTTTCTCTCTGTTTCAGAACTTCAGATGGTTATGTTCAAAATAAAGGAACACATTTGCTAAAATTACTAGCTTAGGAAAAGAAATAAAAGAAAATATTACTAATTGCATTTGTATCATTATACACATTTCATACATTTGTACAGCTTTTTACAAAAAGTAATGGCTAGTTATAAACAAGGGAAACAAGGTATTAAGAGTGATGAAAAAGTATATGTTCAGTTCACATGCCAAAATGGGAAAAATATATATGTTGAGATATAGAGTAATTTGAAATAATGGCATGGGCATTTAGTAAATATAATATACCTTCACATTTATTTTTTTTGACTAAGTTATTTAATAGAATAAAAATATTTGTGCAGTCGTCTGATTTTGGTAACTTTCCTGTCTTCCTTGGACAAATTTTATGTAACTTGTTTCATGTTCTACAAATATGTGGTCTCCAAAATGTTGCATAATCATAATTATTGTAAGCCATACTGACTGTTATACGTACTAAGAAGATGCAGACATTGTTATATAAGCAAGCAATAAGCACTTAGACTTTACAGCCCTTTCTAAGCAGTTTACAGAATCAGCATATTGCCTCCAAAAATCTGGGTCCTCATTTTACTGACCTTGGAAGAATGGAAGGCTGAGTCAACGTTAAGCCGGTGAGAATCGAACTGCCGAACTGCTGGCAGCCGGCAATCAACAGAAGTAGCCTGCAGTACTGCATTCTAACCACTGCACCACCACACCACCACCACTGCACCACCACCATATGCAAATAAATAGGTAGATGTATCAGGCTTTATAGATTAGAAATTCTTCAGGTCTATTGTTTACAAGAAAAATCTAAGATTCCTTCCATCATCAATGGGGAAAAATAATATGCAAATGGTCTTACCACAGCTGAGTGAAGGAACCAATGGATTTTTTCCCCCTGTAAATTCTCTACATCCCTTCTTTCCTATCAGCATAGCCTGGAAGTAGCTATATCTACAGTAGCTTCCTTTACTGAAGATAATACATAGAATAAATAATTAATAGTGACTAAAGGGTCTTAACTACTGTAGATGGATGACTTTCTTTTAAAAGCTTTGTTTTGAAAACATGACTATGGCAATGTGGATGGAAATTTGTCATCATCTTAAGTTCTCACCTATAAATATTTTTATTACACATTTTAAGCATACAACTACATTGCTAACCATGAATTAAAACAAACAAACAAAAAAACCCCCATTGCTATGCCAGCCTACTGCTGCCTGACTATACAAATACAGGACTTGGTAGGGCTCAATGGATAAATGTTGTTACCTGGTGCTGATGTGGTGCAATGGTTAAGGAACTGAACCAGAAGCAGGAAGACCCTGATTCAAATATACCTTTAGCCACAGAAGCTCACTGGATGACTTTCTTTCGCTCTCAGGTCTACCTATCGCATGGGGATTATGGGTAAAAAGTGAAGAATTGGGTGGCATGTATATTACCTAGAGCTCCTGGAAGAAAGACAGGACATAAAGAAATCCAATTACTGTAAACATACTTGAAAACTTAAATAAAGTCAACTTCATATAATGCAGAGAATTTGTTTAGCTGAACTGGTGGTCCTCATTTTTGTAAATTACTGAGAATTTTAATCTCTGAAGCATAGTATAAAGAGAGCAATAAAAATTATTTTTAAGATTATGTTCAAATCAGTAGACTTATTCAAATGATTCAATCATCCATAATAATAGCTTATCAATAAATCTTTTTTATGTTTCATTGATTGCTTACTAAATGATGTGGCTAAAAAACAGCCAATTTGGGTTTGTTGTACATTTGTGTGATATTCAGGGCTTTTTAAATTGAAGTTTAAATTTAACTTATTGTCTGTTTTTTAAATTGAAATTGAAATTTAATTTGTCTGCAGTGAAGTAAGTTTAAACAAATCACAAGTGGGTGGTCTCTAGCCTTAACACTCAGAATAAAGATGTTAAAGACAGCCAAGTGTGCATTTTTATAAGCCAAAATTATGGCTTTGTTACCTAACCATTTGATAACATGTCCAGTAAGAAAATTAAATATATTTAAATGGTCTGTTTAAATTCTGTTATAACTGGAAGCCAGCATGGGTTTGTTAGAAACAGATCATGCCAAACTAATTTTATTTCCTTCTTTGACAAAGTGACTATAATTAGTAGACCAGCAAAATGCTGTGGACATAGTATACTTAGATTTCAGTAAGGCATTCAACAAAGTAGACCACAACCTTGGTAAGCTTGAAAAATATGAGATAGACAGCATCACCACCAGATGTATTTGTAACTGGCTGACAAACAGTACCCAACAAGTAGTTCTTAATGGTACCATATCTACATGGAGGGAAGCAGTGGGGTACCACATGGTTCCGTCTTAGGCCCAGTACTCTTCAATTTCTTCATAAACGACTTAGATGAGGGAATAGAAGGGGAACTCATCAAATTTGCAAATGACACTAAGCTAGCACAAATAGCCAACACCCCAGAAGACAAGTTGAGGATCCAAAAAGATCTTGACAGACTTGAACAATGGGCCCTATCCAATAAAATGGCAGAAAAAGTCAAAGGTACAAGTACAAATTAGGCGAAGCCTGGCTCAAAAATAGTAACTGTGAGAGGGACCTTGGAGTCCTAGTGGACAATCACTTAAATATGAGCCAGCAGTGTACAGCAGCAGCCAAAAAAGCTAATACAATCCTTGGCTGTATAAACAGAGGCAGAGAATCAAAATCATGTGAAGTATTAGTACCACTTTATAAAACCTTAGTAAGACCACACCTCGAATACTGCATCCAGTTTTGGTCACCACATTACAAAAAGGATGTTCAGACTTTGAAAAAAAGTGCAGAGAAGAGCAACTAACATGATTAAAGGCTTGGAGACTAAAACATATGAAGAACAGTTGCAGGAACTGGGTACGGCTAGTCTAGAGAAAAGAAAGATTGGGGTGACATAATAGCAATATTCTAATATTTGAGGGGCTGCCACAAAGAAGAGGGAGTTGGCTTAGTTTCCAAAGCACCAGAAGGCAAGACAAGAAACAATGGATGGAAGCTAATCAAGCAGAGAAGTGACCTGGAATTAAGGAGAAACTGCCTTAAGTGAGGACAATTAACAAGCAGAACACCTTGCCTTTAGAAGTAGCGGGTGCTTCATCACTGGAGGTTTTTAAGAAGAGACTGGACAGTCGCTTGTCTCAGAATGTATAGGCTCTCCTGGTTGAGCAGGGGGTTGGACTAGAAGACCTCCAAGATCCCTTCCAGCTCTATTTTGATTGATTGATTGATTGATTGATTGATTGATTAAATGAATGGTACTTTAAAGTATCCCAGATAATATTGTATTACATTTCCAAATGGGATATTTTTACAGGGATCCCTTAGAAAAGAGATGTACATTCTGAGGCTCCAAGGCTATGTGCAATCTTTAAACCCTTAGGTAAGGCTTCTAGAGGCCTTCAAGAGATCTTACCAAATTTTAACTTTCAATGGCAAGTCCTTGGAATGGTTACTGATTGCAAACTTAATGGAAATCAATGCTTGGATGACTACCAGAAAATCAAATGCTCGGATGCTTACTAGAAAATCAAATGCAGTCTAAGACTACATAAACAAATAGTTTCAACTTATGAAAAGTAGTGATTCTGGTTTGCATTGCATTTATCACAATCCACTTTATTGTTTATAGTTCTGGGCAACATTCAGACAAAGTGAAACAAATGCAGGGAATGGCAGTGATCCTAGGAATAGAAACTAAGTCCTGTGAAGATTGCTTGAAGGACCTGACATATTTAAACTTCAAAAAAGATAACTACTAGACAACCTATGACTATTGGGATATATTTAGAACTATAAACTGAAAATAGTTCATATTGAACACTATAGCACAGTCAAAGATCAGCCCAGGAAATATTTTATGACAATTGTATTATGTCATAAACCTTTTAATGATCATTTTATATCATAAAATATTTTCTAAAATTTGCTGTTTCAATTATATGGGAATCATGGACCCCAGATTTTGGATGTGTTATGTAAATAATTTCAGTTGAGGTACTTTGGTTCAAAAATTGTTGTTCTATGATGCATTGTTTTTCCCAGTTAAAGGTTACAGGAATAAGAGTTTTAGTACTACATAGATGTAGAACCATGATAGCAACTACAATGGTCTTCAAATATCTGAAAGAATTACTTTAAGTTATATCTTTAATATCTTTTTTGACAGGGATCTTATTGTCAAGGAGAGGAGGATAGCAATCTGCCAATTATGATGTCCAAGAGGAAGAATTGCCTGTATACATTTACGATCAAAGAGGGGGAATCCCCTTATTGAGTATTTGGTAGGATGTGGCAATCAGTGCTGTTAGAAAGATGAATAAATAGCAGTACAGCTCTTCTAAATGTTTTGCCTGATGATGCCAGCCCAGAAGGGACTAATCATAAGACTAGACACTGGTCCCATCACATAGAGGGTAGAAGAAAAGGAAACCCATCTCTTCTACCACCCACTCATAATAATGAAAATTGACTTTTATTTGGATCTACCTATTACTTTTCAGTCCCCCCTCCTTTCCATTCAGGAATCAGACATCTAAATTATAGAATAGTTAATATGCCTGTCGGTTTCATAAATTCAACATTTTAAAATTATTTTTACAGCAAATTAATAATAGGCAAATCTGTTTTTATTGCTATATGGGCATAGAATGCAAACTGAAATTAGAAAGCAAAGGAATGAAAAGTCCAGGAGGTTGATTAACTTTTACAACATTTTATTAATTTCTTTAATATAAGAAGTAAATGAATGATCTTTACTAACCTGAAGCAGCAAGATAGGTTGATAGGCATGTTGAACTGTGGTGAATGTGGTCTGAATATTGTTTCAGTATATTCTGACATTTGTTTTAAGGTGAAATAGCATTTTTAATAAACTATTTTTGTCATACATGGAATATATATTTGGGTTTTTCATTCCAAGTTTAATCTAACTTTATCTAACCTAGTGCTTTTCAGATATCTTCTTTGTGGCAGCCCCTCAAATACTGGAATGTTTTAGTCTCCAGGCCTTTGATCATTTTAATTGCTCTTCTCTGAACTTTTTCCAAGGTCTCAACATCTTTTTTGTAGTATGGTGACCAAAATTGGTTGCAGTATTCGAGGTGTGGTCTTACTAGGGTTTTATAAGTCTTTATTTTCAGCTAACAAAGTATATATATATTTATATACTTTATAAATGTTTTAGCTTCATTTTTATTTCTGGCTATCATCTTTTCTAATCCTGCCATTTAGCCAGTGTATTTGCTATGTAAGATAAACAGATATACAAATAATATTTATCCTTATTTCTATCTTATTCTGAATCAGTCTGTTTCTCCAGATTCATTTATTGTTCACTATTTTCCCAGGAGAAAACTCAGGTGTTCTGCCATACCTATTAGCCTTAATAGAAGAGCTCATTATGAGGGTAAAAATAGAAAGTGAAAAATCTGGGTTAATATTAAATATTAAGAAGACAAAGTTAATGTCAACCAACATACTTAATGAATTTACAGTTGACAGGGAAGTAAGAATGGTAGCTGGTTTCTTTAGCTAAATTATAAAGATTAACAATGTGCTGGAGAAATAAGGAGAAAATTAATCTGAAGGAGGAAGACAAAGTAACATAAGATTGTAAAGGATAAGGATATTTCTTTGACCACAAAGATCTGAATAGTTAAAGCAATCATCTTTTCAAGAGTAATTAGCTATGAAGGATAAGTCTTGAAAAAGAGAGTGAGAAATAAGATAAACACAAATACAGTTGCTAAGAATATAATAGCACAGAATACAAGAGGAACAAATGAAAACTGACTGTTCCCTTGGGCTGACAATTAGAAATTAAAAATTATGTATGTGGGCATTTGGTGTGAGTATAGAAAAATGACAATGCTTCACACAGTTGAGGTAAATAGAAGTGGGAGACTTCTATTTCTCTCAATACATTATTTGATGTATGTGGATGTTATCATAGAAATCATGGGAAAATCCTTGGAAGAATACAGATGAGGTTGAGATGGTGAACATTTGTTATGAAGTCACAAGGAGTCAAGCCTGACTAGATGTCATCTCACTAATTTAAGAAGCAGAAGTGAAGATTAACTAATCTGACTCAGCAATCATGACTTGCTTGTAACATGTTTGTATTTCTGGCTGAGAATAATCTTGCATATACAGTATTTGCAGTAGATATAAATTAAAGGATTGGAATGAGGACTGCTGACACTTTAACCCGTAAGGGCAGAAATGTGGTAATGCTTGTGTAATACTCATAAACTGAATGAAACACACTTAGAAACAGGTTTAATTTATATTTTAGGACTCTTTTTCTAAATTTTGGGTAGAATTATTCATATGATGAGAACATGAAAAAACATTAACAAAATTTCATAAAAATATAAATTCATACCCAAATCTCTAAATAAATCTCATTTTATTTAAAAGGAATATGTAGTTTTCGATTAATTGAAAACTGAGTTAAAATAATCATTTCTTCTTTTCACAATGTTCCAAAGATGCTTTTTCATGAGGCAACTGGACTTTCTTGTTTTTCTTTGAAGATGTTTCGCTTCTCATCCAAGAAACATCTTCAGCTGTATTCCTTTCACAATATTCTCCATTAAGTTTTGATAGTGGCTGTTTCCTAAACCTCTCTTCTCATCACCCTCCCTTTATGGAACATCAGCTTTGTATGAACATCTGTCTCATGAAAAAATAACCAAACTGATTAGGAAATCTACACATATATCTAAAGAGATACATGTGTTACATTGCCTACTTTTGCCCTGTCAAATTATGTATGCAATTTGCATGTCGCCTTCCCCATTTCACTGTAACAGGAATAAATTGAATCACAAGTTGGTATTAGTACATGGATGCAGCTTTTGGGGGAGGGGCTCTCTAATTAGCTAGAAAGTATTTGTTGCTTCTTTTCATTCTGTGATTACAATTTTTCTGGAAATTGGAAAAATATTGTTGCTTTATAACTATGTAGAACATAGATAAATAATCTAAACCTGATATTTGTGGCTTATTTCATTCAAAGGTCTCTTTTCAAAATATTCAACTGTGGTTGCACTCCTTCATTTTGCTAATAATTACTTACTGACATTTTGCTTCTTATACTTCTTTTCATGTGCAACATGAATTAAAAAACACTGAAACTGCTATCAAATGCAATGTTGCAAAATGATAACATCAATATATGTCAATTTGCTAGTGGTATGAGACAACATTAAAGTAAAACAATATTGGGACATCCAACAGAGTGCAGTGCTGTTCTTAGTTTGTACTGAAAATGCTGTTCAACTATGCACATTATGTTCATTTGAATTGCATGTCTCTTATTATGAATATTTAAAATACATGCCATGAGTATTCTCAAGATACAATTTGCATTCTTAATTCTATAGTAGCATGTTGGTGAGTAGTTTTGATTTTGTTGATTTAATTAATATCTTTGTTTTAGACATTTGAAGTTTAACTATATATAAACAGCTCTATATCTCACTGCCAAAATTACTGAACACTTCGATAATAAAGACATATTTTAGAACACATTTAGAGGATATAGATGTGACTGAATTGATAGAACATAAACATATTTACATTCTAACCTGAAAATATACTTATTTTTTTATATATGTACTTATTTTGTGTACATTCAGGTAAAAATATGGTACACATAAGATTTCATTTTTAAACCTGGTTTTAGAAGTATTGGACATGGACCAATAACTGCCTTAAATGCCTTAAATAATTAAATTAAATTATTGTAATCTAAACCTGTGCATTTGGCCTTTCTTTTATGTTTGGAAAAGATACTATAGATATTTATTACATTTGTATATAATATATTAGTATAATGTATAATGTTATAATTAATTAATTATAATTATTATAATATTACATTTGTATCTCTGTGTGTTGTTCATAGATCTCTGAATTTGACTAGAAGTAATGGATTTCTCAGTGTAAGAGTTTGGATATTATTACTGGTCCTATGATATATGCAATTTTTGAAAATTCAAAGGATTTTTTGACAGAATATTGTACTTGTGCAGATATATTGCAGTGCTAAAAAGTCACCACAAATTTCAGTTAGTTTAATCTAATAGAAATGACAGATTTTGAGGTCAAGTAATTTATCAGGACAGTTATTTAAAAGTATGAAAGAAAGCTTGCCTTCCTAGTATTTTATGGCTTGCACATGGACTTTATTCAAATAAGGTAGTAATACATGAGATGAAGATATATAGTGCTAAATTGTTAATTTATTAATATTTCCACCAACATTCATAATCTTCAATCATTAATATCAAAAGTAATAACACCAAAGTAAAAAATCTTAATGCAATATCAAATCTTGAACTTTCAAAAGGTAATAGTTACTTTGTTAAGGTTATTGTTCCTGATACTGGAAGTTCAGCTGTCAAGATCATTATTGATTTTTATGGGAAGAAAATGATCCAATAAGAACCTGAATGACTTATAAAGTTCAGTGAAGGCCTACCTGTTTATAGGATCATAGAAATTTAGTGAAGTGAATTCTTCTATTTTAGAAAGGTACAAAATACAGAATAGTAAAGTTTTATTTTTCTAAATAAATTTTACTTTTTTGTAGCTCCTTATTTCCAGAATACTATATGTTTTCTCCAAGTTTTTCAGTACTCTATATTTTGTAAATGTTGAATCTTATGCAAACATCTAGGAGTGTCTGAATGTGAGTGAGAGTGTGTGCATGTGTTTATATGCAGAATATTTTCAAGTGAATAAGAGTAATTTACTTTTGAATGACTTTCTCCTATGGACTATAGTTGACTTTTCCATTACAAAACATCTGCCTTTCTCTGTTTTCAAATAATAAACCTTTAAAAATAATAAAATAAAATGAGTGTGTATGTAATAGAAAGTTCTTAAGTAAGATTATGCAAATTTCATGGACTGGGGAAGACAAAGTTTCAAATAACTCCAGAGTGTTATACATTCTCTTCTAGACCATACCAAATCTTGTATGTTACTTTCCTTTGAAATAGAAAAAGTTCAAGATGGCATTCCTAATGACAGGAATGGGTAATTTCTGGGCTGGTACTCTAATTGAAAGCATTTATTTCTAGAAACTGTCAAACCATCCCTAGAACAGTATGATCTGGGAGAAGAATGAAAAATTCATTCCTGAATCTGTGAGCATTGCACTTCCATACATTCATGTAATGTTTCATTTGCTGTATTTGCTATAGTAGGAATGCCTATTATTTTAAAATTTAAAATCCAGCCCAGTCAAAGTAAGTATTTCTAAGTCCATAATTTCAGAGGGAAGACTAATCACAATGTAACTAGATGAATTTCAAGAGTACTTATCTTTGGCAGAATGATATCCCTTATGTGATGAAACTCATTTCTTATCTTGGAAATATGAAAATATAATAATCTTTAATAAAATCCACTGCTAGTTAGACTTTCATTTTAATTGTTAAACTTCAGTCTTCTCTTTCCTGTTTATCCATTATATTTCAGTACTAAAGTTAATTTATTATTGAATTGCCAATTTCAATATATTTAGTACTCAAATGAAATAGTTCACATTTGCAACAATTAACTAGAACCAGCAGGTTTAAGTCAGTATAGAAACAGAATCTACATTATTTTCCTGAAGCATACTATCTCTATAAATGGGCAGCTGAAGTCCTCTTGCAGGAGTTGTAGCCCCTGTGATTCCCTCCAGAAATTTAGGAGCTATTAGGGAAATCTATTATACAGAAAAATAAAACTTCTCCAGCATGATGACTTATACTATTTGATTTCTCTTAGTCACATGGATACTGAGAAGAATGGACTATTATGATGAGAAATAAATTGCAGTATTAGTAGAGGACAGAACAGTGAGAGGTTTTTTTTCCCTATTCTCATTGACCCTGCTTAAAATAATTGCTTCCCTGTAGCCACTTGCAATGTGCAAAGGACATCTGTGATAGACAACTCTTACTTAATACTTGAGTGTTGACTTGTCTGTAGGAAGATTGTTAGAAGGGTGAGAATGAGGTCTGTCACTTAGCAGTTCTACCAACTCTATTGATATATGTGCGTGTTTACATGTCTAACACTCAACTTATGATTTGACTCCAAATTACTCCCAAATTTCTGGGAGAAAAAATATTACCTACATTTTGTTTGTATAGATATTCAATTGAGTGATTTTCTTTTGGAAAATGAATACATGAGTAAAATAAATAAATTAAAATAAATGAATTTCATTAATGATGAAAATAGTATTCCATTAATATCTGATTTTATAAAAATGTTAATGACTGATCTGTGTCGAAACTAGTAATTTACAGCTTTTGAAGATAATACTTAAAGGGTTAAGTTATGTAATATAGTAGGATTACAGTTTGTCATTGTAATAAAAAGTGTTACAAACACCTTTTTATTATTCTTTAAGGAAAACTTAAAACCCATTGGATAAATCTGTATATAGTTTGTATATACAGTATTTCTTCAGCAAAATTAAATTGCTTGAAGATTGTGGCTGTCCCATATTTTGAAGGTTTTCATTTGCAAAACTAGCTAAAGAGAAAGGCATAAGGACATAGTAGTAAAATATTATTTCAGTATTATTAATTAAACCTCAAGTTATATTTCAATAATACTATTAATTATTTAATATTTGTATAACACACTTGTTTTAAGTCCTTTATACCCATTATCTAATTGTAATCCTTACAACAACACTGTGAGTCAGCACTGTTATTCATGTATTGCACTGAATTAGTGGAGTTGGGAGGGAGTGCCATTCCATTAATGGCAAGGGTAAGAAACTGGGAAGTTTTGAATTCAAAACTCAATATTTTAGCCACTATTTCACCAGTGTTGATAAAATGTTGATATGTCAAGGATGACTCTTCAAAATGCATTGTCCCTATAGTTATGTATGAGAGTCCACATGAGAATATGTAAGGAGAAAGACATATCTGAGGATTGCAGGTGTAATCTCCAATTTTCACTTTTCAGTTTTGACAGTCCTTATTTCTAGTTTTTGTTGAAATAAATTAAGTAGTTGCCTATTGATTGCTTGTCCACATTATTATGAATAATAATTTTTATATTCTCTCTCTCTTTTTTCCATAGTCAAGACCCATTCCCTCACATCTTACTTCTGCAGTAGCTGAGAGTATCCTAGCTTCTGCCTGTGAAAGTGAAAGCAGAAATGCTGCAAAGCGCATGCGATTAGACCGACAGCAACAGGTATGGTGATGTGCATGAGAAATGGGGAACATAAGATGCATGTTCAGATGTCAGTTGTCTGAACAACCCCCCCCCCCAAATAAATATAGAATGGTAAAACCTGTAAAGAAATAATAGGTAATTTTTCTCATAATTTTCTTAAAGACTCTATTGTTGTTGTTTTTCCAGTCAAAAGCAATATTGTATGAGTGATATAATATAATTAGAGGACTCTCAGTCTACTTATACAGTTTTGAGTAACTTTTCTTTAAAAAAAGGCAGGAGACGTCTTCCGTTTGTATTGGAGGAAACAGGAGAGAAGTAGGAATAGGAAAATACATAGATTTCAATCAATATTTGATTGCCCATGTACTCAATTGTCTATAATTAAGGCAAATTTGTAACATGACTTGGAAGCATTTTGTGAAAATTTGAAAATTTAAAAAATTGTTTATCATTGCACATTGAAAATCTCATTGTCAATATTTTATTGTAAAATAACAGACATAAATAGCTACTGTATAGCATAAAAATAAGGACATCTCCATTGCTTCACTGAGTATCTTTGAAATGTCATGGGCAAAGTTGTAAAAAAGATCACATTTTTATTCTATTTAAATACAAAACTATGCCATTGTAATACATGCGTAAACCTCCCTCCATTGTATATACCACTCAGACTGGCTAAAAGTAAAAGTCTAAAATCAGTTACAAAATTATCTAATAAGAGCAGGCAAAAATAACTGATAACATCTGTAAATAAAATGTTATTATATGAACATCTTTACAGAGTCTGGTTTTTTGAATCGGACTTTCAGATTTTATATACAGTCCCTGAGAAAGATGCCTCCTATTTGTTGGCCAACATTACCACTATTGATGGAAACACAAGATGAGTCTTGTTTCTCTCTCTCTCTTTTTTTTTACCTATAGAGCTATCTTCAGAAATGGGTTAGAATGCTTTCTGTACTGCTTGTTGAAAGGTGGATAATTAATGTATTTTTATTTGCTTTGGTTTTTAATGGATGTTAAAGTGAGCTAATTAGTATTTTGTTTCTCTTTTCTTTAAAAATTAATAGGGAGGATCACAATACATGATACAGGAATCACTGAATATTTAGCATCTCAGATACAAAACATTTGCCTATTTCCATGTAAGGACAAATTTAGACTCTTCAGTGTTGTCAAGATACTCTAGGTTTTGATACTGTGTTCATGTGAACAATTAAACTGTGAATACTTCAGAAATGATTATACCCAGAATTCACATAAACACAGTTTTTCTTTGCTATTCTTTTAGAAAGTACAATCTTTTTCTGTGCTGACATTATACTTTAAGAAATCTCATTAAGGTTAAGACTTTCTAATCATTTTTTAAAAAATAAAAGCTAGTAAAACAACATATGTGCTTCATTTTACTCTCTATCTGCTATCTCTGATACAATGAAGAGAAAATGAATATATTTATTAATATATGTATATGAGTATATAAAGCGGGGAAAATTAAAGTCACCCAAAACTTGAAACAAAGCTGTACTGATATATAATTGCATGTACATCTTTAGCGTAACCACACTTGACAGCAACGCAAAAGCATTTTCTACCTAAGATGGCATAACTAATCACTGCTTCACTTCTCTGTATTCATCTCCATAATGGCCGGATTGTTTCTATGGTACAGCAATCTATGCAGACAATATGACCATAATAACCTGTTCTGGCAAAGGAGCCCACAGAGCAAGACATTTGAGCCAATTACCTATTTCTAAGAATCAGACTGACTGTTCTTTTGCCATAGCTCTCCAGATTGGTGTTGGCTGCTATTCCAGAGTAGCTCTGGGAAGTGTTCAAAACGAAAACAATGCTGGTCTGCAACTCTGGAGGAGCAGGAGGTAGAGTGCCCTGATATGTTTCCATTCCTAATTTGCTGTTTGAGAGAAAATTTGAAAGGAACAGCCCTGCTTAGAAAGCTGTTGGTAGTAAAACCAGCCTGCTTTGAAAAGGATACTGTAAAACTGGGAAAGCGCATAAAATGGCAAAGCAAATTATTAACCATCTGAAATAACTTTATTTGAGAAATCTACTAGTTATGGTCACTGTCAATGACCTCTAGGGTGAGAGGCAGCATGCTTCTAAATAACATTTGTATCACAAACATTCTAGATAACATTTGGCTTCCTGTAGACATCTGGTTGTCCAGTTTGGGAGTAGAATATTGACCTGGAGAGGTTTTTGATTTGATTCAGTGGGATTATTTTCATGTTCTTGAAGACACGCCCATAATTTTGTGTTAAAAAAGTACTCCATATATTCTTGTAGTATAAGTATTGGCTGCTATCCATACTGGAACTTTATTTTATGTAAGTTGAAGCATACTGAGCTCTTCTGTTTAAGTAGCAAATGATCTTGGAGGGTTAATGCATTTTTATTCAGATAATGTTCCCCGAACACTTAATGTTAATGGGATTTAATGAACCAAATCAACAGCCAAACAGCATCAAGTCCCCGCTTAGAAATAAAAATTTCCATCTCTACTGATCACATCAACTTTGTAACCTTATTGAAATTGAAAGAAATTCTTGGCCACTCTGATTATGTCAAAACACTCAGCTGTAATTTGAGCTTTTAAGTTTATTGCTCATAAAAATTAAACTGGGTCAGGCCCAGAAGAATTAAACCTAATAGAAAACACAACATTATGTCAAGATGGTTCTTTACTAGATTATATGCAAAAAAAACCCTGCATTGTCCAATCAGACCAAGGATACTAAGGAAAATGCCCTCAATCCCCATTTGCATAGCTGGTCATATACAGCAACTAATGGACTTGGATAAGGATGTGCCTTTCCATTTACATCAAAAGTTGCACCTCTTTAGTTCTTGGATCGGAATGAATGTGTTGCAAATTTGCCAAAAGCTTGTTGTTGTTCAATATTTGTACTGACATTTTTGCTACAAGATTCAGGATGGCTTGAGTTGCAAATTATATCTTGCATACAGATACACAGAATACCATGTTTTCCCGAAAATAAGACCGGGTCTTTTTTTTTTTTTGCCTCCAAAAGAGGCACCAGGTCTTATTTTCAAGGGGTGTCTTTTACACTCAACTCTGGCACCGACAGCCCCGCCCAGCCAGCCCACTTCTTCTGGGGCTGAAGGAGCAGCTTTATTCTGCAGCTGCATTCCGACCTGCATTTTGCAGTCAGGCCTTTCTGAAAGGCCTCTGCAGCCGAGTACTGAGCTATGGATTCAATCCATAGCTCGATTCTCAGCTGCAGTGGCCTTTCGGAAAGGCCTGTGACTGAGAAATGCAGGCCTGGCTGCAGAATTATATCTTACATACAGATACACAGAATACCATGTTTTCCCGAAAATAAGACCGGGTCTTTTTTTTTTTTTTGCCTCCAAAAGAGGCATCAGGTCTTATTTTCAAGGGGTGTCTTTTACACTCAACTCTGGCACCGACAGCCCCGCCCAGCCAGCCCACTTCTTCTGGGGCTGAAGGAGCAGCTTTATTCTGCAGCTGCATTCCGACCTGCATTTTGCAGTCAGGCCTTTCTGAAAGGCCTCTGCAGCCGAGTACCGAGCTATGGATTCAATCCATAGCTCAATTCTCAGCTGCAGTGGCCTTTCGGAAAGGCCTGTGACTGAGAAATGCAGGCCTGGCTGCAGAAGACGCCGCAGAAGAAGTGGGCCAGCGAGGAGAGGCCTGGCTGCAAGGTGAGTGGGTGTGGGGCACGTGAGGCAGCTCCACCCCAGGACCCCCACCTTAGCTTGATTTTTAGGTGTGCGCCTCACCCCAAAACTAGGGCTTATTTTTGGGGTAGGTCTTATATTAGGCCCACCCCCAAAAATCAAGATAGGGCTTATTTTCGGGGTAGGCCTTACTTTTGGGGAAACAGGGCTACTTGAATATAGGTAATATTTCATAACAAGCTTCATCTGTCTAATAACTGTAGATAATAGATTCCTGTATTATACAGTATTAGTATTCCAATGATGGGTAATGATAAAATAATTTTCAAAACAGGAAATTCCTGATATATTACTAGGGTGTCTAAGATTATCCATCTAAATTTCAGAAATGCACAAAACATTACAGTTTACCTCATACACTACCTATTCCTATTGCATTTATATATCATAACAATTTTCAATAATCTGAGTAACAATTAATTTATATGCAATTGTTATTGCTGCTATGATGTTGTACTCATGGTGCTACAATCTTATCTGTAATTCTATTTTAGATTGAGTGGACAGTATAGTTCATTCCCAGGTCAGTTCTATTTTTCCTGAGCAGCTAATATCCCAAATGAGAAGAACCAATATAAAACATTTATTCCTCATAAAATCTTTTTACAGGGGTTATTGTGACAATGCAGGATATTGTGACATACAAGAAGTTCCTATACCACTCTAGATTAACTATGTATGATGATTAAAGATTCTTCCTAAAACTGTTGCATTACAATTTGAATATTTATCCTTAACATTGCACCCACTTTTAAAGGAAGTTATGCCTACTTCCTAAATTGTAATTATATGACAAAGAAGTTGACTTTTAACAACAGCCAATTATTCTCTATTTTTTTCTTTCTTATCAATTATTGTTAAGTGTGGGGTGCTTTATGGCTGTTGTTTGTCTTTTTGAATTCTAAAGTCCCAGAGCTGATTATTATTATTATTATTGTTATTGTTGTTATTGTTGTTGTGTTGTTGTTGTTTTGTGTCTGTAATCTTCAGTTAGATTCGCAGACTAAGAGTGGTGGAAATTTAAGAATTGAAGTCCTAACCAAGGATATAATACTTATTAAGTTAGGGTCTAAGAAAAGAGGCAATTTCAAACAAGGCAAGGGGATTTATTTATTTTTTTTGTAAATTTAGGGAATTCCTGTCTGATAAATTAAATGCTTCCGGATTTCACAGAAGTCCTTTAGGTATTGCTCCACCACAATTGGTATATCAAATGGGTTCTGAACAAGAGGCCTGTCTGTTTTGTTTGTTCCAAAAGCTTCTCAACTTGATGGTCCCAGTAGTTTTTACTGCATTCAAATACAAACCTCTTGCAAGTTTCCAATGAATAATTCTGACAACTTGGGCATGATGCTGCTTGAAGTCAGTTTATAAAATTTTGCTGCAGCCACTGATCAAATAAAATCAATTATTGTTATTATCATGGTTTGTTGCAGTCGGCCAGATATTTAGACTGGATTTAGCATTTTTATCCATCTATTAAATCCTTCCCAAGGACATGGGGAAAGCATATGTTGTTGTTTGATGGCGTTAAAGGTTTTGTTGCAAGATGTAAGCTGTTTCAAGCTGCCTTTTCTTATTGACTGATGGTAATTTTGTCATTTTATTGATAATTTATTTTTTCACAATTATTTTGTCAATTATTTATTATTATTATCTTTATTGATGTTGGTTGTATTAATTGAGATAATTTTGATTTAGATAATTGATCTAACATTAATTTTGAATGGTGTATAGCATGAGTAGGAATCTTTGTCATTTGCCATTTGGGTTGCTGGGAGTTCAGCTATGTATGGAATAATAAGAGGTCCCAAATCCCGAATTTTTGCATTCCATGCACCAGAAAGCTGAATAGTAGTCATCTTAATGATACTTTCTGAAATATAGCCAAGGTGATCTATCATTCAGACATGAGAATGAATGCCTCTTGGTTCAGATAGAAAATGAGTTTGGCAGTGGGTTAAATGCAATGCCTCATGATGTTTCTTTCTTCCATGTTTCTCTTCTATGATTCCATTATACAATTCATCTTGGTATCATGATAGCAAGCCAAACAAATACCAATATCAGAATAATAATTGCCTTTTAGTTTTATCTGTAGTTTCACTTTAAGCTTCCATGCTCTGAGATATCCTTCATAGAATAAAGATGGAGACTACAGATTCATAGAATTGGTCATACATTTAACCCCTATGATAATAACAATTGCTAAAGAATATGTAGAGTTTCCTATGTTTTTTTCTGGCAGTTAAAATCTTTCTATGGTTGTATTACTTTATTTTTTTTTATTTTTTTGAAAATAATTCATAAAAGCTCTATCAAATAATGGTATAATGTCTTATACATTTTATGAAACATATGCTCCTCTAACTCGGCATTGTTCACCGGACATTGTTCTTGCAGGATGAGACTGCTTCAGTTGACAAACCATTTAAACAGGAACCAACCCAGGTCACATATTCAACATCAGCTGTTTCCAGTACACAGGAGGTACTGTACATCAATGGAAATGGGACCTACAGTTACCATAGTTACAGAGGGTTAGGAGGAGGTCTGTTAAATCTCAGTGATGCCTCTACTAGTGGTGAGTGTTTTTGCACTTTTGCACATACATCTGCATGCATGCATATCCATCCTGTTTGAAAAATTGCTTCCTCATTTATTTCAGAATAAAAATTAGCCAAACCATTCAGTTGTTCCAGACTTAAATTGTGGGCTAGCAGGGTTCCTCAAGAATGAGAAAGTGGAACTCCCTTTCCTTCATCCTGTCAGTGCCCTGAGATTCTGTTTATGCTGATGACAGCGGTTTTCCAATGCAGTTCTCAAATAATCAATGTCTTCTGACAAATCATCAATGAATATCCTGAATCTGGACAGTTGTTAGAGAGTTACTGAGTTCTTTTATTACTTCATAGCATTATAAATATTTGTTAAAATGATTGAAAGCAAAACACAGTCCAAAACCTAACTCCTGCCATTGAAATTGTTAAATAAATAGTTCCTTTAACCTACTTTTCATAATTCTATTAGGGGGCATAACAGCACAATCGGCTTGGCATTTGAAAGAATAATTCCTCCGCCAGCATGAAAGCTGAATGTATCTCTGCTTGGGAACTGCTCAGAGTTTTCTCTGTAATGTGTGAGAGATGATTTTCAAGAAAAGTGGAGAACATTTCCCTCAATTAATGACGTAGTTTCCAGTACTTTAGAACTGGCCAATGTTAATTGCAGTACCTCCCCCTCCCATTCATATCTCGAAACAGTGTTCTATTTTTTAAAAAAATATTATCTGTACTAATATAAGAGGTACTACTTTTTAACCACTTAGAGATAATTAAATTTGCTAGGACTTAATGTCTTGGATAGGCTATTGCAGGGGTGTCAAACTCAATTTCACTGAGGGCCGCATCAGCATTGTAGTTGCCCTTGGGGGGCTGGGTGGGTGTGGCTGGGGTGGGTGCAGCCTACTGGGTGGGCGTGGCTGGCATGGGCATGGCCTACTGGGTGGGTATGGCCAGCTCGACATCACTTACGTCAGGGCCGCCTGTGCGGGCCTGGGCAGGACTGGGGCGGATCCGAGGGTCTGCGGCAGAGGGGGTGGTGGGACCGGAGTGAGCGCCGGGGCATGTTCCACTGGAGGAGCCTCACTGTCCCTCTCAGGCCATGCAGGGGGGTCCTGGATGGTGGCACGGACTGCCCGGAGCCCTGGGCAGTGGAAGTCAAGTGCCCAGCCCGGCCCTTGAGCTCCCATGGCACTGGGACCCCACAGCCCTGCCTAGCCCAGCCGCACTTCCCCGAGGGGGTGCCCAGCTGCGCTTACCTCCTCCTCAAGGCTGCTGCTGCTGTGCTCGCTCTCCTTGGCCAGGTTGCTCATGGTGCAGGAGGGCAAAGTGTGTGGGTCAGAGGGAAGTCCACTCCCTCTCCATGTGAGGAGACCTGGCTTTGTAACCAAAGCATCCTCAGCAATAGGATGGGAGACCACCAGGGGATGGTGAAAGGGCAACAGGGCTGCTGGTGGCCAAGTGCTAAGGTAGCACTTCCCTCAGGCCCTCCCTCCCTCATTCCAATCTCCTTCCTTCCTTCCTTCCTTCCTTCCTTCCTTCCTTCCTTCCTTCCTTCCTTCCTTCCTTCCTTCCTTCCTTCCTTCCTTCCTTCCTTCCTTCCTTCCTTCCTCCCTCCCTCCCTCCCTCCCTCCCTCCCCTCCTTCCCTGCCTCCTTCCTTTTCATTCCCATCTCCTTCTTTCCCTTTCTTTCTTCCTGTTTCCCTCCCCTCCTTTCTTTCCTCCCTCCCTCCCTCCCTCTCTCTGTGCCCAGGAAGGGACGAGGAGAGGGGGAGAGGTTGGCAGCGCTTCTCTCAAAGAATAACAGAGTTGGAAGAGACCTTTGAGGTCTTCTAGTCCAATCCCCTGCTCAAGCAGGGACCTATACCATTCCAGACAATGGAATATCCAATCTCTTCTTAAAAGCTTCCAGTAATGGAGCATCCACAACTTCTGAAGGCAAGCTTTTTCACTGGTTAGTTGTTTTCACAAGTCCTTAGTTCTAGGCTGGTTTTCTTCTTGATTAATTTCCATCTATTATTGCCTTCTGATGCTTTGGAAAATAGGTTGACCCCTTCTTCTCTGTGGCTGCCCATCAAATATTGGAACACTGCTATCATATCACCACCCCTAGTCCTTTTCATTAAGCTAGACATACCCAAAACAGTTGTCATATGTTTTGGCTCCAGCCCCCTAATCATCTGTTTACCATCCATTTAGACCAGGTGGTCCCCCTGGTTTGGTTTATAGAACAGTGGCCATGAGCAGAGCCTTCTCAGAGACAGCACCCCAATTATAGAACTTTCTCCCAAGGAAAATATGAACAGTGCATCCCTCACCCGTTTAGAGGCAACTCCAAACACACTGTTCAGCCAGGCATATGTAGAACAACACATTTTATGGTCAAACAGCACTAGGTAAATTACTACTAATATTTTTCTTTTTTAAAATACACACTTTTAATATTGTTTTAAGCAGTGCTGGTGATGCTTTACAATAGCTGTCTTTGAGAATTTTCTTGTAAACAACCCTGGATTCCTCTGAAACATTTAATTTTGAATTAGACATTGATTTAATAAATTAGGCAGAAGAAACAAATGTTTAAATACATCTAAATCCCACAGACCTACTGCCTCCTAGCCACATACTGCAGAGAAAATAAGGCATTCCATTTCTAGCCAGCATAGCCACAGGATGATGGGAACTGTGGTCCATGACACCCAAAAGACATTAGTTTGGGTAAGGCTGGATTAAATTATAAAAGAACAGATGAGAGGAAGTAGAAGCAAGAAACACTTTCCACGTCTCCGACAAAATAATTGGGGGGGGGGAGCAGTTGACTTGGCCTTTTAATTTCAACTCACACCAATTCCTCTTAACTTCCAATTCAATCCAAAGAGTTCTATTATCGGCTGGATTTAGGGAGGGGAGGCGGCAAGAATAGACCACAAAGCCAATCTGCGAGTTTGCTCTCTCGCCTGCCTGTACACCACCTCCCTAACGCAGCATGTGTGTGTATGTGTGTGTGTGTGTGTGTGTGAGAGAGAGAGAGAGAGAGAGAGAGATCCTCTTTTTCTAAGTTTGCTAACTCTGTTTGCAATGCTCCCCATTCCCCACACTTTCGCTTCCCTGCTGGCTCAATTTCTCTCTCTCTCTCTCTCTCACACACACACACACACATACTCACACACAAAAACTCTCCCTGCTTTCTCCCCTTCTCACTCTTTTCCTCCAGCTGCACCTGAACGGAGTGGGAGGAGGTTAAAAAAAAGAAGGGGGAGAAAGGGGGAAGCTCCCCTTTTTTGTAACACCTCGGCTTCCTTCTCCTCCTTCTCTTCCCTTTCCCTCCTGGCTCTCTCTCTCTCTCTCTCTCTCGCGCGCGCGCTCTCTCTCTCTCTCTCTCTCTCTCTCTCTCACACACACACACACACACACACAGAAACCCTTCCTGCTTTCTCCTCCTTCTCACCCTTTCGCTCCAGCCACCACAGAGGCTCACATGTTGCTGGCCACCAGCAGTTCCAGGCTGCGGCTCTGCATCCATGAGTGCTGCGTTCCCCTCTCTGGCCCTACCACATGGCAGAGAGGGTGACCGGGAGCCAGCTGATGCTTGGCTTGTGTCACCGCACGCTCCCATCTCCCTGCCTTTCATCCCACAGGCCGGGCATGCTCTGGGGCGCTAGGCTTACAGAATGCTATGGTCTGAGTGAGGAAAGGCGTGGCCCGGCAAAGCAGAGCCAGATGAAGAGAGGCCCGGCAAAGCGTGGCGTGGCTGGGCGTGATGAAGTTAGGCTGGGAGGGGCAGGGTGGGGTGAGGCAAATGAGCTGCAGCTGCTGCTGCATACCACCAGCCCCTGAGTGCTCGCCGTTTCATGTATGTGCGCCAGGGGGCACCCAGCTGGGTTGGGTTGGGGCAGTGGGGGCTGATCCCTTGCCATTACTGGGACAGCCATGAGGGCCAAATCTGGGCCCTCCATGGGCGGGATTCGGCCCGTGGGCCTTGTGTTTGACATGTCTAGGCTATTGAATCTCAAACTGGGTGTCTAATACTAGTTGCTGGATTGCAAGAGTAGCTCAGACATGGCTGCTCCTAATCTGTCTGTGCTTTTTCAGTAAAATAAGCATGTATCTTATTCCGACTTGCATTTTAGAATTCTAAGTAATTGATGATGCCAGCTAGTAATTTATGGAGCAATAACTACCTCCTGTTAAATCTTGCAAATCATTTGTCCAGCACTGTGTTTAATGTCAGATTTACTCAGCAGCTAATATGATAAATGAATGTCTAGTTCTTGGAGAGGATTCATAATGCTTGTAGCATTTTGAATGATTTAGTTAAAACAAGAACTATTTCGCTTCCAAACATATGTGATGTCTCTGTAACTGCAATGAATCCATAAAACATAGGCAGTAACTACTTGCAATATAAATGACTAAGTTACCTCAACGATGGCAAGGGAAATAAAATTCCTTGAGCACTGAAAAGGATGTGATGGAGAAGATTTCTTACTTAAACATCAGATATAATTTGCTACTCTAGATGAAGTTGGACTTCTGCACACAGAAGAGAAAGAGAGAGTAAAATGATGGCTTTTAAGTCTTAAAGCAGTGAGAGTCAGCCCTGTGAATTTTTGGTATTTGTTCCTAATAGTAACATGTGGATCTGCCTGCATATCCTCTCCAAATTAATCAAGTATTAAGTATAAATCCAAATATAAGGAAAATTATGCCTATGGATCTTCCTCCATTGTGCTAAGTGGTGCTTATTTATGTTTGACTTGAATATGGAATTACACAATGTACTACTTGGCCTCTCAATAGCTTTTGAAACCATTGACCATGGTATCCTTCTAGAATGACTCTGGGGTTGGGGGCATTGTGTTGTCCTGGTTCTCTTTCATCCTCCAAGACCATTTTCAATTGATGATGATCAGGGCAAGAGGTCCGACAGCTGGTCCCTGCTTTGCAGGTTCCCTCAAGGGACAATGCTATCTCCACTTCTGTTTAACATCTACGTGAAACTGCTGTGGGAGATCATCCATTGCCATGGGGTGAGATATCAGCACTATGCTGATGATACTTAGCTATATATCTCTGCCCATGCTGTGGCCGCCTTGGTGCATGGAGGCTGTTGAGGTCTGCATGTGGAGCAACAGGCTAAAACTGAACTCTAGCAAGACAAAGTGGCTCTGGATTAGGTGCTCTTTGGCTCTTGGAGAATTACCGTCTTTGGTTGTGGATTGGAGTGCCTTGCCTCAGACTGACCCAATGCATAATCTGAGCATTGTAGACTCATACAGTATTTCCTGCTGCTGGAAATTGTGCTCAGGAGGCCTTGCATAACTATGAATTGTGTGCCACTTATGCCCATTCCTGGACTAACATGCCATTCTCACAGATGGAAAGTATGAGACCACCCTTTGGTCACTTTCCATCTGGACTATTGTAATGTAGTCTACATGGGGCTGCCCTTGAAGTTTTCTCCCCTTCTCACTCTTTTCCTCCAGCTGCACCTGAACGGAGTGGGAGGAGGTTAAAAAAACATGCCATTCTCACAGATGGAAAGTATGAGACCACCCTTTGGTCACTTTCCATCTGGACTATTGTAATGTAGTCTACATGGGGCTGCCCTTGAAGTGTATCTGGAAGCTTCAATTGGTTAAGAATGCAGCAGCCCAAAGAGTTTTACACAAATCTAGACTTGTGTCACCTCTGGTGGATTCTTTTTTTTTTAAAAAAAAAAATATTTTATTGGATTTTTATGGGGATAAAAGGGTTACATCAAGATGCTTAGGAAACACCGTGGAGGTGGGTATATCAAACATCCAAAAGAACAATCACAGATATATAGCTCAAATTAATTCATTGAAAATTCCCTCTCTAATTCCCATATAGTCTTACATATTCAAATTAATACATTTCTAAATAAACTTCAAACAATCCTATCAAATATCAATCACATTTCAATTATAAAAATCCAAGTCCTGTTTTTAGGCTTTACTAATTTACAGTTACCATATTCCAATTAGCCTTAAATAGACATATTATTAACACTTCGGGTGTCCCTTTTTAACATAATGATTATATCTAAAATGAGTATATTATTCCCGCAGTAACATTCTTATGTTTTCTTCATTAATACTATTTCTTCTCTTGTCACCAATCCCTCTTATTCTTCTTCTATTACAAAATAATTATCTTATTTAAAATAAAAATATCAAACCAACAAATAGATTTCTATCTGATTTAAATATATATTCTATCAATTCATCTATGTCTATAAAAAATCTTTTTAACCCAGTAGATAAAGTTTACCTCTCCAGTAATTATCATATCTAAGACAAAGTATTATTACAAAGGGTATCCTCTTACAAAATTCACGTACTCCGTTAGTTATTGAATCAGTCAAAAACTCAAAAGCCTTTTTAAACCCATTAAATGAAACTTTAAAAAACATTTTTAAATCTAACTCTAGGTTTCTTTCTGTGCCATACCGGTTTCCATAATAAAATTCCTGCATCATCAAACCACAATATTAAAAAGTCAGTATTCCTCAACGCTTCAAATTGGTCAAAGTTCTCTTTCCTTTCTTCTAGTAGCCTTTGGACGATAGAAGCCGTTTTATTCCATGTTATAGTTACTAGTTGTTTATCCACATTGTCACAATTTTCAATAACTTGTATCTGAGTGTCAGTCTCTGTTGATGTTGATGCTTCAGGCATTTCAGTTAAAGTTATTCTTTGATCATCAAGCTTCTCCATAAATTGCATTTGGGGTTGTATAAAGTTAATTTGTTCCTTAGTTTCCACAATTTCTCTCGGTGTAGTTTCATAATTGAGTTGTAGACATGGTTCCTCTTTAGGTTGTGCATATTGCTCACTAGTCTCTTTAGCACCAATCTGCTCCTTCTCCACTGTTTTTCGGCCTATAACTTGATCCGTCAAAGTTTGGAAGTAAGAGTTCATATCCTCCGTGGCTTCCAAGATTTTTTCCAGTATAAGCTCATAGTCCAGCTGTGTGTTAAGTTCCATGTCGGTGGTGAAAAGATCTTTTAATCTTTTAGTGAAGGCTCTATTTCGTAGAAGTCAACAAATATTCACCTCCAATTCTCAATAGACCAAATCACCACACAGCTGTTTCAGTTATCTTACTCTTATCATCTTTTGAAGGTTAGAGCCATCCTCCAGCAATGAAAAAAATATACAGTTGCAGTAACACTTTTCGTCACAAGATGTCCTCAGCAGGCTATAAGGTCTTTCTTTTCAAGTTAATAGATTTTTTGTTTTTCACGTTAAAAAATGAAGAAAGGCCTCTCCAAAATAGTAGACGCATAGTTATGATAGTAATAATCAAGAATAGAAATATTTTCAGGCCCCCTCAGTATTCCAGAAATTGAATAGTCAATAAAAAATTAACTGGTTAATTTTTTTTTCAATTCACAAAGCTGTTTTTCCCAAGTGCCCAAACGCTGCTCCCTCACAGCAGGGAAGTAATTCAAATACAAAAGCTTTTTACAGGAGAGTAATTAGGGAAAGAAGGGGAAGGAAAGGTTTCACCCGGATTCTCCACGGGGGTTCTTTATGCTTAGTTGTTCTTCTGGCTTTCGGCTGGTGCAGCAAAGTGATCGTCCATTTTACTGGCTGATCTTTTCTCCGACGGCCCTAAGGAGCTGGCTCGGACTGAGGAAGGAGTTGCCGCCCTTCCCCAGTCAAACGAGGGCCTCCTCAATGGTGGTCGCCTCTCCGGGGCGACTTTCGACCCGATTAAGGGTCTACCGGCGGAGGGAAAACAGCCAGTGGGAGAGACGGGTCTCTCCGTGCGACTGCATGTGCCGCGATCCGGAACCGGAAGCCACCTCTGGTGGATTCTTGTCTATGGAACATCAGCCCCCCATAAGGTACAATTGGCATACACACACACACACACACACACACACACACACACACACACACACACACATCTTTGATGACTGCAAAAATACGAATCCCGGGCATATCTGAGACTTCGTCGAAACGTCGCCAAGACACTTCCAATTTTACACGGGAGAAAACCCGAATTACCAAAGACCTATATATACGAAAATACGAATCCGGGGCATATCTGTTCAATGTTTATTGTTAAAAAGTTTAAAACAATAAAAACAACTATTTACAATATTAAAACAACTTAGCTTTCGCTGGTCCCCTGCCAGCGTCCTCAGAGTGAAGTTTTGGGGTGGAGATTACTTTTATAAACCTTGCTAGCCTAATTGCTTACTCATCGACCATGTGATAGGGCCATCCGTCCTGGCTGACCGTAATTGCCTTAATTGTCCCGCCTCCTCTTTTTTGCACTCCAGTTCTCCAACCTTCCTCCCTCCCATCCTTGTCAATCCCCTCCTTCCTGGCACTGCTGCCATTGGCATGCTTTCCAGCCGCTCCCCCGTACTCGTTCTGGGCCTTACATCCAGATCCGGTGTCTTAGATGCCTTTCCATTGCTGCTCCCCTCCTTTCCATCCCATTTGTCTGCCCGTTGTTCCTGTCTTCCACTGTCTATCCCTATTAGTCCTATTTCCTCTGATTTCCTTCCACGCTTGGATGTGCGTGCACACAGCTGTATCCCGTCCCTCTGCCTCATCTGCCTATGATCAGCTGGGCTGTCTGCCGGCTCACTCCTGAATTCACCCCCTCTCATTCTTGCAGATCCTATCCTTCCTAATGTTGTTACTGTTGGTGCATTTGCCAACTGCCTCCCCTTCCCCCCTCCTTCTTATCCCTTTGAACCATCCGCTGTACTTGCCTTCCATTATCTATTCCCCTGGGTCCTATTTCTTCCAATCTTTCTACATGCCTGGGTGTGCGCACGCACAGCCGCATCCTGTCCTTCTGCCTCATCTGCCTACGCTCAGCTGAGCCACCTGCTGCCTCGCCCTCAGTTCCACCTCTCCCCTCCTTACCGATCTTATCCTTCCTGGTGTCATTGCCCTTGATGCGCCTTCCACCCCTACCCCCATACGCGTTTTGGGTCGTACGGCTAGGTCCGGCATCCTCGATGCCTTCTCATTCCCGCCCCCCTCCTGTTGGTATTGGTCCACCCGTTTGTCTAACTTTCCACCATCTGTCCCTGCTGGCCCTATTTCTTCTAGTTTCCCTTTGCGCAAGGGTGTGCACCCGCACAGCCGCGTCCTATTCCTCCACCTCGTCTGCCTTTGGTCAGCCGGGCTGCCTGCTGACTCACTCCCGGATTCACTCCCTCTCATCCTTACCAACCCTATCCTTCCTAACGCCCCTGCCATTGGTGTATCTCCCAACCGCCCCCCCGTGACCGTTCTGGGCTGCACGTCCGGATCTGGCACCATCGGTGATTCTCCATCGCCGCCCTCCCCCTTTTTGTCCCGCAAACACATTTGTTCAGCTGGATCATCTCTCCTCTCCTCCTTTTTGTGGACCATGTTGTTTATCTCCGATCGTCGTTCTTCCTCCTCCTTGGTTCCAGCGGCTCGTCGTGGGTCCAATTCCCTTTCCATACGATGATTGCCTTCTTTAATTCTGCCCCTTGCGAACACCGTCCGCATCCTGGCTTGTTCCTCATATGCTTTTAATGTCTGGTATGCGGGGGGCAATTCTACGTGTCGGTTAATCGAGCCCGCATCTGAGAACCAGGCCTCCTTCAATACGCGCCCTCCTTTGGAGGTATCCTGGGCGATGGCTTTTGCCCCCATGAAGTCAAACAAGTGTCCATTATTCACCATATGTGTCCATATTTGGGAGTACTGCTCCTGCCTTTTGATGGCCAATTTGTGTTCATGTATCCTGGTTTTTATCCATTTGGCCGTCTCTCCCATGTAATTACACTGGCAATCCTTGCAGTGCACCCTATAGACCACCGATGATTTTTCCTCCTCTGGCAGTGGTTCCTTAGCGCATCGTTTTCATACGGAGTGTTTGGTCGGGTCGGTGAGCCACCTGATGTTATGCGGCGCTAATATGCGAGCCGTTGCCTCTGACACCCCCTGGACATAAGGTATCGTTGTCCAGGATGTTGTCCCTAGGTCCTCTGGTGCTCTACGGGGTTCCTGGCGCTTACTATATCTTTGAACAAAACTGGCCGGGTAGCCGTTCCACCTGCATACCTGGTGGAGGTGGGCACGCTCCGCTTGCTTGGCCTGTATATGTATATGTATATATATATGTGTATATATATGTGTGTGTGTGTGTGTGTGTGTGTATGTCTTTGATGACTGCAAAAATATGAATCCCGGGAGAACTGGAGTGCAAAAAAGAGGAGGCGGGACAATTAAGGCAATTACGGTCAGCCAGGATGGATGGCCCTATCACACGGTCAATGAGTAAGCAGTTAGGCTAGCAAGGTTTATAAAAGTAATCTCCACCCCAAAACTTTACTCTGAGGACGCTGGCAGGGGACCAGCGAAAGCTAAGTTGTTTTAATATTGTAAATAGTTGTTTTTATTGTTTTAAACTTTTTAACAATAAACAGCTGGTTTATATTTCTCCCGGAGATCGAGGACTGTGTCATTGAACACACACACACACACACACACACACACACACATATATATATATATATATATACACACACACACATATACACAGTTTTTATGAAGTACTTGAAGTACTCCATATATTTGCTGATAAATCAAACTATGCCTTCTGCAGCAATTCCATTATAATGATAATTTATATTATATTCCACTTTGTTTTTGAGAAGCTCTCAATGGCTTAGATGTGATTTCCAAGTAGTTGCCCATACTGGCATTGGCAGGCTGAAATTTTCAATAATTCATAAATATGTCAGCATTGTATGCCTTTAAGTTCTAGATACAGAGGAGGGAGCAATCTAACTAATGCTAGAAATACACACATTTTTAGTATATATAAAGAACTATGTATATTTGCTGTATAAAGTTGTATTGAAAATAAGAATGGTTCATGAGGTAGGCTAGAATCCTAGAGATGTGAAACTTCTAGATTTTTTTTCTGTTTTAGTTTTGAGAAAGAAATGGAATTTGGAGAGGAAAATTGAAATATATTCAGTTTTTATTGTTTAGCAAACTTGTTATCTTTATAAAAGAGCATAGCTTGATTTGCTTAATAGGTTGTATATAAAATTGAAAATTTCACATTTACATAGATTTTCAGATCAAATGAAATATTTATTATTTTTATAGACCAACTAAATGCATATACAAGTTTGCTGAGAATCTCTTCATTTTTCCCTAAGAAAATGGACAAAGGATTAATTTTGAAAACAGATGAAATCATCACCTTGTAGTAAAGATTAGGTATCCTAATTTCCCATTATGCACTGCATTAACTTTGGTTGCCACATGAAATGTTATCTAATTATTTTCAGAATCTGAACAAATATCTATCAGCAAGTTCAACTTCTTAAGGCAAAGCTTTTATATTCTTCCACATATTTATTTCTTAATATCATATTTGTATTTTCAAACATGGATTATATTATTTTACAGCGTAATCACTTTTATGTGTTGGTCAAAAAGAAAATATTAGGAAACATTCCACAATCCCTCACCCACCCCACCTCCAATATTTGCATTTTAGGAAAAAAGCAGAACTTCCTCTCAAATGGCCTTGGATAAAATAGAAAAAAAAGGTTTTTTTCTTGATTTTTCAGGATTATTATTATTATTATTTTGGCTTTCACTTTGGTACATTCAGTGGATGATATGGTTCCCAGAGAATAAACAATTGTTGGCTTCCAACAGTTTGCAACTTTATTCCCAGTGTAATTTTTGAAACTAGAACACAGCTTTGCATAAAGTACTCCTATGATTCAAGTCCAGCAACAGAGTAATCAATTGATTTGTCACTACTGATGATTCAGCAGCATAGAGTGTGCGGACAGAGCTGTAAAGTTGAATCTAGTTTGGTAAGAATGTAAAATCTAAGTGACAATAATGTATGAATAAGCTGTTCTCAGTTTATCTCTGCACTTGACATACTCCAGATTTCTCAAAGAAAGAAAGTTGGTTTCAGAAAATCAGAGGCCAGTCAGTCTGTTATCAGTTATGAACAAATTCTAGAACAGACTATAAAGCAGCTGACTTGATTGCAGCTAGAAAATTATTAACTGGTTGCTAGAGTTCATTATGGATTTAGCGAGGGTATATTATGCCAGACCAGCAGTCTCTTTTTGCATGGAGTCACTAGTTTGGGAGAAAATACATGCACCAGTATATACTGATTTACATTAAACAATCAATGAAATTTCAAAGAAATCCTTGTTGACAAGATGGTAAAGTGTGGTTTGGATATTTTGACTATTACAAGGAACAAAAGCAGCCATTTCCAATGTGTATTCAATAGGAATTCTATGTCAAGTAAAGACTGTGTTTTAGACTCAGAAATAAATTACCTGGGCAACAGTTGTGTGGAGGTATTGCTTAATTTAATTGTTAAATTTACATTTATCAAAAAAGCAGTAGTCAACAGTGTAGAAGATAGAAAAAGCAGCTTGAATATCCTTATTAGATGAAAAAATGAATATAAATTTAATAGTCATTATGCTTAAGGGCACAACAGCAAGCCAAAATAATAGGGGGAAATTGAACAGATATATGGAAAAAATTACTTTTTAGTAAAAAGGTAAAGGTTTCTCTGTCCAGCCCTCTCCTTAAATATGACTGTAGGATAAACAGATGAAATTTTGTTTTGGGACCTGTATGAATGGAAAGCCATCTCATCAGGCTAGGAAGGATAATATAGCAACATCCTACATTGCATACCCTTCACTGAACAGGAAGTTTAATTCGTTTTCCAAAAACCTTTCAAGTCTGTGAATCTATGAAGATATCTTGATATTTCATTCATTTTTAATTCTCTTTCTCAGGTCCAACTGATCTCAGTATGAAGAGGCAGCTAGCAAGCACTTCCGGGTCTTCTAGCAATACCACCTCTAGACCTCAGCTGAGTCCAACTGAAATTAATGCAGTACGGCAACTGGTTGCAGGATATAGAGAATCAGCAGCATTTTTATTACGTTCTGCAGATGAACTGGAAAACCTTATTTTGCAGCAGAACTGAGACACATTATTATCTTGCTGATCTAGTTTCATCATAGAATTTCCACTGATGACGTTTTGATATTTCAGAGCAGATCTTTTCATGTGCCGCAGTCTTGTTGACAAGTTAATTTCCATTATGCCACACTGTTCTCAGTGTACTTGGTGTATTATGGTTCTCCAAGCGAACTTGGATCTCTGACATTTTTAAGATCCTTTATAATACCAATTTGGTTTGTTTTCATGTATCAGCATCAATAGCAAAAAAGTGAGTAGAAGTGTCAACTCATTCTAACATGGACAGAAACAACAGATATATACTGGGGTTTCAAATTTGATTCAGAATCCAAGTGCAATATTAATGGAATGTGCTACTGACTCAGTGGACTCAAAGCTGCATTATATGGCAAAATGTTGCCAAATGCCCTGGTATTAACAGGATGTAATTGCAATGAAAAGGATCTTGTATTTTAAATAAAATGTAATTTTTATAGGAAAAAAACAAGAAAAAAAGGCTGGTTCACATTCTAAATTGATCATTTTTACTTTGGTAAATTTTTCACTGATTTTTCAAATGAAGTTTTGAGGAGCTGTTGTTAAGTCCTCCTCAATGAAATTTTAATCCCCTCTCCAATTCACCTCTGTCGTCAAGGCATATTTTTCATGTAGAGCAGGCCATTCCCTTGTAGTTTCCTATCAAATATTTGTGGACTTACTTCTGCAGGAAGCAGACTTTCCTGAACCCATAGCATTTTTGTTCCTGTTTCATAATGAGTTGCAACTTATTAGTAGTTGATGAAGATGCGAGAGACATTTTAAAAAAAACATATCATTTATTTTGTTTTTAAAGGGATTTCCTACAAGCCAGCTCATTTAACTCCAGGATTGCTGCTGCTGTCTTGTACAGATCCTACTAGTAGTGAATGGATGTAAATGACTGAATGTGAAGAGGTTGCAAGTGACAATCGGAAAATTTGCACTCTTGTGTATATTTCTTTTCTGTCTTTCTAAATGAATACGTAACTGAAAAGGGCCATTGACACCTCTGATGTGATTTTATAGTGCTTATGCTAAACTAAAAATTGTACAAATGGTAAATGATAAAGCTGCCATTTAAGTAAAATTCCCTTCCCTTGAATTTCCCCTTCCCCACCCCGTTCCCATTTCTTACTTTAGGATGTCAAATACACATCAGTGGTGTTTGCTGTGTGCTAAGGAAAGCTTATTTTTATGTATTTAGAGAGAAGTATTTTACTTCTTGCTTATGTAATATTTGTTTCGTTGATTAGGTTTTGTTAAATAACAAGCTCCTTGTGCATTCCTAAATTTGCCTTATTTTTGTGTACAATTTTTTATGTATTTGGTTTTTCAACAATGAGTTTAAGGCATCCGATGATATTTTCTATCTACTTGTTACATATAGTTTTTCAAGTAATGACTGTGATTGTGACAAAGTAATGTGCACTTTTCTCTTGTAACTGGACATTGCTATGCTTTTTCCCTTTAGTGTTTTTAGAATTACTGTTGCATACAGTTATGTTTTAAAAAGACAACTTTTGTGATACTGTTGGTGAATATCAGTGTGAAAAAGCCTATTGAAATGAGTGTTTTGGAGATACCTAAGTACACAAGCTGTTAAGTTGTAGACTCAATTGTACACAAATTTAAATGAAATTTTTAAAAAATGAGGGCTGGGGGAACAATCTTCAGTTTTGTTTGGGTGAATAAACATCTGTGTTTCAATGCATGCTTGTGAAACAGTGTTTGACATAAAATTTTGTCTTTTCTCTCAGGGCAATTTAAATCCAAATTATATAAAAATAAAATATTCATCTGAACATAAAGATGGTTTAGATAATCAAATAGAAGCATGCTTTGCATACATTTTGCTGGCGTCATTGTCTAGATTTCAGTGCAATTGTCGCCGTTTAATTTGCCTATGGAACTTTTTTTTAACTTAGTACATATCACAAATAGGTGGTGAAGATTTGTAGAATCCCAAGGAAAAGTCTTAATCTCTGCAGTGCTGCAACACACACTGGGACTAATGGTGGGATTTAAACCTTTGAAACTCTGCTAGCAATCAAAACGTGGTAAGGTAATAATCATTATTTAAAAAGAAACAAAGGAAAAAATATTTATTGAATGAATATAATGTGTGCCCAAATAAATGCTGACAGGAAAGGGGAGGAAAATTACAATGTGTTATGTATGTTAACAGGTTAAATTATGACAGTGCATTAGAAATTGTGGATACTATCCATTCCTCTGGGCATGTCAAAAGACACATGTAGAAGATTGGCTAAGATATATACATATTTTTCCCACTGTCTTAGCCTCCACTGCATGTGGCTGTGTTGTATTGTGCTAAAATAACAATGACCATTCATGATAAACCAGTTTCTTTAGACCTTATCTACATGCATCCAGCCACATTCTAGTCATGCTTAAGTCTCTGGCACAAAAGAAGTAATATCAAATGCAATGGTTTGCAGAGAAGTAGACCACAAATATATTATCAATGCATGGGATGGTCCCATTACAGTAAGACTCTCAAAAAGATGGACAGCCAAACAAATATAAGAAAGTTTTAGGAAGCTGTACAATAAAGTCCCAGAAGATTACAGTTTTTTCTTGGCGTCCAGTTCTACATGAAGGTTTCAGTGGAACTGCATCTTGTATACCATTGAAGGAGGGGTCAAAGAAGTCACTCTGATAAAAGTGGCATTGTGGCACATTATCCTATCCATTTGATGCCTGTATCATGACACTTGCTCCCTGTATATCTCCCAGTTGGGTAGAGCTTGTGGCACAACAGCATAACACTGCTTTCATGATTTTGACAGACAGAGCTTGATAATGCCCATGTTTATCATTTAAATTGTTTCATCTTGGGGGTGGGGATGGATTTTTCTTGACCCCAAAAAACCCCCATTATATTAAAATCACATCCCAAATAGGAAAAAAATGACAATGAAGGTAAATATAGTTATAAAAAGTACTGCTACCAGCTATTCAACCATGATTAATATATCCAAAATATTTGTCTTTCTTTTGTTTGATATGTCCATCCTCTGCACCTTTCTTTCTCTAAAAGTTACTTTCTTGATCCCAGATGCATGAAAAAGGATAGAAAACCAAGTGGAACGTTCTTCAATGCATGGACAAAATTTTCCACCTTTTGCTAAGGAGTGGCAAATTTGCCTCACAGATTGAAAAACTGGTGGCCTGACATAGAAGAGAAGCAAACAGACAAACTCTTGTCAGTCGTTGTTTAGTGAGATACTATATAATGCTATACAAATAGCACCAAGGATCACATAATTCGGTTAATTTTCTCCATGGAAAGCTCTTTGGCCTTCTCTGTTGTTAGGTAAAAATGTTATTATCCATCCAACTTTAAGTTGGTAATAAATCATAGTGGAAAGAAATTTGCTGGTTTGTATTCTGCCTCCATCATAAGTGTCAATAGTGAACAGTGATATTCTGATGTACATGCATCAAGGAAAGCAATTAATTGATTCCTCCAGCTTTATTACCCTCCTTCTTCAATATGTCAAGCTGTTGACATATTGTATACAAACATTCCCCAATCACATCCTTGCAGCAGAAATGGGTTGGACTGTCCGCTGAACACTGTCACCTCTAAGCTGCTGCTTTCTCTAACCCTTCTTTGGATTCCATTTTGTTATAATCCAAACTGAATAAAATTGAAATTACACAACAAGTGTTGTTTTACAGATTCATCTTTGTTCTGTTCAGGAGACCATGAGGAGAAGGCATGGGGAACTGGACCTATGGTTTCAGTTTTCCATCCTGATATATTTAGACCCCTCCCCATGCACCCATTTCACTATTCTGCTATTTCTAGCCTCCAGCAGTACTTTTCAGGCACTGCTGTGTCCAGCTGCTTAAGAGCAACAGGATAGTAGATGCTGACAGGAACTGATAGGAGGGGCCTTGCCCGAATCAGCCTGAACTGACCAATCAGATTTTCTGAGTGCTCTGTATTAATGTCGGACAAACCGGGACAAATTTTACATATTTTTGGCTCTTCTTTGATTCTCTCCGATTAAGAGGGAAAACACTATTGTTGATGCAGCCATGATTGAAGCCTAAGCTTGTCTTCAGGAGATGATATGAAGCCAGTAAGGCTCTCTAAGCTTTTAAAATATTTCTAGAATTCTCACCCAATGGTTTATCGAACTTCCATGGCTTCTCCTACCCTCTTATTCAATTCTCCTTCAGTGGCACTCCTTGCAGTCAGTATTGTAATATATCCATCAGTTGACAGGGCCTTTCAAATAATCTCTGAGCTATTCAGTGATATCTACCGTACTACAGTATAATAATATATACTAGTATTATATAAAGGCTTTACTGTAATACTATACAAACTCTATGAGTGCAAAATGAGCAAAAATAGTTACAATGAATCTTCTACTCCACTTTTGGTTATCTTCTGTGAAATCAAGGGTAATTGGAGGTAATATGGAATAATTTCCATGTGAGAAAAACTATAGGTGACTTAACCAGCAGCTGGTATTTATCTCAGAATCAACACTTCTATAAATGTCTTCCTACCAGGAAATAGGTGAAATGTGGGTTAGCCTGCAGATGGATATAGCCAAATCTCACAGAGTGAACTTTTATTATCCTGCTGCCTATTTAAATCAATATTCTAGAAAGCATATAACAACAGAAGGCTCATTATCATCATTTAAGCATCCAATTTTACTTTCCCATTCTAAATGCAATTTTCATGCATCCAGATATGAAATTAGGTTCTATGGCAGAGATAGAAAGTCCATCTGGAAGTTAAATAAATCTTTAGTGTTGCTAGCAACTGCTAATTGGTCATTGTTTGCAATGCGTTAGACATGCAATGGGATCTTTAATGGATGAATAGCAATTGTAATACAAATGACAATCTAACAGAAAAATTAGCTCATTAATGAGCTGAATAGTATTGCTAGCACTAGTAAAATGTAATATACATATAACAGCAGTTTATTTAGTCTTGCTCATATGTTTCTGTAAACTCACACAAGCAAGCCTGAGTTCTGGCTATACTTTTTTCAGAGAACTCTTACCATAGGATATCAAATATTTTATTTCTTTTGTGGATATTTTTTTTTAATTACCCCCACAGGAAAACAGTGCCATATTTCCTTCTATAACAAGGACACAAACTTAAAACACTGTTATTTTCTTACTCAATTTTTAACTGCATGTATATATGTTTTTATGTACACATGCCTTCTGCTATTTTTACAATGTTATTACTGGCCATTTAGATAATATCTACTTGCTTCCTTAGCTGCTAGTATAAGTTTGCCCTTCTGTAATTGTCTTCCCAGGGAACAAAAAGAATATGCCCTATGCAGTTAGACACTCTGTCATACAGAAAACAAACGCAGCCAGCAGATGGCAATGAGAGCTATAGATACAATTTGAAATGTATAAACTATTGTGGGCTTCTTGTTACAAACATATGTCAGTGTTTTAATTGTAGGATATATATTCTTCTTCCCTCAGCTTCAATCTCTTTTTTTAACTTTATGAAAGAATATATATTTTCTGGAGGAGTATCTATGTCCATTGGATAAGGTGCAGCATGATTACATACCAATATATATGGCTTTCCTCTTTTTTTTTAGCTGCTTTTTCTATTCTAATTCAAAATCTATTTTGTGTAATATTGAATCTTTGTAATATGGCACCCTAGTTTTATCAGCATTTTTTCCAGATACCATGCTACATTGCATTTTGGACTACAGCTTCCTGACGGCAGTCAAGCTCCAGTTCTTGACATCTGTTAATAATTCTCTAAAATAATTTAAATCTTGATCAGAAGTTGAAAATAAGTGCCATGAGAAACCAGACAGAAACACAACTGAAGATTTATATGTCGTATCTTTTTTAGCGCAGGGCATCAAAATGGTGCTGAACTTTAATAACCTGCTCCATTTGCGTGTGCCTCCTGATTGTCTTCTAATCTAAAGCAAAGGAAGACAAAAAAGAAGATACAGAGCAGAATAACCTTGCTGCTGCCCCAGGGTTATACCACATTTATATTCCTTTACATCAGGAAATTGCAACTCACAAAATATCTATATGCATTATCTTATTCCCAATACTGCTGGGCCTTCTTTATGTCTATCATCTATGGCAGGGGTCTTCAAACCTGGCCCCTTTATGACTTGTGGACTTCAACTCCCAGAATTCCTCAGCCAGGCACGCTGGCTGAGGAATTCTGGGAGTTGAAGTCCACAAGTCATAAAAGGGCCAAGTTTGAAGACCCCTGATTGATCTATGGGAAGTGCTGTAGTCAAATACTTCTTTCTGCCATAAAATACTCTGTGCCTCTGCTGAAACAGAAGCCTTGAGACATGACTTTCTGAGCTGTGGATTTTAGAAGAAACTGCACTCCCTACCAATCCTAGCCTTAACAGAGAGACAGTATGGCCATTCTGACCAATGGTAGTTACCACATTCCCCCAAAAATGGGTACCCTGAAATTGTTTACACAATTGCTATATTGTGTGCCTAAACCAAGAGGCCTTGTTATATTAAGACCTGACAACAGAGGTAGGTTATTTAATTAATTAATTAATAAGATTGTTCTCAGGTTATATTTGGGGTTTTAGCTTTCATGATCTGGTATTGGACTAAAATAAAATGTTCATTTATCCTTAAAATAGTCTATTGTAATTTTCTACCATCTTTCTATAGGTCTGAAGGCTTTTAAATTTTGTTTGCAAATTTCCTGGAAATCAATAGATAGCAGCAAAGAGCTATGTTGAGTAGCATAGCATTAAAATAATATTTGCATTGATAACAGGATAAGGGTTCACTTATTCTTTTCAATAAGGCTGCTTAAAGCAGGCTATAAATCCATTGTAAAAGCTTATGTTGGAATGAAATAAATTGAATACTATAACCAGAATTAAAAAAAAAGTATAGATTTCTGGAAGTATAAAATTACTGGAAGGTGACATTTTAATATTTATTAAGAAACAGTTCAGTTTAGTTCCTCAAAGGAGAAAAAAGATTTTTCTTTTTTTCTTTTTTCTTTCAATAAATAGAAATTTGACTAATGGGAAATTGTCCGGCATGCTTTTATACATAATCAATAGGCCATGTCTCTTAGAGTTAAAAAAATGAATTGCATTTCAAAAAGTTAGAAAAGGAAGTAAAACATGCTTTAAATGTATATTCTTCATACTAGCTGTGTATTATACTTTTAGATTACTTAAATTGGAGCTTTTTCAATTATGTGTTTTGAATACTGAAAATTATTGGAAGTGTATTAAAACAGAGGTAATAGCAACAGTGAGAAAAACTTGGTAAATCATCAGCTTCTTGTTCAAAATAACTGTAAGCAAAGAAGATTACAGTAACTGTTCACCTTCTTTCATATAGAAGTTCTCATGAAATCAGGTTAGTTCCCACCCTGCTAGGATTTCAGAAGGCCATTTGGAAACAATGAGTTAGAAGTTATCATCCTTCCTCCAGGGACAGTGTTTGTTAAGTGGTGATTGGACAATTCTTTGATATATAAGATCATTATTTTAAATATTGAATATAGTTTATGTTGTTTACTTGTACTGATTTAGGAGTGTAAGATGCCCAGAATCATAAGATAGATAGATAGATAGATAGAGACAGAGGGATATTGATGGGGGAATAATTTATATTAAAACTAAATTTATCAAGTTCTATAATGGTTTATAATCTATGAATAAAAAAGTACCCAGGTAAAGGGATAAATCTCTCAGAAATATTGATTGCCCATTCAGAGAATTTGACAATACTAAATAAAAAAAAGCCAAATGTTATATACCTGACATAAAATATTTAGGAAAGCTGGGCTCCTATTCTGTTAGAGATGTATCAAGGATTTTTTTGGGAAAAGGGCCCTTCCTGCAACACATTATGAGGCATACATAACAGTTATTTGGAAAGTAGTAAAAGACACTATGCATTTTGTAATTCATCAACCAATATGTTTGACAAAAACTGATTCAAAGATTTGTCAAGGAGATTACAGAAATTATCTTCAATAATTTATTCAATAAAACCTGGTTTTATGACAGATTGACAAACCTCTTGATAATATCAGGTGTTTGAAAATTCAGTAGCATTGTATGCTGACAAAAATGAAATAGCTGTTTTGGCATCATTTAGATACAATAGATGATAGCTAGATAGAGGTGGTACATATTGAGGATTTTCTTTTAGCGAATTACAAAGAAAAAATGGATTTCTTGCAGAATTTATTTGCTGGATTAAAATATTAGACTTTATTTTCTTTTTTTGGGGGTAGTAGTCCTCAATTTACAACTGTAAGTCATAGCAATTGTAAGTTTAGGCATCATGTGATGGGACCAATTTTACAATATTTTTTTTTACAAAAGCTGTAGCCATCAAGTGAATGCAGCAGTTATTAAGCGAATCCATTTTTCCAATAGGCATTATTGCCAGAAACCAGAAGCAAACACTGGAAAGTGACAAAAAAAAAGATGCAAATTCTAACTATGTGATGCTACAAATGGTCATAAAGGTGAGAGGTTGCCAAGCACCCGAAATGTGATCACATGACCTGGGGATCATGTGCTGCTATCATAACTCCAAAAACAGGTTGTAAGTAGATCTAGATAGTCCATCATAACTTTAAGTGACCAGTGATATGTCAAGGATTACCTGTAATTACAAATGGAATGATCTACAGGTGGTCCTCAAATACAATTGGGACTGGAACTTCCATTGCTAAGTGGTGCAGTTGTTAAGCGAGACATCACATGACCCCACTTGATGTTTATGACCTTTTTGTCATGGTCATTAAGCAAATCATGTGCTTATTAAATGGAACTAGCTTGTTGGAAGCCAGCCGGGAAGGTTTTGAATGGTCACGATATGACTCTCAGATGTTACAGTTATTATAAATAGATGCTAGTTGCCAAGTACTCAAACCATGGGCACACTGCAACAGTCATAAATCACTTTTTTTCAGTGCCATTGTAACTTTGAACAATCAATAAATGGATGGTCATATGTCAAGGACTATCTGTACTTTGGAATCAAAATAAGATAAGGAATACACTGAGGAGATCCCTTCTTTTTTTAATAATTAACTAGACAATATGATGATATCCAGGTGGTCCATGGAGCAGAATCTGAAAGCATATTGTGATATGCAGATTATTGTTTTTTGTTTAATAACAAAAGATCTGATAAGTATCCTGGAGACAAACAAATATATGGAATATTTATACGAATTGGTTATAAGGTATATGTTTTGAGCAGTGGTGGGATTCAGCCACTTCGCACCAGTTCAGCAAAACCGGTAGCTAATTTTTTGTTGCCCAGGCCCAGAATGGACTTCCGGAAGCGGCATCCACACAGACAACCGGTTATTCACATATTTGAATCCAACTACTGGTTTTGAGAGTCTTGCTTCTGTTGATTTCATTTGTGTATTTTAAATAGATTGATAAGTTAATAATTAACATCTTACAAAAGGTATAAATACTTGGATTTCTCTTTCAAGGGATTTCCTCTTTCAAAGGATATTGGTGGCTTTCAATTTCTTGATTTTGAAATACAGTATACCACTATTTTATTAGCTTCAATATTTTGTTTACCAACCACTCCAATAATGGATTGGAATGAAAATGATATTGAATGTGTACTATTGTGGGCTCAACTTGAAAACTATTATTTAGTACCCTTGAAATAAAAAACTCCATGAATTTTCCAGTGCTTAATGTGGTGGGACACATTTGAATGTTATTGGAGAAAAAAATGATTTTGGTTCTCATGGAACACTGGTGCTTCAGAAAAATCTTATTTAAAACCTGAGAAGGGGAGAATATAGATTGAAAGTGAAATAATTACTCTTGATCTGTTAATAAACAATGATAACCTTAAAGCTTCAGAATAATTACAAAAGAAGTAAAGTGTATTTAAAAAGCCAAACACCAGTATTTAATTAAAACATTTATTATGTTCCTTGTTTAGGCATAATGCCTTAGCTGCTTTTAAGATTCCGGTAGCTCTGAGTTTACTAGAGAAGGTTTTTATAAAAACTAAGCCAACAATTTAATATTTAAAACATTTTTTTAAACTTTTTTTTTAAGAAAATGGATAATACATATAAAATAAAAAACCTGCAATAGTGGAGTATTCTATTTTACAAAATCAACAATTTCAAGTTGTGAAAAAGATTAAATGTGTTTTTTATCTTTTAAAATCCCAGTTGGCTCAGCAAAAAAATTTATCCACAGATTTACTGGATTCCTTAAAAGATGTTTTAAAAAGTTGCCGTCATCCAAATTGGAAGGATTGTTAGTGTGTAGTTTTTGACATGTCTACTTGTAGTTCTGTATTTGTTCAGATTTCACCACCTAAACTAGGGTCTTGAGAAGAAACATGTTAATTTGTATTACCCAAATTTGGAATTTGTCTAATTATGAAGAGTTTTGTAATTATTGTGCTTTGACTATTGCAAAAACAGTCTCAAACTGCCTGACTCCCATATGTAAATGGCTGAATAAGAAACCAACTTAAGATCTTCTTTTCCTGATTTCAACAGCTTCTTCTGCTTTGCCTATGGTGATGGGCTACTACGTGGTCCAGATTATACTTATCATTGTGCCAGATTGGTGGAATATTCTACTTCTTACCCCTTCCACCAGGCCAGAAAAGCAAACACTATTTACTTTCATTTCCACAAGTCAGTTTTGAGGATCTGTGATTTCACTCCATTGAATCCTCCTTGTTCTTGACACCTTCCCATCTGATGTGCCAAAGTGAGGGAGACATTCTGTCTCACACACACACACACACACACTCACACTCTATGTATATATCAATCATCTATCACTATCTATCTTCCATCATCATCATCAACATCATCTACCTCAGTTCTAAAAGAAGAAACATAGTCATTCTAATAACAATAGCTGAATACATTTATAGAGCTATATATTTATGTGAGAACATAAGCATACAAAACAATATGCACTTCATGAATATTTATTTTAGATATATACAGTATTTTGAAGTAGCATGCCATTGATTAATTGACAAGTGTAGATATTTTCTATAAAATGTGGAAAATATTTTCTAGATGTGTTTAAACGGCATTTACAACACAATCTTTTCCCTCTCCAGTCTCAAAAATTGGATTGGAAAACGAACCCAGTATTGTGCTCCAAGTCTTTTAAATGATAGGTTCCCCCCCTTGAGAACAATTATCTAACAGAGCAGAGACCAACCTTTAGGCGGTTATAGTATAAACATTTATGGAAATACTAAGAGCCAGGTATGGCATGAAGGCTATCTCAAGGGCTCCCCTCTTCCTGCACTCTTGTTGCAAATGATACCAGTACGTAGCCTGAATGCATATTTTGAAAAAGATTTTTAGTGACATATATTTCTTTCTCAGAATATTTTTCTAATATTTGTAACAAGAATTTACAAATGATGATTTGAATTCATGCAATAGATAATATGTTAACTAGAATAAAAATTTATATTGACCTTACTTATCTGAATAAATCAAGGTATCACATGATTATATGTAGGAAAAGGACTGGCAAAGCCAGAGGGAGAGGTGAAAAGAGGAATCAGACTAGAATCACTACATAGCCATAAATGAATTAAGTCCAGCCCTCCTTGACTGCCATTGACCCCCCCCCAATTACAACCAGGCCCTGACCTCTAGTTGAAAAGATTCTTGTGCATAGGCCTTTAGCAATAAGTTAATTAAATTGGACCTTCACTTAAGGATCTGGTCTTTAGTGCTTGATATTATAACTCCGTGGTGGCGAACCTACGGCACGCGTGCCACAGGTGGCACGCAGAGCCCTCTCTGTGGGCACGCGTGCCGTTGCCCCAGTCCTAGGCCTTCAGCTGGGTTTTATAAAACCTTTTCGCTTTAGTCCTCCGCCACCGTGTGGGGGAAAAAAGGTTCAATCAATCAATCAATTTCAACTTCTCGTGGGGAAAAAAAAGATCTCGCAAAATTGGAATTGATTGAACTTTTTAGTCCCACCCAGTCTGCCATTACCACTACAGCCACACCCAGCCAATTGGCCACACCCAGCCAATGGGCCACACCCACCCGGCACCCGACGATACATAAGTGGGTTTTGGGTTTCAGTTTGGGCACTCGGTCTCTAAAAGGTTCGCCATCACTGTTATAACTTGTATGACAGTTTTTTTTCCAGCAATTAATACCCTAAATGGCAAAAATCATTGATTAATTCACTTTATTGGAAAGTCCTAGGTTGTGAGAAGCAAAAATAGGAGACAATGAAAGACTAGTAGATTTGGAGGCTCAGCTGACAAAGTGCAGCTATACCCTTACAGAAGACACTGGAAATCCACTCAGTGTTGTATGATTTTGCATAATCTTCATTATTATTATTTTTTGAATCATTTTTGAATGTTTTCAGTGCAGTTCAAATGTAGTCTGCCCTAATTTAAGCAATAATTTAATTAATTAATTAATCAATCAATCAATCAATTAATTCATCTCGGATGTCACCTGACTCCAACTGACTGGATTGATTGAGATTGAGTGATAGTGTTTTTTTAAAGTCATCTAATGGATACATAACTATTGTTAGATTTGATCATCACATTTCTGAAAACTAAAGACGTTTACATCTGTATATGATAAAAGAGCAACAATTGCATATTTATTTCATTAAAAAGGTTGCCACAAAAGGCACACTTGGTCCAACAATGACATAGACACATTGTGTCATGGCCACTTTCCCCACCACCTACAAAGTCTATCCCAGTGATGGCGAACCTTTTAGAGACCGAGTGCCCAAACTGCAACCCAAAACCCACTTATTTATTGCCGGGTGCCAGGTGGGCATGGCCCACTGGATGGGCGTGCCTGTGGTGGTCATGGCAGATTGGGTGGGTGTGGCCAAGGTGGGCATGGTCACCTTAATGTTGGTCGTGGGGAGGGATGCCTGTGGGGGGTGAGCAGGGTTGGGGGAGATCCAGGGGGTCTCTGGCAGGTGCGGTGGTAGGCAGGAGGCTCGTCCTGCAGGGTGAGGCGAGGCAGGGTGGGGGTGCCATTGCCATGGGGCAAGGCAAGGGCCAGGGCGGCTGCTGCCTGACACCATTGGCCCCCACACACAGAGGCCAGCGAGCGCATGGGGGCTGACGGTGTCTGTCAGCAGCCACAGCCTGCTGGCCCCTCGACCGGCACACTCTGGGGCTCTGCAGCCCACTGCCAGCAGTTCAAAGAAACCGCCTCTGAGCTGGATGGCCGGCCGACAGCTGAGGAGGCAATGCAGTGGGTCATGCCCGGGAAAAGGAGAGCATGCGAGGTCAGTAGGGATGGGACGGGATGGGGGAGGGAAACCAGCCGTGCTGGGATGCATCCGGCCACGTGGGACCTCGGCGAGTTAGTGGACGGCTGGTTGAAGAGGAACAGTTGCCATCTCTGGGGCATGGTGCACGTGCCCACAGAGAGGGCTCTGAGTGCCGCCTCTGGCACACGTGCCATAGGTTCGCCACCACTGGTCTATCCCATTGAATTTGGAGAAGATGGAAAAGGAATATTGCAGGGAAGAGGAGGAAACAAATGAAGGAATGTTCCATTTCACATAGAAACATCCAGTTAAGAGAAAGAGAAAGATGTCTCACTCCCCATAGGAAGATTATCCAAGTGATTCTGTTAGAGTACCCACTTTATAAAAGTTTGAAAATCTTAATAGTTATTAAACAAAATGTCAAAAGGAATGTGTTTTATGAAGCAATATATAAAGTTATTACATTGGAACGGAGCTATTTTTTTTAACCCTAACCAAATGTTGTAGCTTTAGGACAGAGTAGCCACTCTGAAAATTTTGGAAATAGAACCATCTAATGAAACATAAAATATGGGTGGCCAATTGACTAAAAATAATTAATATTAGCCCTGACTCATTACTTTTGCAGGATTTAAGGGGTTTTGCTAGCCTGGTCTATACCAGAGGAACAGATGTCACTATCGTATTGAAATGGCAATGTCTACCAATAATGGTGAGATTTCATAACCTTTCTAATCTCACACCTGTTGGGGGAAGGGGAAGGCCAGGGTATCTTACCATCTGAAACTTTTACCATGACAGCTACTGAGCTCACAAAGCTGTCATTTAAGCCTACAAATAGCTTAAGGGCAGGTATATAACCTCCCTTTAGCTCAGGTTTGTCTGAATGCTGGCAAGTATTTACATGAAATTTCGCCCCACTTGACACAGCAGATAGGACAGCCAGAAGAGCACCTGGCAACCTCTTCTTGAATGTATTTTTTAATTACTAGAAGGCAGATGCTGACAACCTTGTTAAGTAAACAATGAGTTCTGCACCTGCTTGAACAAACCTGCCCTCACCCTCTGCCAAGCAGGTGACAAGTAACACAGCTTCCCTGCCCTCACATTCAATGGCCTCAGGGATTAATAGGAGTCTAACAGCGGTTTCTCTGCTATGTTTCCTCCTGGTTCTCTCTCTCCAGAAAAGTCAATTCAAGCAACAAAAGTGGAAATATCCCTAATTAGATATTTGCATTATGGCCAATTACCGGATATGTCCCTTATAACAGGTGTGCATGCACATCCTCCCATCCTTTGCCACAAGCACCCACCATAATAACAAAAGACTGAAATGGCAGTAGGAAAAAAAGAGTCAATTGTTTAGCAACTAATGTTTTCTTGTTGCAATAAAGGAGGCATGGAAATGTTTGGGGAAGATTTTGTTCTGTGTGAAGCTGAGTGAGTAAGGCTTTGAGATACACATATGCTGAATTGGCACTGAAGAGATGGAGGCTAAGTTCTATCCAAAGGAGATTTACCCCTAAAAACATGGTTCTGACATTGCATTAATAAGCAGCTCCATACAATCACAGTGCAATGAAGCTGTGATTCATAAGAATTGTCTGCAGGAATTGAATGCAATTTTTTCACTCTTGGAAACTGATCCCTTGCATGATAAAAAAAAGCCTTTGATCATATATAACAAAGTAGTCTACCTCTTAGTCAGATTAATGCTAATCCAGCCTAACTAGCAGTCACTTTGTTTATTTGAAGAGTTAAATCCTTCATAATACTTCAGCTAAAACCAAAGCTATGATATTTGAAATATTGCTGTTTCACTAATGAAGCAACCTGTATTGATTTTGAGATTGTTTAATATTTAACAAAAGCATGTGTACTAGGCAACAAATCTTTCCTGTGTTTTCGAATTGCTCTGAGTTACATATAGTCAGATAAATATTATCAAATACTACTGGCAAATATTGGTATTATTTCTTCTTTATGGAGTAAATGTATAGGAACAGGAGCACTTACGTATAGAATCTGCCAGTAGCCAACTAGTCATTGAAAACACGATTGGAGAAACATTATATTGTATTCTTATTGGGACTGCTTATATGGCTTCTAAACAAAGCATTAATAGAAAAAAAAAGGAGAGCTTGGTTTTCTTTCCCATCTTTCTACAGAGTTGATTGGTGTGAAAGCTAGTTGCATTGGTCACATAAAAACAATAGCATACTGAGGGTAGTAATGGGAGGGCAGAGACCTACCTGTATATCTAGTAGATTAACTCCTCATCTGTAAGCCTGCACAATCACTAAAATAATCTATTCTAAGGTCTTAAAGATGACAATCAGCAACTTGAATTGGACTAATAACAAGTGTGGTTTCTGAAGCAATGTAGAAACCTATTGCTATCTGGGCTGCCTATTATTTGCTTTTAGATTGTAAAGTATGAAGCCTGTCTCTTCTTGTTTCATCATGTAATGTCTCTGGGCTAGTTATTTCCCTGTCCTTCAGTTATTTATGGAAATATTAGATCACAACTCTTTGGTCAAGGATCTGGTTTAAAAAGAATTGAGGAGGAGGAGGAGGAGGAGGAGAATGTAGCAGCAGTTGGTACTTTCAGAACAACAAGTAAAACAGGTGTGGAAACTGTTCTGTTCTCGACACAGGCATGGAGACGAGGCAGTTATGCAAAAAAATGTTCTTTATTTGGTACTTGCACTGAACAGAAGCAAAGGAGAAAATGGCAACATGCCCTTTTATACTTCCCCTGCAAGGGGAGGCTCAACCAATGAATGCAGGCCATTCTCCCGCCTCGCGCATGTGCACGAGGCTGGAGACAGCCTGTCTGGGTCCCGGGCAACTTATGGGCTGCCCGGGTCTATACAACCGGTCCCGGGCAAACACGTGGTCTGCCTGGGCCTCTGCAGTTATCCTGCAGGTTGCCTGTGCCTTGCTGATTGACTCAGCAAGGCTCAGGACACAACAGAAACTATTTTTAAACTGGTGGAAAGAAAACAGAATTAAAGCTGAAAATCAGTAGTAGTCATAGCCAGAAAACCATTATAGTACTATAAAGTGGCTCAGCAATTTTAGGAAGGAGATTTTTTTTAAAAAAGGAAATAGATGTTTTAAAAGTCTGTTCCAAGACAGCCAAAGAAAATGAAAGCATAATTGCAAAAGATAGGAAAACAGACAATTGGGTTATGGGTAACAACATTTTTTCCTCTTCAAGTAAAGATGTTCAGTTTTCCTTACTATTTAATATTACATTGCTTATATCACTTATTGCAACTAGGCCATGTGATTTTCTCTCTCTTTAAAATCAGATTGATACAAAAGTCTTCTTTGTTCATAAAAAACAAAACAAGAATACATTCTTTAAATCATTTTTACATGTGACCTGCCTTGGAAAAATATCAATATTATCAAAAATGAAGAAGACAATTTTTACAGGCCATCATACAGAGGCACAGGACAAAACTTACAACTCAGATGCATTTCTGTCAAGGATATACCAGTGACAATAGTGCATACTTTAATCAGCACATGACTGGACTACTGAAAGGTACTGTGCATGGGGCTGCTTTTGGAGGCAACCTTGCAGCTATGGATGGTGTAGAATAAAGTGGTTAGACTAGGCTCTATAAAGTTATGGCCCTTAAAGCCCCGCGTGATAAAGGATTAAGAAATCTTAGGCAACGGCATGCAATAAGTGAATCTCTCCATTGGATCTGGAAACCTAGAGAGAAATGGTTGAGGACCCACTTTCTCACAAGATCCAAGGGCCATGGACTCAGTAACCTGCCTTCTTGGTGGTGTCTCCACTCTGTGGATGGCTTTACCCACAGAGGCAGGAGTGGCTTCACAAGCAAGTTAAGTATTATTCCAAACTGCTTATTCCAAGCTCTTAGTTGATTCTGGTACCCATCATAAGAAGTATAATTATATGATTGTTATTTTAATATCATTATGTTCTTGTTTTTAAAAATATTATTTCTATGTACTTGTTCAGTGATTGTGAGGAGCTCCAGATGAATTTCTTCAAAGTAGGTGAATGTTAAAAATAGCAAATATAGTTCAATTTTAGGAAGCATAAAGTGATGCATGGAGTACTAGTATGGCCTAGTGATTAAGGAGCCAAGCTAGGAGTAAGGAAGCATAAAATGTCTTGCATGAAACCATTTGAGTGACTTTGGGTCATGGGCTCTCACTCAACCCTAGGAAGAAGCAATAGCAATTCCCTTTTGAAAATACTGCCAAGAAAACTACATGACCTTATTCATGTAGCAACCAAGATTGATTTGAAGACACAAGAAAATAAAAATGAGGCACTGGGGCAACTTTCACCAATTTGGAAGTTAAGCTCTCTGTAGCTAACCTGGAAAATATCTGAAAATCATATTGGATAGCTCAATATAGATATCAACTCAGTGTGCACCAGTTGTGAAAAATAAATAAATAAACCCATACTAGGTAAGGGGCTGAAAATAAAAAGCCACTATGGTACATCTACATCTGGAATAGTTCTAATTGCCATTTTTTTTTAAAAAAGGAGATGACAAATAGAAAAAGAGGGGAATCAAAATTATGAAGGGGCTTGAAAAATATGTTGGAATATTTGGGGCTCCTTTGCTTGGAAAAAAGTCAACTGAAGTGGGACTTTACTGTGGGTTGTAAAATCATCCATGGCAGAGAGAAAATTGGTAAACAGAAAGTAGAAAGGGAGATTTTTATCCATCTCTCAAAAGACTAGGATCAGGGATTATGCACTGAAGATGACCAAAAGGATTTGGAACACACAAAAGTCATGCTCTTCTAACATATAATTAACCTGTGGAGTTCATTGCTATAGAACATGGTGACATCATAAACCTGAAAGGAAATTGGATAATGAATGGAGGTCAAATCTATCCAGGGTTATTAGTTTTGAAGTCTCAGTGCTGCTACAGGCAAAGGGTAGCATGATTTGAAAAGCCAGTTTCAGTAAAACAACAGTTCTTGTGCTTATCAGTGACCCAGAGGTATCCACTGAGAGAAACTAAGAAGGCCTTGATCCAGCAGTGCTATTCTCATTGGTATAAATTATTTTAAATTATCGGAACTAGATAAAAGTGTCTAACAACTTCCATAGCTGAACCATTTTGCTGAAAGAATTAAAAGATTCTTAAGGTTTTCACTCAATCATATAACATTAAGAGCCATGGTGGTGCAGTGGTTAAAGTGCAGTATGCAAGATAACTCTTGCCCACTGCCAGAGTTCGATCCTGACCGGCTCAAGGTTGACTCAACCGTCCATCCTTCTGAGATCGGTAAAATGAGGATCCAGATTGTTGGGGGCAATAGGCTGACTTTGTAAACTGCTTAGAGAGGCTGTGACACTCTCTAACATCTATAAAGGTATATATAATACTAAATGCCACCACTATTACTATTAAAGGAGGCATAGGAACAGAGTAGCTGAATACCAACCTGGCTGAGCAATAAGTTGCTATGCTGCCACAGGTTGGGCCTAATTCTGCCCCACTGATGCGTTAGTTGTATTATGACATTCTGTAAATTGGTCATCTGTGCAATGCACATGAATCAAAGCCCAAAACAAAAAGAAGAGTGACTTGCTTGTGAGAAAGAAGAAAACTAGAAAGTGTGGTTGGAGAAAATGGTTGAGATATAAGAATTTTAAAAGAACAAAAGATAATGCATGAAAGCAGCATATAAACTTGTGTAAGGGATGGTTTGCAAGCACACACTGTTAGGCAGAGGTGTTGGTGTAAACTCACTCTAATGTGGTTCCTTTTTTATTTATTTTCTGTTATTTTCTTTCACTTATTATTTCTAACTCTTTTTCTCTACTTTGGATAACATTGCTTATTCCAAAAGGAATAACACAATAGTTATGTATGTAAGCAGCTAACAGATGTAAGCATAATGAACTGTGAATTAATATTCACAGTGTAGAATAAAGTGTAAAGTGTAGAATATTTATTTCAAATACTTTATCCTATCCTATTTTTCTTCTAAAAACATTAGATGTTTTATAGCCTCTTATTATTTCTGGAATTTTCTCATGATTTGGTCAATTCAATATTTGTCTTAATGGATGAATTTTCTTTTTAAAAGCATTGCTTAATTGTTTCTCACTAGGTTATTGGAGCATATTTGCAGCTGCTATAAGAGATGATGTTCTATAGAGCATTCACATGCACTCTGGAGCATCCTTCTCTCTTTGAATCTGAAATTCAGCATAGGCTACTAGGCAGTGCTTGCTTCAACTAACCAAAAGAAGCATACAGAGTAAATCATTGCTTCATTCCGAGTACTTGTAGTAACTAAAATCCCTTTATCCATAATTCATATAAAAAAGAAACTGCCAGTGCAAACACTGTTCCATACTGAGCAATATGTTGCACATATTTAACAATTTACAATTGCTATGAGACTGCACATTTCCTTTTTTTAAAAAAAAAAAGCCAAAGAAAGCAAGAATTTCCCAGGCAAACTCTTTTCAAAACAGAGCTAACTATGATTGTTTGTTAGTGTAATACGAGGGAATGGGCTTGGCTCTTTGTGGATGCTTTCAAGTCCTCCAGGGTGAATAGTAGCCCAAATGAAGCAAAACAAGATGAAACAGTTTTCTTTTCTTTTCTATTTGGCAGATTAATTGCTGCTTGCAAAGCATCAACCACTTAAGTTTGCTTGTTTCATCCTGAAACCACTTTCAGTTTAGATAATCTCAGGCCATGTTTCAAGGTGAACATCCATGGTGGTGGTAATGGGGGAGCATTGTTTGCACCTAAGTTCGGGAACAAAGAAATGATGGTGAGGAGCTCTGACCAGTGGGAAAAACATTGCAAAGTTCTGCAAATGGAAATACTAGCTTTGTTGCAGTCCCCAATATAGCTGATTGTCAAATAAATGGCCTCATTTCTTAAAGGCAGCAGACATCATGGGCAGGTCCAGAGCAGCTTTTAATCCTTGTGTGCTGGTGCTTCTTTATTATAGAATATGAACTAGAGGTATTTTCTTGTATTTGCTTTTCAATGAGAAAGGTTTTCTTTTGGACATAATTTTCTACGAACAGAATAACAGCTTTGTATCCATTGTATTGTGTCAAATATTGCTTTCCATAATAATTTCAAATATATTAATGAATCCTTAGAATTAATATCCATTGTGTCTGCAAACTGCTTTTGTCACAAACAACCCAGCAAAATTATCAACTCATAGTAATTGATTACTTCTGTGTCAAAATAAAATTGTCAAGCTCCAACTGATTAACATTCAGTGGCATAAATGTAATTTAATCAATATGTATGGGAACAGCAGGAATGCTATTATTAGTGTTATGTAGGAAGTCCTTGGTGAATAAAACATAGAAAAATCTGTTACATTAAATAGAATTAATATAATTTTAAGTACAATGATGATACTTTTGAATATAGCAATTGCTTCCTATTATAACATATTTATAACATAAAGCAAATGATCTGCAAACACTAGAAATAAAAATTGAGGATCACAGTGGGGAAAAATGGCACTAAAATTAAACATAAAGAAGACCACACAAATGACAACTGGTACGATATCCAGTCTTAGAAATAAAAATGAAGATACTGAAGTAGTAGATAGCTTCTACCTTTTAGGATCAACCATCAGCAGCAAAGGAACAAGCAGTTAAGAAATGCAGATTAGCACTTGGTAGAGCAGCTATGAAGGCCTTGGAAAATATTCAAATGCTGTGACGTGTCTATACTTACAAAGATCAGAACAGTTCCCTATAGGAATGAAACGTTGGACTTTGCAGAAGCAGGATATTGATGCTTTTGAACATTGGCATTGGAGAAAACTTCTAACAATTTTATGGACAACTAAGAAAACAAACCAATGAATCATAATTTTGTGTTTTCACCAGAAGAATGACCAGAGCCTGTTTATTCTATTTTAGACACATTATATGACGACCCAGCTTTCTGGAGATGGCTCTAATAATGGGAGGAAGGAAAAAAGAAGAGGACCAGCAGGATGGTGAACAGCCAAGTTAGGGGCAGATTGTCATGGAGAAAATATATCTGTGGTTGCTAAGAGTCAACACTAACTTGATGGCACATAATCATAGCATACATTGCTACTTTCTCTAAAGAATGCATTTTCAGACATACAGTCGTATTTAGCAAGGACAGTAGATTAGGAGGAAAAAGACTTTCCATTTTCTAGGGATGATATAAAGAGCTGTCATTCTTGAATTATTTCTTCCTTCATTCAAACCCCATTATGTTTTGCAGTAAGGATAAGAGTAATATTCAAGATGTTTGTAGTTATAATCCAGGATTCATGTCTTTGCTATTTTAACTGACATGCTTTTCTAAAGCAGAAAGATGAAAAATTAAAGCAGTAGTGACAGAAAAGCTAAAATGAGCCAATTTTCTATATCCCACTAGGCAGACTAACTCAGATGTCATTATCTATGAAAAAAGGCTTGTGTAAGATCTGGATTTCTTGCTCTGAAGCAGCAGACATGGGGGAGGGTGTTGGGGGGGAAATCCTGATTCACTGAAGTCTTTCTTAATTTTATTCGTAAAGCTTTACACTTCTAAGCTGAGCAGGAATTTTATTTGCACTAATTATTGGCACATTTGAGACATAAAATGCATCCCTGGAAGATTACTCTGAAATCTTTATTTCATTTTTGAAATTATAGAGTGATTTGAAAGTCACTAAAGAGTTCTGTCAGTGAACCCATTAGAGAAGATAGACTTTGAAACTGAATCCTTAAATGACAGCCAAATTAATTCTGAAGGAGCCAGCGGCATTTGTTTACATTTCTGCTGGATTCTATACGATGCAGAAGCATAAATTTGTAGGAGTGAAGTGAATCAAATTCATCTGTCACCTCAGGCAATTTTTTTCAGAACTTGGATAATGGGTCCAGGTTGTCCCAAATCCATGGATAACAGAAGAGTCTGTTCCTGTAGTACAGAGATCCCCTTATATACTCCTTATAGTAAACAAATTGGCCCTCTGTTCTCACCTCTCATTTTATGAGGACAAATATGGGATCAAAAGCATCTGCCTCATCATATTTACTGTTTCATCAGACATTCCATCACATATAGTATGAAGCTTTACTCTCCAGAAAAATCCAAGGTTACCATTTTAAATATATGCTTAAATATCTACACAGATCTTAGCAGTTCTCAAATGTACTTAAGACCTGCAGGATTCTAGTTCTGCATCCTTTTTTCATGTTAACACATTTATATTATTCCAGCAAGTGGAATATGGAAGAGATTTGCAATTTTTGTTTTTAATTCTGCTCCTTTCATACCAACATGCAACATCACAATGAACTGCAGAAGAGGCAAGTTTTGTATCTTAACATGTCACTTTGATTCTTCTGCAGCCATCACTGAACAGTACACTTTGATGTTATGTCTCTTTCTCTGTGTTTACGCTTTAGATAGTACTGTTTTATAATTGAAAAATACAAAAGGGGTTTTAAAGAATTCTTGGTTTGAGGGAGAGCAAGAGGTTGCTATTATCTATTTCCCACTATGGTAGTATCAGCTTGGTTTTGGAGAGGCACCGTTCCAATAAAACTCCAAACAATGACTCTTTTCCAATATTATTCTCTGCAACTGGCTTAAGAACCACCCCTTCTTCCATGGCCTGGCCTGGCCTGGCCTGGCTAATTTATACTAACTTGTAGCCTTTTCCAGATGCTTGGGCCTTGTCATTTCCTAATGACACAGAAAGAAGTTCACCCGGTGCATCTTTTTATCCTCATTATGATACTACTAGTGATTTGACAGTTCACTTTGGTATGGAACAAAATTAACTGAGAAGAATCAAACTGCATTTAACCAAATTGCCTTCACTGTATAAGTCTTGCATGTAACTTGGGAACAATCCTAACTTCCAAGTATTCTGTCAGGAAGATCTAATATTTCTGAAGTGCTACTAGTAAAAGACTACCGTAGCAGGGTGAAAATAAGTTCTTGCATCCTCGAGAGAAACAAAAAGATTCCTTAACACAGTGACCTCGAGAGTTGATCTAAGGGTTTTTGTTGTGGAGAGCTCAAACAGCTTTAGATTTAGAGAATCTGTACATTCTCTCAGCATTCTGCATGTCAAACTCTCAACTATTTTCTTCCCATATTTGCCTACAAAAAGAGGGGTAAAGGGATTTTTTTACCTTTCTGAAATAAAAAAAATTCTTTGAGGAATCAGATTGTAATAGCATCCTTGGGAGCATAAGATTGTCCAACATTATTGGCTGACATATGATTTCTTGCCTTGTAAATTGTGGTGATTTGGAGCAGTAGAGAAACTCAATAGTGTTAAAAAAAAAGACTAATCACTAATAAAATACCACCCAAATATCTTCCAAACCCATTCATCTACATGTGTCATGATGCCCCATCTACTTTGTGGTCTCCATCCAATGAAACAATAAAATGTGGTACTTGGGGCACCAAAAGGTTTTCCATCTCTAATTTAGTGCATACATTTTTTTAAAAAAGCAATAGAAAAAAATAGCATTGCCACATATAAACTGAATAGACAATTATCAACTAAAATATATTCATGCTTTCTCCACCCTGAATAACTATCTTTCAAATATTCAATGAATGCCTTATTTTCTTTTCGTACATTTAAAAGAAGGGGGGGGGGAATAATACACCAATCAATGTTTATTCTTGTTTTTATTTTGTTTAGAATATTTTGATACTGAAGCCCAAATTGTTATTTTCAAGGGACTGGTGGGGGGGGGGCAAACATGTAGACAGAACAAAACTTTCCATTTGTATTATAATTTTGTGATCAATTATTTTGGTAAGCAAACAATATTTTCTTAAAAAAAAAAAAAAAGACAGACAGCACCACTGATGAAGCATGATCCCTGAATTCTAAATCAAACACTGTATCTTAAAAGAAAAAAAAATCACTTGGTCACATTTATTCAGGTAATAAAGAATAATAACCACCGCAATGCCGCTGAAATCAACTGTTCCCCTTTCTGAGAATTTAACACAAAGTGTATGTTCGTGCGTGTGTGGGTGTTTGTGTATTTCTTTGGTAGAGGATTGAGAGGAGTTTTTGTTTCTCTATCCAAGGACAAAAATATCTATTTATGGTAAGAATACATAAATGTGTGTTCCTCATGCATGCTAGATATGGGTTGATTTCACATTGCTTCAATCTGGGCACGAGAAATACTTCCCTAAAAAAGGCATTGAATGGCTAGTGTCAAAGAGATGTAAACATTCAAAATACTGACAAATAATAATAATGAGAGCATACAAAACTCAGTACCCAAAGTGTTGATCGACTCTGGTGTTTGGAAAACAGTAACAAAAACAAAACAAAACAAAAACGACCACTTTACAGCAGTACAAGAGAATTATGGCAACAAAGTAAAGCACTTTTCTTGTAACATTCATGAACAATACAAAGACAAGAGTATTCTACAGGCTAAATTATCTTGAAACTATCAAATATAGTACAAAGCGAAATATGTGCTATAAAAAAAGCAGCAAAAAATACTATTTTGTTGGTTTTACAATGACAAAGCATGATGATTGAAGACAGCAGGACTTCCCCTTCAATTCAGAAACATTTAGCCACACAGGTCCAGGCTTATTTGCCAACAGGTCTTCTCCTTAATGTTGCACAGGATTCCTGCTGTCACCCACAGGAAATCAGTGCTTAATACGTCTTCCCACATGGAAGCTAAGATGATCCTGCTAGATGGGGTTTCTGATCTCCTCCTGAGTGCTGGTCCTTGGCCTTCAAAATATTATGCAAAACCAGAGACTAGAACAACTTCTCTGAAATTGTGTGCGCGTTTGTAAGGTCTGCAGCATATGAACATTTCTCTTTAGAAACTGCATTATAAAGCACCATCTGCACCAGTTCAGAAGAAACTGAGCAAGAAATTCTATGGTCCTGAAAAGAGAATTCAGTAATTCATCCTGATAACACATACCACTTTGAAAGATATTCTATAGGACACATTTTTGCTTTATGGCTCAACCTTTCCCTCCCCTAACCAGATTAGTTTCATGCACTAGATCATAGAGGATAAGTGGAATACAAAATTGGGAGTGCCAACTTCAATTTTTTACATTATTATTTCAATAAAGTAAGGGATTTCCACATAAAAAACATTTTGCAAAAGACAAAATCCACATGGAAAATGTCCCAACATTATGTACAGATCTTTAACAGTGTTAATAAAAAAAGTTAAAAATGATGGAATATCTTGCTAAAAAGAAAAATGCTTAAAAACAAAGGTGAAAAATTCTTAAATAGCTGCATGAATATGGATGTACAATGATTTTTTTGTGCTAGCTGGTTTTTATATGTTGTGTGCAGTCTTATCTCATATCCATATTATGTTATTCTTTTTTCTTTAAATTAACATATACAACTGAACATTTTCTGTATAAAGTGTAAAGAGGGAATGTGAGGAATGTTTTATTAAAGTTTCATATGCACATCCTTTGCAATGAATGACAACTTGGCTTGGGTTCCTGAATATCCTTTTACCAGTATTTCATGATGTGAATATTATGATAACACCTTACATTTTTGTTAGAAGAAATACTGAGGTCCCCATGACAAAAAAATGACAATTGTTATTAACGTCCTGGAAAGGTGAACACCTTTGTTAAGATCTTCCTAAAATGCACCATGTTCTAACCCCACCTTGGGCACAAAGCTAGCTGGGTGATTTTAGGCCAGTCATGCACTCTCAGCCTAGGAAGAAAGCAAGGGCAAACAATCTTGCAAAGAAAATTGCAGGGACTTGTTCAGGCAGTCACCAGGAGTCAACACTGACTCAAAGGCACACAAAAAAAGCACCAAGCAGAAATCTATTACTGCAATATTTTCAGGGAGCTAACTATACATATTAACTGCAAGAGACAACACATTGACCCAACTGCCAGGAGGTGTCTTTCTCTCCATTGAAAGCCAGTAGGCAGCTTTCTTTGCTTAAATGGCAACATCAAGTAGCTAAACATGACTAGCTAGCTACCTTGCACCGGGACCCAAATGTGTTCTCTATATTCCTGATTGGTTAGGATCATGCACATCCTTTCAAATTAGAAAATGCACTTCAACAGATAATGGAAATAATAGCTGTAATCAGAGATGAAACATACAAGTAGAAAATTGGATGGTAGGTGTTTCACAGATACCTGCCTCACAGCCCTAACACTTGTATGAAATATTTAAACTCACCATTTCACACATTCAGCCCTAGTGTATGCGACTCTGTTCTTTGAGCTGATATATCTATCTTCCCCAAGGAAAAATACTTCTGAAAGTATTTAAAACAGAACATGCATGCTGTAATTTTTTCAAGATATGAATGAAAAGCTGTTTCCATGAACCTGTTCCTATAAAGTTACAGCGCCTTTTCACACAACCTAACACTGTATCACAGTGCCAAATTCCTATGGAGATTAGACATTGCATATAGTTGCTCCTTTGCTAATGATCTCTTTTCTCCTTAAAACAACTCCACACTTTCCCACAGTATTCTGTCTTAATACCCTATCTACTGCCTTACACTATTTCAAAGGACCATACTATTTTTAAATCTGTTACGTTATATATAAACCACGTGAAGATGAATGCATATCTTTTTCTTTTTATTATAGCCACTTAATTCGCAGATGAGTATGAGCATATATATACACACACACACTCATGCACACAGACAATGAATCATACACACAACCGAAATAGAGAGAAAGCTGGTGTAAGAATTCCCTAACATAATTACACATGGATAAAACATCTTTGCCCATTCCAAGATAAAGAAATACATGTCAAAGACGTCCACAAGACAATCTTGTAGAATACTGACATAGTACTAATATTTGGGCAAAAATGAGAGGAGACAAGAATATGCAAAATTAATATAATACTTGTTTTCTTCCAGATAACAAATACTATAAGTCACTACTGCCACCATCAGGCATTTCTAAATAGCAAATCAAATAATTTCAGATGGAACACTGAAAAATAGGGGCTTAAGATTTACAGTGGAAAAATGTTGAGATATATAATAATATTTAACATCCCTTGCCAAATGCCTTTTCTTCAATGCTATATTAATAATCTATAAGCATGCCATTCTAATATATGATGGCATATGCCCATTGTGAAAAGAGCTACTTTTTCAATCATTTGCCAAAGTTGATCTAGGTTTACATTTAATTGTGGTAGATCTGAGTCTTAAAAAAATATATGGGAAGGGCTATATCTATACAGGTAATCCTTGACTTACAACAGTTCATTTAGTGACGATTTGAAGCTACAATGGCACTGAAAATTTATGACCATTTTTCACACGACTATTGCAGCATCCCTGTGATTACATGATCAAAATTCAGATGCTTGGCAACTGACTCATATTATGATGGTTGCATTGTCCCGGGGTCATGTGATCACCTTTTGCAACCTTCTGACAAGCAAAGTCAATGGGGAACCCAGATTCACTTAACAACTGAATTACTAACTTAACAACTGCAGTGATTCACTTAACAACTGTGGCAAGAAAGGTTGTAAAATGGGGCAAAATTCACTTAACAACTGTTTTGCTTAGCAACAGAAATTTTGGGCTCCATTGTAGTCATAAGTTGAGGAATACCTGTATATAGATGGGTATATTAAATTGCAAAATAGGTACACAAAGTAATACTAAGGCTTCTTTTGCCTGCTGTTTATCAGTCAAACATAACTGCCTATACATGAGGCATTACATTTTCCCATCTAAGATTATATCTACTATCAGAGGTCAGTAAACTGAGCCTGGGAGAAGATACTACTTGGAATATGGTTCAAGGAAGAATGTGAGCGCCTTTATCAAGTAAGTGCTGAGATTCAGGAACATCCATCTTTTAAAATATTTTCATCAATGGCCTTTATATCTAGTTTCCGGTCCTCCCCTTACTCCAATAGTTCAAACAGAAAGTTTTAATGCTATGTTAGCCACACCACAGACAAACAAATGATATAATCTGGAGACACCCAGGCACTCCAAATTTTCATTCCAGACTAAGATGCTTGCAGACAAATCCCATGCATGTTTATGATATTCAATGCAGGTCAGAATGCCTAAGATTGTGACTATAAGTGCTTAACTTTCTCTGAATTGTGCTCAAATGTCCTATGGCATGCGGTAGGAGCTACCATTTGTTTAGGACTGATAGAAGACAATCTAAAAACTGTTCATAATTACTGAATCTGGAATTTCACCTGCTGTATTTAATTATTGTACCAAAAAGAACTTCTTGAATTTTGCTAATACGGAGACAAATGTATCTTTAACAATACGTCCATCTATTTGGAACTTTACAAAAACGTGCCTTTTAAATCTATATTTTGAAAATAATCTCTCCACGGGTACCTGAAAGTGCTGAAATATGCATAAATCTTCTAAAATGAGTGCTTTAGTAAGACAATTTTTTAGTGGTGTAAATTTGCTTATACCGTAGAAGATCAAGACTACTGTTACTACGTCTGCTATGAAAACCGAACAGGAATCCAATCCAGTCAAGTCACAAGATCTCTGAATAAGTGAATGTAAACCTGCTTATTCCAGCTCATTAAGGAAAAGAAGAAAATGAATTTCATTTTTAATATGGTCCCACAAAAGTATAATGTCCAAACAGTAGAGCTTTACTAATAGTTAGAAATGCCTGGAAGTCCTACATATTGTTTAAAATAAGAGAGGATAAAATACATATAATACCCTAAAGTATATATTAATGTTATACTTATTTTTTAAATCCTCATTATGTTCTTGAGAATATAAAATAAATGTCAAATTGTTTGTTTCAAATAAGAACTATTTGCATTTTTTGCAGCATCTTGCTATTAAAAGCCTTAAACAAGGGGTGGGGGAAAATATCTGTTTTGTGAATGGATTACCAGGCATGAAGTTAGTAAGGATCTACTGTGTGGGTAAGGAGGATATCTTTCTCTAACATTTATTAAGTTCTGGTGATTAAATTCATGTGATAGCATGCAAGTTGCTTCCCTTTTACATTTTATGTTCATTCCCTCACTTTTAAGATAACCATGCATCTCCTCTTGTTAAGTTCCATATTTTTAACCCTTTACAATACTTTCCTTATCAGTAAAAAGAACTTAGCAATTGCTATAGTTTTTCCCAAATAATTTGGTGGCTACATATTTTGTATATAACTAACATAGACTACTAGTAAATACAATATTGAGAGTAAGATTTAGTATCCCTTTAAAATCTCTTCATTCCTCTACAAGGCTATACAATATTTGTGGGGTAAGCTGGGTTAACAGACAAAAATGTTTTAAAATAAAAGTTACTTTAAAATATCCCAAGTTGTAAACATATTTAAAAGGACTATAAATCATATAATTGCTTTGCTCTTTTGAATCTACAGAAACAAAGAATCACTTTGAAAATGGTATCACTTTTTAAAACATCCTTATTTAGATATAAAATGGTACATACTATGAATATATGTTAAATATCTCATTTTAGGACAAAATTATAAGTGAAACTTGAGGAAGATAAATGAATTAATAAATTCTATTAGAATAGCTGTACTTATTTCCCATCCCCTGAACTTCTAAAGCCATGAAGATTCTAGTTTATTAAAACTTATCTGTTGCCTGGTTTAATTATAATCTACTTCAGTATAACAGCTTCTTATAAAGGGATCAAATTACCCACATTAGCTGCCAATGGATCAAAGTCAATCACTGCAGGCAATCTTGGTTCCAGGTGTGCAAAACCTGCCAAATGGCCATTGCAATGATGTTCTGCTAAGACAGGGGTGTCAAACTGGCGGCCCGCAGGCCGGATGTGTCACGCATAGGCCACGCCCATCCCGGCTCCGCAAAGGCAAAAACATCACGATATGTCACAATACATCACGTGACGTGATCGAGTTTGACACCTGTGTGCTAAGGGAACCTGACTTTCATTCTTTTTGATCCTTTTCTTTTCTTCATGGGCTATGGCTGTGCCACATTCATATGCTCTTTCATGTACAGAAACATGGACATTGAGCAATTTGTCATTCTTTTCATTGGGAAGATCAACTTATAAATGGTAAAAATAAAATTATGCACTAAGACATGAACAATGCTGTGTTTTAAGACAATAAGAATGCTGGACACCTCTTAAAGGGGAATTACCAGGGAGAGCCATGCAAGCCAAAATCACTCCATTCCAAAGCATCCCTAGCAACTTTTTTTATCCATATACAATATGGCCTACAGAATTCCAGTTATTCTTTTCTTTTGCTTTCCTGTGTTAACAAGCAATGTGCTTTGGATTCTATCGAACAACTAAACAAGCTACACACAATTTGGAAGGACCTATGCAGTCATCATGGCAGAAGGCGCCACAGCCCTTGCATACTATCATGGCTTTCAGCCTGCAAGAACATTTCAGTTCCAACTCATCTGCACTGCTGCTGTCGGCAAATTTCTGAACTGGGATTTGGGCATTTTGAATAGGTAGGCTTGTGGTTGTAGTTGAACTACTCCCTAAAATCCCAATAGATTTTTCAATGGCAGAGGTTGCCCTTTTGAAACTTGTGCTACCAAAGTGTATTGTAGGGTAATTTCCACGCTGCTGCTGCTGCACCTGTATTTTTGGAGCAGTTAATGGGGCAAAAGGCTTCTGTGATTCTGAAAGTAAATAGGAAGGGAAGTCGGCATTTTTCAATGCAAAAGCTTTCAACTGTTCTTTGACTTCATTCTGATCGTAGGAAGCTTGTTTCATGCCTAGCTCACAGCTGCTGTTTAAGCCTTCCTCCAAAGAAACGGGTTCTGATTTTATATTGCTACAGACATTTGCCGGCTGAGGCCAACTAAGTCTTTTGGTGGTTTCCATAGTAACTCCTGGTTGTTTGTGATCAGATGGAGCTTCTGCATTGGGAGGGGGAGGGGGCGGAAGGGGTGGGGGATGCACTAATGATTTATTCTGCAGAGTTTGCGAGGCACTGGGGATGTCATCACTTTCCTTAATTTGAACGTTTGGGGAAAAAACAGTTGCCAGTCTCAGCTGGTGAGGTGCTGTAGACATATTGGCCTCTCCCAGGGCCTTCTGCTCAAGGTGCCTGCTGAAAGCAAAGGAACCGCAGCCAGATGGGGCTTTTAAAGTTGCCTGCATCAAAGTGGCTGTAGTAACAGGGCCTCGGGCAGCCATTGGCATTTGGTAGAAATGCGGCTGATGGGAGGAACTCACTTCGGTGTGGAAGATGCCATTTTTCTCTACACTAAATAAGTTCTTCTGGAAACTGCATGAGGGCAATGGCCTTTTCTGCTGCTTAATCTCTGGACTGTGAGCTATTCTGCTTTGAATAGTGTGCTTGCTTGGCCACTCCTGTTTAAATAGCTGACCATGTCCAAGTTGATTCATGCTAGAAGTGATTATACAAGGAGCCACTTTAATATCTGAATCCACTGAAGGCTTCCCAGGCTCACATTTAATTTCCCCAGCTGTCCTGGCTACTCTCTTTTTGGGATGATTTTCACGTTTGCGGATTTGCAGCGGGAGTATATTTGTGGCTGTAAAATCTCTCCCATCTGCATTTGGGGAGCTGGAAGGATTTTCAATTGCATTTCGTTCGGATGTGGCTGATTTACACCTGGAGGTAGTTTGCAAAGGCAAAGGAAGCCGACTGATTTCTAGTTTGGCCCCTAACCTGGGCTGTGGCAATACTTTTTCCAATGGCAAGTTGCCTTGCAGTAACTGGGTCACTAGAGGATTATTGGCTTCTACTGATGACAAGCGGCAACTTGAGGTTCCAGCAGTTGTAACTCTTTTCAGTGTCTCTGTTGTCAGTGCCAAAGAGTGCTCCATGGAACTGGTTACAGATCTCTTAGAGTTCAGAGCTGGCTGTGAACTTGGGGCTATTTCTGCAGTTTGCACAGGCATTTCAGGTCTTACAAAATCTTCCGTATCCATCCTAAAGCATTTGTCAGATTCATTTCCTTCTGACTTAACAGGCAAGGCTATGCTTGTCACAACATTTCTTGTATGCATCTCATGCAGATGTACCAAACCTGAAGGCTCTGTTTTCACGTTTTTTAAGCAGTTATTTTCTGAATATTCCTTATGCTTACTTGGGTTAAGATGACTGACCAAAGACTGCTCAGTATTCATTGCCTCATTGTCATTCCAGCAGATTCGGCTGTTAGGATTATATGGGTTGGTACAGATACTTTCTGCTTCCCTCTTGAAAGTTAAAGGATCTTGAAACTGTTCTGAAAAACCTTGGGTAGAAGGAACAACATCCAACTGCTTATCTTGAGGCCCAAGAGGCACTTCTCGAAGAGCAGTACACGCTGCTTGTAAATGCTTGCCATCTGGCTTGGTTGGACCATTGTTAAAACCAGAGCTGGGCTCCACATTTTCATTACTAAGTAGCTCTGGCCTACTTATGACGGATACTTGCGGACATGTTATGTTTTGTAAAGCAGGTTCAGTCCTAATCGGCCTGTTTTGCATTTCCATGCTACTTTCTGCACTTTCAGTGGAAAGACCCAGAGATAGGTTTGAATTCATTGTTGTCATTGTGTGGTCAACAATGACTTTACAAGGAATGGATCTATTTGCAGGTGCCTGTATATATCCTACTGAAGGTTTGCCAGGCATATCTAAACGGCTTCTCATCCCCGAATTTCTCTCTATGCCATCAGCACTAATTTTGGTGGAATTATCATAAGAATTTACAGTCATCATGCTGCTGGCAAATATAGAAATGGAAGTCCTGCCAATGGAATCTCCTACTGAAAGTGCCTCATTTCCATGTAAAGCTGCCCTAACAGAGATGTTGTTTGACAAAGCACTTCGGTCACTGCACCCAGTTAGGGATACCTTATCCGAAGGATATCTACTTATAGATCCCCCTGGAGGAATCAAAACAGAGCTGCCAGACAGGTGATCTGATAAATTACTTGCAATAGATGAAGTTGGCACAGTGGTATACTGACTTGAAATTGCACTAGTTGCATTGCTACTTGGCATTGGCAATATTTTCTCCTCTAAGGAATCTGACAAGACAGTTGTGTTGGCTGTGGCTGGAGGACCGGAGCTTTCATGACATTTTGGCACAATAGCAACGCATGGCATGTCAGCCCCTTGGACGGATTTCAGCATAGTTATATTGCTAGTCTTTGCGTCTGTACTCTCAACAGACATTAAAACAGAGGGCTTATCAACTGCACCTGCAAAAGAAAGTTCCTTGATTGTTCCTGACTTAGCAGTGCTACACACAGAACCAGCAACTGAGTTTTTGTTATATAGGACTGAAATACTTTCTGGAGAGGTAGAAGACAGCATTTTGTCACAAAAATGAGGCACAGATATGCTTTCATCAGAATTTTGAACAGGGATATCAGTGCTAGTTTCTGGCAAAGTAGTGGCATTAAGAGAGTGCTGCAACAAAGCAGTAGCTTCACGAAGGTGAGCAGATTTGTTGCTAGGAGACCGACAGTTAGGATTAACTATAATTACACCAGTAGATCCTTCAATCTTTGTTTCCGAAGCCACAGAGATCTCCACAACTGGTGGTGCTTCTTTCAAGGCCTGCTGAGACTTGCTTTCCTTGTTGTTCTGGAGCAAGTGGGCTCTTGCTTGGTGCTTTGCAAACAACTTGGCCTTTGTTTGCTCCTTGATGTGGGCCAATGTTCGGGTCTTCCCACCTTCACAGGGGCTCCCTAGCCCTCCAGAAACAATGCTTGCAGCTGCAGCAACTGCAGCAGCTGCGGCTGCTTCCCTCTGAGCTCTGGCTTGCTGGGCTCTCGCTTTGATATCTGCAAGAGTTCTGGCCCCCGTGTTTCTCCCGCTGCTCACAGAGGTATTTGGAGTAGCCTTAGGTTCTGGTTTGGAAACTGGCTGGCTCTTGATGATAAAAGGTGGGCCAATTTTTGAGAGTTGAATCTGAATGGGAAACGAGAATAATATATGAACACCATATTAGGAAATCATAATTTACAGTGAACGTCTTTACCATATGATGGTAGAAAATTTTATTTAGCACAAGCAAGCGTTTAATACTCTACATATTATTACACCCCACCCCACCCCATTAATATATTGCTTTATGAACTGGAAGAAATCATGAGTTCAATTTCAGGGTCTTTTAATATTTTCCAGCACATCTATTTATGCTGCATGTCTCTTTCTATATAGTTTGCTTTTCACAATCATATTTTCTGATTTTCAATGATGTATTCAGAATCTAGGTATTTGGGAAAAAGATTTCACTGGATTTTCTATAGGTTTTCTATAAGTTTTGCAAAATTAGAAGCCAGAAAAGCATTCCTAATTATTTCCAGAGGTATTTTTTCTTTCTAGTCATGATTATAATTTAATAAATCAGAGTTTAACTATCTATCTTAACCCAACTGTTGGTAGCATCTGAATGAACACCACTTCTGTGGAGCTCTGTTACAAGGAACTATGTATATCTGCGACTAAATAAAGGAAATAAAGCAAGAATGTAATGTTTATTGTTCATACTCTTCTACAAAATTTGTATGTCTGACTATCTAAGTAACTGACAAAACTCCACAAAGCCCTGAGGATAGCACTCTTTTATATCTCATATGACTTCTCTCATTTATGGTTAGTGATTCTATTATTTTCATTGCATAATATAATGCATCTTAAGAACCAGAGGCATGAAAGACACAGTTTATGATTTTACAAATGTTACAGTGAACAATTTTCCTTTTTCATTAATGCGCTGCTCAATGACAAATAAACATTTGCAAAGTATTATTGACAATTTCTAATGCTGTGTTCCTGAGGGTGGAAAATCACTTTTATAAAATATAGTATTTCATAATGGTGACATGATGTCAACTGAGGTTGTTATAAGGAAATTTGTTTATTGGCACCCTGCAAGGAACAATGAAATGATTTTGCAGGCAAAAATTAGTAATTATTTGTGGAAACTGCTTATGGAAACAGCTTCCAGTGTTTCTTGATTTAACTAAAATACAGTCCAGGTAATAAGTAAGTTTCTAAAGGTCTATTTCAATTTACCTTTAAGGGTGGGACTCTGGGCTCTTCTCTAGGTGATGGCTCTCTTTCAGATGAATTTGTTGATGAATTACGATGGGCCTGATCATCTTCAATTCTAGCTCTCTTCTCTTTACAGATTCCAAAACTGTGATGTTCAGCTGTTTTCCTCTTTGGAATCTCCAGGTCCCTGCTTTCATTTCTTACTTCAGGTGACTTGGTAACTTCACTTGATTTTGAAGAATAGGAACTTTCAAACCGATTCTGTACAGTCCCTTGAAGTTTATGAGACTTATTTCTGCCAATTTCTAAAGATGATGTTGAGGTATATAACTTAGCATGAGACTTAGATGGAAGAGATTCAATATTTTTGCATTCTGCTACTTCTGTTAAGACAGATACTTCCAGTTGAGAGATTGCACTTTTATTTTCAGATCGTTGCTGGCTACCATGATTTCTCATTTTTATCACTTCTGGAGAAGAGCTTTCTGCAAGAGGAGAAATGAAACGGTTCTCTATTTCAGTTTGAGACCTATAGGTTTGATTAGTAAGATTTCTGGACTGGGATCCTTCTGCTATTGAAGGTTCAGATATGACAGCTTTCATAGCATCAGGTACACCTTGAAATGAATTTTGTTGTGATGGAATATTATCTTCTTGTGGAATATTAGGAATGCCACAGGTTTCTTCTTTCAGAGGTGACAAGGATTCTTCAGACAAACACAATGATTTTCTTTGCTGAATAAATCTTTCACTCACTGGCGAATTGGAAAGTGGAGATGCTTCTGAAGGTAATAGTAAACTATTTGAATGAGATGTTTCAGAAGCTAAAAGCACAGAAGACACTGAAGAAGTTTCAGATGTCAAGGGCAAATCAGACATTGGGGATGTTTCTGATGGTAAAGGTAAATTAGAAACTGGTGATGCCTCTGAAGTTAGGGGCAAATTTGACAACAGAGATGCTTCTGATGTTACAGGTGAGGCTGGCAGTGGAGATATTTCAGACATTAAAGATGTATTCAGATTATCATCAACAGATTTTTGTTGAGTATCAGTTTCAGTGTTTTCAGAGCAAGACATGTCTGATGAGCACAGAGTTTCAAGAGACACTGGTGTAGAAGGTTCCTCTGAAGTAGACTGGGTGTCACCTCCAGGAGATGCAAAACTGGCAGATGGTTCTTCTGGGCTTTCAGCAGAAAAAGATGTTTCAGAAATACAGGCATTTTCAGATGACAGTTCATCAGGGTTACTCTGCAATTCCATATGTACTGCAACACCTCCACCAGTGAATAAGGAACCATTAAGGACAGGGGAATATTTTCCATGAGGACTAAGTTCTTTTATGGATTCCAAATCTTTTTCTTCCACATTACTAACAGAAGTTGAGGAAGAAGCAGATTGTGACGGTGATAAACTGCTTTCTATCTGATTTGTTATGACTGGCATTTCTTCCTGGGGATACTCCAATCTTTCCTCTTCTTTAATTTCAACATGAGATAATGGACTTAATACATCATTCATCACAATAAATGATTCAGAATTCTCTGTAAGTGGTAAAGGATCTGTTTCTTCATTTGTACCAACTGGACTAACTGGTTGTTCTGAGTTCACATGTTCTTTTTGGTTCTCTTCCTGACAGTCACAAATACTTGTCTCAACTTCCTCAGCAATCTCTTCTTGAATAATGGATTCTTCTGGAATCAAAATGTCTTCTGTTTCTGCCATTAGATCCTTGGCAGGAACATGCTCCATGTTGCAAAGTGCCTGACAGAAATCTCTCTCTGGCAAGAGTGGTGACTGGTTGCTCTTTTCTTCATGATCATCAAAAGAGGGCTCTCTTGAAGGACCAGGCAAATCCGAAGAACCAGAGAGGGATTTATTATCGTCTTCATTATTTTGTACTGATGTAAGCTTCCTAGATTCTTCCACTGACATCCCCAACCTAATCAGAGAACACAGTTAAATTACATAACCATATTTCAATAAACATACGTGAGAAAAACAGCTATAGAGTTTCATTCTATGCTATAAACATATAGTCTCTAAAGGAATCAAATATACCAAATTCCTGATCTACAAAAAGTATATTTGGCTAATAAAATAATTTTTAAATGTGCTTATATAAAAACATTTTTTTTTGCCATTTACTTACAGATCAGGGTTAGGGTTTCATTCCACAGTGATATATACTCAACTAAAGCCAGGGCAAAGAGACATCACATGGTTACATACAGAAAATTACTATGCTTGCCCTGGTATCCAGCCTTCAGTGATATCATAGAAAATCTATCAATGGACTGGAGAATGTGTTAAAAGCCTGTCATCTCTGGCCATTTCTCCACTAGCAGTTTACAGCATATTCTAGAGTCATCCAACCATTATTGTGCCAAAATGACAGTAATGAGGACAGATTCTATATCACCTCCATGATGGCTGGATGATGCCATGAAGGTATTATAAATCTCCAAAGAGGAAAAAGGGCTCAAATTTTGTTATTTTTAACTTCCTTCACTGGTGGTTTTTTTTTTATTTCAGTCTACTGATAGAAAATATTTTTGTCTTATCTAACTATTCTGTCACTATAAATATAGCACTTAGGGTACATAATATTTTTAGGTCTGAGGGAGCTTTTAATGATGTGCCATTAAAGCAGGGGTGTCAAACTTGCAATGTCACGTGACGTGTTGTGACGTATCGCGACTTTTTTGCCATTGACGGCAATGGGGTGGGCACGGTTTCGCTATGATGCATCCGGCACGCGGGCTGGCAGTTTGACACCCCTGCATTAAAGGAATGACACTGTCTGATATAATATGTGATGTTTGGATTTGTTATGAGGGAAAGGTGATCTTATAGTGTGTATAAGTTTCTTGAAAATATTTATATATTAATTTAATGCTCTTCAGATGAGTCAAACTACAATTCCAATCAGCCCCAACTACTCCCATTCATACCAGGGATAATAGGAGACGACCACATGAGATAAAAGATGGATTAAACAAGAAGAACCACAATAGACTTATTTTTCTTAGAATGAGAAAACACTACGTAAAATTGGTAAAGGTTTTGGTAGTACAGACACTGTAATCTCTACACATATTTTAAGTACTAGTGTGTCAAAAATGAATAAAATCGGGGTCATTGAGCCATTTGAGAAAGAGATTGGAGATAGCTATTTTGGAAAAGTGGAACTGATATTCTTTCTGGAAAAAAAAATGTCGGCATGGGTTTCCAAACTCTGAAGTGGGAAATGTGTTTGCATTAACCTGGATGCATGGTTTTTTTTTTTAAAAAAGGGATAGGAAAAAATATTTTTCATATCAGAATTATGAAATCTCTTTGTCTATGAAAGCATAAAATGCATATGATTATGATTTGCAGAAATACTGTTATATTATTGCAATGATGTAGTCAATCCTATATATAATATTCATAACAAAAAACCCTTTAAGATAGAACTACTTTTGAAAGCTTTTAAATATTTTCTTCAAAAATAAAATTATAAACTGGTAATCATCAACATACGACTGCAACTGAGCCCAAAATTATGTTAATAAAAATTATGGCAACTGTTCAGAGGGTCCCTATGTGACTGCATCCGATTTTACAACCTTTTGGGCAGCAGTTCTTAAGTGAATGCTGCAGTTATTAAACAAACACCATGGTCATTAAGCAAACAAGCAGTCATTACGTGACCCCACTGTACCCAATGGATGTATTTTACTGGAAACCAGAAGTGAATACAGGTTTCCAGTAAAAAAGATTATAAATTGTGGTCATCTGATCACAGGATGCTGCAAACGGCTGTAAATGTGGCCAGTTGCCAAGTGCCCCAAATGACCGTGGGCCCCTGGCTGTCAGAACTTTGAAACTGAGCTGTAAATAGCTCTGGACAGGTTCATTGTAACTTCCAAAGTGTGTTAACTGACCAGTTGTAAGTTGAGGACTACCTGTATAAAGGAACTAAAATGAATACAATTTGTTAATATAATATATGTGATTGCCTGCAGTGAATTTGAGATATGACATAAATGTCTAATGTAACTGTTCTTTTTCTGATTAGAAAATAATTTCATCTGTTTAAATGATTAAACATTTAATATTGAATGTCTGTCTGTATAATAGCTTAATACTTGTTTATGAAAGCATGTTACTCTGAACCTTTTTTCAAACACAAATATTCTTCCACTGTTGTTTTTTGTATTTCTGTAAAATATAATACAATATGCATTTCTACACAATATAATACACAAACATACATTGTTTTTATTCACTCAAGTAAATGCCCTAGTAAACGACATTATGGAGGAAAAACAAGTACTAAAATAATTTTTGTGATTACATTTAACTAATTTTATTACCTATGATTCCTTCTGAAATTTGAAGGTTAAAAAAGGATGGGTTTTATCTATTCATATTCAGTCTGTATTATATTGTCTATATTTGAATTTAATACATCTGTGTTTAATATAGTTGGGGAAGGTTTTGATGAAACTGTAGATTACTTTTAGTGTTTAAAATAGGAAGTTGAGAAATTGAAAAAATAAATCCAAGGAAGCTTTAGCAATGGCAATAGGAACTAAAATAATTGGCAAATTTATTAGGCAATTTTTTAAAAACTAAAAGTTAGATTTCATGAAAGGCAAATGTATATTTTAATAGCTATGCACATTGTTACATATTGGAGGACATTTTTTTTCTCTTTAATACTTACTTTTCTCCATAAAATCTTTCAAAGAACTTCTCTTTCCAAGGTTCTGTTTTCTTTTCCTTTTCAATTTCTTGCCTGATGCGCAACTGCATCTCAGGTGTAAATTCTCCTAAAAGATACAAGAAACGGAAGGTCCGAAGAATTAACTAGGGGTGCAACTGAGTTTTGTGTAGTGCAGGAATTTCTGCAGGCGACCCCTTATACAAATGCTGTGCTAAAGTTGCTTGGCCAACTGTGCTCTAAGGTTTCAAAACTTGGACAAATGTCAAAGATTTTTTGCACATCGACATTGCTTTCCTAAACATCATGCAGTTCCTGTGCTCTGCTAGCTGCTGCTTGAGATGCCACCATCTTTGGGCAGCAGCTTTTCATGAGGCATGGACGGTTGAAGTTTTCCCCTATTGCAAAGAGTGGTTCAATATTCAATCCAAAATTTGAATCCAAACTTCCAAAACTCAATCCAAAATTTATTTGCGAGAAACCTATGCTAAAATGGTACTTGTAGTGCTGTTTTTAGTATTTCTAGAGTGTATTGGTGGGATTTAGTCACATGCATTTAGGTTTCCAAAGCTGACACTGATGAAAATGCTTGTTCATATTTTAAGTAAAAGTACCCAATGATAATCTATTGTGAGGTATAAGAGACAGACGTGCTTAATACAACGGGAAGATGATCTAGTGTACATAGTTTTGAAATCTTGCCACTTTACATATTATCCATTTCATTGCTTAGTTTTCTATCCCGCCTTTCCTCCAGGAGCTCAAGGCAGTGTTACAGCACCCTGTTCCCAATTTTTCCCGACAACTGTGTAAGATGCATTGGGTTGAGAGAGAATAAAATATTTAAAGTATTGAAATGTATGTTTCCTTGCTGTGACACAAGACGGGATCTCTTTATGGAGGGAAAAAGACTATTGGTTAAATCTAGTAACAAGTAGAAAATTACCTTCTGCCAATCGCTGTTTCCACCCTTGTGCTGCATATGCAAAGAATTCATTATTTAGAGCGGAACTACTGAGGCGCAAAACTCCATCACTTCCCATCTAGAAAATAAGCCGATGGTAGCAGAAGTCACTGTCAGAGATTGCTTCAACTAAGAGTACATAAGAAGAGAGCTCCAATCATGTGAAATGGGGAAGGATAGAAAGTAGGAATAACATAGGGAATAATTTGCTAATATTAAATAGCATTTTCATTATAGTCATCAAATTAAATGCAAGTGGCCTAATCCAATATCAGTGTGCCTATAATAATGTTCTGTTGTTTATGATATTGGAATCCTTTGTTTACGTGGAAATTGTTAAGTCCATTCTGTTCAATGGGGCTAATTTTCAAATAATGATGCAGTCTTTGTTTATGATCTAAGAGCAAATCAAAGAAACATTTTTGAGATGGAACAAATAATAGCAACATTGGAAACAACATGTCCAATATCTCATCTCTAAAAAAAGAGTACATTTTTGTGAAGTTATTTCAGTGACTAGCAAGAAATTATTAGACCAACAGTATGTCCAAGTTTCATACAAAGTTAAGAAATAAGTAAACTAATGCATTATTTCACAGAACTGCAATGGGTAGAATTCAAAGCTAATAAAACAATATACTACTAGGATTCTGTGACCCTTCCTTCAATCAAGTTTCTAATGTTGACATGAGACGAATGAAGTGCAATGGATGACTTGCAGTGGAGATAAAATAGATACATTAAGAGTGTGGGCAACCTTTTTTCTTGGTAGCTGAGGGCTACACCTTTACATTTTTTTGGAACTCGAAATCTATAGTGTGCACTCACAATGTTATGTTAGAGCTTGCAGAGTGATTAGCAAAGTAGATATGAAATAAAAACCAAAATAAGAAGTGGCAGTTTTAGTTTCTGGCTTCCTCCATTCATCTTAATCTCTTTTTAGATTAAGGATTGGAAGTCAGGTACCATTTTACACTAGAAACATTTGAAATATGAAAATATCCATTTTTCACCAAGTAAAGTTTCTCATTTCTCATGATCTAATTTAAATATATTAAATAAAATATATTACTTTCAAAGGAAAAAGAGAGAGGAAAAATCTGTCAGTTAAACTAATTGTTATGAGCTTCTTCTAAGACTTCTGCTCAGTATCAATCACTACATGAGAATGTTTTTAAATCTTTAGTGCATGTATTGCATAAATTAAAGAATTAAAGAAAATGAAAGGAAGAGAAAATGAAAAATTTCTAAATAGACACTTAATTCAATAGTCTATGTTACAAAGAAGGCATAATTAACCATGAAAATTAAATAAGTATTTGGAGGAACATGCTAATAAAGTATTTTAAAAATACACTATTAATTTTTATGATTCTCAAGAACTGCTACCTAATGGAAACAATGCTTTAATGAGCCAGAATAACAAATGTTTTTAAAAGTTATTTTCTTCTTCTTTGGGGTTTGGAATTCTGATTTTGTCCAATTAAACACAATTAAATTACTATTCACCAGGCATGCATTTTCTGAAGAACTTGCACCAAAAACATTAGTTTTTTTAAAAAATATTTAAAAGTGGAAAACATATTTGATAGAACCCACCAGTTATTTTCATAAGCCAAGAAAAATTCAAACCTTACTAAATAATAACTTTTTTGTAACTGGAATACATATTATACCATGTAAACATTCATTTTATAAAACTTCAAATCTTCATGATTTCCTAAAAGAATATACCATTTTACACATGATCAAATTTTCCTGTATAGTTGATACCTTAAGAAGCATTCAACCAGTTAAATCTATTATCTGTTTGACTCCCTGCGGCTCAATCCAATATTACATATATAGCTACTGCTTAACCTTTATACATAATTGATAAGCAGAAATATTTCTCAAATAAAAGATTCAGTTATTATAGGTTGTAATTCTATAATTAATATAAGCAATAATACTGTAGATGTTACATTATTTGATTATACTACAATAGTAAAGCTTTAGCCTTATAACATCAAAGGCTTACTGTACTAAATTAACATTTTATCATCCAATATTGATTTCCCATTTTAAAGGACAGGATTAAATTATTATTGCCTTTTAGAAATTTGTGAGGAAAAGATTATTTTAAAAACTTTCTTGCAGACATTTAAGAGGAAGGTGCCATAAAGAAAATGATTAGCTGTAACATTTTTTAGAAATGTAATAACACACACAGATTAAAACTATGTTTAAGACAGTCTATAAAATAAAGCTGAATGTTTACCATTCCATCATTTGTCAGATTGATCAAATCTCATAGGAGTCTATTTTTCAATGTGTAAAATGTGACTCCATTTCATATTCAAATGTGGCCGCTACAATTTTGACTTTAATCCAAAGTACCTTTTGAGGCATGAAGAAATCTGGAGTCTGATATTGTAGCTTTTACTACTATTAAATTATAATCAAAGAAAGATTATGGCAGTCTGAAGATTCAAATATGTAATAAGTACTAACAAATTGATAGGAAAATGTCCATGATTGGCAAATTCAGAGCCAAAAATCCACACACTGTAAGTAATTTAGAAAGGTCACTGAAAACTGCTCCATAAATTACAATCCAGAAGAAATCACAACATACCCAAATATTTCAGCTGAGCAACTTCCATAAAAGATACATTTTCTACAAGGAAATTTAGCAGTTAGGTAAGCTTCCTTAAGCAAATACATGTATGCAACTGGCACATATGCATACTGTATGGTCACCCTTTGCACCTTGAAATGCCAGAGAAACAAATCCAGGCTGGAGTTTTTTTTAGGTTCAAACTCAGAATAGAAGGCGTTTTACCATTCTGCAAGGGGAAAATTAACATTCTTAAATTTTCCTATTTTGCCATAGGAATAGGGGTTTAATGATCCTGATCCTTAGTATCAACTATTATATTACAGGGATGGATCAATGCTTAAACTATTGCACACAATACCAAAACATCTTCAAAATAAGTGTAAGAAAATGACAAGTTATTTTTCAACATGGTGAACACCGGATGAGTTGACAATACGGATTACTCTTAGAGTTCCAGATGAAACATTCTTTAGCTACATGAATGAATTTTATTTGAGAAAATCAAGTGAAATGCAAAACGATAGTAATATAGATTTTTGTGGAAAGGGGTTTAATTATATTTATATATTTTACATTCTGAATGGGAAATGAAATGAAAAATTATTTTCCAAGTGAAATATATACTGGATAATATATACTGTCAGTTTGTGGAATGTATGGGTAGAAAAGTATGCTTAGTGGGATACATATAATAAGTTATACGTGTCATGATAAACTTATCTCAGTAATTTAAACTTCCTCTGGCTATAACTAAATGAAATTGAGGAAATATTGGGCCATATATTACCAAATGCACATTGCACATTAATATGTTTCAAAATATTAAACCACAGAATCATCAGAATATACTGAGATTGGCATGGTGACTATACAATAGCACAGATTTAAATCTAATTTCGAAAATACAAAAAGGGCTTACCTACTAAGCACTTTTCATATACTAAGCCAATTCATATACCATGCATATCAACTTGCTGTTCAGGTATATAAGCAATGCAGCTAAATAGCATAAAATGAACGCTTGATTATTACAACACTTATCCAAACTGTTATTCATGGCTAGTGAATTGATAGGTGAAATTTACTGAATCAGGTCATTAATCTATTTAGACCGACATTGTCTGCTCTGAGCGGCTTCTCTCTGGTCAGATTTACTGACATTTGCTGCCTTAAATATTTTCCTTTAAGGTCTTGAATTAAGGGCATTCTGCTTATAAAATCTGTGTTTGTCCTAAATTAAAACCCCAAAATTGCAACTGAATAAAGCTGCCCTTGCAACACAGTTGCAAGGTAATCTAGTTTTATATTCTATCTCTGTATACAGAGGTTGTGTAAACAAATCCCAGTGTGTTAGAGACTAGAAAGTATGTAAACAGTGTGTCTAAGAAAAACTGCAGGTAATCAAGAATGTATCTTCCCAAGAGAAGTGAAAGAAAATTGGACAGCAAACCAATTTCTTAAATGTAACAGCCACAATTCAGAAAAGTACAAGCAAAGGATCCATCAGCTTACTGAAAGAACAGGTTACTATCTGCAACAAGGAGAGGAAGAGGGAATGGGGAGAAGTGCAGGAAAAAAGAAAATAAAAGCTTTTTTCTGCATATTTTGGGTTGCAGCCAACAGCTTAAAATAATTTTTTATTATAGTAACTGAGAGACTTTTATTTAAAAGGAATATAAATAAATGTTCTCCATTAAACAACCATAAAAGTATTTAAAAAGTTGACACCTCATTTTTCTAATGGAAAATTGGGCATTAATCATGTCATAGACTCTTTTTTGGAAACCATAACATCTATCCATTACATTAACTGGTACTGTGGCAAACTAAAAATATACCAATTTTATTTCTAAATTTAGACTCTATAACTAAGATCTTTTTTTTGCTTTGCTAGCTGATAGAAATATCCCAATAGACAACATCTTACTAGCTTCCAAAATCAATTTTATCATCCTGCCTTAAGTGTCATCAGGATAAAAAAAGATGAAAGAACTATTGTTTTAGGTTGTTTTAGATCAAAAGTAACTATTGATCTTGGGAAAACATGTGAGAAGCTTCTAGAAATCAAAACTGGGAGCGCAGTATTTTGGATAAGAAATCTAATATCAAATGGTCGGGGAAGTCATAGATCACATATATGGAAAGATATAAACCATCTTGGAAGGGTACAAGAGATGAAACAGATATCACTGAGTATATCAGAAGAAATACAAGAGTCAACCAAGGCTGGGTTGTTGTTTTTTTATTTTCCATGTTGGCAGATAATTTATTTAGGTGAGTTCTTCATTGCAGGGTGGAACGTTCCATGGACTTTGTCTTTAATGGGAAAGTCAGCAGCCCTTTCATTAATTGATTTAATTAATCTCTGGATATTTCAACAAATTTGTGAAAAAGAAACTGGTAGGTCAAAATTTAGAGAGATGATATAGGTTTTAGAGTGGCAGTCAGGCCAGAAACACTTTTATAATTTTTTTTTTTTAAAATATGGAGTTTGGTCTGATAAGGAAAATAGCTCCAAGAATTCTTCCCCTATTATTCCATGGCTTCAAAACATCTGTCTTTAGAAACAATTTGGGGCAATAAAGAACATCTGAACCTTCTTGGTCTTCTAAAGGCCAGAGATATAGAAAAATCGAGAAAAATGACAAAAAGAAAGATCATATGTTCTCCTATTTGTTTCATTACAGAAATTTGATCCAGAAGGGTTATTTATGCTTTGATTTGTTAGATTTACAGGTCAACTTTTCACCAGGAGCTCAGCATAGATAGTTGTCTTTTTTATTTTGATAGCTTCAGCTTATGTACTTTTCAAGGACAGCTTGCTTTAGGCACAATATTTTATACGATAGCAGCTAGGAATCCATAAATACCTTGGTTTATACACCCACTGAGTTTAGTTTAAAAGAGGTTGTTGAATTGAAATTGAAATGCTCTATCACAGAATAAGTGGGACTGGGAAATTGGCTTGCTCATTCATTCATTTTCTGCCTTTCTGTTGATAGGCACTCAATTTGAGAGAGAGGGAGAGACTAAGAAGATTGCTGGTTGTTGCTGTCTCATTTAGATAAAATTTTCTTGTACAGTGAACCCACTGTTTGTTAAGAGGCATATTTTTGCCAGCAACCAAAAGTAAATGCTGGTTTCTGGCAAAAATGCCACAAATTGTTTTCATGAGATTGCAGGTTGCTGTAGATAGCCTAAAATACAGTCATGTGACTATAGGCAGGGAGGCATCAGAACTTCGAACCTGGGTCACAACTAGCTGTTTTAGGAATCCATCATAACTTTAAACAATCATTAAGTGACTGATTGTAAATGGAGGACTACCTGTAATGGAAAAACACCCAAAAACACCAGAGGAGAAGAGAGGCTCACTACAGCAACCTACAGAAAGAGGAATTACACCAGATTTGCTTCAGAAAATATTTGAACAACTGAATAATAAGTAAGCAGCATCACCTGATATTAAATTGACAGCATCTGAAAACAATGGTGAAAGATTTGTAAAGATGAAAGAAAGGGTGAAATAATAAAGAGGATACAGATAAAGAATGTAGAATAAATACAAAATTTGCAAGAATAAGAAATGTTTCAAGGAGTGTTTTGGTGCACTTTGTCAGTAAGAAGACAAGGAATCAAGTTTTGCAGCAGCAGTTTAATGCAAAACTGAAAATTGATAATACAAAGAAATTGTTCCTAAAGAAATACCTATTCAAATTTTGTGTAAGAGAAAAGAATATTGTTTTTTGACTGAATAAAGGAGAAAAATATTCCATGTCAATGTCACATATTGGAAGATGTAATCTTTATTTTTAAACAGCAGAGGTTTTGGTTGAATTCTGTCCAAAAGGCAAGGGAATTTAAAAAAAAATAAAATCCAAAGAAGAATTGGAGAGATTCAAATGGAAGTGTCAGTGGAGATTGCAAAAGAAAACTGAAAGGGGAGATCCTGAATTAAGTGTTACAGGTATCATTTTTTAAAAAAAAGAATTGGCTTGGTTATGCCTTACAAATGCTTAAGGTGGAATATAAATGGAGCAAATTCTTCTCAAAAGAGAAATTAAATTAAAATTAAATATGGAATTGTTTTATACAGTGCTTTTTTTGTAAAATAAAAAAAAAAAGGTGCCGGAACTCACACATGTCATACAACCCACTTTGCCTACCCTACAAGGTTCCATCCAAAAAAGGTGCCGGACCTCCGTTCTGAGCGTTCTATGAGAAAAAAAGCCCTGGTTTTATATATAAATTCCCAATTAAAAGCAGAACTTGTATTGACTGATGAGCATGGTAGATTTGTTGGGGTGGAAATTAATATGCATGGAACTAAGACTTTTGTTGTTGTTGTTAGTTGCGAAGTCGTGTCCGACCCATCGCGACCCCATGGACGTTCCTCCAGGGTTAGGACTTAGACGGCCCAAATTTGGACAAAGTATTGTTTTACAAATGGAGAAACTAATATATGTTGCTTCTGAAAATTAATGTTTGCTGGAGTGATCTCCCCACAACTGGACAGAACTTCTGAGAAAAATATTAAAATCACTCAAAGCAAGTTATCAGTTTTCTTTCATTTGATGGACAATTTAGGGCTGGGTGATATATGGAGAAAGAAAAATGATACTTTAAGAAATTATGCCTACTTTTCTGAAAGATATATATCCTTTTCAAAAATAGATATGATTTGGATCATGTCCAAATGACTTGGTGTTGGTTATGAAAGATCCTTTAAAGGGAAATAAAATATTAATAGCAAATTAAAAGTTCTTGGTGCATTATCAGGTTTCAAGATTAATAAACAAAATATGAAGATGTTAACAAGAACTGTGAAACTGGAAGATCAAACAGCATTGATGAATAAAATGGGCTTTAAGATTGACAGGAAGATAAAATATCTGAGTATCACTATGACAAATATGAATTGTACATTATTTCAAAATAACTATGTTCAGACATGGAATGAAGTTAAAAAGTTAGTTTAAGATGGGAAAAATTACAACTGTCATCGCTGGGAAGAATTTCTGTGATAAAAGTGAATGTCTTCCCTAGAATGATGTTTTTGTTTTAGACAATATCTGACAACTGATACACCATTTAAACAGTGGCAGAAAGATATACCTAAATTTGTATGGGAGGGAAAGAGCCACAAGTTAAATATAAGGTGTTATAAGATGCAAAAGAAATGTTTAGCTGATTTGAAATTGTATTTTGCAGCTTGCTGTTTGATTTGGATGAAAGAATGGGTGTTGCTGAGAAATGAAAAGTTTTGGAGTCAAAGGACATGACCCGAGATTTGAGTGGCATGGATGTTTGTGACATGACAAAGTCAAGGCTAATGTGGATTTTAAAAATCATTATGTTAGGTGTGCCATATTAAGAATATGGAATAGATACAAGTTGAGGTTATGCCCAAAAACACCTTTGTGGATCTCGGACAAGAAGCATCTTATATACAAGAAATGGTCAAATACAAATGGCTAACTTACTGTGAGATATCAGAATTTTGTGAAGGAAAATATAAAATAAAATCAAAAGAAGAACTGATGGCAGAGGGATATAGCATAGAAAATGAAGAAGCTAAAATGCTCTGAGACTTTAGAATTCAAATGGAAAGTATCTGCCACATTATACCCCAGACTTAACGATTGTTGGTAAGAAAGGCAAAAAAAGTCTGGATAGTGGACACGGCAGTAGTTGAAGGCAGCAGAAGAGAAGAGAAAGAACTAGAGAAAACCACAAAATACAATGGCCTGTAAATAAAAATAGAACAACTGTGGCAAACAAAAGAAAGCAAAGATAGTACCAATAGTGATAGACAACTTGGGTGTAATCCCAAAACATCTGGAACACCACTTGAATACCATCAGCATTGACAAAATCATCATCAGTCAACTGCAAGAAGCAGCTTTACTTGGGACTGTTTACATCCTGTGACAATACTTTTAACATCATTAAACAAAAACATCTGTCCATCCCAAGTCCTTGAGAAGAACTTGATATGTGGGCAAAAATGCCAAATCAGTCTAAACATCGGGCTGACTGTGCCACCAATCATAGTAATAAGTATTATTTATATATAATTTATATGCCACCCAACTCCAATGATTCTGAAAAATTTACTGAATGGTAATCAGAGCAGTCACAATGAATGGGCCATGCAACAGAAATGATGCTGTTGGGAAATAATCAGCCAAGCATGGAGAAGGAATCAAGCAGGAAATTAGCCTTGAATCACTGTGTAGCCTCCAAGGGATCCAAGACTGAACCCCCATGCAACTCCATGGAGCCTTATCTATCTGTTTCCAAGGGAAGATAAGCAGTCTAGGGAGATTTCTCGTATTATAAGCAGAATATAATAAAGTAGTTAGCTTGAACTCTACATGTATTGATCTAGTCACTTGTGCCTGAAAGGTGCCTCAAGGGTGGAATCACACTGTTGCAGAGCCATTGGGGAGTCACTGTACCACTCTAAGGGTCTTGTTTCTTCTTGACTGGGAAGAAAATTTAAGTATCCAAAGCCAAATTTATATATCTATTGATATATTCAGGGGATAAAAACTATGGATCTAACTGTGCAAATAATTTACTAAACTTGGTAACATGAGAGCTGGGGATAAAAAATCCCTGCAGTGGCAGTGTCTTTTGCCTTCCTGATCAAGAGGGCTATATAACAAAGTAGCATGACCAGAGGATTTTTCTCTTTATCTTACTCTCATCTTAGAAGTTTCTGGGAGTATTTTATTCTATGTATTTGTTTTGGTATTAGTTTACCATTGATGTTTTCTCCTGAGCCAAGAATATTGTCATATCTGCCTGTTATTATTAAAGTCTGGTTATCTTAAAGGAAAAGATCTAAGAGGATGTCATTTTCTTCCCCAGAGGTGATTTAGATATTTTCTTTTTTTTTAACCCCACCCCCAACCCCACTCTTTAATTGTTCAAAATAGCAAAAAAGTGACATATACTAAGCACTGGGTAAAGGTGAACCTGGTAAACAGCCAGGATAAAGTCCTATGAGGGCTGTTCCTGTCTCAGTGGAAAATACATCAGGTCGATATAAGACTGACAGAAGCAATCTTAAGGACTGAACAGGAAAGTGGGATAGAGAAAAATGCACTATAATGCAAAAGAGCAGGGTAAAGAATAAGGGAGAGAAAGAAGTCTACTCATGGGGTATCTTCTAGGGAAGTACTTTGCCTACCAATTCTTTCAACATGGTAAAGATTGTGTGGAGGCAGGAGGGCATTTGGAGATTTCCTTCTTAGCCCTGGAGCAGGTCCTTTCTCCTTGAGAGACATTCTCCATTCTTGTGGAGAGTAATATTAATTTACAAATGAGCCTTCAATTATATAGTGTTCTAACAGAGTAATATCCACAAGAGGTTCACTAAATTGAAAGAAATAAGTTGAAAGCTAATGGCTTTGTGTCAAAAATATACACTTTCATTGTTAATTAATGACTCTATTGATATTATAACTTGATCTAAGATTGAAAGAACTGTAAAACAAACTCTAAGAACTTATAAAAACTTGCATATCTCAAATATCAACTTCTCTTTCTCTTTATGAAACTAATGTGATTGGTTTCCAAATATTTCCTCACAATGAAATGAGAGACCAAGCAGCTAAATTAAGTGGGGAAATGAACACTATGGTTTAATGTTTATTAATGCTGAAGGCTTTAGGGAAATGGGCATTAATAGTTGTTTCAGATATACCATTGGATGAAATGACAGGAAACGTAATTCATCTACCTTGTTTAGGTCACAAAACACAACAATCTGGAAGATAATTCATCTTTTGCTGTCATGGCAAAAACCCTCTGCTGGACCTTTTCACCTAAAACATACTCCTTGATTTTTCAGCTATGATCATCAGAACAATTTCCATAATTTATATGTTGAACGGAAACACTCATGTCACTCAGTATTAATCAAGATATAAAAACAACAATTGAAAAATATTTACTATGAAAGAAATGTGAAGTACAGGTTTTTTTTTACTCACCTGCCTATCTACTTCTGGAAGTAAAAGCAGGAGGTATTGTTGGAAATGCTGAGGTAATGAAAGAAATGTATGTTTGTTTATTAAAGCCCTCAAGTTGGTATTCACAAGAATCGATCCTGGTGTTTCTATATCAATGTCCTCGGCTTTGGTCCATTTCAAATGTCCTGGATTAAACAAATAAGAACACATTTAACTCTATCACAAATAAAAGAAGGCAAAGGTACATTTAATAAAATTCAAAACATTTACATTTCATATAGTATAGCAGCTTCCATGCTAAGGTGAGGAGCACTTTCTTTCCCAACACTTTTGAAAGCATTCTTCTACACACCACACACTTGCCTTCACATATGCATAGTATTTTTGTTTCCTTTCATATTATCAAAATAATGTTGCTTTATTTTATAGAAGGAACTACCTAACTATAGAAAATGAGTCAAATTCCAGTCTTATTACTTCATCAAACTATGCTGTTAAAATCAGTTGCTAAGCAAAATGTGTTAGAAACCAATAAAATGTGTTATAAACTTGCAATAAAAGCTGTTTTAAAATAGAAACCAGCAAAAATCACACTACATTATAAATGGTTCTTTATACACTTTCATGAAGGAATTAAAGCCACTAACACATTGTAAAGTTATGAATTAATCTTTTTAAAAAATCTATATTTTCATATTTGAGTTGGTAAAGTAAGAACCAATGAGAAATAGAAAACAAAACAGGGTACCGGAGGTCAATAATCCATTACACAGACAGTGTTGCTGAAATGATTTTGGATTTTATGACAATGGCCTAAGTAACCTTCATGAAGAACTGCTAGAGCAGATACCATGCTGAACTCATCAGGATGGTGTTAAACTAACAGGGGAACAGTGGCAGGAGTTCAGAAACAAATGTGCATCCAAGCCTTAGAGCTAGGAAAACAGACCACAAAAAGAAAAGCAGGAGGCCAGAATGAAACTCAAGAGTTTCACAGACAGTCCAGTAGCCAGTGCCACTCAAAATCTCAGTTGTTTCTACATTTATACATAGAAAATGGGAAATAAATAGGGAGATTAACACAAACACAAACACTGAGAACTAATGGCTCTACTTATGGCTGGCACATAGCACAATTTATTCATAAGGAACAGATCCAACAAAAATGGGGAGGGGAGCGGCAATATATGTAAAGGAAAAATATGCTTGCATAGAAATTCAGTAAGCAGAGCATTAGTGCTCTACTGAAAGCATTTGTACAAGAATAAAATGAGACAGAAGGAAGAAATAAAGATGATACTGGGAATTTATTACAGATCACCTTAGCTGGCTGAAGATATGGATGGACCTTTTATATAAGATTACCAATCTTTTGAAGACCAATAGTAGAGATTTTAATTATAATGACATCAGCTGGGAATCTACCTCTGCTAAAAGTCTGAGATCCAACAACTGTTTGTCCTCTCTTGATGACAATTTTATTTGTCAGAAAGTGGAAGAACAAAAGACTTTGTCATCCTAGATCTAAATATCACTGGCATGAAATAATTAGTTGAAGTAGTAAAGGTGACTGGTAGCTTTGGAAAATTAGACATGTTACCCTTGAATTCATAATCTCCAGGGGAGGAGATTAGACGTTGATAACCTTCAAGAGAAGCAGGTTGGAGGGAAGCACAACAGGGTTATGTCCTGAACCCTGTGTTATTCAATATTTATAATAATGATTTGAAAGAAGGAGTTGAAGTGATAATTATCAAATTCTCAGATGACACAAAACTGGATTGGGTGACTAATATTTCAGAGGAAAGAAAGTTTTTAAAATATCTAAACAAGCTTGAGTAGTGGGCTGAAGTAAACAGTGCAGAATTTAACAGCTGGAGGAAAAATATAGGACCCAAGTATAGGATGGGGAAGACCTGGTTTTGCAGTAAGTAATACATGTGAAAAGAATCTGGTTGACCTTGCCAACCACAAGTTAAACATGGCTAGCCATGTCCTGAAACTTTTAAAAGACAAATTCTATCTTGGGATTCATTAGCAGAAATATGGAGTCTAGATCACAGGAGTTAATTGTTTCACTCTAATCAGATCTCAGTTGGAATACGATTTGGTATGCAGTTCTGGGCACTATAATTCAAAAAGGATAGTGACAACTTTAACTGAGTTCAGAGGTAGGCTCCCAAAATGGTGATGGGTTTTGAAAGCAAGGTCTCTGAGGAATAGTTAAAAAGAATATGCTTATGTTTTGCAGAAGAGGTGACTGAGGGGAAACATCATAGCAGATTTTAAATGTCTGAAAAGTTGTCACACAAGAGTAAACTTATTCCCTATACCTCAGAGATCAGATCCAGAAGCAATGAGTTAAAAAATATAAGGAAGTATAAACTGGGTATCAGAAGGAACATCATAATTATGTAAGCTATCAATCAGTGGAACAAGCTGCCACATGAAATGTTATGATCATTGTTGTCTACACTGGAAGTAACAGGGATTTCAGTATTGAAATTCATTTATTTTTAATTTTCAAAAACTGAAATGTTAAGAACAGAACTTAAAAATAAATAGAATTAAAAATCAGACATAGTAATTGTTCCTAATGGGAATCTAATTTCTCATACATTTTCCTTGTTTAAAAAAGGTGTTGTAATTTTATGTTAAAAAAAAGTCCTGCATATGCAACTTCAAGATACAAATTAAAAGTTGGGGCTGGAGGGCACAGAATCTTAAAACAAAATCAAAAATTTGTGTCCATTAAAGCCGTAGTCTCTCAATGATATAAACAATAAAAAGTCAGCAAATATATTTTCTCATTTTGCTTTCAACATAATGTACTATGCACTAATTTTCCTTCTTCCGTCCTTTATGAAACTGAAGATAGCTTATATAAAATTACAAGAACCTGAGCAGAAACGCTCAGTTTAAGCAGGATAGTGGTAATCATATGCCATCAGGCTGTCTCATGAGATAATAATTCTAGTACTTAATAATAGCTAAAAATGAAGACAACATCTAGCTCACAGAAATTCTATTTAGCCCTGACTTTTGAGATTTATTGATTTACTGATTTATTACATTTGTAATCTATCTTTCCTGCAAGATGTCAAGGTGCTACACACATGTGGAGTAGGGATGAAGAGTGACATTTATCTTACAGTAACAACACAGTCTGTAGTTCAAGAGAAAATAACAGTTGGGCACAAAAATGAGCAAATGGTCTCTCTGATTATGTGGAAACCTGTTCTCCTGTTCCCATAAACATTGTAACCGTTCTCAGGAATTGTTGACTGTTAGAAAAAAGTTCTTTTTGAAACAGTTATGTTTCCCAAGAAGCTGAATCCTGTTCTTTTGAAAGCCTGCCTCCACATAGAATTCACCCATTTATATGAAAAATGTACTCAGTTAAAACAAATTAGAGAAAGGAAAAATGCTCCTATTTGAACAAGGTACAAAACTTCTGCATTAATACGTACATTTTCTTAACTTTTGAATGAAAACATGGTTCTCAGTTCCAAGTAGTGATCCTATGTATTCAGAGCAACACGTATGTGTTAATCATGCTTTTAGTTTTATTGCATCCTGTTTATTATTTTATATTGATGTTTTTATATTTGATTTATAACTTTTAATGTTCAATGTTTTTAATGTTTTAACATTGTAATTATTTTATATTGCTGTTTTGTGATGTTGTAAGCCACCCAGAGTTGCTCAACAATGAGTTGGGCGGCATATTAACTAAACAAACAAACAAACAAATAAATAAAATATTATATAGTTTTTATTATTGAAAGGCATCAGAATCTCTGACTGTGAAATAAATAAATCAGCAAGTGAGCAAATAATGTTTTCCCATTAATTGTAGAGCAGAATATTAGTTACTGGTTTGGAGATAAAAGATTATGTATAGAGAGCTATACTTTTTGGTAGCTCACATTGTATTCGTTGTACTGATGATGCTTCAAAACATAGCTATACAGAAATTGAAAATTAACATCCCTTCTCCCAGACAAAGTATCTTTGTACCTGCATGAACCTCTTTGAATTCTAATCATTTGACTATAAGCAAGCTATCCCAATAGTATATAAACACAAAATGGTTTTCAGCAAAGACTGATGGTTCAATTATTCCCTGAAATGCTACAAGATCTTGCTACAAGTATCACAATTAAACAGTTACAAAAAATACAATGTTCCATTTATTTTCAATGAGATTAGGCAAGGAGGGTTGTGTTCAATGGATTTTTTTAAATGGAAGGCAACCACATTTTCATTCATAAAAAGCACCTGTGACTACCTAACCTAGCATTCTGTCCCCACAATATCCAGTTAAATGCCAGTGGCAAAGCAATATGCAGAATACAAGTACAGCAATATTTCCCTGCAAACAATCCACAGCAACTGAGATTCAGAGATATGCAATCTCCTAGACAGAGAGCAATACAAAGCCATCCAGAAATTATTGATAGTTTTATGCTTCATGCATTTGTCAAATTCTTTTTCATAATCATCCAAATTGCCAGATGTCACTATATCCATGTTTTAACTAATTCTATAATGTATTAATTGAATTTTTAACTATCCAAGTTCATCAGATGGCCCCACGTTCTACTCCACTTTTTTTATACCATGCCCAACTTTAGATAGTTCTGTCATGTCCCATTTACTCAATTTCTTCTAAACTCATTAGTCGCAAATGAGACTTTATCTCATATGGAGGATATTCATACATTTTCATCATTTTGGTTGCCCTTTTCTGCACCTCTTGCAATTAAATAATAATACTGTTTGGGTAGTGCTATGAGCCCAACTGTAATTAGTAAGCCAAGGGTAGTTACATTATGAGTTAGAATGTATTTTATTACAACTGTGACAGATTTATCTTCCATCCTTTACCAATGATTGCCACAGCTGAATTTTACCTGAATGCACCAAATTGTATTTTTCACAAGTGCCTCAAAAGAGAGTGATGCTTTCATCAAACTAGGGGCCAAAAATTCATTTTTTGTCAACAGTCATCACAGTCACCATCAAGGCTTCAGACCATATCAGCATGGAGGTAAAGCAGATTTTTAAAATCTCAATTTGCATTACTGAACAATATTTGAGATTTTAATGCCTGCTTGCATATACTGTTTTGGAAGTTTTCAAAATCTGCTTTATTTTAACCATCTTAAGAAAGCAAACTTGATTGCTTCTCTAATTTCCTGGTTATGGTCCTCACCAGCTATGCGCCCAGAAAGCCTTTCTGGAAGTATAGCTAGTTTAAGTACTCCTGAACAGCTGAGATCATGTCTTAATGGCTATGTGGTCAGGGTGTGGGATTGGATTCCAAATCCGAAATGGCAGTCTGAGAGAGCAGAAAAGTGCACAAATTTCTTGCTGGATAATTCCAGCCTTGCCCTACAGCAGCGTTTCTCAATCTTGGTAACTTTAAGATATGCTGCTGGTTGGGAGTTGAAGTCCACAAATCTTAAAATTGGCAAGGATGAAAAACACTACTCTAGTTCTCCTTAATGCATGCCATTCTTTCAGGAATCCTGGACTTTTCAGACAGGCTCTTGGAATTCAAGGAGGAAGAAAATATAGGGAAGATGAGAATGGCCTTCCTATTTCTGTGGGTTACACCATAGATTACAAGCCATAGTAACCTCGGCTTTATAGGCAGCTAATTTAAATACTATTATCTAATATTTAAAGCATATTAAATGCATGAACAAAAATTTTCCCATTTCCCCTTCATTAATTGTGCTTCCAAGTTAGACTTACGAAGACTTCAGAGCCACTCATTCTTTTGCTATCAGAGAGAGACTCTAAAAACTTCTAAGCATGTCAATGAAGGAAAGTGAATCATGTTTTATAGACAGGAAGCTATCAAAGAATGGAGAAAGGGATTTTATTGTATGCAAAATCTTTCACATAAAAATATCACCTAAAGAAAAAATCCCATTTTTGAAAAAGGCAGCCCTATATTTGTCTTTTGTTCCCTTTTCTGCTAAGCTATAATAAAAAATAAATGTCTAAACACAAATAAATAAAATTCTATAAAACATTCACTCTGGTCTTTTAAAGAATAAATGCTAGTTTTGATTACTTAATTACATTGGAAAAGATATAATACAATGAAGCTTATCAACCACTGAGCCAGAAATGGCCATTTTCATATTTGCAGCTTCTCAAGACTCTTAATTTAAAACAATGCCATGAACTAAAGAGTAAATCAGCACACTTCATGTCTGTGTGAGTGTGCATGGGTGTGCGTGGGGAGGAGGGTAGAGAGGGAGAGAGAGAGAGAGGGAGGGAGGGAGAGAGAGAATATGAGAGAGAGAATATGAGAGAGAGAATACGAGACAGAGGCTAGAAAGAGCTTTGTTGCCAAAACAAAGATTTAATTTTGTCCAGATGGATGGGAAGAATTGTAGATTCTGTATTTAATGTATGACAGTTAAACAATTTTTTCCACAGCTTTAATCATCAAGCAAAATTTGTTTTTAGAATCAAAATATAATTCACAAAGAATAAAAAGATATGAAGAGAACCTGAAGAAAAACAAATACAAAAAGCAAGATACTGATGCCAGCAATAGAAATTTGCAATTTTAAAGGAGAAATAACTTCTTTCAGAGCATATTGCTAATTTATTTGGAGTAGTTATACCATTAGATAATACTATGAAATGACCCCAAGTTTAAGAAGGATAAGGAGCAGTTATAAAATTAGCATTTTTGAAATATTCTAAAATATTAAACTAGGTTGCAAACAAAAATCTAAGAAAGGAATAAATGCAGAGTCTGACTATAAATAATCCAACACAAAGCAAAAAGTCTTGCCTGTTTATTTGTTTAATGAGACATTTTGTTACTGCCTAGGATAAATAAGTTACATATAATTTAGCAAAAAGAAAAAAAGAAAAGGGAGGGAGGGAGGGAGGGAGGTAGCCCAACACTTAAAAGTCTAACAGAATGAATATAAATATTGGTTTACTATATAATCTGAGCTATTTTATGCTATTAAGGAATGAGAAAGAGAAGCCAAAGTAAGAAAAGAAATGTGACTGAGAAATATGTAAATAATACGCTGAGAAATAATGAAAAAAGATAAAGGGAGGGAAAGTAGGAATAGTCCTCCGTGAAAAGATGGTGAAGCAAGAAACAGCTGGCTCCAAAATGGCCAATTTAGGGGAGCTCCAGTCTGTCCGATTGAAAAGGGTTGTGACAGAATGGCCTGCTGGGAAAAGGTGCCCCAAAAGGGGACACCCCTGCAGAGTTCAAAGGGACAAAAGAACACAGCAAGGGAAGCCCTTGTGCACTGAAAAAAATATCCAAAACATCAAGAGAGAAAATGCGAAATTCTATATAGTGAGTTTTCATCTTTTCTATGTATTCTATAAAGTAAAAAGATGGGGGGGGGGGAAGGACATTTTAGAGACCTACTCACCTAAACCAGATTTTTTTAATCTCTTTAAATGCTGGCTCATTTGTTTTCCAGTTGGAGACTTTGGCCCATGTTTCATTTCTTTATCAGAATTGTCTGCTTCACCATTTTTAGATTCAGACCCTTTAAAAAAGCAAACGTTATACTGAAGTGCTTCCCCGTTTGGGAAAAAACCAAAACCAAAAACAAAGCTAGATATTTTTTTTTTTACAAAAAGAAAAAAAAAGAACAAAACCCGTATAGTGATATCTTTATCTGTTACCCTATTTAAAGGTTATGTTTTCTGCTGACAAGTTGATTCCCTGTCACTGGAAGCAACGAAGCAAAAGCTCATAAATCCATTAAGTGATGAAAACAAGTTTCTTCAATGTAACAGTCAATAAAGATGTTTGCTAATCCAATATAAATAAGCTTCTTCTCCGATAGCAGAGACATCTTTAAAAATAATAACGCTACCTTTATAAGGGAACAAAGAAATAAAAGGAAGAATGGGAAACCCTCCCTTTGGTAAGTTAATTTTCTCCCACGTCTGGGGGGGGGGAACCCAACCTACAATAAAAAGTGACACAGATCTCTGCACGATTCATTCACAGTGAAGCATGTAACAGCCAAAAGTAAAGGTCAGGGTTGCACTGTGGTGATTAAGATGGTGCCAGAACACAAAATCTTATTAAAAGGACAACTGTTATTGCAAGACAGGAGTATGAGAGTAATTCGCACTCCCAGAGGAGTTGTGGTGGTTATTTATTTGGCTCCCTGATAGCACGGAATGCCAAAACATAGCTCTCCTATTAAGAATCAGCATCCAAAAAGACTACTTTGCATTCCTTTAAAGCAGCTGTTGTAATTTTAATTTTTTTTAGACAGTCTTTCTCTCTTGATCCTCCCCTCCCCTCCCTCCTAGCATTGAAATTAAAATCTTCCTTCTTGGAATTAATAAAATTGGTTTAAAAAATGAAACAGAATCCATCTTGTGGGAACACCATCATAATTTTTCAACATCCTAATTTTGTGCACGATAGCTCTCACCTCATCGGGAGGGCTCTTTGACTAGAAACTGTTGTTGCAGTCAGTCTGTAGCTATTTACCTGAAGGTGAATCCGACTGCTCATCAGACACCTTTAATGGTGTCAAAACAACACGAGGAACAGTCTTGTTTACCATCATTGAGACTCCATTTCTTCTTTTCTGCTGCTGTCTCAAAGCCTACAAAGGACAAAACAAAACAGAAAAATATAACACAAAATGCTGCTCACAAGTGAATTACACAAAACATTCCCCTTTCATTCAGCTAAGCTCCTTAAGATAATAATATCCAACTAGCTGCAAATTTGCCATTCTTCCATTTCATCTCTCTCTCTCATTCAATCTCCCTATATTTTAATTTAAGCATAAAGAAGATGCACCTTTAAAATCCAGAACAATGTTGACAACAAAGAAGCATTCATAACTGTTTGCTCTACCTTAGCAGCAGAAACATGAGAACCCATGGAATTTAAAACTGAGATTTTCAAGTAAAACAAATCTAAAAATAAATATTTCAAAACCAGACTAAAACTCCATGTCTGTACATCTCTTGCAGGTGCATCTTCTCCCGTACACTGCTCAGTCAATCAAGTTAACACAGTGTCATCAGTATGTACAGCATGTAAGGGCTACAGTATTGATGCACTCACTCAGCCGTGAGTAGCGCTGCACAAAATCACTGCACATGGCAGGAATCATTTATTTCTGCGAAAGGGATCGGTCCTAATCTTGGAAAACCTTGCAGCACTTGGCTTCTGTCTGCTTGACTTTGGGCATTAACCTTCAAAACACGAACATGGTAAATGTGGGAGAAAATCATAAAAGAATAAATATCTACAAATGGGAGGGGGTTTGTGTGTGTATTTGTTTGTGTGCATGTTTTTTTTTTGTAACTGTATCAGCAACAGGGAGGATAATGCAATACAAAATACAAATAGGACCTGAATAGCTGCCAGGATATTTTATACAATAAAATAACTCAAATTGGAAGATTAGGGAACATGAATGGGAGAATCTGCCAGTTAAACAATTTACAAGCACAAATATTTAAACTGAACAAGTTATAACAAATCAGCTCACTTCTGATTATCTGGTACCTGCTTGTAATCCTCATTTTACACTCTTATCTTTGATTTGTGTGTGCATTAAAAAGACCACTAAATTTTACCAAAGGAGATCATGCTTAGCATGAATTAATATCCTTTGTCTCCTTACGAGCATAAACGACTAATGACTTGTGAGCTTAATTCTGTAATTGCAATACAGCTGTAGTCTATTTAGATGACAATGCTTTGCACACAACACTTCAAAGGCAAAATAATTAAAAACAATTGCTTCCTATTTCTCTGGATAATAATATTTTAGAGCACAAATTCTGTCCCAGAAAGAACAATAAAAAAGCAACAACTGGGTATTTAACAGATATTTCAATGTAGAATTTATCAGAGGGACATAAATAATAAAGGAGAATTTTAAAAAATGGCTGTAAACCAACAAAATAATTTAAACTGATTTATTGCCTTAAATCAACCAGATTTACATACTTATGCATGTTTGTCAAAATATAATCACATAGTTTTAATATACTGAAAGCAAATAGCTCCTCTTTAATTGCATGACAATATTTAAAATTCAGTGGACAAAAAACCTACCTATTAATGGAAGAAAATATAGCTTTAATATTTGCTTCCATCAGTTCGGAAACTTAAAATATAGGATATTTCAGTTACAGTAATAGTGAAATCGTTTTAATACGAAGGCTCAATTCCCATCAATATTATGATAAATCTGGTTGCAAGACATATTCATACTGATTTTAGCTCAGCTCTGTGAAGTTTACTAGCCTATAAATGTTACTGAAATAGAAAATACATGTATCCAAACTGAAATGCCTTGTTTTACATTTCTTTATAATTAAATTTGGTGGCATCTCTATATAGCCAGTCTAGCAATATGTTCCACTGATTAACTGTAGAGCAAATTTCATCTGCAATTAAATGTTTAGTTGATTAAGCAACTAATTCAGTTAGGGGTTATGCTCTCAATAAATATCAATATTCATGGCCCTGAAAGGATATAACACAGTATATAAAAATCTAAACAAAGATGTACAAACAATGAAAATCACTACCTCTGATCTGCAAGTAATAGCTATAACTATTTCTGTCAACATTTGTTTTTGCCCTCCAAGTTTAAAACATTGCAATTGTATTGTTGTATATAAATTAAATTTCTACAAGTACTATTTATTCAACAACAGAAGTGGCAGAAACTATTTCTATGAGTATTTAGACAAATATGCCTTACAAAATCTCATGAAGTACCATGGCACAGATCAGGTTCATTGGTTCCTTCCATTTCTGGAGTAAGATGGCCATATACAAACTCCAGACTATCCTATCTCCCCGCATCCAAAAAGGTCTTACAGCCAAACCTCACCTGCTATGTCTGCTGCTGACTGCTCAATAATGTTACATATTGTGCCTAGTTCCTTCCTCTTTCTCTACAGACCTCATATGAAAAGATAGCATATTGTTTGGATTATGGAATTTAAGCAAGTGATCATCAACCACAGGAAAATGAAAGACAAGTTAATAACGCGATTCCACATAGTGACTACTCAGAGACACTATGACAGCCAAGACACACATATAAGGTAACTTCTAAAACAGTTCTAATTAATAACAGCAGATTAAAGGCTCAACAGATTTCAGAAGAATGATGGAGGGAGGCAAAATGCAGAAGTTGGTGGAGGAGAAAGAAAATAGGTGGTGAAGTTAATAAAATGGAATGCAGACAATATAAATGAAGAAAAAGAAAAAGCCCAAGATAGTCTGGAATCACTTTGACAAAACAAGAGATATTAAGAAGTTGTTGTAGATGAATACCAAGATAAATTTGAAGAAGGAACAGAAGAGTTAAATAACCATCACCTTCACCTTGGGAAAGAAGAGGGAGTGAGAAAGAAACTCAAGGTAATCTATTTGGATCCTGTCTAGTATGAAACAGGGGTAGAAAGAAAACCTGCCAAACTTTCAGGATTCTGTTATTACCCTCTGCAACAATAAAATAGAGCTCTTTATGATGTCTGTTTCCTGATCTGGTCTAACTTGAAAGGTTTCGCATCAATAGAAAAGCTAAATATGCACAGGTCATAGTATGGGAATTGTATGCCATTGTAATATATCACATATTTTGGGGTGGAGCAAGAGGTGGGAATCTTAGTAGCCACGAAAAGTGCAAAACGTACCTTTGTAAGGAACATACATTAACCAAGTAGTAATTTACAGGTTTTGTATGACAGTTGTGGAAATCAAGATTGAATTTTCATAACTTTGACTCACCAACTTATTGAACTACTGATTTTAATAAATATGAAAGAAAATGGACACTAAACCTCTCTTTTCCCCCCATCTTTAACTAGAAGCAAATCTAGATGATAATCAAAGTTCTGATGAATCACTATATGTGACTGATTGAGTCTTAGCAAACTGTTCAAAGATACTGAAGAAAAGGTTGACACAGGCAATCTGGTGACTTCCAGAGGTTTTGGACCACAAGTCTGATAAATCTCAATCAATATGGCCAACAGATAATAGGGGTAACGGGGGCTATTATCTAAAACATCTGAAGTAAGATGCAAAAGTATACATAGATCTTAATCATGGAATAAAACAAATGGATATCAATAAAAAATTGAGGGTAAAAGCCCTTAATCCTCCTAGTTCAAGATAATAGATGCAATTATAGATGTGACATAGATTATAACCCAATAGTTTAAGGTAAAGTAATTAGACACCTTTTACAGTTATTAACTGTAACTTAAACATTTTCAAAAACGAAAGCAATCCAGACTTAACTTCCCTATTACATTTCTTCAAGTCCTAATTAGTAACTTTAATTATGAAAGAAGTAATAGTTTCATAGACATAAAGCTGATTATGAAAAGAGTATTTTTAATCTAACTCATACAATTTAAAACACAGATAGTAAGATAAAAACTAAAATGCTGACATTTTAGCATAAATATAGGTCAACCACTTCTTTTTGTGACATTTACTATATCAAAAGTGACACATAATTAAATGAAATATAAACTAATTGGTATATCTAGAAACAGTCTAGTCTTCCTAATGTATCATTAATTACATTATGTAGTCTGCAACAATACATTACATTTGTCATGCATGGGGAATCTATAAATAAGAAACGTACATTCTTAAAATCGCTGTCAGAAAAATGTTACAATATAAATCACACTTACAAAACAAAAAGTAATTTAAAAATCCCATATAATCTCTACCAGATAGACAGGAAAGCCAATATTCTCATAAAAACCAAATGTAAACAATTCTAATTCTTTATTGTCAAAAGCATTCATTTCATATCTAGAATCTGATTAGCAACATTAATTTAGATCTGAAAACCATTAATTATCAGTTCTCTCTTAAAACTTTCTAAAATGTTTGATGTAGCAAAGAATCAAAGTACTAAGTATAAAAGCAGAATATGTCTTCAAGGCTGCAGCCAATTTATTTGACAAAGAGTAATAAAACATGCTGACCTACAAAATCACTAAAGCATCTGCATCCTTAAATACGCTGCTTAACATTTCTCTTGTATACAAGCTCAGATTCCAATAAAATAAGATGGTAAGGAATCATTTGTTGATAATTTATACTGAAAGATCTAACGTGTGCTAGATAGAAAAACATCCAATGTCAATTGAAGAGAAGTATGTTTTTTCCAGTTGCTATTTTTATCCTAAACCCATTACATAGTATTCAACACACATTTCATCAATACAAATGATTATACCATAATTTTTCTATCTGTACTTGTCTTGCCTTGACTGATATTGTACATCTCTATTTGTTTTCATTTTGTGATGCAGGAACCTTTCCAGTACTGTTTTTTTCCCCCCTTTACCATAAAGGCAATGTCAAATAACTTGCACAAAAAGGGGAGTGGGGGAGCCCATTCTATAGTCCCTAACTGCATTGCAATTGCCACTGCCAAACATTAAGTGAATACAGATATGGGAAGAAGCCATAAACCACTCTTATGGCCCTAGGCTTTGAGACATGGAAAAAAAGCAGCACAGTTATTAGCACTCCCAAGCCATACAACCAAGTTTCCCAGAATCCTAGGAAGACCATTGGCTGTGGAGATAGAATTGGAATGGCATTACTTCTGACTGCAATGGAGTTATATTTTAATCACACAGTTAGTTTAAAAGTCCAGTTTAGCATATAGCTTTCCCCTAAGCCGTCACTTCATTGTAGGAAGGAATTTGCTTTATTGTGATACGTTCATTGCTTCTTTGCTTTGTGAAATGTTATATAGCGCAATGGTTTTTGTTTTGTTTTTTATCTGCACCATTTCAGTCTGGGAAATAAACAGTGCCAAGCAAAGCTTCCCAACCTGGTGTCTTTCAGATATTTTGGGAATATAACTTCAGTACTTCCTGCTGAAATACTATTACAGATCTGTGTGTACTAGTCTTAATACATCTGAGAAGTATCAAGCTATAGAAGACTAGTCAAAGGTTGTTAATACAGGTAGTCCTTGACTTACAACCACAATTGAGCCCAAAATTTATGTTGCTAAGTGAGACAATTAAATGAGCTTTGCCCCATTTTACAACCTTTCTCACCATAGTTGTTAAGTGAATCACTGTAGTTGTTAAGTTAGTAAGACAATTGTTAAGTGAATCTGGCTTCTCCATTGACTTTGCTTGTCAGAGTTGCAAAAGGTGATCACATGACCCCGGGACACTGTAACCATCATAAATATGAACCAGTTGCCAAATACCAAACATTGATCACATGACCATGGGGATGCTGCAACTGTCGTAAGTGTGAAAAACGGTTCATAAGTCACTTTTTTCAGTGCCATTGCAACTTTGAAAGGTCACTAAGTGAACTACTGTAAATTGAGGACTACCTGTATCATATTTCCCCATTATCAAAAAATGGCCCTGAGGTTCACTGTTTTTGTTAATTCCACTTGTTTAAAATTATTAATTCTGTTATTATTCTGTAAACATGTATCAGAACTACTGAGAAATCACAGGCACTTAAAGATCTACATTCACTTTCTTAATTGGTTAACAACAAAAATCTTGTTAACAGTTACAGGTTCCTCTTTGTTATTTAATTTTCAGAAACAGAAAAAAGTGTATGTGTAACTATAGAGGCGTAATGAAAGAAATCTTGCTAACACTGATGAGAACAGGAAAGGCAGAAAACATATCAACTTTCACTTTTTCAATTGCTTCTTTCCTTTTTTTAAAAGAAGATAAGCATTTCCTTTTAGGAAAAAAATGTATTAAGATGTTAATGTGGTCAATTGAAAAATCTCCTGTGGGGAAATATTATCTCTCTTCTACCACAGCACAAAAGCAAACAAGCTAACTAGGAAGCACCCTGCACCCTGCTGCTTTTAATGGCACTGCTGTTTGTTATTTCAACAATAAAACAAATTTAGAATCAAAACAGCATTTTTCTAAAACCAGTATTGACAACAAGTTGTGTAGAACATCAGAGAACTAACATCCAGTTTTTCTTTTGTTAACATATTTGCTGAACCAACATTTGGTCAGATACCAGGTTTTCTGGAAAGATGGAAATAGACCAGATTATTTACAATTATACATATTGCTAGGATCTCAATTCAGCATCAGTCCATACACTAAAGTGCAACCAGCCTTTTTGGCCTTTTGAGCATTTTCAGTTGAGACATTAGAAAAAGCTATATTTTGCAATAACCATATTGTGAATCAAAATTACAAGGTGGCCCTTTTTATTTAGGGAGATTTCATTCCATTCCACAATTGTGGATAATGAGACTGAGTCTCTTGGAACTGCGAGGCTAGATTCTGGAATCCTGGAAAATTACTGAAAGCTACCAAAAATAGAGAAATAAAATAAAAGATACTGTATCTTGACCAGTTTAGAGCTTCTACTTTCCCAGTCCACAGGCTGGCAGTGCTTGTGATAAAAAAGAGTCAATCGAAGAAGCCGGATTCGTTTAACAATCGTAGTGATTTGCTTCATAATTATTTCCCCAAACCAACAATTTAAATCCATCAACCCTAGCCAACCATAACAAAAATCAAAATAGGAAATTGTGGTCTTGTGGACTATAGCAACAAAAATCAAACATCAACATACGTTTAAGAGCCATGGTAGTGCAGTGATTAGAATGCAGTATTGCAGGCTAATTCAACTTAGGGACAGGAGTTTGAGCCTCATCGGCTCAAGGTTGACTCAGTCTTCCATCCTTCCAAGGTCGGTAAAATGAGGACCCAGATTACTGGTGGCAATATGCTGACTCTGTAAAATGCTTAGAGAGTGCTGTAAAGCACTATGAAGCAGTATGTAACTCTAGGTGCTATTGCTATTTCTGCTTTAAAACCATGGAAAGTGTCAGTGTTGTATTCTGAAGGTAATTCCATAGCTCTTTAGTAGGGGTAGTGACCGTTGTAAAATACTGTTGTATAGCTACCATTGTAAAGATAATCATGGCTTGGCTGACCCCGATTTCCAAGGCCCTTTAGGTATTGTTTTTTATTTGCTTCTGATCCTTTGGGACCTGATGAATATTGTGTCAACAGGAATTATTTATTTGAACCTAGTAAGCTTGTGCTTGTGTCATCAGCCACTTCGTCTATTTTAGCCACTTTTTTTGGCAGTCTTTGAATTTTCTGAGCATCAAAATTTTCTCTTGTTATTCTTTGTATTATGTATCCAAAACATTTAAGCATTTTAAAGTGTTCAGTAAGTAGTCTGGTTTTATTTCATCTAGTATCAAATGAATTATTTTTCTTGTAGTCCAAGGTTTTCTCAACATTTATTTTCAGTACACAATTTCAAAGAATCAATTTTTCTTACTCAGTCTTTCTAATGATCCACCTTTTACAGCTGTATGTGAAAATGTAACTCATACAACTGGGAAAAACATAATCTTAATAATACATACTGTTGTTGTAAGTGCAATGTTTCTGGGCTTTAATAGTTTATCTAAAAGAGTGATAGATTTTCTCTCAAATAGCTGACATCTTTTTATTTCATGATATAGTCAGTATTCCTGTACATTTTTTTTATAGGAAAATAAAATCTGTTATTTCAACTATTTTTCCAGCTTTTTCCATTGGGTTAGTACTGCTTGTTGACAAAATCTTAGTTTTAAAAAAATGAGCAGCAGACCAGTGTTTGGACTTTCTACTTTCATTAAGAGATTCCCTAGGTCTTCCTCAATTACAGCTATCAAAGTATTATTATAAGCCTATTGTAGGTCATTCATGTTTGTGTCAGAAATTTTAATTCCAACTCCTATTTCTTCTACTTCAACTTTCTCATGGTATATTTTGCATAAATGGGACAGTACACAATCTAGGTATACTCAATTTTGAACCCTTTTCGATGGTCCATATTGTGTAGCCTCTTGTTCAGCCTATATTTCTTTTCAGTAAATAGATGGGAGTGGCCCATATTTTTAAGGGCTGTCCACAGTTTGTTATAATCTACACATTGACTCTTTGTATAATCAAAAAAGCAAAAATATATGCCTTTTTGGAATTTCCTCGCCTTTTCCATTTTCCATCAGAGGTTAGGAATATGACCTTGGATAGACTTCCCTCCTTTGATTCCAGCTTGTAAATCTAAGAGTTCTTGTTCATTACATTACTAAAGTCTGAAGAAGGAATGCAAAAGTTGTTAAGTAAACAAGAGCTCTTCCCTGAGAAAGACCAAGGGGTAAGAAAGCAACTCAAGATTACCCTATCTTGATTTTCTTTTACACCAAAAGAGCAGAGGAGAACACTATCAGGTTCTCAAGATTTTATTACAGATAGTCCTTGAGTTACAACTATTCATTTACAGATGGTCTGAAGATACAATGGCCTCAGAAAAAGTGACCTACAACCCATCCTTTAAGTTACAACTTTTGCATCACCCCCATCGTCATAGGATCATATTCAGGCACTTGGCAATTGGCTCACATTTATCAAGGTTACAGCATGTTGTGCCTAGATAATCATTATTTTCAATTTTCCCAGCCAGTTTCCAACAAGCCAAGTCAATTGAGGAAGCTAGAATTGCTTAACAACTGCATGATTCACTTAACAACTTTGATAAGATGGTCATAATATCTGGTCTGGTTACATGATGACTCACTTTATGACCACACCAACGTATGACAGTAATTCCAATTGTGATCATAAATCAAGAACTACATGCATTGCACCCTACAATGATTAAGTACAATCCCAATATTTTTATAATGTTTGTTTCCTGACTCGCATATTATGAAAGGCTTACATCAGTCTTGAAAGCCTCTACTTTCTGTAATCAGGCATCAAACTGTGCTTTTGAATGTAGAGATGGCATCAGATTCTTAGGGCATTTCAATATTCAGGCATTCAGGCATGAGGCATTATTGAAACAACAACAACAAATGGATGTACAAATAACAAATTTACATGATGCTATGGTATAGGTAGCATAATCTTGGGACAAACTTTTAGTTAGGAGCAGGTTGCTGAGCTGCTCCTGACTGAGACAAAGTTTGTCCCAATGTTTCTTTGATGTTTCTTTGATGAGTCAGCCTACAAGTCACTACAGGATCAATTTTGTTTCGATTCTGCTCAAAAAAGGGGTAATTAAATTGGCTGTTCACTTCACTGTGGGCAAAGATTCATTTACTGGACAATTACCAGAATTCTATGCAAAGATTTAATGATCAGACTAGGAGATCATCAACAAATTGAGAGATTCATGAAACCATCAGTGCCTGGGTGTTTTTCATGGACGTGGAGACTCGCAGTAGCTCCTTCGCAAATGGGCTTGGTCGCCTAGCGGTTGCTTTCCTGAGCCAGGTCACCTGTGGTCTCAAGCCGTCGGGATTCTGCTGGGCGCAGCACTAAGACTTCAAGATTTACAACTCGCGCAAGAAAGAAGATCAAGAAACATGGCAGCAATCCCGTCCAGTGGCTCCCTTGTGGCAACCCATGACTACTACCGAAGATGCTTGGGTTCCACCTCCAGTAACAGCTCCTGTGGAAGTGCTGAGTACTCTGGAGAAGTCATCCCGCACCATCCAGGTCTTCCCAAGTCTGACCCTGGACATTGGTGGGCTAGTTTTTTCTTTGGAAAACACACCCACCCAGTGATGACAACTGTGTCGGAATCTCCAGAGAACTCAGGAACCTTCCAGGTAGCCAATGGCATGATCACCTGTGACCTGGCCCAGGAAGTCATGAGGAAGCGCCATGCCAGCGAACCCAGCAAGTCCTGCACAGGTCCCACCGCGTGAGGAAGGCCGGCGTTCCCCAGCTGATGCTTCTGATTTGACTGCTAGGGGCTACCACCCATTTTCCACTCCCCCTCCCTATAGACTAGTTAGGCTGCTTCTGAGTACAATTAATTAGATGTAGGTTTTTATAAAAACGACAACTAAAATATATATATATATTCCACACACACCATTCTTTTCTACTCACTTGGGGATCAACACAACTATGTCTTTTTTTCCACACCTCCGCCTTGATAACGCGTTTTTCTTTCATTTTGTACTTGTTGAATGGGAACTAATAAATTCTGAGCAGCCTTTTTTTTTAAATTAAAAAAAACAAAACAAATTGAGAGATTCACAAGCTAAAGCAAGTCAACTGCAGCATTCATGAGTACATATTGGATTTTTAATCATATGCCAGAGATATGAAATGGAATGATATGGCTTTGACTAACCAGTTTTGAAGAGTACTTGCTGATGTACTAATTCTGAGTTAAAGAATCCAGAAAAACCATTCCAGTGCTATGCATTAATTGATGGATGGTTCAAAGAGTTGAGACACAGAGGAAATAATAAGGTAAGGAAGTATAAAGCTACCTCACTGCCTCTCCAGTAACCTCGTCAGAGACAAGTGCCAGAGAAGTCATGTGAACAGGAGTGGTAAAAAGAATCCTGTCCTCAGCAGAGAAACTGAAGGACAAACTTCATTTGTTTCTACTTTGGAGCCCCAGTCAGCCAGCCAAGATGACTAAAGTAGTTATCTGACTCAGCTACAAAGTAGTGCATCTGTGGAACCACAGCCCAAGTAGCCTTCAAGTGTCCAAAATGCTCTAAAACTTTGGGAAACTTCATGTTCCCCTTTCAACAACCTAGCAAGAACCTCAAACAACTAAGAGCTCAGGCAGTGTACAAGAAATATTTTATTATCCTGTGACTCTTTATTCAACCCCAAATATGGGAATACAGCTCTCAGCTCTTACAGACTCAGGTGCCCCAGTTATTTTTACGAATGAGAGCACAGTGCAACAGTTGAAATTACTTACAATATTATTAGAAAAAACAGTCTTCTAGAAACTATTGATCAACAAGTGCTTCAAGCTGGTCCTGCTTTACAGTACTCAACATCTTTGGCAAGATGGGTGGCATACAAGTTTGACAAATAAATAAATGTATAAATAAACTGTCAATAAATGGTCATACAGAATTTCTGTCAGTCTATGTCACACTGCCTCAAAAGATTGAGCATAAGGTGCAAAATAAGGTGTGGCAAGTGTTAGAGGAAGTGAAAGTCACTAACCTTGTCCCCTCAGTTGGATCAAAATAGAGGCTTAGGCAGCAAGAAGGAAATCTTAAATTTTGGGTGGCTGAACTGGACAAGAAGTGGTTTTATTTTTTTCTTTTCAGGGCCCAAAGATTGTGCACTCAATATAGGAACACTAGTTTGATTATGCAATACCTATAGCACTGCCCCCCATCAAAGAGTGAGCATGTTCTTGGTTACCTGAAAAAAAGCCCTGGGGCTGTGAGAAGTTATGTGAATGGGTATAAGTGTGGCTCATTTTTTTTACTATGGAAGAAGTAAACATTTCCTGAGACACATGTAAAAAGAGGACAGCCATGTATTGTATTTGATGTTACCTGGTGAGCAAAAAAATGCTGTAATCTGGTGAACAAAAAACCCAGACCTCCTGCTTGTGGTATGCTGCTAAATGGTGCCATTCTTGGCAGCAGTATAAGTAACTATGTATTTGCAACTATGCAGTAACTTGAGCAGGCACTTCTTCATTAGACTAATAACTAAGAGATGCAACCAAACATTGTTTCCCTGATTCACTCCCCATCCACCAACTAGCTGTACAAGCAACCAGCAGTTCTTTTCTTATCCTCCCTTGCTGCGTAGTTAATTCTTCAGTCAAGGCATGTAGACCACAGAATACTTTGAGTAGCAACTTGTGTCCAAGGGGAAAATTCATCTGAACCTAAGATCAAAAGGGTCTGAAAGCTCATGCATAGTATTCCTTACATTTTGTTATGAAGAACCATGTAGCCAAGTGACAAACCATCTTAGGCTACTCTGGCACACAGATTTCTCACAAAGTTTGGAATAGGCAAATTAGAATTCTGTCCAATAACCCGATCCTTTCATTTAAAGCCTGGGTTTTGGCATCTGGTATTGCCAAGCTGCCTTTGGCCAGCCCCAGTTTAATCAAATGTAGCATTTCAAGAATAGGAACAGGAAAATTACCAAAAATCATGAATTTATTTACAGAACAGACTGCGACTATACTTGCTAGTATAATGTTCCCTCCCACATTTTCATCATGGTTTAATGAGTTAATGAAAAAGACCTACATTCAACCTAGTCCATCTCCAATGCTCAGCTGAATGCACGGGCATCCAACGGGGCCCTTCTTTCCCAGCTAACAGGTTTATATGAACTAGCTTTTGAAACTTCCAAGTTAATATGTAATATACTTTTAATGTAGTTTTTCAAATCACAGGATATGTTCCAGTGGCAAAGTCTCTATGAAAAGCAAAACTATTTTTCCTTCAATGTTGATGAAATTGACCCAATGCCTTCAACGCTTTTTGGTACTGCTGAAGAAATAAACTAAGAATGTCATGAGAAATGACAATATATAATGATGAACTTTTTTGTCAAAACTCACTGAGTCATGCTGGAAATGATTTTATCAAGGAGAATAGCTATAATGAAAAAAGAATAAAAATGTTGAATAACTCAGATATACTTACCTGAGCAGTGCTTCCCTCATCACTGTCTACATCAGTCAGGCTGAAGTCCAGCTCACAACTCTTTAATTGTGTCTCAGCCTTATCTGCATAGCTGTACCTCAAGAGAAGACCTACATGGTATCTTCAGAAGGATTCCGACTTGAAGTCCAGGGTAGCCACTGCCATTCATTGCAGACAACGCTGAACTAGATGGACCAATAGTCTGACTCAGTATCTTTCAATAAGATAGTGATGGGCCACTTGCATCAGACAGATGGCCCCCAAACCCTACTGTTTGGCCTCTGGAGACTTCCAAAACTGAATTGCCAACATTCAGAAGCAAATCATTCAGTATGCCCAAAGCAGTTCCCCATCAAATATAGCTGGAAACTAAAGCTAAAAAAAATATATCCTCAAATTCCTGGTCCTGCAGGAATTAGTGCAGGAACTGCTGCAGTCAGTCATTTCCTTATTGCTTCAATTATACTAACTTCTGGTCAGGCTAGAGGAATAACCTTTAGATATATGAATATTACCTTTTTATCAAGGAGATCAAGATTGATCTTGAGGGACTAATGGCAACAAGGAGACTTTCATGGACAAGAAAGGTCTTGAATTTTGGTTCAACAGCAGATCCCAGGAATGACTGATAGCAACTTCTAGTGTCATCTAAACTATACTTGTGCCAAAATAATTCACATTGTCTCAGTGATGGCTGGATGATATAGAAGCAGGGGTAAGTCACAAATGTGGAATGATTTGAGTCTAATGGTATTGTTTCAAGGACACATTATTCTCAGTGAAAATAACTGGTAAAAAAACTAATAAAGTCTGAATCACATAATCTTCCATTATGGGCATCTATATCTAGCATTGATTTAAAAAAATAAACTGAAATATAATCAGAGCAAATATTCAAAGTTCCATTCTTCTGCCTAACAAACTGAACAATGCATGAGAAGAGTGTGGAAATCTGCAAAAGAGCCAAAAGAAAAATAATCCTCAACCAAGTCCATGCTGCTTTTGGCACTCCACAGTGTAAGCAGTTTATTCCCAGAACGTGTTAAAGGTTCACCTCCCGGTACAGCGAAATAGATCCAGTAAGTTAATATCAGGTGGTATGTGTCACATATAATTGCTTAACATCTCTGTGTATTCAGAAGCACTGTAGGCTATTTGTAGTAGAACAGAAGCACATTATAAGTACATAAAAGCAATAGAAGGTCTGAAGAGTAGATATACAGTAGCAAAACTGACTCCCAACAGCAATTTTCTGAACAAAAATTGCTGCTTAAAGTTCATTCACCTAACAGATAGGATCCACAGTTTGGAGTTAAATCAAATCCAGCTGCCTGCATCTGGTGGTAATGAATACATGGAGCATAAAAGGAAATGAAGGGAGAATAGAAGACTCCCTCCTTAAGGTAAACACATCAAGTAATAATCTTTTTAAAAGGAAGTTTCACTGCTTGCTTAGCATTGTAGGACAGGTGTATAAGTATTTGCATTTCTCTCTTGAATATTTTATGCTATCAAGATAACTATAATGGTATTTATGGATTTTGCCCTCAGTTGATATTTGCTTATTTCATCTTGCTGCTAGGCTAAATATTTCCTATGGAAATATTTATCCATATTTAATTTCCCTGTGAAACTCTGAACTATTCCATTTCTATCTCCTTTCCAAAGACATACAAAACCACATTGTCTTATGGAACTTTGAAGTAATACAATTAGTATACAAGAAGTTCTTTTAGACTGCATTCTTCAAATGCACATAATATTTACACACACACACAAATTTCCCATGATGGAGCAGTGGAGTGGGAAATTATAAAGAGATACATCAGATGGAAACATAAAAGGCACAGTGGGTGAAAACTACATTTTAGATACAGGCCATTGACAGAACAGTTGTTACATCTGACACAGACCATCATGTATTAATGTGCTAATTAATGCAGTGACATAAGAAACCGAATCCTCTCCTTAAAGTTATAGTATTAAACTATAATAGTATTAAAACTCCCAATGAATTGTATTTCAGCTGTTTCACAATGAAATCAGTTTTTAAAATTCCTTTCCTCAAAGACTGCCACCTTGAAGTTAGTGGCTAAGTGTCCTACATAACTGAAATATCTTCCTATTGTTTCTGGATAGTGCCATTTCTGATGCCAAATTTATATTCAACTACTCTTTTGAAAGGAATTGGCTTTGCTGACAAATAATGGCGTATATCAAAGATGAGCAGATTATGAATCATGGTGTTACTATGAGTGCTGTTATTTTGTCCTATAATAGCAATGACAAGATAGATATGGGAGAGAATGAAGGCTGTGATTATTCAAATGTCAGTGGCAAAAAATTACTGTGAGATTTGTGGATACTACAGAAGTGGTCTGAGCAAACAATTGTTCAGTTAAAAGACTGTATAACTTGAAAGCCCTTAGCACTGAAATGTGGCGTGTTCACCTCCTAAACATAGTCTCCTACAAATAACATTGTTCTAATAAAAATACATCCCTTCCCCTACAGTAATGGTAAAGGTATCATAGGTACCATTAGCTTTTTATTTTTTCCCATGCTAACCCATGGGAGAGGGAAGCATTATTTTTTTCTAGCCCCTACTCTAGAATTGGAAACAAGCTAGGATAAGTTTTCCCTAATCAGTACTATAAGATTGAAATTAATGTGGTACCTGAAGAATCACAGATTTGGCTACATAGCAGTCAGATTCTTGCACATATCCAACAAAGGCACTGAGGTGTTTTATATATATCTATATCTGTGTGTGTGTGTGTGTGTGTGTGTGTGTACACATATACATATATAAAACTCCTCAGTATTTTATATATATTGAGTTTCTGGAATGTGAGATGGCATTTTAGCATGCCTTGGAAATGTGACCAGCACATCAGGGACCTAAAAACAGAAGACACAAATCCAGGAAGTTGCAAGATATATCTTCCAGCACTTCCAGCTGCTTTTTAATACGGTTCCATTTCAGTAGTGTTTCTGCTTCATCCAATACTCTTGATTTTGAGTAAGATGCCTATTAGGATGGAATTTTGCATCTTTTGTAAAAAAAAAAAAAATCCTTTGTATAAAATGTGAAGTACTGAGTGGAAATAAATGATTCAATTCAATTAGTTTAGATATGCAAATGTAAACTCAATCAAGAAATGTTACTTTACCTGTTTAAGTGCCTTTTTGGTATGCTGCTGGAAGGAAGACACTAGCTTGCTTTGCATTGGTGCATTTGTAAGGCTTGAGTCTCGAATGGAAGACAGTTCTTCAGGTGCTTGCTTAGGACAAACTATGAATACAGAAATAAAATTAAGTACTTAAACTACAGGAGATTAGACTATGCCTCTTCATTTCATTTCACTTCATTTTAAGATCTTAAAATATGACAAAACTGATCTAGTCAGGAAGATCTCAGAGTTGATCTCCCATATAAGGAAGAAATTGTATTTCAGACAGCATAAAATATCTAAAAGGCTATTTAGGAGAACTAAACAGCTAGGTAAAGAGGAAATAACTAACAGCCATTCAAATGATCAAAGACACATTTAATGTGAACTTGTGGAAGCTACAAATATCAGCTAAAATAAGTCTGAACTCTTATTGTTCTTGGCAAAGTATAGGCTTCCAACTGCAGAAAGCATCTGCATGACAACTGGCAATGAAATCACACAATGCTCGGTGTTGTCAAAACATACATTTTCAATTGCATGCTTCCAACACATGCTAAATTCAGGAAATGCTGATACCTAGAAATTAACATCTGTGTAATGTCTTTCATTATAATTTGAAAATGTACTGTCTGCAATAATGCTCACAGCTACATTGAATGTAATAAAGAGAACCACCAGTCCAGGAAGCAGAACAGAAGGATGCTTATCACCTCCTGTAAATGTTACAGAAGTTAATAGAATAATAGAATTTAACAGCCTTGAGAGATCCCTTGACCTAATAGGTTAGTGCTAAGGTTCAACCAAGTAGAAAAAGGGACAACAGCACACAAGCCAATTCTATTCAATGTTTTAGTTCCAACATTGAATTACAATCAAGTTTTAAATGTAAATGTTGTTAAATCTTGTGAAAGAATATTGAACAATAGTAAAGCCATGCCATGATGCAACTAGAAACTGAGTTATTAATAGCTAGCATTTTACACAGTATTTTTAAACAATATTGTAAGAGCCTTATATATACAGCACATTACCTAACAAATGAATGACCCTATCAAATTTTAGTCTAATTGCTTAATTTAGTCTAGTTGCTTATACTATACTCTCTAGTCTAGAAATTCTTTATGGGCATAAACAGGGTTCTCTTCTATCGCTTGTTACCTGGAATGCTTTTAACTAGAGATGACAGAGATTGGGTTTGCAAACTTGGGCTTGTGAAACATGCATTCTACAATAGGGGTATAGCTCCTCCTCTAAAACTTCCTCAAATTACATAAAAAATTATGTATTTAAAAAGAAACAAAATACAGTGAGATAAAAGTACAACTCTATTACTATCTTAATACTATTATCTTAATACAACAAGGGAAGAGGGGAGATAATGGATGACAGACTTAAGCTGCAAATCATGTTAAAGCAGTGTTTTAACTAGAGCTGTTACTCCTTTTATAAGATGTAAAATTGGGGGATGGAGTTCTGCTGATTTTCAAGAGCTTGTTAAAAAGAAGTGACATCTGAAGCTCTCACAAATACTGATATCATATAATGGCAGGTGGCCACCATAATTCCCCCATTTGACAGAGAGAAATGAGAAGCACTGCTTCAAGAAAGTGCTATATGTTGATTGTGAAGCCAGATGATAAATTTTTGCTACTGGCATTAACACAGAAGCTATATTTATTAAGGCACTGATCTGCAAAACACATAGATGTTACCTACTGTCAATTATACTATTAAGATGGTGAGAGTAGATTGAATTTCTTATATTTTTCCACAATAGCTGATTTCTTTGACAAAGATAGAGACAAAAATACTGCAGTTATAAATAAACTATTCTACACTAGATTATATCTGGAATTTAGACTAGAAAAACAGGTTTCAAGAATGGGCTTTGCAAAACATGTTGGCCCAAGTGATTCCCCATTTTGAAGTCTTAAAGCAATTATCCTCATTCTGTAAAAGGAATCAGAGCTGCTTCATACACCTTTCCCTGCACTCACTTACTCACTACCCAAATGGTAGTGCACTTACATGCATGCACATTACACACATAAATACCCAAGAAAAGCATTCAAAGGAGTTTCTCCATCAGGGTAGGAAATCATCATTTGTAACTATTTTAATACATTAAGAAAACCTTCCAGAGTATTTGGTTACAACAGTCCATGCATCAGGTTATTTTGGTTTGTTTATATATAATCTAGAGACACATCATCTGAGGTGGGTGGCCATATAAATCTGATAAATGTTACTATGAGAAGAATAATATGCTGGATCTTAATTATCTAATTAATTATAGAACTCTCTTCATAAACTTTAGAAGAACTAACAATAGCATAAATTGTTAAAAGATATGTCATAACATGAAATAGCAAATATTTCAGATTTTTGTAGTATTTCTATACATACTGTAAGTTTGACAGTGGGTAATTTTCATTATATTAATTAGTCACAGAAACACAGAAAAAGACCTAGCTACCATATAGCCATAATAATAACAATGGTCAATTAAAAATTCTAAAAAGCCACCTGACTCTACTTGGTCAATCTAATGGAAGACATCCACTGCCTTATTTAACTCAGGTATCTCAGATAAAATGAAGTTACTTTTTCCTTGGTTATTACTAACACATGTAAAATTAATAATTATTTAAAAAAAACCTTGTGTTTGAGCATTTGATATAAGCATTATACAAAACTTTTTCAAAGTCAGTGAGGGCTGTAAAGCACCATGAAGCAGTATATAAGTCTGCTATTGCTATATACAGGTAAAATAATTAATTAGGATAAAAAAACACTTAACTTCATGACTTCCTTTAGCTATGTAAGCTCACTGGGTGACTCTGGCTAATCATTATTTCTTAGTCTAACTATTTCACAAGGTTTTAGTTGCAGGGAAAAACAATGAAGAGGGAGTGCTTTGTATACATTCTTAAATTCCCAGAAGTGAAATAGATTACCAATCTAATCAGGGATGTACTAATAGTGAAGACAAACAGAGCTGGTCAGTTGGGACCTGCAAACCTGGCCATAAGGGACCCCAAGATGAGTTGTAGTGGAGAAATCGTATAAAAGAAGGGATGGAGGGACCATTGCTTCTTCTTTGGTTTTATTCTGCTGTGCTGAGTTAGCTGTCTCTGAATCAGCACCATACTATCGTTTCCACTACCAACCTCCCCTCAGTTAGAGGAGAGATACTTATCAGACACTACAGTGGTGACAGCCTAGAAGAAATAGCTATGGGACTCTCCTTCTCAATGGCTACAGCTGAGACATGGCTCTTAGCTTTACATTTGCCTTGTGGCCCAGAAAGCTTTACTCCCAAGCCCAGCAGCAGCAGCAACAACAATAACATCTGTCTAAATCTCAGGTCCTTAGGAAAGACTCTTTGGTGAACAAAAATGCAAAATCCAGTCAAAACATCTGGCTGATTGTGCAACCAGCCATAATAATAATAATTATTATTATTAACAAGAACGAACTTTAGCTAGTAGCTATAGATGCCTTCCTAATTATTCAGTATCTCCATTCTATAATGATTTGATATGTTAGCATTTAATGAATGACAGAAATTATGCTAAATGGAAATCTCAAAAATTAAAGGCTGAAAACCTATGAAAAGGGATGCATAGCTGAAGAAAATAACTGCATATTAATCAAAACATAGTACAGAACCTTGCATATGAGAGATTGGAAAATTCCACAAGGAGGAAATATACCTGCTTTCAGTACTATGATTTTCAGTTTACAAATTATAATTCATTAAAAAGTATTGTACTTGCTGGTTCCAAGAAATTAGAAGAGAAAACCACTGGTCTTAATGAGATCTCTTTCTGAATAAATGTGTCTAAGCCCAGCAAGAGAAAAAGGAAAGTTACATGCTATCTCTTTATGATTAGTTTTAATATTAATACAAAAATAGCAAGAAAGTTATATTAGTTTAATTTGTTTCTTGGCATAAATGCTTTAAAAGTTTAAAATGAGTTAAGCTAAAAAACCAACCACTTTAATTACTTTAGAGAAAATATTCTTCTGCCTCGGGTACTTGTGCAATTGTATTTCTTATGTGATAACCTAAGCATAAAACTGTTGTTCTCAAACAGCAATTATTGGTAGGGGCAGATGTTATTTCTTATTGAACTGGGCAATTTTGTGATAGAAGAAAAGGCAGGAAAGGTAAGTAAAAATCTTCAGAAAACAGGAGAAGCAAAAATATGCTTTGTCCATCAGTCTCAATTAGCTCTTTTCTGATGCTCAGAAAACCTGAACAATATATGGGGGAGGGAGGGAACCCTGAGAGAAAATATGGAGAGGTCAGCTTCAAATGAATTTATAATTATTGTCCACTTGTTTCTGATCTTATCAATTTTACATTGTTACAATAATTTTAAAACATACAAATTATGAAGTTACAAAGCATAGATTAACTTTCTTTTTTGTAGTATATCTTGCTGTTTTCAAGCAGAAAATATCTGCATATATACTAAAGATATTGAATTATCCAAAGCACATTCTTAGAAGCAGAACACAAGTATAAGCCACTTGTTAAACTACCTTATCAATTCCATACATTTTCTCAGGGTGACACAGAACTATATGGGCATTGACATAAATGTTCTTGCATTGTCAACACACATATATCAAATAAGCATCCAAATCACACTGACCTCTCTAGAACCTAAACTGCAAAATCAGAACAGCTTTTCTCTAGTCAGGCAGCAACACCTTTTTGTTAAACGAAAGAAAAAAAAACATGGTGTTAAGTTATAATACAATTAAAATAAAGGCATCTTTGATCAAGAAGTGACCTTAAACAAATAATGTTGTTTTATGCAAGCTGTTAAAAAATCTTTATTACTGTTCAAGTGACCCAAGTAAAATTAAAATGTATGTATCTAGAATAACATATTTACATTAAAAGAAGCAAAACAGAGTTATTTGTTAATGTATGTGAGTGTATATGTGCAGATACATATACTGCAATTACAGTCTCTCTCTCTCTCTCTCTCTCTCTCTATATATATATATATATATATATATATATATATATGTTTTCTGAGGTTTTCACGGGTGTTTGTATGTAGGTCTTTGGTAATTCGGGTTTTCTCCCGTGTAAAATTGAAAGTGTCTTGGCAACGTTTCGACGACGTCCCATTCGTCATCTTCAGGCTGGTGTCTTCGGCTTCGTGCTTCTAGGAGCAATGTGTGATCGCAGCTGTTTCTTCCTTTTAACTGCCAGTGGAGGTATGAACTGATTGGACGGGAGCTTGGCTGTGTTCTGATTGGGTGGAGGTGTGTTCTGATTGGTTAGGGGCTTGGCTGTGCTCTGATTGGATGGGGGGTTGGCTGTGCTCTGATTGGATGGGGGGTTGGCTGTGCTCTGATTGGATGGGGGTGTGCTCTGCTTGGGTGGGGGCCCTGTTGTGCTAGGATTAGTCTGAGTTGCAGGGGAATTTGAGATGGAGAGCTGCATTGCTGTAGTTTGGCTTCGCGTTCGTGGTCGTGCCACATCTTCAAGGTGGGTGTCAGTTTGCTTCACGTATGGAATGGAGGGGTTTAAAATGGCCAATGATGCAGCTGTGGTCTGGTTTCTGGTCCGCGGTCGTGCCTCATCATCGGTGCGGGTTTGAGTCCGCTTTTTGCGTGGATGTGTGGTGGTGACATCATGTGTGGTCTTCGTGAGTGTGGGTCCAGTGTCGCTCCTTGTGCTAGGGATTCGTCTGTCAATAAGGCTGGGTTTCCAAATGGCTGGTAGGCGGGAGGTATCATCTCGTTTATTCATGCTGTGTGGGCATTTTTCTATCTCGATGGCTTCTCTGATTATTCTGTTGTTAAAGTGTTCCGTTTTGGCAATAGTTCTGGTATTTTTAAAGTCAATTTTATGTCCTGTGGCTTTGAGGTGTTGGACCAGGGAGGAAGTTGGTTCCTCTTTTCTGACTGAGTTCTTGTGTTCTTCAATGCGTGCACTTATTCTTCTGTTGGTTTGTCCGATGTATGTGGTGGGGCAGGCGGTGCATGGGATTTCATATACTCCTTGATTTTCTAACTCAATTTTGTCCTTGGGGTTTCTTAGGATGGTGGATATTTTTCGGTTTGTTCAGAATGCTGTCTTGATGTTGTGTTTGTGGAGGATCTTGCTGATTTTGTCTGTGGTGCCTTTTATGTATGGGAGGAGGGCTTTGCCGTTTTCTTGTTCTATGTCTTGGATTTTAGTGGGGGTTTCTTTTTGGATTAAGTTGGTAATCTTATTTCTTTGGAATCCGTTGGATGTTAGTACATTAGTGAGAGTGTGTAGTTCGGTTTTTAGGTGTTGTTCGTCAGCTAAGCGTTTTGTTCTCGAGATGAATGTCTTGGCTACGGAGTTGATCTGTGCTGGGTGGTGGTGTGAGAGTGCGTGCAGATAGCGGTTTGTGTGTGTTTTCTTCTGGTAGATGGTGTGTCCTAGGGAGCCATTGGATTTCTTGTAGACTAAGACATCCAGGAAAGGAAGTTGCTTGTTAGCTTCTGTTTCCATGGTGAACTGTATTTTGGGGTGTAGGCTGTTGAGGTGTGTGAGGAAGTTGTCTAGTTTTTCTTTCCCATGTGGCCAGATTATGAAAGTGTCGTCTACGTATCTGAGCCAGAGTTTGGGTTTGTGATCAGATTTTTCTAGGGCTTGGGTTTCAAAGTGTTCCATGTAGAGGTTTGCAATGACAGGTGAGAGGGGTGACCCCATGGGTGCTCCTTCTATTTGTTTGTATTTTTGTCCGTTATAGATGAAGTATGTGTTGGATAGGCAATGGTTGGTCAGATCTAGGATGTGCTTGGGGGGGTTATATTTGTTTTGGATAGCTGTCAAGGCTTCTTGGATTGGCACTTGGGTGAAGAGGGAAATGACATCAAAGCTCACGAGTAGGTCGCTGGGCTGTAAGTTTTGTTTCTTTATGATCTCTATGAATTGGAATGAATTTTTTACGTGTGAGGTGGTGGATTCTGAATAGGGCTGTAGTTGTTTGGCGAGAAATTTGGCTAGGTTTTGTAGAGGTGAGCCTATGGAGCTGACTATGGGTCTGAGTGGGGTTCCTTCTTTGTGTATCTTGGGGAGACCATAGAGCTTAGGGCATCTGGATGATTTTTCTCTGGGAATGATTCTTTGCTGGATCTCTTCGCTGATGGGGGAGGTTTTTATTTTGGATCTAGTGGTTTTTTCCAGGTAGGTGGTGGGATCTGTGATTAGGGGTTTGTATGTGGAGTCCTGGAGCAGGTTGGTTAATTTGGTTTGGTAGTCAGATGTGTTCATAACCACCGTGGCATTGCCCTTGTCTGCTGGTAGGATTATTATGCTGGTGTCTTCTTTCAGGTTAATTAGTGCTGTCTGTTCCTCTTTGTGTAAGTTGCTTTTGGGGGGTTTGCTGGTGCAGAGGATGTTGGTGATTTCGAGTCTGATTCTGTTAGCGTCGTCGGGGTTGATTTTGGTCAGGCTGGTTTCAACTCCGCATATAATGGTTTCAGTGGGGATGTGTTTGGGAGCGACTGCAAAGTTGAATCCTTTGGAAAGGACATCGGTTTTGGCTTTGGTGAGGGTCCTATCTGAGATGTTATGCACTGTTTGTTTAAACCCCTCCATTCCATACGTGAAGCAAACTGACACCCACCTTGAAGATGTGGCACGACCACGAACGCGAAGCCAAACTACAGCAATGCAGCTCTCCATCTCAAATTCCCCTGCAACTCAGACTAATCCTAGCACAACAGGGCCCCCACCCAAGCAGAGCACACCACCATCAAATCAGAGCACAGCCAACCCCCCATCCAATCAGAGCACAGCCAACCCCCCCATCCAATCAGAGCACAGCCAAGCCCCTAACCAATCAGAACACACCTCCACCCAATCAGAACACAGCCAAACTCCCATCCAATCAGTTCATACCTCCACTGGCAGTTAAAAGGAAGAAACAGCTGCGATCACACATTGCTCCTAGAAGCACGAAGCCGAAGACACCAGCCTGAAGATGATGAATGGGACTTCGTCGAAACGTTGCCAAGACACTTTCAATTTTACGCGGGAGAAAACCCGAATTACCAAAGACCTACATACAAACACCCGTGAAAACCTCAGAAAACATATATCTATATATCTATATATCTATATCTCTATATATCTATATATCTATATATCTATATCTATATATATATATATATATATATATATATATATATATATATATATATATATATAGGAAAAATGAGATATACAAAAATTATCACCATGTCAGCTAATACTTAGTTGGGTAACCTTTAGCATGAATTACGGTCTTACAATGTCTTCCCATGGAGTGAACCAAGTCCTTTAGTTCTGCAGCTGTTATAATGTGAAACTTCTATTAACTGGGTTTTATTGCTGGGTCGCTTCTGACTAACAAGTTTCTTTAGTCGGCTCCATAGATTTTCAGTTGGGTTAAGGTCTGGGCTATTCCCAGGCCATTCCAGCAGTGGAATATGATTATCTTGAAACCACTTTTTGCACACAGCAGCAACATGACATGGAGCTGAATCCTGTTGAAATATAAATGCTTCATTGTCTTGGAAAAGATCATGTGCGGAAGGCTTCAGTTTGGACTCAAGTATTTCATTAATGTATTTTTGGCCATTTATATTCCCATTAATCATACAAATTCTGCCCACACCTTTTGATGTCATACAACCCCAGATCATAACACTGGCTGGGTGTTTCACGGTACATGTAATGCAATCAGGATGCAAATCTTCTCTGATTCTTCTCCTTATGTATTTTATGCCATCACTACCAAACAGGGAGATCTTGGTCTCATCACTCCAAATTACACTGTTCCTCTGTCCAGGTAACATAGGTTTTAGCCCAGTTTAGTCTTTTCAACCTTTGTTTGAGAGATAAAAGTGGCTTTTTTTGTGGAATTCTAGTTTTTAGGCCAAATCCCTGCAGTCTGCCCCGAACAGTCCTTACACTCAACTTCACATTGCATTGCGCCATTTCATCTTGTATACACCCAGATGGTTTTCTTCTCGTCACGTAGGCACAGTCTCTTAATTCTTCTATCATCACTTGCTGTTGTGCACCTTTTCCTGCCTTTACCAGTGTGGTTTTGTAGTGACTGAGTCTCCTTATATCTCTTCAAAAACTTAGAAATGCCACCTTTGGTTAAGTTTCCACCAATTTTTCTTCTAATTTCTTTACAGCTATAGCCTTGTTCACTTAATAATACTATTTTACATCGCTTTCTGGGCGACCAGTCAACTCTTTGCACCATTACTTTAATTTTATTATGTTTTACAAACTCACTAAATGAAAGAACACAAAAAAACCCAACCAACTTGATAGCGATCACATAACACACTGACAAATGTCCTCCTCTCACATGACATCAATAATTGAATCCTACTGTGATCTGATTGGCTCATTGCCAAAACAAGATGACACCTGATTGGCTCTCTAAACACTCATGCTCATTGGCTACAATCAGATGAAGGAAAGCTACCTGATATCAACCTAAGCAAGTTGTGCTTCCTTTTTCTGGTTATTTTCTGGTTATTCTGGCTATAACCTTTCATAGAATACAGATAATTGAACAAACTTTGTTGCATTACATTCTTGATTAAACTATCTTTCCATTGATATATAATTTTATGGTACTACTCCAAAAAAAGTGGTGTTATTAGCCATCAAACCTCAAACGTACACTTTTCCCAAAAGGTTTCCACAATTTTGGCCACTACTGTGTAATATATATATATATTACATATATATATATATATTCTGAATTTGAATAGTTTTTAATGGAAGCAATAGGGCACACAGGAAATAGTCCTTTCCTTCCTGATAAATAATATTGGCACTTAGCAATGGTAGTTGATGATGGAATTCTGAGATATCTTCTGCAATAATCTGAATCTCTTGCAGGAATATAAAGAGTATTACAGTGGCAGTTCAATATCTGGGCAAGTTTCTGATGACAAATTATTTCTTCTTTTAAAATCTTTTCTCCCACTAACACAAAAGTACAAAGTACTTTTTACAGTACTATAAGTTTTACATAGGCACACAGAACTAAACCTGCAATTTTGGACATTTTGACATCCATTCGCTAGGATTAGAATATGATACGTTGCAGTTAAGTTTTTCTTTGTACACATTTTCTACAAGTTAGCACAAAAGTACTGGAAAAATACTTTTAGAAGAGCTACAAGCTGATTTTAACACCTCACCATAATTATATTAGGGTTATTTCCTTTTATTTTCAAATAGGAAAGGTCAAGAGAAAATGACTGGCCAATGGGCTGGCATGGCTGAACAGGTATGTAAAGCCAAACTCAACATTCTCACTTTATTCTTATATTTTAAGAGGAGAAAAATTTAATGGCTATGTTTTGCTCCTGTAATCATAGTCCTGCTCCAACAGCAGCCGGGGGGGGGGGGGGGAGGAGAGACAAGAGAATAATAACAGGCAACTTGAATTGGAATAAAGAGGGACACCATTTTGGGGGTGAGTTAAAACCCAGTTTCTCATGATGGATTCTTCTATTAGTCAAACTGCCTGCTGATCAAAGTTTCTTTTAGTAGAATTGTTCAAAAAGTTAATTGAGTATCAAGCCTGCCCAAACTGAACCACTGAGCAACTCACACAGAAACCTACCAACTGGATCTGTCCAGGAGTACAGATTTCTCCAGAGCTGAGTGCAAACGCTGGGTGCTGTAAAATAATGACTCTTTTGGGAAATGCCTCTTATCCTTTGTAAGATGTCCCAAGTCCAACAATCCACAAAATGGATCTGCAACATTATGACTAAAATGTAACTAAAGTGCCCAGAGCTTCTGTTCATATAATTTAGGTGACTGACAAAAAAGACAAAAAAACCCCACTCTCCAATTACATCCACATAAAATTCCTTCCCAATAGCTAAATTGCCAGCAATGATAACAAAATAGAGGAGGTAACCCTAATTTTCCCTATTGAAAATCACCAATGTAAGATGTGAATCAGATAGTAGAAGGACAATTTTACAGAGTCAGAGTCGGAAACAGGCATCAAGCCATTGAACCCAGTCATGCCCTGTTGAAAAATCCAAATTAAACACCCCGATGGCTTTCTTCCTGAATACACACAAGGAACCTGGAGATTACCCTTTTTGAACAAAAAATACCATTGGGAGAATTATCATTAGAGACAGTAAATGGACTAATTATGTGCAATAATCAAAATCAGTGAAGTGTCTTAACAGGGAAAGCAAGACTTGGGCTGAAGTTACATTTTACCAAGAACCACCTGAAGAATTACCATAATCTCACCCTGAAAAATGGACTTGATGAATATGGTACAACAGGACAGAAAATGTGCTTGTCAAGGACAAGGAAAAGCCCGTCTTTGTGACAATGTGCCAGATGTGCAAAGTTTTTATTTCTATTTGAATCCAAATTGTAGCATCAGAAATTGAAGGAAGAAAGCCATGTCATTAAATTATACCAAGAGGTCAGCAATGAAGTGTCTGTAAATGACAGGCTACCCACCTCACCCCCAGAACCCAGCGAGCCCTCCCAATTTCTCCTAAAGAAAATAGGACATTTTCTAAAAATGCCACAAGGTCTAAATAACACTCTTCTATAAACACTAGCTTAGTTTAAAAATCCAATGACGATAAAAGACACTTTAATACTAGCCATATCTCAATCCTGAATAGAAAGTACCTTGTATTTGTGCTGTCAGAATGCAGGAGAGGGGAACATAATTCTGTAGGTTCATCAATTTTTCAGCTACTACAAAAACAACTTAAGGCCCTCAGAATCTTTTACAGCAAAGAAATGAATAATTATGACACTATTTCCTTTAAACATCTCACTACGAATCTTGTTCTACAATACTCTACAGCCAGTGGAGTATTCACCGCCATAAGGCCCAAAAGGCCTTAAAAAAAGGCTCCATTAAAATGAAAGGTTGCCTTCACACTTTCTAGAATTTTTAAAAAACATGTAGGAGAATGAAAAGAATTCCCTAAAGATAGAATATTTGAAAAATCATTGCTTTATTGTATTGTTCTCAGCAGAAAAGAAAGACTTTCTAGATATTTAAGGCACAGTTAAGCACAAATATGATGTGCAGATTTATTGCAAGAAAAAAGACATTATCCTCACTTTTAACAACAGTATGGGCTACATATATAGAAAGGCCTTCAATAATTGAAAATATTTTTGTTGTCAGAGTTTGATTATTACTTGTCAAATTATTCTAATTGGTAAGTATTTAAAATTCTTTAACCCTATACATATAACTTGGTCTTTGAAAATAATACAGCATATTGAAAGATTAAGAAGTTAATAGCATCAAAAATCTGTTTACACATGCAAATACACTTAGGCATCCAATCTACTAGGCATTGTTGCTCTTTTTACAGTTCAAAGTTTCCGTTTCTAGTCTGCATTATTTTGTCCCTAAAATTTCCATGCTAAATATGATAAACAGTAAATAAAGCAAGCACCATTTACCATTTTCTACTTAACAGAAAATCAACATTCTCAGAAGAAAAACAAACTGTTTAAACTATTGCTTCACTAAATTATAATAACATATTGAATATTTTACAAACATATATAGCATGAATTTCAGCTTAGGCTAATATAGATGGAAAAGCAATCTGCAAATTAACAATGTTGTAAAATATTGAAAACAGATGAAAAGACGTCTACCGAACTTCATTTTTTAGAAGAATATAAATAGAATGCAATTCTGCGTGCTATTTTAAAGTACCTATCTTTAATATTTAAAAAATATTTTCTGCAAATTCCAGTTCTTTTTACAACCCTAGAAACTGTAAAATCCAAAACTCTTTCCCATGAGCCATCTGATATAAAGAATACCAAACAAACAATGCATCTGGTACATGAAACATAACTTAACAATTCAATTTTTAAATATTAAGATTTTCTTAATGAGATCTGGAATGAGAACTGAATCTTTTATATTTTTAAAAAATAGGCCTTATCGGGGCCAGAAAATACTTACATGTATTTGCAAAGTATGACAAATGATCTAAATTAAAAAGATATAATTTCCTCAACACATAAACACTCCATTAAGATCAAAGGATAAAAACAATAAAAATAATATTTTACCTCCATTTTCTTCCCCATTGCTATTGTTAGTCTCAGCCATTTCAGTGCTGTCCAACTCAGATTCACAACTTAAATCCAATGTTCCATCTGCTGGGCATGTAGTGTCTTCCTTCTGTGTGTAAAGACATATGTCATCATGCTGCTTGTCACATTTCAAAAAAGAATGTGCTTCTTAGGAACGTTCTATAAATAAAATGTGATTCCTGACAATTTCATGAATAAGGAAAAAGTGTCTCTCAGGACACACTACTGTAAAGCCTTTTAGAAAGTTAAATAGAAAAATGCAGCTTATTTCACATCAGTATTCATAGAAACCAACTTATTCCTTTCAAAAATCCAACCATTCTAAAAATGATGCAGAATAAAATCAAATATTTTTTTTATGTTCTGCTTTTATTAGGTGGAACATAATTCTATAATTATGTAACAAATTCCACAGCTCAAAATTTATGGAGCACCTACATTTTAAAAGTGGGCTTTGTGTGTGTGTGTTTTTCCCCCCTGTAAAGCCTAACTATACCACACAGAAGAAAATCTAATCAAATGCAAAAGCTGCTTTTGAATTCTGGCAGTTAGTAGAAAATGGCCCATATTTCTATTTCTCAGAAAAAAGTGCTGCCTATTCCATTTGATTACTTCAAGAAAATGCCACATTCTATCAGTTTCAGAATAATGCCTCCTCCTTCACTCAGATATCACTATTAGATTAAGGATTAAATAAATAGTTCTGCTCGTTCAGATAAAATCATTACTTGTATCACAGTTCCTTGTTAACTCTAGAGTTGTCATTCATGATATAAATCTTTCCAAATGTCTCTTTCTCAAATACAATGTGAATATATTTGCTTATTTCTAAATAAACAAGTAAATCTTTGCTTATTTCTAAAAGGCAACATCTAAAATCTCAGCTAGAAAAAGAAAATAAAGCCATGCCTATTCCTGAATTTTGTTTAACTTATAAAGTTTATCTCGATTGGAAATCATATTAAGTGCTATCTTAAAATGTTTCAAACACAATTTACCTCTGTTCCCAACCTAATGACTTCAATCTAATTTATTTATTTATATGATTTGTTAATTCAATGCATAGACTTCATAGCACTGGGTAATTTTGTTTCTAAAAATATGCAACTCACCTTGAGTGCGTAGAGTCCTGCCTTGCCAGGAATTTTGAAGAATGTCCCATCACCAACACGAGTGTTGGTATGAAGCATTGCATTCAGACAAGCTAATGGAGAAGTGCCACTGAAAAACAAAAATAAAGCTGGCTAAAATGGAGTGTTTCTCAGAACCTTCTTCCTCTTCTTAAAACTCATGTTTCACTTAAAAAAAATCCTGAAAACCTCCCAACATCTACATTACAATAACAGGCCAGTTGAAACTTAATCATATGCATCTGCCCCTTCAGCTTCAGGCAAAAAGTCTGCAAATTATAATTATGCTATTTTCACACAGTAAACAGTTCAGCATTGAAAAAGAGCTAGAGTCCAAATATTTATGTGAAATTACTTTGCAAATAACACCATAATGTCTTATTTTTAGAATGTTATAGACAATGCGGCTGTTGCACATGAATGATCAAAATGGTACAAGTTCATGGGCAGCTGCATTCCATAGGATGGAGAGGCAACAAAAGAATGCTAAAAGACTCCTGAACAGCCACATTTAAAATTGCAAGGGTTAGCTAGCTATGAACAAATATGGGCAGCATTGCTTTAACATAGCCAGTATAAACCATATATCTTGGTATAAGTAGACAACAGTACAGTAATTTGAAGCCATTCTGTGATGGGCAACTTTCTTAAATATACTGGGAGTTCCTTTGATTTCAAGGGATTCTGCTTGGAAGTGTAGGATCAATTGCAGTTTAAGAAATAATCCTAATATATAGCAATGCTAAAACGTGTGTGAAACTTTTTGAATGTTCAATAGTTCTACATAAATATGATCTAAATCATGATCTGTTCTCCATCCAAGTCCTAAAACTAGAGGAGGTGAACCCAATTAAACAAGTCAAAAACATTCTATTGTATCTTTTGTGTGAAGAACACATGTTTTGGGAAGTATTTGTTGAAGAACTTTAAGCATCATGACTATAATCATCCACAATTAATTAAATTAGTTAAAAAGAAGCACCAGATTGCAAGCTTTTCTCTTCATGCAACTTTTAATAAAACAATACTAATCTGAATGAATTTTAATCAAGATAATTTAATTAAGTAATATCAATTGTAATTGTTACTTCAAATTATGATTATGTCCTTATCAAATGTTGCATATTACAATAAAACTTTGCTTTAATGGATCATTCAGTTTGTTCATCCTGAACTTTTATTAAATCTGAAAGTTTGTTTGCTTATTTATTGTATCTACCACCCATCTCACTGTCAATCGACCATAAACTGCAGTGATTTGGGTAATCTGCATAATTTATCATTCATGTAAATTTATGTCACTTGCATTATCAAATTATAAATTCATGTGACATAAATATAACAAAATTTAATGTACATGGAAGTGCCATGTACTTCTTCGCATACAATGAACATGTCCATTATTTCAGGGGGATATCCATACGGAAATTTCATTTGTTGCATTTGCTTCATTAAATCAAAGACTTATAACAGCAAAATAGGAGCCGATATCATATTGGAAGTGATCACTTTTACAATGGATTTTGGGTGATATAGCTGTTAGCTGTTTTTGTTTCAAATATACTGGATAGAAACATTTTAAGGAAATGCCTGAATAAAATATTGGAAATACAAATGTAGATGAATTATGTTGCTAGGACAAAAGAGCTTGTATATGCATCAGGTGATTGCGCTGACTTACAACTGCAATTATGGGAATTCCAATTGCCATCATTAGGCGAATCCTTCTCCTGCCGGCTTCCCCATTGATTTTACCTGTTGGAAACCAGCAATGAAGGGTACTAATGACATGAAAGCAGGATATTGAGGCTGTCATAATTGCAAGCCTTTTGCCACCTGAATCATGATTATGCAACTGTGGGGATGCTACAGTGGTCACAACTATGAGAAGTCTTTTTGTTAAGTGCCATCATAACTTTGAATGGTTGCTGAATGAGTCATTGAATTAAATGTGGACTACCTGTACATCTTTCATTTAGCATTAGTGACTGATTGTCAGCCTTCCAAATACACCAGACAGGAAACATGACCAGATGAGCCAATTCTACTATATTGTAAGGCTATATTAACAAAACCTTGTGCATCTGTACAAATTCCCCACCATCTCTTTTATAGTCTCAGAGGTTAAGGAGCTTCCTTTCTGGGTTTCTTTTTCTCCCCATTATGCAGCTATGCCTTCTCTTAACCAGGCAGCATCTCTTCCCCCTTCTCTCAAGATCCTTCCCACGTCCCATTAGTCTGACTGACTTAATAGTGGAACTCAGAAGAAATGACATTTCTTCTCCCGTACGTGTGTAATCTGTACTATAGTCCACAGAACTCTTCCCAAAAATCTCAGGTAGAACATTTACAAATCAGTAAGTACAAACAAAAGAGTATTCCTAAAAGAAGCAAAATTTTCAAACACATTTCTGACTTAGCCTATCAAAACTCCCAAAGAAGTCAATATAACATTTAAAAATCAAGATACCTCAAGCATACCCTAGCAGTTTAACAAAGGAATGAATAATACACAGATTTCTCTAATAAATATCTAAATAGAATGAAAATTTGACATGCAATTACATGTCACATTTATTAGGACAAGATGAATTAACTTTACTCTATACACGCACAGAGACACATTATTTCATATCAAGTGGAACTAGAATTAATTATGAAGTCAGATCCTTGGGAATTGAAACAAATGCTATCATGACTGAAAAGTGAATAAAATACATTGTTTTGATCTAAATGCCTTTAATATTTTCCTTACAGACTATATACTTGGTTGTCATGCACTCATCTTCTCTATTAACTATTTGTTTAAGAGCCTTACTTCCCATCTGAATCATCAAACAGTCATAGACTTAATTTTTAAAAATTGTTTAGATAAATAAAAATTTGCAATTAGTTGAATATAGGAGCAAAAACTCAGTGATGCTATACCAATTGATAGCTGAAATTATTTCATCAGTTCAGACAAAATAATGCAACAAGAATATGCTGTATCAGATGGGAGATTTCACAGAAAGTTGCGGAAAATAACAGGGCTAAGACTTCCAGATCTAAATGGCCAAGCAGATTAAATGGCCAATCAACCAGACTTTGTAGTAGTAGTCAAGGACCAGAAGACAGCAAGTGGTGTTAGAAATAGCAGTGCCAAGTGACAGCAACATCAGGAAGAAGTATGAGAAGTTGGAGAAGTACCAGGGCCTGAAGTAGGAACAAGAGAGGATGTGGAAAGTAAAGGCCAAAGTGGTTTCAGTGACTCCTAAGCTGAGAGTGTCTCCAACAGATCCCAAGAACATCAGAACTGTGTCCAGAAGAGTGCAGTGCTAGGAATAGCTAAGAAACTGTGCAAAACTCTCAAACACCCAGGCCTCTGGTAAAGAACCCAAGATTAAGGAAGCACATACCACTCATATAGGGTGAACAGGGATTTTTTATATAATATTCTAAGCATAATAAAAGCAAAAACTAAAAATATAAAACTACAAAGATGGATAATAATTGAATATAGACTGTTGAGGAAGAATTTATTTAATACTCAAGAACAGGGGTCTCCAACCCCCGGTCCGTGGACTGGCACCGGTCTGTGGCATACCAGCAACTGGGCCACGCAAACAAGCAAAGTCCCATCCGTAGAATGCAGGCAGCATGCAAAACCAGGCCCCCTCCAATCCGCGGAAAAACCTTTCTCTATGGAACCGGCTTCTGGTGCCCAAAAGGTTGCGGGCCACTGTTCAAAAGTTATTATATTCACTTTAGTCTTGAACTACCCCAATAATTATATAAACAAATCAAATATTAAAAAGATATTATTGAGATCAAATGTTGTATAGAAAAGCTCAAACCTTTGAATTTATGGCATAATATGGATATTCAGATCAATCTAGTTTATTTAAAAAGTGATTTCTCAAATAATGCCAAGATTCATTGTTATTCTATTCAAGGAACCAGGTACTGATGAAACATACTGATGAAAGGGAGTAGTGAATGGCCTTAGGAGAATTAATTCTTCATGTTCTGTTCCTCTATACATGGCAAGCACTGACTTTTGGTTTTGAATTAAATGCTATTTTCACAAATCTTAGGACCATATTTGTTTTCACAGAGGTTGATTAGCAACCAGCATTTGAAATCATATATAATTATTTTGTTTGACCTATTCAAATTCAGCCAATGAATTTAAAATAACATTGTCAATTATTTGAAATGGAAACCTTTGAGTATGTGACAGAAAATGTTTCTTCTATTATTTTCTTTCTATGTCGATTTCAGCACTAAGGCTTATATTTTGTCTCTCATAATCAATTGGCACAGACAACATTTAACCTAACAACTGTTGGACACAAGCAGCTTTATATTATACATATTTACAGTACCAGAAGAACAATATTTATCACACTTTGCCATTCTTATCAATATCAGGATCTTTATGACATTTATGATACCTTATCTGAAATATAAAAATCTATCTTTTAATTGTAAATGTACTATTAGATGTGAACAGACTTACACAAAAGAAATAAAATCATCCTTTAAACTCTAAAATCCATTAATAAAACTTACTTTCTATAAAAAAGAACAATAGGCACAACTCCAAAACAAATAAACCAAAGAAGAAAACCCAAATAGAACAAAGCAAATACTGGTGGAACTATATTTGAGAATTTCCTAATCTTAAATATGCCATCATCTAATTTATTACCATTAAGTATTTTTCAAAACCTATTCTAATACCAAGTTCACTTCTTTTTAAATGATAATGATGCCATATTGCAGCAAATGTACTATTAAATCTAAGGAGTTAATTCACACTTCCCTTTAGTAAAGAAGTTTACACTATTTTGTGCCATTGAGCACCCTCTGCTGGACTCTGCAGTCAAAATCAATCAAGAGATTCAATAGATACAGGCTGCATAAAATAATGTAAATTTATTTAAAAGCATCATACAGAGGAATCTTCAATGCAGTACAATTTGTTTCTATGAGTTATGTGATAAAATATTGTAATGAAATCTAAGTTTAAAGAGATTTATTTTTAGTATTCTTCTTTAACTAAGCAGCTATCTCAATACCATATCCAACATCTTGTTTTAAAACACAACAGTTTCTATGCATAGGAAATGCATAGGAAACCCTGGTTGAAGAAATTTGCTATCCTACCCAGTATAAATAACATTACTCAACCCTAGACTCACATCAGTTCCAAGGCTTAAAGTGGTACTGCTCAATTTACTTGAAAATAGCCCCACTTGTTTTCAGTGGGATTTACACCCAGGTAAGAATATATTGGATTGCAAAATTGAAAGCAGAGTTCTAAACTAACTTACTAGAAAGTTCCATGAACACAATAAGATTTTTTATTCTCCCCAAGGCTTAAGATTATACAATAAAAATGATTTGCAATTCCTTGTAGTGTTGAAATTTTATAATTCTGTTAGTGATCACAACAAAGGCATCATAGTTGTTTATTAATTTTGAAAGCCCTATTTTGATTAAACATGTTTGCATAATCCTACAATTTTCGGATAGGATGACAAGCAGCAAACTGGATGAATTCTATTATAGCAGCAATAGTCATATTACTGGAAGATCAGCTTGAAGATAGGCTATCCTGGAGAAAATCTATTTATGTGGTTGCTAAGAGCTGACACTAATTTGACCACATATAATCAATCAATCAATCAATCCAATCACAATTTTCAGAAAACAATAGGAACAATTGATGCTAGGACTGAATGGAAGTCTAAGTTATAGTAGTGAATTATTTGTGCATATCCACAAAAATAATGTATGCTAACAGTTAGATTCCCTAAATAATTAACCCCTAAATAGATTCCCTAAACAGTTAAATTCTTTAAATAGCTGCATAACTCTCATTCTCAGTTATTAAAATTAGCCATTAAACTATAGTCAAATAAGAACTTTGTAGGCTTCTCTTCTTTAATGAAAATTCACATGCTGAAATAACTGCAACTTGGTCTTCTGTATGATAATGTCCTTTTACTATTTCAATATCAGTATCATTTTCATTTTATAGATTGTCATAAAAACATCAGTAGTAAACAATGGAAAGCATAAAAGATGGAGACTGTGTAAGAATATACAGTAGAAGCTGCTTTGAGAATTTTTCAGGGTTAGGAAAATCATTGATTTTTAAAACACGTATTAATATTTAAAGTATGAATTCTATTCATTTCTCTCATGCTTAGCTCTAGAGGTCTGACATGTTTTTTTTAATAATATGCTACTTTTTCGTGTATTTTTAAAAAAACAGCCATATAAAAAAAATCTGCTCAGCTACCTTTACCAAAGCAAAAGCAAAATAAGTGAAAACAAGTATTGCCAATTTGAACTTAAGAGAACCCTTAAACAAAAGAAATATGTTAAAGTTTCCAATCACATATAGCAATGTTTTTCAAACTACTTTTCCCTTTTATTGCTTAGAAAATCCTCAAAGAACATGAAATCAATATCTTCTGAATAACATCAATATCTAGCATTTTACTTCTCCACCTGAAATAACAACTATTAACTGTCTTCTGAACACCAACTAGAAATATATACATTTTTTTTTGTATCGTAGGGCACATCTGATGTTTTATAAGAATAACTTGCCAACTCAAAAAAATTCCTAGCAATGATGGGTGTGGCAAATTACACAAAGTCAATATATTCAAAGGCCAACTGATAAAATTGTCCCGTCACTAATTTAAGCTCTAGGATATTTTCAACTCTAAGTGATCTTTATTTTTTCCTAGGCAGGCAAGCATATTTTCAAACAAAGCACCTTTCATCATTTTTCTTTTTTAAGGTAATTTATGCATTTGAATAAAATTCTTAGAAATAAAGTTACATTTTGTGGAGTCTTTGGTATTCTCTGAGCCTGGTTGTTTGCTTGCAGATGTTTCATAACCTGAACAGGTGACATCATCTGTGCTAGTGGGTGAGTGGGTTTGCTCCCTGTTTATATACTGTAACTTGTGCTGTCAGTTGTAGGAGAAGAGCTGGCAAAGTTGGGGAGGGTGAAGGTAAGCACATCATTAGCTTAGAGTTGTTGCATTCCCATAAGCACTCCAAGTCCAACCCCTCCTGTTGACTCATATCTGGCACTAATTTAGTGTTCAATTTTAGTTGACCAGATTCTTGGTTATAGGCTTGAATAAATCTTCTAAGCTGCAACCTTATAAATGGTCCTGATTCTTTGCGCCTGACACCAATATTGGTGGGAGTGTGCTTTTCTTTTGGGTGGTTCCTTGATTAGGGTATTGTTTTCAGTTTGTTTGCTTGTTTAATCCCTGCTTATCTGGTGCAGATTGCTAGGAAGGATATGATCTGGTCTTTTTATTTTCTTTTTAGCTTTTTTATTGTCTCTTTTTAATAGTGTGTAAATGTGGTTTATCTCTATACGTCTATTGATGGCTGATTTGTATGAATGCCAAATCAAACAAATGCCAAAGATATATCTTAGAAATAAAAATGAATATCAATCTCAAGAATGATACTTTGCTTTGCAAGAAGCTACTTCCTTTTAAATTTTGTTTAAAATGGAAATAATACAGTCAAATATATAAAGAATGGGCACAGGGCTTGCTGAGCAACAAGGGACTATCCAGTTATACAGTGATGCCTAAGATACCATGTTGGAGTCCCAGATTTAAACAATGTTTTAACATGATTCCATTTAATTTCATTTCAGGTATTCAAGTCAGAATTGAATAACTGCTGAAATAATACTGAATAAAACTATGGCACAACACTATCATCATCAGAGGTTTTCTTTCCTTTTTTGTTTTCACAGACAAAAAAAAATCTTAGCTAATATATATGACAACCTTTCACAGTTTCACAGAAATACAGCAACTCCCAGACTTCTTAGCTAGTGGACATGTTGGATGGGAATTCAGGGAGTTGACATCACAACGCATTTAAGATTGCCAGGTGAGGAAAAGCTAATCTATGAAAAACAAGCACCAGCTTCTGTATGCATCAGTAACTTTCTATAATAAGCCCCAACAAATTGCTCTGTAGTGAAAACTGTTTAATCTTCAATATAAAACCATGAAGCACATTGCTTCAATTACCAGTGTATCTACATTTTATCGTGTCTTCCTTTTATCTCAGAAATCATTAGGCTGAGTCAGGGACAATTTTGCAGACCGGCTGGGTCAAGACATTCTGCTGCCTAGAACAATCCTAATACTTGTTGATTATAGTCAGCACTTCAGTGCAACTGCCTCCTGGAGTCAATTGTTTTACTTTCTTGCATAGCTGCCATTTGAGTTTTACTAAATTCATCACTGAAGAAAACAACCCATATTTCATATTTGTGGGTGTTTGAAAGCATTTCGTTATTACAGCAATGCTTTAGATCAGAACCTCAAATGTGCTTTGTGGACTGCACAAATGACCAGCCCCCAGGTCATTTTTAGCAGCCCACAACAATGCTGGGCAGTAGGTCACAGGACATTTTGCTCAGTTATACAGTGGAAGGGCAGCTATTGGGGGTGGAGTGACAGCTTGCCAATCACAGCCAGGTCCTGGGAGGAAGGTGTGGCTCTCAGTCAAGGCAAGTTAACTCATGGAGCTGCAATGCTCCTGGCTTGCACTCTATCATGGCTGAGACTGGGATGGGTCTTCCTTACTGCAACCTTGAATGAGCAGGTAGTTCCATTAATGGTCCAGAGGTATCTGGTATCTGGGGACCACTGAAGGCAGAGCAGCGGTTTAAATTTATGATACTGGAGACTTTTGTGACAGTTTATGTGTATACGTATGCGTGGGGGTATTGCAGTCTTGCATCTTTCCATCTAGTAAGCTAATTCTCATGCAAGATTCATTTTGATGTGAGTTTGAGACCACTGATGGATACAAACTTGAATAAAGTTGAAAAAGCATGGTCTTACTGTTCCTTTTCTTAAAGTAAGTCATATGATCCTCCTAGGAATCTTAAAAGCCTGGACTTATTTCATAGGAATATTTATTCAAACATTGAGCCATAATTTGTTTATATGGGCATACAATTTAGTGTTTCATTATTTTAGCTAAATTTGATATAGAGCAGTACTTGTAGCACTGAATGTTTAGTTTCTGCATTACCTCATCTTTAAAACAAATAATGATAATACAGCCACTTTCATTAAACAGAATGAAAAATATTTAACAAGCACAAATAGCTTCCTGGACTTATCCCCAAAACATCTCCTCTTCAAGCTAGTTTTTGATACAGAGATCCATACAGACAAAGCACTTTGAAGTAGAGTTTGGGAAACATACTTCTGATCCACATTTTAATGCAAATTTACTAAATACAGGAAGGGAAATTCAGTTGTACTCTAAATATTTACGTTTCTGAAATGTGAGATGCTATTCTCCAATAAAGACATGTACAAAAATGTATACATTTGGAAAAAGTATATAGAACAATGCATATTTTAGTAAAAGAAATGCTTTCCTGTATAAGAAAAAATATATATTAAGAAAAGCGCATTATAAAATGTATATGAATATTTGTACTGATTTTTTTTAAAGGCACTTATATGTAGTTATTATATATTTACTGTATGGCCACCCATCTCACAGAGCATGACTCTTGAGTGGCATACAAACAACCATAAAACAATTTTTAAGAAATTCAAAATGCACAAAAAATTAATCTTATTATAAAAAGCTAAGAGACAGCATCAGATTAACAATGGAGCCACCTAATCAAATTACCATTCACTTGTGATCCTCAGTCCTGTTGACACAACCAAGTTTTAGGGAACTGGAGAGATGGATCCAATGTCACCTCAGGGGAATGATGTTCCATGGGGATGCGGGTGGGGGGGTGCCATAGCAGAAAAGGCTCGTCTTCTAAATCCCATCAGATGTAACTCCTTCACAGATGGACCTGCAGCATATCTCTACTGCCAGACCTGATAGCAGATGTAATTGAAGGTGGTCCTTCAAATAATCCAGCCCCGTGCCATGAAGAGCTTTAAAAGTCACCTTCAGCATCTTGAATTGGATCCAGAAGCAAACTGGCAACCAATGCAGGTCATGGAGCAGAGGTGTAATGGGCTCTAGGGGCACACATAACTGCCCAAGCTGCTGCATTCTGTACTAGCTGAAGTTTCCAGATACTCTTCAAGGGCAGGCCCAAGTAGCGTGCATTACAGAAGTCCACCCAGGAGATGAGCAGGTATTAATGACCATGAGCAGAGCTCCCCAATTCAGGAACAGGTGCAACTGGCACAAAACATGAAGCTGTGCAAAGGCCCTCCTAGCCACACCTACCATTTGCTCTTTGAGCAGGAGTCCAGGAAGGTCTCCAAGTTGCTCGCATTTGGTCCCAAAGTGCAACCCCATCTAGGACCAAAGATGGCATAGTCCCAGAATCAGCAGACCTCAAAGCCCAGAGCCACTGAGTATTGCCAGAATTCAATTGAAGCTTGTTATTTCCCATTCAGACCCCCACCAACTGCAGGCACAGGGATAAGATAGCATTGCTTAATTTGCCAGGGACAGAGATGTATAATTGAGTATCATCGGCATACTTTTTTAATTTCAAACATTTATATAGCCACCCATCTTACACCAAACTATGACTGTTTTAAATCACCAGAATGAGTTCCAAACAGAAATTTGAACCTGAAATCAAGTATTAGTTCAATACTTTTTCAGTCAACCTATATGGTGGAGATGGAGAACAAGTTGCTCTCCAGATACAGGTAGTTCGTGTTAAACAATGATAATTGGGATTTGAGTTTCTGTCGCTAAGCAATGCAGTCATAAATCACAAGGTCACCTGACTGTGCTACTTACTGATAGCAGTTCCAGCAGTCTCCGGTTTACAATTGTTAAGCAAATTACCACAGGTCATTTAATGAGGATCTCATGTAACTGTGACTTCTGACTTCCTGCTGGCTTCTTCGTTGATTTTGCTTGTGGGAAGCCAGCAGGGAAGGTTGCAAATCGTGATCACATGACAGTAGGATGCTGCAATGATTGGAAATTTAGGATGACCACTGAGTGCCCAACTTGAGATCATGTGATTATGGGGGCACTGTGACTCCTGGAACTTCTAGGACCGGTCATAAGTACTGCTTATTAATTTGTCATAGGTTTGAATGGTCACTGAATTAGTGGTTATTAATCGTGGACTGCCAGTATTATTAAGTGACCATTTCTAACATTCCAGAAATAACAAACACAATTTAGGCCATTTTCAGTTTCTAGAGCAAAATGGAATATATACTTAACAAATATCTAAATAATATAATTTAGTTGTACTATTGCAATACAATTAAAATACAATATATTATATAAAATATACAATAAATTTCAAGTCTTGGCTATATGCCCTAGTTTACTTCTAAGACAATTATGGTCTCCTGCTTGATATACAGCCATTCTTTCTATTTGGCTTGGACAGGACTTTTTCTTGGATCAGTGACCCAAGCTTCATTTTCTCTTCCATTTCCTTTGAGGAATCATTCAAAGCAATTGCTGTTATGTGTTGGAACACTCATACAATAACCTTGAAAATGCACCATCAGTTTTCAGGTCAGCTTGATTTGAGCCCTGCTGGGCTTGTCATGCCACAAGCCATATGAACAGACTGCAATTTTTTTTGTTCCACAAATATATTAGCTTAGTCTGAAAATTAAATAAAATGTTAATTGGTGGGCTGAATTGAATAAAGTTGATTTTATATGCAAGAATGAGATTTCTACACAATTCATTTAAAAATTACAGTAAGGATGGATAATCATGGGCCCTCTTTGCTCCCAATAATATCCTGTGTAGAATTAAGAAAAAAATATTCTCAGCAAGTTTCTGCAATGCTTTCGCATTCCAAAATAAGCAAAGAGAGACTAAAGCAATTTAATCTCACAGCAAGAAAGGAAACCAGCTGTAAAAATCCAGAGCATAATATGAATATCCCTACTGGCAAGCTTTAAATATAACAAAAAAGTTGCATTTAAAGTGTCTCATTTTCACTGAATATTGCAAATGCATATAATCCATGTAGACAGTCTTTTGCTAAGAAGATATGCATCCATTTAAAAAAAATTATAATTCTACAAAAAATAGTTTGAAGACTGTCAAAAAACAGTGATTTAATTTTTTTTCTTTATAATATTACAGGGTCGTAAAAAGAAAAAAATTATCCTTTTTCTTTTTAAATCATGTTTATAAAAACACTGTAGCATACATATTCATGTACTCTAATATTTTTACAACTGACCATCAAATGGGTCAAATACGAACTATACCAGGATTTTAGTTTAACTAATCAAGAGACTGAATAAACTATGAAGCTTTCTCATATTGAGGAACAGATGCAGGTTACCTGAATCTCATAAATCAAAGTAAAGCAATCATTATCAGTGCTAATAACTTCAAAGCATGATGGTAGACTGACTGGAACCTATTTTTGATGAGGATTTTTTAATGGCAACATACATTTTGGATATGCTAATGAGAGATGAAGTGCAAGTCCTGTGAAACTGCTTATAAATCTGACATCAAATCTGACTGTCCAAGAATATAGTCTTCGCTTTTTCATGAAGTGCAGCAGGAGGGGACTCAGAAGTGATCATTTTCTTCACTCCTGAGTTTTAGAAAACTTTTTAAAACTTTGGCTATTTAAAGGAAAGCTCAGGAACGGAGGAGCTGGTTGGTTGATTAGGATGACTGAGGTGGCTAGTATTGCACTGCTTTACTGTGTTATTAGTTTAGAGTCAAAAGGTTGATGCTACATAAATAAATAATAAATAAAACTGATCTTTAGAGCTGGACTCTGCAGAATTCTTTCATTCTTGTGGCTTGCTATTTTGGTATTTTTTCATACAAAGACTCAGAGAATTACTAGACTCTGTGCCATTTGCAACTTCCAAAGGCCCATATTCATTAAGAGTATATTATAATCACCTAAATGGGAAGTGACTAAGGTGTGAGTGACCAGGGTCTCCCAATCCAGAAATGGATGCAATTGGTGTACAAAATGAATCCATGCAAAAATCCATTTTCTTTAATAAATTGTATTAATTACAGTTGTAATGTTTTGGACTTCCTGAATGCCTGAATTTAATAACCAACAAGGTTTGTCTCCTAAAGTACTCACTGGGAAGGCCTTGGCATTACAATTTTTACTGGTGCAGATGAAATCCATTTCTAGCTCTAGCATCTACTATCATGTCTCGGATTCTTCCCTGTTTCATTTTGTGGCATGCAAATTTGAAAGAAAAAGACACATGAGTTACTTAATTGGAGGAAGGGAGGGGGAGAGAGAGAGAAAGGGAGAGATGAAAGTTCACCTGCTGTTATGCTTCTCAATGATCATGGTCATTGGATTGGTGTCTGATGCAGAAGATAATAGCACAAGCAGTTAAATATACTTTTTTTTCCTCAACAAATTTGGAATGACTGAGCAGTATATGAAAATTATACCTAACCTTAATAAAGATATAAATATGGCATTGTTTATTCAATGAAAATTGCAAAGATTATGTTTCCCTTCAAAATAGGCAAAATAACACTGGTAGATTTTTCATTATCAGTTCCCTCATGATATATTTTTATTTAACATTTGTTAAAGAAAATTCTTGCCATTTTCTTTAAGTGCATTAAACTAAAACTCATAAACTCATAAGATTCATTGTGTCACTTCCAAAACAAAGGATCAGATTTTAACTAATAGTATACTTAATGCCCAAAAACAGATGTAGAGAATAATACATGAATGGTTAACTATATAGTTTATCACTAGGGTTTGTCAATTACATCATATCATATACTGATACTGTTCATATACTGATACTTAAGCCTATGAATACTTTTCAAAATAAAAAAATAATTCCTCAGTCTTAATTGATTTCTTATGCCTATTTAAAATATTCCCATATTTTTTGGATATTAGGATATATTTACTAATATTAAGAGGAATTAAAAGTATCCAGAAAATGAAGGGCTTTCTTTCACTGCAAGTGTTCAAGAAAATACTTCAGAGCTATTTGTTTTGGATGTTTTAATTTAGATTCTCATTCTGATCAGGGGTTGAACTTTAAAATCTCAGTAATAATCTCTTCCAGATACATGGTTTTTCTATTTGTACTCTACTGAGAACTGATCTAAAATATCAGTGGTAATCCTTCCACAACCTTGAAGTGGGATTTTTTTTATTTTAATTTATATTGTATTCTTGAAGTGTAGTAGTGAATCTTGTGAATTATCATAATTATTTCTTCAATTGAAGGAATCATTTTTCTTGTATGAATGCAAGGGAGGTCACAATTACTGTAAATCTCTCAAAGGCTAGGTCTGGACAGTATCCTTAATGGGAGAACTGTCTGGAAGCTACTTATCTTATTCTAAATTCCTTGGAAGGAAAGTCAAGGAGATAGATAGGGTAATGAATAAATAAATGCTTTTTTCTTTGCATTCAGAATCCAAGAAAAAAGTAAATCAACAGAGATTTTATCTGCAGAAAATATTCCCTAATATTACATCTACTTTAGCTATATCAAAGTCACAAGGATACTAAGTTTATTTTCCTCTTTTCAAAGTATACTTTTTAAAATTCTATAGCCACTTCAAAGGAAATCACGAAGCAGCCCATTTTTTAAAAGAACACCTATAACAGCATTTTGAGCTACTGGCAATTACAGGATATGTGAAATACAATATGGCTCTTTCAGCATATCATAGTCTAGTGCTGCTGTAAATATTCTCAACCAAATTGTAACTCCATAAAGCAGCAATTTGAGGAACAGATATTTAAAGTAACATACTAAAGCTACCCAAGTGAAAAAGATTCTTCTAATTATTTTTCATATATGCATTCATATATAAGAAATGTAATAATACAGATCCAGGTGTATAAAATATAATCCCTACTTTTAATTCTAGCTGGAGTAGCAGATTTTCTGTTGTATGGAAATCACAGAATCAGGCATCTTTCCCAGTGGTTCAGTTGAAGCCCCATTACATGATACATAGTGAAGGATTGATAGAGTTCTGTCTATGCTATTGAAATAGTGTCTTAACCTGGCAGGCATAAACATGATTGCCCACTCAGAAAAAGGGGCGAAATGGAAAAAGGCAGCCTTAAGGTCTTGTTGACCAGACTAAATTAATTTACACAGCCATCACAATATGATCCTTTCTTAAAAATAGTGTTTTGAAATACAATCACAAATACTGTACAAACAGTATGGAAATACTTTATTTTATCTCTGATTTTGCACTGATTCCAACATACAGGCTCTGAGAAGGCAGGATTCTTCTATCTTTACTTGCTTTGTACTTTGGAAAGACTGAAGAATAAAGCATATATGGCTGCTAATAGTATATGGTAGCTACAATTTTAGTTAACAATGACTTTAATCAGAAGCATTACAGTGCAGTGGAGTTAGAGGAATGGGTAATGATCACATTGAACAAGGAGAGAGAATTTTCTTTGTCTAGCCATCATCCCATAAAACATACCTATTTTGTAAACAAGAATGTTACAAAAAATGTCTTTAACCAATGCCAGTGGAAGATGTTTTCCTAACTATGAAGAAAAAAGTAGTGATGGGAGAGTTTTAGAAAGCACGACTGCCTGTTCTTCCATTTATTAATTCTACAGTAAATGAAGATATGATCCACGTGAAATTTTTGGACTAAAAATGGCAATCAGTGAGTCACATTAATTAAAGTTAGTATCCAGATTAGCATTCAGATAAACAGATGAGTATTTATTTAGCAATAAATCCTAATGAATTCAAAAGGGTATATATTTTATAATTTCAGATAAGCATGTCTCAGAGCTCCATTTATGGCAAGAGAACTGCAGATATTTTTGTTTTTCTGTAGCCAAACTGCAACTGACTCTCTTTTTATAAATGTGTTATAAAAATAAAGATTTTAATTTGTACTCTTTCCATATCCCAAACACATTCTTGAAAGATTTAACAGAACACCCATCTTTCAGGATTCCAAAATTGTTACCTTTGTAGTTGTTTTCTTTTCAGATACAGGGAAAAGGACTGCCCAGATAAAGATATTTTTACAAGTGATTGTCATATCAGAAAATACATTTAAAAACAAAGTAAAACAATATATGAAATGTGTGTATTACACCAATACGGAACTCTTATTTCTGTGTATTTTCCCATTCAGGTTAACATGCAGATTTTATTTCTATGATTAGCTTTGATTTATAATCATGTTTTGTGTGGAGGGGAGGTTCCTACTACACTTATATTTGCGACCTGGGAAAAAAATCGGGCAATTAGGTGAAAGAATATTTAAATTTTAATATCTGATAGACTTTTAGTTTAATTGGCTTCTGAACACAATAATATAGGATTGAATTGAAAGGATTGAAATGTTTATCTATGATGACTTTTTCACTGATATGGTAATGAAGTTCTAATTGAGTATTTTAAGCCTTTTCCAGGCAGATCCAAATCTTCCTAAAACACTTCTTTAAGATTCCCAGTGAGCTTTTTAAACAAGTGAGACATCTTGTTCCTGGAGTAATTTTGATTTCAGAGTCTTGGGCTTTGTAATCCAATCCAATCTGCCTAGAAAAAATGCCCACTCGTATAAAGGAAAGCACTGCTCTTATGTGTGGAGTAGAAGAATATTTAGAGGACATTTGTCAGAGGGCTATAATTTTAATGGGTCCACCTAATTTTTAGACATATCTGTCCAGTAGAGCATCAATGACTTATTACATGACTTCTCTTTCCAGGGCAGGCAAATAGCCCTTGCTGGCAATGCTTCTCTGTTGTGTATTTGGGGCACCATATACTTGCTTTCCATCTCTGTAGACTCTTGCATTTGCTTCAGTCTCTTATTTCTACTCTTTGTGATTCTACTTCCTCTTTACACTTTTCTTTTAATGTATTTATTCCTGAAGTAATGACCCAATTCACTCTTAACATTTCATATGAATTGCTTACAAATAGACTCCAGTAACTGAACCTAGCTCTAGCCAATGCTTGCTTGTCTATTGCATTGTGTCACAAATAGGTCCTTTTACTGTTTCTCCAAGCCAAGCCAGTTTTCTGCCTCTGACATGGGCTTTGATACTGCATTCACTTCTAACTGAAAACTACAATCTGGAGTTACCTATAACCCCATGAATGACAATGAAGAAATCCTCGTTCAAAGTATCATGTGTATGTCTTATTCAGGGCCTTTTGGCAATAGATTGTGATTAAGAAACACAGATTTGAGAAACACAGTTTTAGGTTCTTACAGTATTTGACAGTGTTGGTTCTGCCATTAGACATAATTACAGTTGTTGAATTTAAATGATTTCATACCAGTTTTTTCTCTGCCATTGTCTTGCCATTTACACCCAAGCTTGTGCTTTTAAAAAATGAATAAATAGCAGCACTAGTTTATCCAGGATGGACAGGCAAAAGTGCAAATGAATCTTTTCAGGTCTTCTGAATCTTTAATTAAATGTTTACTGATTGCAGAATCTGCTTATTTTATTGTCTCTTGTTGAGAGCTGAGGTGGAACTAAATATCTAGCATTTAGGAACTGTCTGGTGATCACCCCGTAAAATAATTTGCCTGATTACCCCTTATCAACTATTTGTTATTTAGGATATTCAAATTTATTTATGCTTTTTCACTTTTATTTTTCAATTTAAATAATAAATAAAACTACTTTGACAGATAAAAATGAAATGCAAAATCTAGTAAAACTGTCTATTTTCAGCATTTGTTATTACAGGTGACAACCTTTACAGATATAATACACTACATGTGGCATCTTAATATTCTTTGTCCAGGAAAAAACAGGTGTTCCATTTCTAACACGATTGGCAGTTTATACATTTCTACCTTACTGGTCTTATCTTCCATTTTTTACAGTGCTGAATTGATCAATTATGTTTGAAATGATATTATTCCTAGAAGTTTTGTTTTTAAAATCCAGTTAAAGATAAATTTGCTACTAAAGACACTTTACATTTTTATTCTGTTCCTATTACTTTGGTTTTGGTCATTTTCCCTCAATTTAATTTCTCCATAATCTAATCATCACCATTATCATCTGCATAGGTAAATATGGTAAGAAATAATATCATGAATACAAAATACTAATTTTTATAATATGACTAATAACAGAAGTCAACATTCAATGAATTTACTTTTCAAAACAAGAATAAAATAGAAGCATGTAGAAGAGTAAATATAATTAAAATTATTGTTGTACATCACTTTATTTTCAAGTCAATCATATTTATGTAATGCAGAACCCAATATATTTTGTATTCAGTTCTTGAATCTTTCTTATTCTTAATTCCCTGGCAATTGTACCTAATAGTGAGCGCAGTTGTAAACTTTCATATAAAATTCTATATTTATTAGTATATAAATGCAATTGCTTCCCATATTTAGTTACATACTCATTACATTCATCTACATTATATAAAGTAAATTGCATAATTATATATAATCAATGGCTCTGTACTCTATTGTTTGTCTTTTAGAAATGCTACAAAAAGATAAGAACACAAACATAATAATCTTAAAGATATTTACACAGCCTGCTTCTTAGAGTTCTCTTATCTGTAGAGGATACTTTTATTTACCTCTTTGCTAGTTAATTAATATGTAATGGTACTAAACACCAACATATGAAGATTAATAACAAGATACAGTTTTGTCAGGTTTTTTTTATGACCATTATCTGACTTTTATTTTGACTTTCAGATTTTACTCCCTTGGGTTCTCCTTGAATGTAGGAGTCTTAATTCCACCAGAAGAAAGTTCCCAGGTAAGGCTGTAGGCAGATAGGCCCTATCTTTTGGTAAAACACTGTAGTTGATTGATAGAGTATGCAGAATCTAGATTCAACAAATTGCTTTTCCAGAGACAGCTGAGAAAAAATATCTGCAAAAATGACAAATTGTTCCTAGGCGCAATAAACAATACTAAATTGTATACTTTATAACTTCTAAATATATGTTTCAGCTTCCCTTGAATTATTTCTGGACAGTGAATTGGTCAATCGAAAGCAATTTTATTCAGCCTCAAATAATTATTATCACCAGATATTGATCTTTACCCTGTGCAGTAGCCATTCATTAAGGGTAGACTTCCGATTCCCTTGTGCTTCCAGATTTACTTGAAAAACAAATATCTTTGGATAACCAGGTTACATCAGATAAATAGGACAGCTTCCTGCCAATTTCATTTAATGAGATAAGTAATTTTATTTATTTATTTGTATCCTGCATTTATTATTTTTACAAATAACTCAGGCAATGAATATATCCAACATACCTTCCTCCTCCTATTTTCCCCACAACAACCCTGTGAGTTGAGTTGGACTGAGAGGTCCAAGGCCCAAGGTCACCCAGCCGGTTTTTCATGGCTAAGTTGGGACTTGAACTCACAGTCTTCTGCTTTCTAGCCTGGTGCCTTAACCACTAGATTAAATTGGCTCTCAATAATCCATTCTTTTTGTTTGAATTTGGGAACACTTATATATCATATTGATGAATACATTGGCTCTGACATATATTGTCACATTTCATTTTTTAAAAGGCCTATTTTTACAAATTGTCTCAGAAATGGTATATATTCTTTGAAGGCAGGAATATGCCATCTATTGCCTAATATATAAAATGTTTATCTATACAGCATTTGCATTTCACTCATTAGAATTCTTTTCTAATCAATGACTCATAAACAATATGGTACTTATTGAACTAGAAATAAAATCATATCCATAAATGCAATAATAGAGATTAAACTCTATAAATACTGACCTTGTTTCTTTCAACCCTTCTTTCTGAATTACTTCCAATATTTGCTTTGCAGTCATTGGTGAATTGGGATGCTTTTCCAGTGCCTAAAACGAAAATTTGCAAAAGAAGGTATAGTTATCTATTTACAGTTTAATTATTGTGGTATTATGTATTTAATAGGGTTTTTTTTTAAAAAATGAAAAACTCTACATTTTCTGTTAATCACTATAAAAGTAGTCGTAGCTTACGGCAGAGTTAGATTGTTGAATCTAACTATTTCTATCTTTTATTATTTAATATTATTTAATTAAATTTAAATAATTAAATTTATTAATTAAATGTTAAATATTATTTAACAATTTATTCTCATATCACTGTATCATTTTCTTTTTTGTTGTTTATTCTACTGCTCCTTTATAATTGTTATATTTGCACTTCTTTTCATTGCTCCATTTTTATTGTTGTAAGCCACCTACAGTAGTGCCACAGTGAGATAGGTGGCAAATAAATTTAAATAATAAATAAATATATCAGGGGAAGCATCTTAATGGATTGCACGGAAAGATTCTTCACACAGCAGATAATAAAATATGAATTTATTTATCATTACAAGACACAATTTATATTATTTATATTTATAACATAATATATATTATAAAATTCAATAATTTATCTATATGTTTTATATAAGTATAAAATATTGATATTTATCTATTTCTATATATGAGTAAAAATAATTCAGTCCTGAAATATACATTCAAGACATACAACATATAAGGCAGTGTTTGATTGCATTATTTCTCATTCAACATTCCAGGGATGGATAGACGGACGGGAGGGAGGGAGGGAGGGAGGGAGGGAGGGGGAGGGAGGGAGGAAGGAAGGAAGGAAGGAAGGAAGGAAGGAAGGAAGGAAGGAAGGAAGGAAGGAAGGAAGGAACCCTGCGCACCCTTCCCAGTCCATGCCATCACTCTCTTCACACTTCCCTAACTTGTGCTGCTGGAAAACTGAATTTCTTTTTTGAAAATCACTTTCTATTTTGGATTCTGAAGTCATTTTAACATATTTTAGTGACAGAATGTGAAATAAGGTAGCAGGCAGTGGTGAGCTGGAGCCTGCTCCTACCAGCTCACAAGAACCAATTATTAAAGTTCCTAGAATTTTGCAGATTAATTGAAAGCAAAGCTGACTTGGGTGAGAGTATTATGAGAGCTGAGAGCAAGGCTCATCGGTCGCCTAATGGTGAAGCAACAACAATGGAGCATACCACCAGCTGTAGGAAATACATGGGATTTCTGACATGGATCACTCTCCCTACTACCTAGCTGCTTCCCTGCTTATGCTTCTTGATACTGGGCTAGATTAGCAGCAGATTTTCCCAGGTTTATGGTACTCAGAGATGCTGGGTGCAAAGTTTGAAGTAGCTTGCGAATTCATGGTCACCATGGGCCTCACCCAAATTATTGAGGGTCTGACTCACAGTGGTGATTGTTATGTTGTATATATTTTTGCCTTTGGACAGAGATGTGGTCTGAAGTTGGGGGAAGTTACAGTACTTCTCATAGATTGATCATTCTGATTGCTTTTTAAACACTCCATAGCTACTCCCTTTGACAGGAAGGTAGGACCCATTTGATTCCTTTGCTCCAGGACTCTACAAGGTTCAGAGGGCACTTGGGGAGGTTTCTGAAGATAAGGTACACAGTTCAACTGGGGTCTTAGTCACTTCTTGTGATGAGTGAGCAGAGACAGACTTGGGTCAGATTGTCTCTAAGACCTCTCTACACAGTTTCTGGAAGATTCTCAAAGAAACTTTGGGAGATATCTAGAGTATCCTTGGAAGAAGAAAGAAAGAATCTTACCAAACACAAGAGGCTTTGTCAAGATCTGCATCGTGATAAAAGCAGCAAAATATAGTTATTTTTTCCACTCTGATTGTGTCTATGGATTGCCATCCAGTGACCTTCTGCACATGAGTTCTAAAGATCTTTCTTCCCTCCTTCAACATCCCACCATTGTCAAGAAGACTTGTGAGCCTCTCTTGAGTGATTGCTTTTGGTTGTTGAATTAACTCTGATGTGATGTTTTATTATATTGACATATATTTTAATGTTTGTATTTGCTGATTTTATTCTTTGTGTATCTGTCCTGAGATCCATATTGATTGGACAGCTATATTAAATATAAATAAACAAACCTTGTCCATGAACCTATATTTAATATTAATGCATTCAAACGACATACATGCTCTGTATGAGAAGAGCAAATTTAATTGAAGCTTGCAAAGCACATTCTCATAATGGATCATAAATCATTAATGATTTAGTAATGTAATTATTAGATTACTAATATAGCCAGTCTTACTAATACAAAGTAACATGAGCAAAGTGATATTCATATAATTTTAAATCATATGTTTTGGATTCTAAGGATCTGATATTCAGTCTGTAGTGTCTCTTTTTCTTTCTTTAAAAAAAGAATTGCAATTCACTGTAAAGTGCTTCACTTGAGAATCTGAATAATTGTTTCCACCTCCTTGAGCAGGGAAAACATGTTTTTCTTTCACAGAGAAGGAGTAAAAAATCCTTCATTCTGTCCCTTACTCCTTTTTGCATGAAGAGAGGACTGCAGGATAGTGAGGATTCAAGGGCAAGTCATATTTTTGAGCTCATCTCAAAATATGAATTTGTTTGATGATGATGATGATGATGATGATGATGATGTTGGAAGGGACCTTGGAGATCTTCTAGTCCAACCCCCTGCTCAGGCAGGAAACCCTATACCATTTCAAATGGTTGTCCAGTCTCTTCTTAAAAACTTCCAGTGTTGGAGCATTCACAATTTCTGGAGGCAGGTTGTTCCACTGATTAATTGTTCTAAATGTCAGGAAATGTCTCCTAGTTCTAGGTTGCTTCTCTCTTTGATTAGTTTCCATCCATTGCTTCTTCTCTTGCCTTCAGGTGCTTTGGAGAATAGCTTGACTCCCTCTTCTTTGTGGCAACCCCTGAGATATTGGAACACTACTATCATGTCAACCTAGTCCTTCTCTTCATTAAACTAGACATACCTAATTCCAGCAACCGTTCCTTATATGTTTTAGCCTCCAGTCCCCTAATCATCTTTATTGCTCTTCTCTATACTCTTTCTAGAGTCTCAACATCTTTTTTATATCGTGGTGACAAAACTGGATGCAGTATTCCAAGTGTGGTCTTACCAAGGCATTGTAAAGTGGTATTATCAGTTCATGTGATCTTGATTCTATCCCTCTGTTAATGCAGCCTAGCACTGTGTTGACTTTTTTGGCAGCTGCAGCACACTGCTGGCTCATATTTAAGTGATTGTCCACTAGGACTCCGAGATCCCTCTCACAGTTACTACTATTGAGCAAGGTACCACCTATACCAGGGGTAGGCAACCTTGGCTCTTTTATGACTCGTGGACTTCATCTCCCAGAATTCTATGATGGCTCAGGAATTCTGGGAGATGAAGTCCACGAGTCATAAAAGAGCCAAGGTTGCCTACCCCTGATCTATACTATACCTGTGCATTTGGTTTTTCTTGCCTAAATGTAAAACCTTACTTTTTTCACCACTGAATTTCATTTTGTTAGATAGCACCCAATGTTCAAGTCTGTCAAGACCCTTCTGTATCTTAAGCCTATCTTCTGGAGTGTTGGCTATTGCTGCCAGCTTGGTGTCGTCTGCAAATTTGATGAGTTCACCATTTATCCCCTCATCCAAATCGTCGATGAAGATGTTGAAGAGCACTGGGCCCAGAACAGAGCCCTGGGGCACCCCACTACACACTTCCCTCCATGTAGATGCAGGTCCATTGAGGACCACACGCTGAGTACCATCGGTCAGCCAGCTACGAATCCATCTGGTGATGATGCTGTCTAACCCACATTTTTCTATCTTATCAAGTAATAGGTTGTGGTCTACTTTATCAAATGCCTTACTGAAGTCCAAGTAAATTATATCCACAGCATTCCTCTGGTCCACTAATTATGTCACTTGGCCAAAGAATGCAATAAGATTTGTCTGGCATGACCTGTTTTTGACAAACCCATGTTGGCTTTTGGTAATGACTTTGTTTGCCTCTAGGTGTTCGCTGATTCATTGCTTGATTATCTTTTCCAGAATCTTCCCAGGTATTCAAGGTCAGACTGATAGGTCTGTAATTTCCTGAATCCATTTTTTCCCCTTTTTTGAAGATGGGAACTATATCAGCTCTTTTCCAGTCCTCTGGTAGTTCCCCAGTGCTTCAGGATCTTTGAAAGATATAGTTCAGTGGTTCTGAGATCACATCTGCCAGTTCCTTCAGAACCTTGGGGTGTAATCCATCTGGTCCTAGTGATTTGAACTTGTCTAGGGTGGACAGGTGCTCACTTATCATTTTCTTGCCTATCTTAACTTATGTTTTTTAATCTGTTTTTTATGGTATTGTTTTTGATAGGTTGGACTGTTTTTTTCGGATGCAAAAAACAAGTTAAGCAGTTCTGCTTTCTCCCTGTTGCTTGTCACCTTCTTGCCACTTTCTCCCACTAATGGACCAATCATTTCCTTAACTTTTTTCTTGTTTTGTTTTTCTTGTTTTTTCTTAAGTTTTACAACTCTTAAGGTAGATAAACATATAGATTTATCTCAGCTTATTTTGATAAAAGTGAAAATATCTGTAACTTATGAAATGCAATTCTTAGCAGTGATGCTTTGTACCTGAGATGGAAACATTGACAAAGTTTTCATAGATACTAAAGGAAACTATTTGACATTTTCTACAATGTTAGCCCTTCATGATTGGTAAGATCAGGGGGGAAAAAGAGTTTTAGGATTCTTACCTTATTGTATTGTATTATAACAGAATATTGAAAGCTGGACAAAGCCTTCTTTAGTTCATGTTATACACAACACAATTAATGCAGAGTTGTTTTGAATTTCTTTCTCACACTTTTTCTTAACATGCAAATACCTTTTCTCTTAACAGTTTTCCATTCTCCTCCCTCATTTCTGAGTCAAACCAATATATTCCATCATTCCGTCTAAGCCATCAGAGTCGTATTCCCTTTCCTACATATAAAAACAGATCAGGCAGTTCATAAAAGTTGATAAGCCTGAAATGGGAGATTGAGATGAAGCTCAAATGTGACCGCCTTTCCCTTTGATAGAAAACAAGGAATATTCTTCCTGGTGGCTATTGTCTGGTAAATCCAAAAGTAGTTTAGGGGGACAGGACCTGTGTAAGCATTTTAGATGGAATTTCTCATGACCAGTTTAGATTCAGAAGACTCCAAGCTGAAAGACGCAGCTTGGGACATGCTGCATGTGTTCCAGGAAGAGCAAGAGAGTGCTACATTGGAAGTCCTGAATGAACACTAGTCTCAAGAGGAGACTAGCAATCAAGCATCAGGGCTGACAGAGCTAGGAAACATGCAAGTCAAGTAATGATGGGCCAGATTCAGGTCCTCCCCTTATCCCTAGAACACATCGCATGGAAGGTCAAACAATACAAAGGTATTTACTGTGATTTCTTGCCTATCAAGGGCATTTCCTTGCTTGGTTGCTTACGCCACACTGGGCATTTTTAAGAACTATCATTGCTAGCAATCCTTTGTTGGAAACAATTGCTTTGTTTACTGAACTATGGATTTGTCTCTAGAACCTGTTGCCTGTAGAAACTCTACTCCTTTGAACCCAGGCTGGCTGACAACCCACATTTAGACTCCTGGACATCTGAACCGTCACCTGACCATCCATCTGCTTCTCCCCTTGATTCTTTAGAACTTCTTGTAGGCAAGATTGTCCTCAATTTACAATAGTTCATTTACTGACCTTTCGAAGTTGCAACAGCACTGAAAAAAGTAACTTACAGAGGTGGGATTCAACCGTTTCGCACCATTTCGGCAGAACCGGTAGCTAATTTTTTGTTGCCCAGGCCCAGATATGGACTTCCGGAAGCGGCATCCACACAGAGAATGTTCACATATTTGAATCCCACCACTGGTGACTTATGACCGTTTTTCTCATAACAGTTGCAGCATCCCCATGGTCATGTGATCTACATTTAGATATTTGGCAACTGGCTCATATTTATGACGGTTACAGTGTCCTGGGGTCATGTAATAACCTTTTGCAACTTCTGACAAGCAAAGTCAATGAGGAAGCCAGATTCACTTAACAACTGTGTCATTAACGTAACAACTGCAGTGAATCACTAAACAAATGTGGCAAGAAAGGTGGTAAAATGGGACAAAACTCACTTTAAAAATGTCTCACTTAGCAACAGAACTTTTGGGCTCAGTCGTAAGTCGAGGACTACCTGTACTTTTATTAAAAGACTGTCTAGCTTTGTTTCTACTTTTGGATTTTTTGCCTAAAACTGAAAGAAATGGAATGAACTTTGGGATTTAATGATTAGAATTGTTTGATTACAGAAATACTGTATATTATGGTTAATCCTAGATCAAAATATTACTTTATAGTTGTATCTGTACTGAAGAAAATTTAAAATTATTCTTTTTTTCCCCTTTTCCTGCACTCCCAATTTTGCTTTTACCCTTTCATTTTTTTAAAAAACTTTTTTCCGTTTCCTTGTACTTTATCTTCTTTTGAAATTTAATAAAGTTTGAGGATAAAAGACAATAGAGTTAGAGAAATCCTTTCATTTCCAACTCACCGCAGCTCTAAACTTTCTATCAATGCAATTGGTCCAATATAGTCCAAAAGATGTAAGGAGCATTGTCCTTATACAATAAGTTCTCTCCATTACTACTTAGTTTTATATGGGTCTCTTTTTCCCCTATATCTTATGAAATAGAAGACAGTGTAGATGGAGAAATGTTCTATGTAGCAACAATGCTGGAATTCACTTAAAGGGAGAATGATTTGCAAAATCAACCAGAAGAACCAACTATATACCTACAACAAAAACTCTAAATTAGTTCTCCTATGTAATAATAAATTAGTATCCATGAAGGGAAAAACCTGTGAGAGTAGCTATTAAGTCTTTCCCTCCATGGAAGCTAATGGGTAAACCATTTTCCCAAATAGTTATGTTATTTCAATTACATTGGTTTTTTTTTTAACTGTCAAATCTACCTGCTAAACAATTTTATTTTGGAATTTTTCCCACATTCTGTTTTGTCAAGAAAAAGAAAATTAAGTCTTTAAGTGACTAGTTTTCACTACCAGCCAATGGTTCTTAATTTGGGCTATAATTTCTGAACAAATTAGAGTGTGGATTACAATTTAGAACAAAACCAGAGCTGACTAGGCCTACATAGGCAGGGCCAGAAGTACTATCAAATTCATCATCATGTTGGGAATTGCAGTATCATAAGATTTGAAAATCTCTGATCTAGGCAATAATTAACTGTTTAGCTATAGCTGAAGTCTCCAATCTCATCCACTTAGTTCTCTTTCTCCTTCACCCACTGATCCAACAAAGTGCTTACTGGGCCTTGATCATCTTACTTTCTAATAACTCTTCATCCCCAACATCCTTGTCATTCCTGCAGCTCTACCTCACTTTACTCACTTTACCTCTAGCCATTCCATCATCTGCCAGTTCCTCAGTCCTCCTCCCCTCTTTTTGTTTCATGGTTTCATTGTAATGCATTGTAGTGCCTAAAAGCGTTTTTTCCCCTTTTTTCTTTACTCTTAAATCATAAAAGTATGAAACTATTAGTCATTAAGTCATCGCATTTTAACATTGTCTTTTCTTTGTTTGACACAGATCAATTTTTTTACTTCGCATTCAGAAACTAAATATGACAAATCAGGATTCTGAATTAGAGGCAAGTATAGCAAGAAACCTTTAGACATAAATATCCTTTTCCTAGCTGTCAGTGGTATTTTTGTTAAATGCATAATGGTTAGCTTTCTGACAAAAATCATCCATCAGATTATGACATTTATCTTCCTAAAGTAAGATAGAAAAAGCATCTGCAAGTTATTCCATCGTTTGGTATGAGACATTAATGTAGTTTAAATCAGTTTCTACAGTCCACCAAATAAATAAAGAAATACTATGTTTTGATGCATTTTCTATAGCTACTCATGGAAATTCTTATTGATAATATTACAATACATTTTCTAGTAAAAGAATATTGGCCTTGTATCATCTATGCAGCTAAGTCCTTTACTTCACATTTCATAGGCTGCTTTATTTATCACCAGAATATAGGCCATCAAAATGTGTCATCTGAATGAAGTCTGAAACATGATCCTATCTTCAGTTATTCTGTATCAATACAACATATGACACAGCACATAAATATGGATGAAGCTGCACATATTGGAAAGGAATCCATTTATACTCAAGTTATAGGAATCACTGAAATAATAATAAGCTTAAGGTGACATAAAAGAACTTACTGAGCAATGCAAGTGCACTCAGCATTATTCCAGTGCTGGAAAAAATACATCACATTCTAAGTCCCTCTGATAAGCTAAAAATAGGCTAAGCTGCATTTACTGGATAAGAAATTGTTCCTCAAAATAAATACCTGCAAACTGGAAGAGCACAGTATCTTACTTTCATTGAAAAGAACTGAAGCCCCTGCTAAAACAAAGGGGCAAGTACAGACTCTAGTACTAAAAACAAAAGTTCCTGCAAAGATTTAGTGGGCAAAAAGGAACAAGTGACAAAAGCATTCATCTTATGTTGCAACACAAACTCTGTCCCTTATGTACTCGCATTAGATGTCACAACACAAGGACAAAAGGAGCTAAACTTGCGCTGTGTTGTCACAGAATACATTTCATCATATTTATCTCTCTATCTAATTTATATAGATGCTCATCTCACAAGCAAGTGAATCTGGGCAGTGTAGTTAGGAATGAACATCATTGGTTGAAAAGGATGGATCTGACTGAATTAGTTGTATTTTAGTTGGGGCTTGGGTTTTTTCACTGTTGCTTTTCATTTCTAAGTTTAAATATTATTGTACTTATACTTACATTTTGTTTCGTGATCTAGCCCAGAATGGCATTACAGGTAGTCCTCGGCTTACAATAGTTTGTTTAGTGACTGTTCAAAGTTACAAATCACTGAAAAAAGTGACTTATGACCATTTTTCACAGTTAAGATCGTTATAGCATTCCTATAGTCATATGATCAAAATTGGAGGGCTTAGCAACTGACACAGCACCCAAACTACACTACACAGCCAACCACCATGCAAAAACTAACCCTATCATACATAAAATGGATATCAGAAATGACAGCCAGAATTCTCCAACCTCTAAGAATAGCAGTAGCCTGCAAACTCACAGCCACACTCCACAGGAATTATCCAGAACCAAAGACAAGATATAGAAGGATGAAAGAAACAATATAATTTACAAAATCAACTGTACCAATTGCAACCAATTCTACAAGGGAAAAAACATCACGTCAATTAAAAACCAGAATCCATGAATACCTGCTGGCAGTCAAACACCACAATACTAAATCTCTACCCACACTGACATTGAATAGCACCTGCCACGCACACGAGTTTATCGAAACCTGGCACTACACAAGCAATTCCATCAACACACATATCAACCTTCAAACAGCCTATGAACTTCTCAGAATTCAAATCAACTGCACAGCCAACCAGCGATGGCACCAACCCTGAACCAACCCCCCCAACCAGCACTTCACCTCCTAGTGACCCTCACCTGACATGATCCACACCTGTTGTGACCTCCACATCACAAGACCTACTGACCACACAAAGCCCTTATAAGCAGAGCATCAACACTGACATCCCCTAAACTCCATTGAAGATGTTACCTAGCCTGGTAACAAAACATTTGGAAACTAACCCACAAGCTCGGAGAACAAACTTCCACCCTCACACTAGCAAAATGCTAAGGCTTCAATGTACATCAAGGGTAGTTTTGAGTCTACAGGACACTAACATATCCATTTGTGATAATTGCTAGAATGCTAAATGATGCAGTTTTTTGCGGGGTCCTTGGTGCTCTCTGAGCTTGGTGGTTTCCTTGCAGATATTTCATTACCAAAGCAGGTAACATCAGCAGTACTGGGTTCTCTTCTATTGATGCAATTTTTTAATCTAAAAATATCAACTAACCTCTAATAAGGCATAATAGGTTATATCCACATTATATCAGTAGACTTCAATTGCTCAATGAAGTATTCCTTACAATCTTCTGCTCATGTTTTCCAAGTTTAAAGGGCATGTCTAAAAGGATTTCCCAATGTTTCCAAGAAAATCTACATATAAGGGCAACATAACAAGAGAAAAAAATATTCTATCAATATAATTATATCAAACCAAATATATTTCTTGTGACTAAACTATAAAAATGTGTTATGAATATATTAATATTCCTGGTCTCTAATTTGTAATCTATAATCTGAAATTTGAGTTTTTAAAAAACCAAGTTACAATTAGGAGTATCCATGCAAGTTACAAAATTTCATGTAAGTACATGGTAGAATTTAAATTTTTAGAAAAGAATAAATTAATAGATTTAAGGAAGAAAGTTATCTCTTCAGCTGCATGTTGTCAAGTAATAGTAACATGGATATGCCACTGCCTCAAATGAATACAAAAATAAACTTGTTAAAAAAATAGTCTGCTGAAGGATGCAGTATGTCATTGGATTAGTGTGGACATACAGAGTTGCCTGTAACCAATGGAGGATGATAGAATATTGGACATAAATGTTCAGAGTATAATGGACAGAACATACACAAATGTAAATACAGAGATATTTAGCAATGAGATATTTTTGATGCTAAAAGTAGCACTGCCTTTCTAGATTTCAGGGTCTAAAGTTAAGTATTTCCATTTTCTTGCCCAAAAAAGGCTTTAGACTGATAGTCAAGAATAAGTAGTGTATTTCAAAGTTGATTACTTATTCTTGACTATCAGTCAAAAGCCTTTTTAGGCAAGAAAATGGAAATACTTAACTTTAGACCCTGAAATCTAGAAAGGCAGTGCTACTTTTAGCATCAAAAATATCTCATTGCTAAATATCTCAGTGTTTATATTTATGTATGTTCTGTTGAAATACATTAGTTATCCTTGACTATTAGTCTTAACCCTTTTTTCCGCCCATCTTTTTTCAATCTCTGGCAGGACTGAAAGCTGACATAACATTTCACAAATCTGATGGGTGTAATAAAACTCATATCTACTGATTTAATGATTTGTAGAAAGAACATTTACGAACCAATGCGGAAGGATAATGTTTCATCAGACACCCAAATTAATGTTTCTAAAAGAGCCATATGATGGCAAGCTACATATTTTGTGTCTGCATCTTAGTGTTCTCAACCATCTTTCCCTAACCTGATATGAATGGCTGTGCTGTCTGGGAAAGACAGGAGTTCTCAGTAAAAAGGCATCAAGTTAGAGACAGCTGCATCCCTTTCCTCTTGCTTGTCCCCAACTAATTCACTCAAATATGTGGTTGATGAACTTAGGATTCTAATTTTATCACTTAATAGATAGGAGAAAAAAGTAGACAGTGAAAAGAAGGCAGAATGGGGAAAAAGCCACAAAGTCTACATGTTTCTTCCTACTTCAGGACATTTAAAGCTATAGACATTTACTGTACAATTAGAGGCAAAAACCAGGCAATTCAGTTTACAAGAAAAATCGCATTAGAAACTTCAGTGGAAAGGAGTGACTTGCCTGTTTTCAAAATAGTGGCCAAGCATGACATTTACAAAATATTTATTTACTAGAAGGCACATTAGGTAAGTTGTTTCATTTTACCTCTTTCAAACCTTCCAAGATGCTGTATGCTACTTTAATTTATCTCTTTTTTTCTTTTTTTCCCCAGGGCAAAAGTGTTGTTTTTTTTCCTTTTTATTATTTTTAGGAATATCTTGGGGTATATGTCCCACCTTTTTAATTAAAAGATTTTCAAGGTTTAAAGTAAGCAGGAGAGAAGTAAAAAAGGAAAGCATCAGCAGGATTTCCAGAGGCACTATATGCTTGTGTAAGATTAACTTTAATCTAAAATTAGTAATTGTCCATATATATTTTATTAACATATCAAATGTTAGCTGATTAATATAGTAATTACCATATTACTGAAATATTATCAGAAAAAATTATTCTCCAGCTTTATGCTTTTAAGGCAGGACAGAAAGCACATCAAAATCTATTAACAATGCTTCATTACAGCTGCTGTTTGCAAATGAAGGATTTACAATTGTCTCCCATGATTCTTTCATCATTTTCTACTCACTTGTTATTATGCAAGCATGAATCACTCAAATTTTAACTGAATTGTCAGTTTGATTCAATGAGTAGAGTCAACATAAAAATAGGTATGTACTGATACTGTAGAAGAGAATAATTGTAACTCAGGATTGAATTGTGGAGTCCTTGGTGCTCTCTGAGTGTTGTTGTTTTCTTGTAAACGTTTCATTACCAAACTAGGTAACATCATCAGTGTTAGTAAGGAGTGAAGTTTGCTCTCATTTTATATACTAAGGCAAGCCATTAGTGTGTGTGTGTGTATACATATACATACACATATACATATGCATAGAGAGAGACTAGTATATAATAAGACCAAACCCCACTCCTGACTAGCAATGATGCTATTACCTAGTTTGGTAATGAAACAATTGAAAGGAACTGAAAGAAAACAACCAAGCACAGAGAGCACCAAGGACAATCCTGAACTACAGTCATTCCCTTCTATCAGTACATACCTATTTTTAGTATCTTATTAAGAGGATTTGTATAGTATTAATTTACAGTAATTGGATACCAAATCTTTGTATTAATCTCAAGATTTTAAACATCCAAAACATTTCATTTTTTCCCGATTTTTAAATGTTTTATCACTTTTAATGATCTTTTGTAATTTTGAAAGTCATTACGTGTTAGAATATTTATAGTGAAAACAGGATAGCGATTTGTAAAATTCACGAAAACAAAACATGTTGAATAGTACGTAAGAGATTTAAAAGTTACTGTTACTTCTGTTGTCCGTGCTTTCATATTACATGCTGTTGTTACCATGTATTTCTTCCCATACCCTTTCCCCACATTCTTCCTACTATTAGCATCCAGCCCTTTAGAAATCTACCTGTTCTATAGTAATCGTTTTTCTTCTAAGTTCCACCTTTCTTTAATATCACATTTTCATCACCCACTGTTTCCTTTGATCCATGCTTATTAAGCTGTTGACTAATTAGTTTCATTTATTTCATTTATTCCATGAGTTTAAACACACTGATTCTTGAACATTTTTATAGCATTTTCCCTTTTAACCACTATAATATACAGGACTTCCTGTTCATAAGTGTTGTAAAGATTTTTTGCATTTTTCCTCCTATTTGATTCTGCGCATCCATATTTCATTTTCTATCAACCCAGATCACCATTTTTTCACTCTTCTGCCTAGTCTGATTATTTCAACCATTTTGTTTTACTTCTGGACATCCAATCTTTCTAATGTCTTATGTGCCAGGAATCTCTTCTTCATCATCCTTCATATACTAATTGATCCCAAACATTTCACAAAAGATGTACTTTATTCCATCCCACTTTTAACATCCTAATTGCAAGTCTTTCTTCAATACTGGCAATGAGATAATCTCATCCACTACATCTGAAGATGCTAGCCAAAACATATATAGTATAAGGCGGATTGTATAATAGGCATCATTGTTCTCCAACAACCTACTTCCAGTCACTCACCACTTGACAGGCACTTGCATAGCACTTACTTAAATAAAAACTGTGATTCGGAAGAAGAACTTGGACAATGCCTATTGAAAAGTTTAAGAGGGATAGCTGCCTCCCTCACTTTTTGCTTAATAAGCTGCATTCTGCCATAAGTTGCACACATTTGAGAGAACGCTAATAACTCAGCCTGATCAGTAATAAACAAGGATTTTGGCTCAAGCTGGAGAGTTTGAGACCTTGGCTGCCAGATGAAAGGAAATGCCATTGTTCCTACCTTAAAAGTTCACTTATCAGAAAAAGCTGTCTCACTCTGTCTAATGGTAACGGCAATCCTATGATATTTGGGATCAGTAAGTTTAGTTTTTCTGATAAATGAATATTCTAAGCTTCACACTAGGTCAGGCAGAGTCAGATGCTAACCATCACCACAATGATAGAAAAACTAAAAAAAAAAATTGCAATCAGAAGCAAGGAACTTAAGTGATGCAGAATATGCTGTAAAATGAGAAAAGGATCACTAAATGCAGCACAGTAAGTTTGTATTTATAATTCATGAGATTTTAGGAAATCTGTTAGCATTTGAAAACTAGAAATATGACTGGAACCATTGCAAAGATGTTCTAAAGTATTTTCACCATCATAATTATTTACAACTATAAGATTAAAAATAATCATGTTCAATTCTTGGAGTCTGCATGGACAAGTCATTGCAGTTTTCTTGGCAAAGTTTTTCAGAAGTGGTTTGCCATTGCATCTTTTTAGGGCTGAGAGAAAATGATTTCCCAAGGTCACCCAGCTGGCTTTGTGCTCACAATCTCTAACAATAATAATATAAGCAATTAATTAAATAAAAAAAAAAAAAATTAGAACAAACTATCAGATGTTTACCAGTGAACACATTGTAACACTTATTTCATATGTTGTAAGTTGTCTAAAATCAGAAGAGTAGACAGCATATAGACTTTGACAAATAAATAAACAATACTAAAACCACATTGTAGCTTAATTGTATTAATTGGAACAGCTAATATCATAACATTAGTCCATTCTCTTAAAAAAAATATTTAGCAATACAGGCCTACAATATTTCTAATACATTTAGGAATAAAGAATTTACAGCCATGTGCTTTATCTCAGAATAAAATGGGTGGAAACCTAATTAGTAAATTCATACAAAAGAATGGCACAATAGAAAATTATAATAGCATAAACTAGAAGACCAAAAATGGGGTAAACCGTACTTATGAACAGAATGAGACCTCAAGTTTTCAGGAGAATAATTTAAAAAGCTTCGCCACAAATTCTAAATGTACAAAACTAAAAAACAAAGTGTCTTATTGAAAGACAGACCCTTATCTGCTCTTTTTTTGTATTTTCAAAAACCAAAATGCAAATTGTGGTTATACAGAGTTCACAGAGATGATTCTAAAGATTTAGTTCTGAAGAAAAGCTGAAATTGGAATGCAGTAAGATGGGATATTTCCATGAACAATCATTTACATAAATACTTTGGATTCCGCTTGTCTCTTCCTGGTTTAGGCCACATTCCCATGTGATATAAAATCATGCTTTAGCAGTTAAAACTGCAGATTTATTGGCATAAATATAAAGAATGTGATTTTAAGCAGAAAATAAACTCATCTCAGACACACAAATAATAAAGGAAGTTGCCTTGTATCATCAGATTATTAACACATTTATACAGCATGTTTTCCTTTCTGTCAACTTGTACTTTGGAATTTCCCATTATCTATCAGGAGATACTAAGTTGAAATACTAAATTATTCATCTAACTATAGCTCTAAACCAGTCTTTGGAGCATGTTTCAATCATATTTCTAAATTTTGGCAGTGCAACTGCTAAAACTTGGTGGCATGATTTCCCATCATTTTGAGGATGATAACACATGAATCCAAGTGAAATATGGTGATATACCACTAAAAAGTAAGTAAATAAATAAAAGCTATAGCATGTGCTATCAAATTATTAGTTTTTATTTGCAACAATTGTATTTCTCTTCTCAATGAAAAAGAATCCAAGTTGTTCACATTAATAATATTACACATACAATAATACATGATTTTTTAAGTAAATTATAGGCATGCTAATAAGAAGTCAGAGAGGAGAAATCAAGGAAATGCTTTTGGCTATAACTTCTGCCTCAGTTGTGGTATACATGAAATTAAAATCCAATTCAATTGATGACTACATACATAAAAATGAAATGATATAATAATCAATAAGTGATTAGACATATATAATGTATTAATTGCATATAGGAGAACTAGATCACGCTTATTAGATTAGATGTGCCACAGAATAGTTGCAGATTACTTTATGTCATTTAACAATATATTAAAAGTATATATGCTCACACATGTATCAAAAATAAAGAAAACCCTTCTGCACTGATAAATGTAACTCTAATTTTCATGTGATCTTTAACCTGCTAGCAACACAGGATGCCTTGTAGCTGGAAATGCCTTTGCTACATTCAAGAATGCTTTACATTTGTATGTTCATCTGCCCCGTCTGTGGGGGAAGGTGCAGTAAGTATGCAGAAATGCAGAATTCATTTCATTTTGAAGTATAAGCATTGATCAAATAATTGCAGTGTCATTGCTGAAGAATGTATCAGCCTCAACTGTTTAGTGACTGTTTAGAATAGTGATTGATTCAATAAAGCCAGAAATATGTCTATTAGTAAATACTTTATAGAATGATCCTCTGTAAAAACATCCCAGATTATAAGTAGTCCTCAATTTATGACCTCAATACATGACCATTTATGATGGGCTCAGAATGGGTGCTTTGCAGCCCATAAAGCATCTTGGGCCATTATAAATGATAACACCCCCCCCATGCCCAGTGATCATTTAACCACATTTCAGGCGCTTGGCAGCTTGTTTGCACTGACAATCAATTACCAAATGCTCTGCAATCATGTGATCATCATTTGCCACCTTCTCTGTCAGTTTCCCCAATGGGCACCAGGGACCAGTTACGTGGAGAGAGGTTTTTCCGTGGCCCGGAGGGTGTGTGGTTTTGTCTGCTGCCTGCATCCCCCGGATGGGGCTTTCCTTGTTTGTGCGGACCCGTTGCTGGCATGCCGTGGCCCGGTACTGGTCCACGGACCGGGGGTTGGGGACCCCTGGAATAGAGGATTCAAGGTTCTTTCCTACAGTGCACTGAGTGATTTCCTTTCCCCTCCATGCAGGAAGGTAAAATCTTCCTATGGACTGTAAGAATGAATCCCAAATCTGGTGAAATGATAGCAAATGCCAAACTTCTGAGCCTTTCAGAAGGCTGACATTTGCTACCATTTCCCCTCCCCAAATGTAGAGAGACTCAGAAGGCTGGCTTTCATGTTTGGGGAGGGGAAAATGCCAGTGAATGCCAGCCTTCTGACCCTTCCAGAGCAATGGTGTTCATTAGCATTTTCACCAAATTTGGGTGGGTTCCTACAAAATGGATCTCAAATCTGGTGAAAACACCAGCAAACACCTTCATTCTTGTGATCATTTGGAAGGCTCCAAATTGTGAAATTTGGAGAAGGGGCCTTCGGAACCATCAAAAGAATGGGGCCCGCTTGCGGGATGGAGCAGGTAGCCTTGGAGGTCAGCAGTTGCAGAACAATGCAAAAGTGGACCTGGGCATGGGGGGACTGGTAAGGACCCGGGACTCTCAGGCTGTGTAGATCAGAAAGAGGCCCAGGCCTCTCAAATGTGGTACAACACCCACACACAATCTCCATGCCGCCATGCCTGGAAGGCTGGGGCCCTCTCCCAGGCATTCCACTTGACCTTTATGGTCACTTAACAACCACAACTGTGAATGCTGGGATTGCAGTTGTTAAAACAAAGTAGCAATGTGGCACCTCACTTAAAAACCGCTTTGCTTAACTATTAAGATTCCAGGCCCAGTTATGGTTATAAGTAGTGGAATAAATGTAAAAAACAGCTAAAAAAGAACAGGTTATGGAAATAATGCTACATATTGCCCTTGTTGGTTTCTAATTTCTTTTCATTCTCATTATGGAGAATGAAAGATTCTACTTTGGTTTATTTCACATTAGATCTTTAATGTTCACATCTAATTTGAGCAGGTTTCCGATATTTTCTTACAGGATTTATAAAGATGCAAGCAAACAATTCACTTAGATCAGGGGTGTCAAACTCACAACGTCACGTGACGTGTCACGACATATCGTGGCTTTTTTTCCATTGCCGGCAATGGGGTGGGCGCGGTTTCGGCATGATGCATCTGGCCCGCGGGCCGGCAGTTTGACACCCCTGACTTAGATCAATCAGCATTTCACATGTGATTGTAAAGATAGAGTTTACAAAGCCTACATAACTTCATCATAAATTCTATAACTCAGTGATGAGAAATTCGTAGCCCATCAGAAATTGCTAGATACAATATCTAATATTTCCAGCCAGAAAGGTCCAATGATATTGGGAATTTTAATTCATGAACATTTAGTAGGTAATAATCTTCCTATCCTGTCTTAACTAAAAATTTCAAGGATTAAAGACAACTTCCTACATGGCATAACTTATTTTACTACTACATCACAGATCCATCTACAGCTTCACTGCTTTTAAAATACTACTGGACCATTCAATAATTACTTATGTAATTCCCTTATGGCAATACAGTTCCATTACAAATTTGATAGTTTTTAAACTCTGTGGAAAGTATATATTGGATGAGATTTTATTGGTTATTTCTGTGATTATCAAATTAGGGAGAAGCAGCAGCAGCAAGGAAGAATATGACACGTTAATGATTTTGCATGCATTTTGCAGATACATTTTTTCCAAATTTCATCAAGGTCCTATGTTTTTAACACCCTTGATTGATGGGTAGTGACAAGCATACACATAACTGGAAATGAAACTGCCCACTAAAAAAGGAATAAGAAAGTGAAGGGAAGTTAAAGGCCATGCGGATGGATACAGAGAATGCAGAAGTAAAATTAATATACACAGTAAAAATTTGCACACAGGGAAGGGGCATAGGCATCCATAGAGAGGGAGCATAGGGAACATATGATGACCCAGATCATGATATAATTTATATACTTGTGTCAGATGTCAAATACAAGTACTAAGTTACATCCTTAGTGCTATGGCATTTTGACATTGTGGCTTGTTATGGATGTTCCTCGAGGAAATGAAGAACTGGAAGAACTTTTAAATATAAAAAGTGATGCAATTTCATAGGGTTAGATCCAGTAAAAAAATAGCTGGATTAGACATGATCAAGTGTTTTACACTGACCTTAATAGGAACTATTTAAGATTAACTTACTTTCAAGATAGTTCAGAAAGTCTTTAAAAATGTTATCACAGCATACACACAAAGTACCAAAGTTCTCTTTCTTATCAAGACCCGAGTTGAAGTGTACAGAAGGATGGTCTTTCAGCCTTCATCTAATCCTGTATATGAAACTGCACTTTAATAGAATTATTGGCTTAAAATGGTCAGCATTATGTGCAACCTGATAGCACATAATCAATCTATCAGCTCGTCATAAAAATAAAAGCTATTATAGGAAACATCACGTATGGCACCCATTGATGATAATAGACCCAACCTGTTCTTTGGCACTTTGTCTTACCAATTTTTAAATATTCCTTTAATTAGTAAAATATTAATGGGAAACTACAAAAATGAACTTTATTTCCAAAAATATCTTTGGTTCGTATAGATCCCAGAAGCATTCTTAGAAAATAATGTGACTGATGACTGCAATCATTTTGCAAACAGATACTTTGTGATCGGCCATCACCACGTTGACAATCATTTTTTGAGATTCCATAACACACTTTCAAAATTCTAAATATGCTAACTGGTTCAAAAAGTTTGGGGACCCTGAAGAAATGATTTTCATTTGTTTCATTAGTACATTTATGAATTATTACATATATAAAAATTTAAAAAGTCTTTAGAAACAAAATGGCAAAATGTATAATTCAATCCATCCAATATAATGCAACCTTAACTCAACTATAAGACAAGGTGTTATAGTTCAAAGGGAATTGTGTGGACTTAATTTCAGTGTAAGCTTGTTAAGCTGAACATAGGCTATTTTGCATTATTAGTATGTAGACTATCTATAGCAGGGGTGTCAAACTGCCAGCCCACAGGCCAGATGCGTCACGATGAAACCGCACCCACCCCATTGCCGGCAATGGGGAAAAAGTTCTGATACGTCGCGCGACGTCATGTGACATCACGAGTTTGACATGTCTGATCTATAGAGAATCAGTTTGGTTAAGTGGTTAAGGCATCATGCTAGAAACTGAGAGACTATGAGTTCTAGACCTGCCCTAGGCATGAAACCAAGCCAGGTGACCTTGGGCCAGTCACTCTTTCTCAGCCCTAGGTAACACGCAATAAAAAACTTCACCAAGAAAACTGCAGGGCCAGTTCTGGCAGTCACCAGAAGGTAAAACCTGACACAAATGGACCGAAAAAGAGGACAATCTATAGTTCTAAGTGTGAAGTGCAGATTGTTATGTTGTACAACAGATGAAAAATAAAATAGCCTTCCTATTAAACTATAGACAGTCAGGAGACAAATAATGTAAATAGGCTACAGTATATCTGATACTAATAAATACATTTTACTCTGTTTGGGAATGATATATTACCATGGTAACAGACATGACACAGGAACAAATGAGTGTCATCACAGATAAGTTACCAAAAATTTAATAGAACTATTAAAACAGTTCTTAGCTTTACAATAAGAAGCTATTTTCAACTTATTTCCTGAAACTAAACTTCATAAAATATACCCACCATTATGTACAGCAATATTATCCTACATATAACAATACTATAATAACAATTTATATTACAGTTACAATCTTATCTACATAGAAGTAAATCCCATTTAATTCAATGGCATTTTCCCAGAAAGTACATCATCTTAATTTTCAGTATTCAAAGACCACTATTCCAAATTGAAAACCATGTTTTTCAGAAAATGCAACATACCACAGAGAAATAGGTAAGAACGAAAAGACACATTTATATTTGCTGACAAACTCTGGAGAAAAAAGTCTTTGAGAAATATAATTATTTTTTTGAGAAGATAGAAAGGATATCTTGGATAAAGTCTATCTGTGCAAGAAAATCCCTTGACATCTAACACAAATATGCCAGAAAGTGGGTACATTCTGGAATATTAGTTTCACCAATTTGTGAGGATTAGAAGGAAGGCAGATTCTTGAATTCTTTGCTTAGAGATATACCTTCTTTTTCTGCAGACTTAGAAAAGTATGGAGAATGTCCTGTATATTCCTCCCACTTTTACATACATATTGTGGAGAAATGTGCTTGGCAGTTCATATTAGCCAAGGAAGTAGCACTGCTTCTTAGACATGAAGACACAACTGAAGCTAAGTTGTTCATATACCACAAACAGCATTTCTCACACAGCTACCGGGAAAACTGTTCTCTCACATCACTGTTATTTCAAACCAGAGATACCCCTTTAAAAATAGCCACTTTTTATTTGCATAAGCTTAAAAATAAAATGAGCACATTATGGACTTTGAATTCCACAATCAGAAAAGAAGTGCTCTTATTCCAGTCTGTCACACACACACACACACACACAGGGTCATTATCCTAATAATTATGAATGAATAAACGAATGCATGCATGCATTCATGCACTATGGAGGAGTTAGAACGGAGTGAGACTGCAATCTTTCTCTTCAACCCCAAAGGCAAGCATCATGCCTCATCTCTATAGTGAGTTCACAGGTGTGGAAGAAATTCTCCCTCTTCTTCCACTTCGTGGGGGGATTTCCCGCAAAGTATCAGGAGTGCTTATGGCTAAGGAAGAATCGCCAGATCCCTCTTCAAAAGTAAGAGGAGTAAGTAGGACCCAGAGAACTGTGAGGGTTTCTGATGGTGTTTTTTTGTTTTTTTAACTCCCGGCGCCTCTCACTGCACAGCCTTTTAACATCAGAAGTCCTTCTTTAGCAAACTACCTAGCTACTGAACGGGGCACGCAGACCGTCCACGAACAAAATAGTTCCCAGAGAACACCCGATGAGCAGACTTTTGCACGGAACATTGTTCCGTCACCACGAGAACGCAGCCTCCGCTTCCCGTCTCATCCCGCACCTCCGGCACTCCGAGGCACTGACTCTGCCCACGCGCAGCTCCGCACGGTCACTCCAGCATCCCCTACCGACTGCAACAATGCTAAGAGCTCGGGTCGGGAGTGGGCTGCATTAGGCGCCTCCCCGACTCGCCCCGGGAACAGCAGCCAGCCAGCCGGGCGGACGGGTCGGCCCCGCCACACGCACAAAGCCTCGGGTCGCACCTACCAGGCGGGCAGCCTCGGCCCAGGTGCGGTCCTTCTTCTTCCTCTTGTCTTTCATGTTTGCATCTCATTGAGATGATTCGAGGGGGGCGGGGGCGGAATGGAACGTGCAGGGACGGGGCGGGGGGAAGGAGGGGGAGCCCGAGGGTCCCGCACAGACAATGATACGGTGACGTGGAGTTCTAGAACCCCTGCGGGAGGGGCGTGGGAGCGACAAGGCGGTAGAGGGCTGGGCCGTCTCGGGCTCGCACTCCCGCAGTAGCGGCGGCGGCGACACAGCTGACAGCTTGAGGGATGCTCCGCTACGCAAGTCACAACAATGCACTATGACGTCACATAAGGGAATGGCGACTGCACAAAACATCCCAGCCGAGGCGGCCGCGCTCGCGAGCAAACCGCACGAGACGCAGAGGAAAGAAAAGGCCTGCCACAGATCTCGCGAGAGCTTGTCAAGACCCCTCTATTCAACCCACTCCCGTCTCCCTCCCCGTTGCCCGGTTCGTTTTACAAATAGGGGACATAATGAAAGCAAGACTACACCTCCCAATGTGCAATACGCCCGAGCGCTGCGGTTGTGTTTGTACGAGTATGTGTTTTCGTTTTAAAGGTAATCGTTTGTATGCCGGGTCTTGTGGTTTGCGGGAGCTAACAGAAAGGAAGGAATTTTTTTTGTGTTAACAGTACATCCAACTGGGACCGGTTCCAAGTTCCAGGTGGGGGCGAGGCCCCCTCAACTATATAGATGTCTGATGCGCTTCCATCGTATTCGTCTCCAGCAAGCCCAAGGCAGCCGGGTAAGCCAGGTCTGACCCCCTCACCTGCTCGCCCCCTCCCAGGCCGTCCGTCTTAACTCCCCTACGGCACCGAACGCCGAAGGAAGGGGGCGTGTCGGGTGGATCCGCCTTCCACCCACCACCGCCGCCGCCTGCTGTGCGTTCTCCCGGATTTCGGTGTCCGTGACTAGGTGCGGAGCTTAGGAACACGGATGTAGACAGCAGATGGGTTACTGCTACCGTTCTATACTCATCCAGTTATTAGAAAAACTACAGAAGGACCAGCACCTCCAGCACTTCAATGAACAGAGACGTAAATAGACATGGGGACAGGTTACATCTCTTTCCCTTCTCTCCCGAATTCCGGAGAAGTTCGAGATATGAATCACTAGATTATGTCAGCATTAGAAGACCCCAAAGCTTTTCTCTCTCTCTTAGAATGAGTTGGATTGCTGAGAAACTCAAATCTTCAACGATTTGAGTGTACTTTCTTCCTGCCTGGGGCCGCCTTTTCCAATCGCGATTCACTCCTTACCGAGCGCTGTAACTTTTATCTCTTCCGCAACGATTTGTCTAGGTCCCTGATACGTCCTGAGGGTTCGCTGTATCGTTGCAGGCAGTAAAGAGTCTGGCCTCTGTTTAACTGAGATATCAGCAAGTCTATCTCATTTAATTAACAAAACCTAGATTTTGCATGTGTTAACAACTTGGAAACATTTTACATTCAAAATACTTTTGTCATTTTTAACATTGTCGCATGGTCTAGTTAGAAAATAAAATAGTATAGAAGTTACTGTCTTGGGCCAGGAGCAGAGGAAGCCCTTTATTCTGCTTACAGAGATTGTTAGATAAGCATGACCCAAGCACTGTTTTTCTGTCTTGTCCAATATAGGTTTGCTGTTGTGGGAATATAATGTTGGAGAAGGGGACACACACCCATACCCCAAATATCAGGGGTGTCAAACTCGCAATGTCACGTGACGTGTCGCGACGGTATCGTGACTTTTTTTCCATTGGTGGCAATGGGGTGGGCGCGGTTTTGCCATGATGCATCCGGCCCGCAGGCCGGCAGTTTGACACCCCTGCCATATATGATTCTTTGAGCTTTCAGGGAAAAGTAACTATGAATGTGATGTAATGATTATTACAACAATAGCAGCAGCAGCAGTAGTAGCAATACTATGGAGTTATGTAGATTTTAACAAAATCCACAATAGAAATCCACAGTATTGATGTATGGCAATTATGGGAATGTGACAAATGGGCTGGGACACTGATTTCAGTTAAGTACAATTGTGAAGGCTGGTCTAATTTTTTTTTATTTTGTTTTGCAGACTTAGTAATGTTCAGTTTAGCACTGAGCCGGTAATCAACGACACTAATACTATGCTGGAATTCTAATAAAGAGGAGATGGTAATTAGGTAATCTTACATCTTTCACTTTTAACTTTAGTACACAAATATTTTAATCAAAAGGACTAAAATACTTTAAAATTAATAATTTTATTTATTATTCTGTTCATGGTCACTCACCTCCTGCATAGACTACTGTAATGTGCTCTATATGGGACTGCCCTTGAAAAGTATCTAGAAGTTTCAGCTGCTACAGAATTTGATGGCATGGGAAGTTATATGTATTCCTAGAGCAGCATACATATTTTTGCTCTGCGAGCTGCATTGGTTGCCAGTTTGCTTCTGGGTCTAAATCAAGGTGCTGGTTTTTATCTTTAAACCTCTTAATGGCAGGGTGTTGGGTTATTTAAGATCATGATTTAAGATAAACTTTGTTGTCATTTTTTACTGTGAGCAGACTGGCACACATTAAAAATGAAATTCTGTTGCCTGCTTTCAAAAGAAAGTGTATTATCTACCTATACACATGCATAACACACATGTACACATGCTATATGCATACCTACACCCAAACATATACATGTATATATATTAATCACTGATCATTTTGAATACATAGCGGATAGAGGAAACTTGAGAGTTCACAAGGTTTTGAGGGGACTGCCTCTTCCCTATTACTTCTGCCCATCTCGTCAGGTATGGCATAAGAGGGAGGTTGTGAGTCCATCTGTTAGAATTAATTCTGATAGAACTGAGAAGATGAGGCTTTTCTGCCATGGCACTGCCCTGTGGAACATCATCTCCCTGAGGTGAGATTTGCTCCATCTCTCTGACCTGGAAGTTCCTTAATATCTGATTATGTGACTGATCCTGAGGGTCGCAAGGAAATAGTAATTTGATAAGGTAGCTCCATTGTTTATAATCTTAATGCTCTCTCTTAACCTTTTATAATAATATTTTTTTATTTTTTGAATGTTTCTTTGTATGCCACCCAGAAACATGATACATGAGATCTATTGATTAGTCAATAAAATAAAAATAAATCAGTAAGAGTCGACTATTTATGCAACCCTGTAACTCTGCTGTAACTCAACTACCTCCTTCAATTATTTCTTTTTCTTTAACAGTTCCTTTTATATCTCAACAGCCAATACAAGATTCGATCATGTCTTCTGTCTGCTATGGCTCCCTTGTATGGGAGGAGCAAGGTAACATTCATGACTGTGGACCAGGTCAAGGTCCCTGTGAATTTGTAGAAGACACATAATTACATTCCGCATTCTTTGTTTAATCAGTATTCTAATAATTGGTTAGGCAATCTAGTTGATGAACTAAATATTACATTATTTTGGAGATAACATAATTGCATTATTGATGTCAAGGTTGGTTTAGTAGCATAAAACTGTAAGATTACTAGAGATATCAAATAAAAGAAAATAGAATGTCATTGCCACGAAAAAAAACCCTAGTCTTAATATTTCTGGATTTCCTTATATATTCCTACTGCTGATAACGTTGCTGCTTTCTTTTCTTTCTTTTTCATAATCTTTTGGGATAATTGTATAATTAATATTGTATACACAATTATTGTTGTGCAAAATATTTACACATAGACTAATTTGGAGTATAAGTCTTCTGAGGTTTCCAACTGATATTAATCCAGAGCTTTAGTTTAAATATAGCAAGAAATTATAGCTTAAGCCATATGAGGTTCTTTGTGAAGAAATTAGTATGTGATAACAGAGAGGAATTTTTGAATCTGACAGTTCATCCACCTTCATAAACTATTAAATCAGGAATTATTATGTGAAGTGAATTAGTGTATAAGAACTGAAATGATAAATATTTGTACAGTTACATCTTATCATTACAGCACAACTAATGTATTTAGTGTATTGCCTGCATAGAGTAGATTTTTCTTTTAAGTTATTTTTATTTTAAAATTGTTTTCAATAGTCTATTTTACATCTTTTGTATTTTATGGTTTAAATCCTCATAGGGCTTATTGTTAATAGGTACTATAAAAGTGTTGAACATAACAAATAAACGAAGTAGTGTTTTAAAACCGTATTACTTCAATGTTGATAACCATTTATATCAACAACAATGATACCTTTAAAAGTAGGAAGCTAATATAACATTCATTGCTTCCATTATATAATTCTTTTCCTAAGATTTTGAGATTACAAAAGGATAAGAAGAAAACTGTAAGATACTTTGTAAGAAGGTGTACAGCAGGTAATAAAGGTTTGTGGGCTGTAGGTTGTATAGGTTAATCATTCAAACAACTGGTCATTAGGTTACATTCACTAATTTAAAAAGCTGTCCGGCAGTAGAGGAAGGTGAGAGAATGTTCATATCCATTAAAAAGATAATGTTACTTTTACAGCCTCCTGGCTGTGTCTTGTCCACTCATTTGTATTTCAGAATTATTTTTTTTTCCTGCTGTTTTCAGCAATAATGCCATTATTTGTGCTAACTCATAATTATTAAAAACAACCAGAAGAAAAAAATCTGCTTCATGGTTTATATTTTGCCCCAAATATATTAGCAAAATATGCACATAGATTTGATAGACAACATTTACTGATTGAACAATTATGCAGATTTACTTCTAGGTATTCATCCTTCTTAGTATATACCTAGTGTACTAGAAGCTATTGTAACCCATGCCAGAAGCTAGTAAAACAGACTGAGCACATAGATTTTTATGGCAATTTGAAAGGTACACTTTCAAATTGCCTTAAAAACATTTCCTGTTAGTCAAGAATAGCATAATGCCATTCATCTTATGTTGGTAAAGATCATGTGACTGCCTTGCCATCTGGCCAACTCAACATATATTTAAGCTACTGATGTAATTTCAGGCACATTTTACCTGACCCCCTGATCCATAATAACATCCACTTGGTACTTCAAAATTCAGAAATGTGGCTTATTTTTAATATAGAAAATTATTTTTATACTATAAGCAACGTTACATTGGGGATTCCTCATATTTGAATTAATATTAAATAGAGATTGACCTTTACATTTAACTATGTTAATTCAGACTGTTATCTTTAAAGTACTGTATCTTTCTTCTACTTTATTGCTTCAATATGATTCAGAATGTGACGAGAAACTGAAAAATGGTTTCAGAGAAGAAAAAATTTCATAAGGCAGCACTACAGGTAGTCCTCAAGTTATGAGTGTAATGGAGCCTGCCCATTCTACTTGTAACTCAAAAACTTGTGGGAGTGAATCTCGTACCTCGAACGAGATCACTCCCTTGCTCATTAAGACACACATGGCTCGTTAAGTGAACATCTTAGGGTGGGAAAGGCCATGGAGGGTCTAGTGATGGAACAGATCCCCAAGGCCTCCCCAACCCACTAAGATACCTCGTGCTTCCCCCTCCCTTCCTGCTGTGCCAGACTCACCTTCAAAAGATCTGTCTCCTCTCAGCTGCGGTTCCTGCTGCTGCCCGGATCTGAGGCCAGGGCTTGCTTCCCCGTGCCTCCGGAGGCTGGATCGGTGTGTTGGAGGCCTTTTCCAGGCTGCTGCCACCTGGATCTGAAGCCAGGAGATGCTTCTGCAGCTGTCCCGTGGCCCGATCCGGATGCCGGCAGCCTTTTCCAGGCTGCTGCTGCCCGGATCTGAGGCCAGGGGATGCTTCTACGGCCCTTCTGCTGCCCGATCCGGGCGCTAGCAGCCTTTTCCAGGCCACTGCTACCCAGATCTGAGGCCGGGGGACACTTCCGCGGCACTCCAGCAGCCAGATCCAGGCACCGGAGGCCTTCTCCGACACTGCCGCCTGGAAATGCAGCCCAGGTTTCTCCCTTTCCCATCCCTAGAATGCTAGGCGAATACCAGAAGTGTGAAAATCATTTTTACAGAATAGGATCTGAAATTGATTGTTCAGTTCCAGGGACATGCACTGGGTCTTGGTTCTCTAAGTTACATGCTGCAGATCTCCTCCTGAGCTCTTGCCCCCTTTGTACAGAAATCTTTCTGTATTCATTTGCAGATATCCTTCTATATTATCCAGAAATTTCCTGTCTTCTCTTATGAATCTCAGAATTCCCTAGCTAGCCTTGTCATTCTGAAAAACCTGAAGTTCACACGTGGAGAATTCCTAGATTGGGAAAATTATTCTAAAGAAATACTAAGAAAAATCTGTCTTAATAATATTCATTGTGAATGTACTGTGGTTTTGCCCTTAGCTGCTAAAACTAAAATTGACTTAAAGAGCTTAAATGAAAAATGTGAAAATATGCATTTCATAAACTGGTTGAAAACCTTGTAGCAAAATCAGTTGTATACTTGCCAAAGACTGATAAGGAGTATTTGGGATAATTAGTTCTCAGTATTTAACTAAATAAGGTTAAAGATAGTGTGGAGGAGGCTTCCATTGTAAACATGAGGGAGGCCTTTTGCCTCATGCTATCTTCATCCGTGCCATCAGTTCCATGGGGTAAAAAGACAGACATAATTCTCCCTCCCCTCCCAAAGGCCCAGGGCAGGTACCGTAGCAACAGAGTAGGGACTGGTTCAACTGGAAAAATGGTACCCCCTCCAGCTTTGATATTTTCATCCAATTTTAAGCCTGCCCATCATTGCTTTGGTGACATTAACCAGTTATTAATTGTTCTGGCCCTATGGAAAATGGTTCAGATAATATATGTGAATCTTAAGGAATATGCATATATATTGCCAAGATTCACTTTCTAAAAATAGAAAAGGCAGCATAGATCAGCATGACTGTCTACTATTTTAAAAAAAAAAACTAATCTCATTATATATATAATCTCTTAACTCTCAAGAAAAGATATAACACGTTTGGAACATAAACAAGTATTCAATATGCTGGGAAAACTCACATCATATTGTAAAAAGTATTAGAAAATAGGATATTTTTCATGATAGTACAAAATCTGTATTATACTGATACAATATTTAAAGCCATTTTATTCTGCTTACTGCTCATGTTCATTTATGAATTTTAAGATTATATATCTGAAATACTGATGCATTGCTTAAACCCACCATATATATAGGCACAGCATGTTGTCTATCTGTTTTCATCGAAATGTTCCAAGATCACTGAGCTGATCTGTACTAACACAGCATATTTCAAAAACTCATGGAGTACTGACATAGTTGAGAGGGTTCAATTTCACATAGCCTGGTCACAGATTTTGACATTCATATTCTAAGATTTCCTTGAAGTACCAAGGTGCTCTAGGATAAGGCTTGCATTTTTTTTATGACATCAGAGCAGGTAAGCCAATTGAAACCAGAAAGTTAATGGCAAATACAGATTATCAGATTATTGTTAAATTTGGAATAAAACACTCATGTTTAGCTTTTAGCTTTGGTGTTACCTCTGTACAAAGAACATTGCAAAAAATTAGCATTTGGAAAACAGCAGACCCAGATAATATCCCTGGGTGTGTTCTTAGGGAATATGCAGATGAGTTGGCTTGTGTTCTTACAGATATTTTCAATTTTTCACTGCAGCAGGCAGTGGTCCCATTGTGTTTTAAGACGGCCATTATTTTGCCAGTGCCAAAAAAGTCTACAATTATGGGTCTCAATGATTACCGTCCAGTTGCACTTAGATCCATCATTATGAAATGTTTTGAGAGGCTGATAAAGGACATTATTGTATCCAGCTTCCCTCCAGCATTTAACTCACTTCAGTTTGCTTACTGCTCTATAGACGATGCTATTCTGTTCTCCATCTCAGCTTGGCGCACTTAGAGGAAAGAAATACTAATGTGCAAATGCTGTTTGTTGACTTCAGTTCAGCATTTAATACAATCATTCCTTGGCATCTAGTAGACAAACTAGGCCTTTTAGGCTTTAATACTCCTTTGTGCAACTGGATTCTTGATTTTCTTATTGATAGGCCCCAGTATGTGCGAGTTGGGACTAATATTTCTAACACCATTTTCTTGAGCACAAGTTCTCAGAGCTATGTCCTAAGTCCACTGCTGTTCACCCTGTTGGCCCATGACTGTTGTGCTATGTTTGCCATCAACCTATATTGTGAATATGCACATAATACAACAGTAGTGGGCCTTATTCAAAATGACAATGAGGGTGCTTACCGCAAGGAAGTAGAAGGTTTGGTGAACTGGTGTAACAAAAACAGTGAGACACTGGTGAAGCACAGCAGTATCTGCATTTTCTGTGTCACACAAGAAAAATATATCTTCCTTCCCCTGTCCTTACCACTTACTACAGAGGGACAATCGAGAGCATCCTGTCTGGTTTGGAAACATTACTGCTTCAGACAGGCGGTGCAGAGGGTGGTGAGAACGGCACAAAAGATTATTGGTAATTCACTTCCTTCTATCCAGGACAGAGCATATAAGCACTGCTTGAGCAGGGTCTGCAAGATTGTCTGGGACACTACACATCCTCTTCAAGACCAGTTTTCCTTGTTATCTTCTGAGAGGTTTCGTGGTATCGGAAGCAGAATATCCAGATTCCGTCAGTTTTGTTCCATATAGCATCAACCTTGTGAACTCTCAAGTTTCCTCTTTCTGCTATGTATTCAAAATGGACAGTGATTAATTTTTATATGTATATATATGTATGAGTGTGTGTATAGATATATGCTTTCAAGAGCAGGCAATAGAATTTCATTTTTAATGTGAGCCAGTGTGCTCACAGTAAAAAATTACAATAAAGGTTATCTTATCTCATTAAGAGAAAATTAACAGTCAAGTGCCCGTTGCAAAACTGTATAAGTGAGAATCAGTGACATGCCCATCATACTGATAAGTCCTTAGCTTATCTTCATGCCCGAGTAAGATAAAAATTGAGATACTTTTACATGCACTAACCATTTGGGAATAGGCTTTAAGTAAAAGGCTATCAATAAACTTTCATTCAGTGGACAAAAGTTGAGATGTCCATTAAGACAAATAGAATTAAATATTGTACTGATTAGAGCTGTAACTGAAAATTAGCTGTCTTTCTTATATTGCATTTAACTTATTGGGTGCCAAATTATATTCTGCCATGTGAAAATTTGGAAGAGTCTGTTTTTCAGTTAATGCAAGTATTTAAAATCTGCAGAATGCAATGGCTTTGCACTATGCATAATTGTACTAAAACATCTAGTCATCTATAGTATGGATACTAAAATGTAACAGTTTGGTCTAATGGTTAAAGCACCAGGCTAGAAACCAGGAGATTGTGAGTTCTAGTCCTGCCTTGGGCATGAAAACTGGTTGAATGACTTTGGGCTAATCAGTCTCTCAGCCCAATTCACCTCACAGGATTGTTGTTGTGGGGAACATGGGAAGAGGAAGAAGTATTAAACATATTCACTGTCTTGATTATTTATAAAAATTCTAAAGATGGAATAAAATAAAAAATATATGGTGGAGTGTAACATACAGGGAAGGGAACTGAATCCATTTTCTTTCTGACTTGTTTTTCCTCATCTGAATTTGACAGGGATATTTTCAAAAGTTAAATTAGGAGTACTTAGGCATTCTTTTGTCTGATAATTCTCCCTTAAAATGCCTACCATCTCTATAAATTATTATTTATTATACATATTTCAGTGCTTGTTACTCCTAACTTTTTGTGTCTGCCTGATATCTTCATAAGAACAAACATTACATTGCTCCAGTGATTGGAGTGATAATATATTAACCAGTTATTTGTTTCCAGTTTATTTTCATACACAGAATATTTCAAGGTTCTTGTGTTCAACATGGTAAAACCATATTTTTCTAGTGTATGGAGAGGAAGCATATTGCCTATGATGGCTTAGCCAATGATTATAAATATTAGTGTCCAATAAAAAAGTTATTTTTCAGTGAAATAACTGATTACTATTATTTGCTAATGTTTTTCATACACATAAAACCCCTTTATTCCATATGATATCTATTAATCAGTAAACTGTCTTGTGGGTACTAAAGTACTCCCTAATATGCACATTGCTTGAATAACTTCTGACAAGTTATTTTTTTAAAAGAAACAGCTTTGGGATGAGGCATTTGCATTTTAGAGCAAAGAAGGCATTTGGGTGAATATAAAATTCATATTTCTTGCACAAAATGTTTCTTCACTCTAAATTATCCTTCCTTCAACATTCACAGAATTCCAGATAAGGTAGGAGGTTTTGGGTTTTGACATTTTCAAAACACATGAAATTGAGAAAATATGTATCATACAGAATGCAATAAAATTCAATGTATCTCGGTAGGACATGAATAAAACAGATTTTGATTGTATTACTATCTGGTATCTTGGAAAAGAAAATAGATCGACATTTAAAATTTTACTAACATTATTATCTGTAACAAAAGTCTACTTTTCCTCCGGAACATTTTTGACAAGCTGTTTTATTATTTATCAATATCTAATTGACCCAGATTAGTAGTAGGAAGCATGAAAGAATAGCTGTAGCTGGAAAATATTATAGAAGATTCATATTAATATTTAACTTTATTTATGATATTGTACACCGCCCAGAGCCCCTCTTTGAGGGAGATGGGCAGTTAAGAAATATGAAGTATAAATAAATAAAATCATACAGTTTTTCTATCAAGAGACAGTATGCTACATGAGTTTTTTATCTAGCTTTCCTTCATTTAGATATGTGTGTATCATAAATGGAGATATCTGTGTTTATTGGTGAAGAGCAGGTTATAACAACAGATGATATTCATATAACTTCAAAAATGCCACATGATAAATGCAAATTTATGGAATTCAAATGCCAAACCTAGGTTATTATAGCGATTTTCTTAGTGGAAATGTCACTATTCTTACTTTTTCTACAGTGGACTATTGTTTTTAGAAAGCGTAATACTGACACAATGTACTTTATTTGCTTTTGAATTTATTACACTTCTTTTAAGACTCTAGAGTTGCTATTACACTACTGAAAACTATTCTGTTAAGTTGTTTCGATACTTGTCTCCAAATAGAAAATCTTATTGTCTGTCATCTGTTGAGCTAAGATGAAGAACTTCAGTGGTTTAGCATTTTTATGTAATTTTAAATTTTGCATACCATAACCTAGACCATTATTTTTCTGCACCTAGGAGAATGAGTACTTCAGTAACCGATCATATATGTACAGAATGGCTTGAGTAGATGGCAGCTGTTATAATGAAAATGGACTGTGCTTTTGTCATGTTCTATATAATTTGTTATTATTATTAGAAATTACCAGGCAGCAGCTCAATGCATCCCTAGGTCTGGTATGGTTATTTGAGGAACAGGTCTGAGCAAGGAAAGCTTTTTAGAAGTAACTGCAGTGGAGATACTGGAATTCTAGTTCTTATCAAGTATGTGTGAATATACGTATATAATGAGGGTATAAATAATTTGTGTGTATGTGTAGGAATTATACACATGGAAATAAGTCAATCAAAATTTTATTTTTTTCTATGAAATATAGAAGTATTTAGTAAATTATACAATATTTGAACAAATAATAGTACTATATTATTATAGTAATATAATATGGGATCTGAAAATAGAAAGTTATTTTAAAAAGAAAATACCTTTAGAGTGAGTAAAATGTTGACTCGTACAAAATATTTTACTGATTTAGAATACTGGTTAAATGAAGTAATTTTAAGTTAGGAAGAAAAGATTTTTTCTTTACTTTTCCAAGTTGGACTTGCACATAGTAAACAATTTATCAACAATTTATTAAGAATTTTGTTAAGAATCATGCACTATTTTGATCTATAAATATAAACCCATAATTTCTAAAATTGGTTCTATCAGGTAGCAAGATTTGGAGGATTTTTAATCTATGTTTTTTCTTTTCTGTTTATTGGCTGGGGTTACATTTAAATTTTTACTTATGACAGGGACAATGAGTGGGGTAATATTGGCTGACTCAGGATTTTAAATTTTTTTGTTTAGATAGGACTGTTATGGAAATTATTTTAATTACTATGATTAGGGTTAATACTTCCTTCTGTATTTGCCATGCCACAACTGCTTTTTAATAAATTTTGGTCAGATACGGCTGAAGAATTTGCAAAAAAAAATGTGTTTGTAGCTTATGCACAGGCATTTTTTATATGTAGACTAGACATACAAAGTTGGGATTTCTAATGCAGTGTTATCTTGGGCTGTGATATTGTAAAATATTGTCACAAACATGGAGATAGGCACTAACTTAGATGGCTTTAACAGGGGAAAGGATAAATTCAGGAAAGATAGATTAGGGCAATTTGTTTTGAAAGCTCAGTGTTAGTTCTGGGGTGTAGGCAGTCTGCCTCTAAATACCAGTTGGATGGGGACAGCAGCAGCAGCAACAACTGGATGTTTGTTAAGATTGCATCTCTATTTAATAGAAACTTAAGACCTTGTGATGCAAAATGCCAATTGTTTAACCTGCGTGAAAAAGAAAATAGCATAAAGAATTAGTAGAATGCAGATATAAAAACGCATTTGCCATACCAAGGAGTTCTAAGCTTCTTGTAGTGGAGCCAACTGATTAATACAAGAATACATTACGTTCAACAGCTGCTTTTGAAATGTCAAAATAATATATTGTGCAGTTTTGCATTTTGCTTCGTTTTACTAAATTATTCTAGCTCCCAGTCACGGATGTATATATACTGTACATCTTGGCATAAAATTATGCATCTGATGAAATGTATATAGGTATGTGGACACTGGATTCTAAGAATTCCAGTTCCAACGGTTTTGGAACCAAGGAGCCCAGTTGAGGAAGGTTGGCTTATATTATAAAATCTTTTAAGTTTTTTTTAAAAAGGGGCTCAACGATTTTTTTCTTTTAACAAGATAATGATCTCTGTATAAACATAATCGGTAGAGGCATTCAGATTATTAAAATCCGAAAACTGCCATTATTTTAAAAGTTCTCCAAGTTAACAGCGCTAGAAAACAGGCCGCCCTTCCCGGTCCACGCTTGTTTCGAGCAGAGCAACGGCGAGGAGCTCTGCCGTGCGCCTCGCCCGCCCCTTCTAGGCTGGGGTTGTGCTAACGGCGGCCGGAGTGGGGGGAGTGTTGATGCGTGGCCGCCCGAGCTTCTTCGAGGTAATGCAGCCGTTGTTGTCTTGGAGACAGGAATAACGAACTCCAGACTACAGTACGCAGCGCGGGCAGCCGAAGGAAGGGAAAGGCAAGGCCGAGCCCTCAAGTACAAGCGTCAAACCGAATCGTGGCCGGTGAGTGTCATCGCGGCGAGAGCAGGAAGCTGGCAGTGGGAGGCCGGATACCCGCTTCCCTTGAGGCAGCGGCAGGCCAAGGATTAAAGCGCAGCTCCTGGCTAGTAGAGGTTGACGGGGAAGCCCGGGGCCCATGTGACTGTTGTGGCGGGAAATGAGCAGAAGCCCGCACGTGTTCCCAACCAGGAGCCCGGCTGGGTGAGACGCGTATGGGGGCCCTGCGCTCATAGAGCTCCGCCCTACTTCCTGTTTTGTTTTCTCTATCGGCGAGATCGAGGACACTCGAAACCATTTGACCGATTCTTCCCGGGAGGCGGAGTCGAGTTCCTTCTGGTTCCACGACTCGATAGGTCGAGCGCTTGTCATCGTGGGCGTCAGTAGGATATGATAAAAATAAAAAAGGCAGCCGCGACTGGGTGTTTGAAACTTACTGAAGTTGTTCTGTGCGCCTCGGCTTTCGGTCATGCATCGCGGCTGTCGTGCAGGAATGAAGGAATTAGATTTTGTGAGGAAAATCAACAGTTGCAAGAGGATGACAGCAAATGTTCTCTGTACATTTATTTTACAAAATTGGAGGTTCTCGTACATAATAGTTTACTATAAATTTGCATTAATCCCATTAAAGTGATTTCTACTAGTGAGAATTATTGTTATATATGTATAATGTATATGTAGAGGTTAAAAATCACCCTTCAAAATCAAATTGAATTGGACTTGAAACACTGTCAGATACTTTGTACTATATCACACATCTGTCTGGTAAATTTTTACAACATCCTAACTTTTTAGCGTCCATTGCAGGTTTTGATTTTGCTTTGAATAATTTATTATATTGTCTTCCAAACAAATCTTCACATGCATGAAAATATGCTCATAGTAATTTTGTCATCTGTAGATTTATTTTTATTATTTTTAAATTTTAACATTTTTATAAACATTCACATAAAAAAAGCATATAGATGCAGAAAGGGCATTTTAATTTGTAACACTTTTTAAGATATTCTAGTTTCCATAGTAACTGCACATTGAAACTTAATTGTTCCATATGTTTGAAAAAAAACACATTGCTACATTCCTAATTATTGGCAGAGAATATAAAATAAAACTAGACATACTGAAATAAAGACAATAAATATACTTAAGCAAAATTATTTTATATACTTGTTTTGTTACTTAAAAATAGAGGATAAAGTAGTTAAAATATAAGGATAAACAGATGTAATTTAAAGTAAAAGTAAAACATTTGGTAAAACATCTAACAAAAGATGAAAATGTGTTTTAAAAATGCTCTGTTTTATCATATTTTGTTAGGTATGTTTTATTTTTATTTATTGTCTTGTCAAATATAAGCACAATCCCATTTTCTTACAAATGCTATACTTTTCTTACCTGCTATACTTAAATAAGAAATATAAAAGAGATGCTTATTTTCTGATTGGTCCTTTGTTGCATGGCCAAAAAGCACCAAAATCCAAAGCACAAACATCTGAACTCTTCAAATTAGCATGTATGTCTATAGAAAGGAATAGCATGCTTATATATGTGGTTAGGCCAACTAACATGGATGGATGTTTAATCAGTATATTTAAACAACAGGCCAGTGGGCTAATAAATTTCTGTTTGCTCTACAAGTTTTGGAAGACATTTAGATTTATTAAAGTGTCAATCAGCTCTTCTGTAAACAGGGAAGAGCTGTCATAGAACAAAGCTTAATTTAGTAATTCAAGCCAGATTTTCTTTATTTGTTTATTAAATTTATATATTACTGATACAATATGACAGGCTTACAATGTGATAAAAAAAGTACTACAAAACAACTAAAATTAGAAGAATTAAATAGAAAAGCTAAAAACCAAGATAATGGGTGGCCTGGGGTGGAGATCTCCTCTACCCAGCCACCCCCAACATAGCAGGCTCTTATCAGGACCCCAGGCCAAGCAACCTGGAGCAAGATAGATGCAGTGGAAAAAACAATAACTGAAGGAATATATCAAACCAGCATTACACTGTTGTTAGGCCCATACAGCAATAGCATCTGAAAATAATTTGGAAGGATTACTTCATGTATCTCTTAGTCTTCATTGCCAGAATGTACTTTTGAAAAGCCTTAAAAATGGATGTGCTGCATACCAATCATTTTTAATATCCTTCCAACCCAGGAGGAATTCAGACCAATTACTTGGTTGAACTTAGAATTCTTTCCCCAACTGATTATAGCAGGGAAAAGTAGACGACAGGACAAAATAAAAATGAAGGAATATAAGCATGTCTCCATCTGTTCTTCTAAGTGCAACTAGCAGATTATTGTAATATTATAGAATACTCTTAACTAGAGCATGATTACTTTGTTAACAATTTTATCTTAGTGCTTTTATAAGTTTGCTTCTGGTTAATTCTAGACGTTCCAAAGCTGTTTTCTAAATCAATCATTTTGGGCCTTATATACAGTCGTGAAAAAGTCCTCTTTGAATTCTATGGTTTTATGTATCAGGACATAGTAAAAATAATCTGTCCTTTGCAGTTCTTAAAAGTAGGTAAATACAATGCATGACCTATTACACCATGTCATCATTTATTTTACAAAAAGAAAGCCAAAATGGAGAAGCCATGTGTGAACAACTAAGTACACCTTTACTGCTTCCATAGGTATGAAGAGGCTAAGTAACAGCCAAGTGCTGCTAATCAAGTGCCCTTGATCAGTTGATCATCAGTAAGTGTGACTACCTCTATAAAAGTGAAAGTTTTAGGAGTTTGCTGGTCTTCAACATTGAGATGTGTGTTAACACAATGCCAAAAAGGAAAGATAATAGCAGTGATCTTAGAGAAGCAATTGTTGCCCATCAATTTAGGAAGGATTATAAAGCCATTTCCAAAAAATTTAAAGTCCATCCTTCCATAGCGAGGAAGATTATTCACAAGTAGAAAATATTCAAGACGGTTGCCAATCTTCCCAGGAATGGATGTCCCATAAAATTCACCCCAAGGGCAGACCATGCAATGCTCAGAGAAATTGCAAAAAATCTAAGAGTTACATCTCAGACTCTACAGGCGTCAGCACAATTAATGTTAATTTTTACGATAGTACAATTGGAAAAAGACTGAACAAGTATGGTTTATTTGGAAGGATTGCCAGGATAAAGCCTCTTCTCTCTAAAAAGAATATGGCAGCATGGCTTAGGTTTGCAAAGTTGCATCTGAATAAATCACAAGACAGCCATTTGTCTGAAATGGTATAGGATTTCCTGCCTGAGCAGGGGGTTGGACTAGATGACCTCCAAGGTCCCTTCCAACTTTATTATTATTATTATTATCTCTGGAACATTGTCCTTTGGATGGATAAGACCAAAGTGGAGATGTTTGGCAAAAAAAACAAGCATATCAGCACAAACATACAAACCATGAAGCACAGTGGTGGCGGGGTGATGATTTGGGCTTGTTTTGCAACTATAGAACCTGGGCACTTTGCAGGCTTTGAGTCGACCATGAACTCTGTATAACAAAGTATATAGTCAAATGTGAGGCCATCCATCCGACAGCTAAAGCTCGGCTGACATTTGGTCATGCAACAGGACAATGATCCCAAGCACACCAGAAAGTCTACAACAGAATGGCTGAAAAAGAAAAAAATAAAGGTTATTACAATGGCCCAGTCAAATTCCAGATCTCAACCTGATTGAAATGCTGTGGTGGGATCTCAAGAGAGCTGTACATAAACAATTGCCCACAAACCTCAATGAAATGAAGCCATGTAAAGAAGAGTGGGCCAGAATTCCTCCACAATGATGTGAGAGACTGATAAAATCATACCGAAAGTGATTACTTCCAAGTTATTGCTGCTAAAAGTGATACTACAAGCTATTGAATCATAAGGTGTCACTTGCTGATAATCAGTTGATCAAGGGCACTTGATTAGCAGCACTTGGCTGCTACTTAGTTGCTTCATACCTATGGAAGCAGTAAAGGTATACTTAGTTTTTCACACATGGCTTCTCCATATTGGCTTTTTATAAAATAAATGATGACATGGTGTAATAGGTCATGCGTTGTTCATCTGAGGTTGTATTCACCTACTTTTAAGAACAGCTAAGACCGGATGATTTTTACTATGTCCTGATATATAAAACCATAGAACTCAAAGAGGGTGTACTTTCTTTTTTACATGACCGTATCTTTGGGATTATTTTTGTAAATTAAAGAAACTTTGAGAACCAGTTTGGTTAAGGCATCAGGTCAAAAAATCAGGCTAAAAACTAAGAGACTGAATTCTAGTCCTGCTTTAGGCACAAAGTCAGTTGAAGTCAGATCTTGGGCTAGTCACTTTTCCTCAGCCCTAGGAAGGAGGAGTTTTTGAAAAATCATTTTTGAAAAACCTTTGCCAGGAAAACTGCAGGGATTTGTCCAGGCAGTCTCCAAGAATCAGATGCAGTTGAATGGAAGGAAAAAGAAAAGGCAAAATGTACTTTTCACTTTTTCTAATAGCTGTTATAAAACCAAATTGTTTTGCTTTGAAAGTTCAAAAGTGAAAATAAAGCACTGATAAAACATTTGTCTCTCAATTAATATATATGCATTCATTGGGGCACAGCTATAAAACAGATTTTTAAAAATATCATAGATTTTAAAACTACAAATATGTATTTCACTGTGTATTTTCATATTTTAAGCCCATAGCTTGGATATGCTATAGTCCTGTTGAACTAAGTGGAACAATGTAACCTTTAGTCCAGTTTATGGCAGTGAAATTGATTCAAAGCTAAGCTGTCTTTTTCAGTTAAGATTTGGAGCTCTGAAGATCACTTGATCATACAACTGAGACCAGCTGGTGATAAATGGTACTAGGAACAAAGTATACACCCATTTCTCATAACTGCACACCTTTTTAATCCCTGAGTTGAGATAGGGGAACAAAGCTAAAGCATCTTTGTCTTTTATTAATGCTAATAAGAGGGAAAAGTTTAATTTCCCCCCTACCATATGGATCATCCTAGTTGTCTGATGCTAATAGTAGCAAAGGAAAATAGTTATTTTCTTAAGTATCATTGAGAAATGGTGAGCATAAAGGCTTCTCTACCCCACCATCTAGATGAAATCAAGATAACAGAAGACAACAAATTTTGATTCCTGAGGAGGTGGCAATGACAAATTTTAATCTCATTTATACCAACAAGATTGATGTTCACCTTAATGATACAATGAGAATAATATCTGGAACCCTTAAATCCACACTGCTTTCATGGCTCCATATTCTTTATAACATGGGCTCTCCTGATCTCAGATGACAACAACAGACAGTCCAAGAATAATATAAGCATGCCATTGATTTCTAGAGGTCTTCCAATATATAAAATATTAGACTCTACCTCTCAGGCCTAAGTCTAGGAAACCAATTTGGGATAACACACCACAGTCTTACAATATAGACGAAGAATAGTGATTAAAATGGGCAATTGTTAATAACCACAACCAGACAGATCACGCAGATCCAACAAAACCACTTACAGGAATGCAGTTGCCCCCCAAAATATGGAGCCACCAGAATAGAATCAGGACAAGACAGGCCAGAACTAAGGCAAAGCTCTTTAAGTGGGGAATGGCTGAGAGCCTGCAATGTGACTGATGCTCCAGAACAAACTATAACATATATAGGTCAAGAATGTCTCCTCAGAAAATTTCAAGGCATCTGGGATGATATCATTGCAGCCACAGAAGAAATTAGATGGTTAGCTTTAAATATTGAATTATAACATCCATCCAATTACAATTCTATGGCTCCATATTATGGTGATTTTATTAGTTTTATCTTAATTTAATATTTTACCTCCTATATTGTATTGTCCATATATATATGTATATGGACAATACAATATGTACAATACATATATGTATATATATGTATAATTTTGGGATAAAAGAATGCTACATCATTAAATACTTTTTCCATGAATGACTATAAAAGTTAAAAGATCACTTGTGGGAGCAAGATCCCTCACCCCGAACTAGAATTTCCTCTTCATTAATAACCCCACTAAAACTCCTTTTTTTACAACCCTTTAATCAGTGGTGGGATTCAAATATGTGAACAACTGGTTCTCTGTGTGGATGCCGCTTCCAGAAATCCATTCTGGGCCTGGGCAACAAAAAATTAGCTACCGGTTCTGCCGAACTGGTGCGAACCGGCTGAATCCCACCACTGCCTTTAATCCCTTAATTCGAGATACAGGCAACATTATTATTTTCCACTTCAGAAACACAACACTGGGCTGGGGGTGGGATTACCCTATCCTTTCAACAAATATTCCTAAGGAAACTCATTATTTTTCCTAAAACATGTATACTCGATGGTTGAAAACAACTTTTCAACTTGGAAAAGTGGGTGAATCTTCCTGGAGTATTCAGGACCTGGTTATGAGCTGCAGATTTTTTATTAATAGAATAAGTATGATTGACACAGTATGAATTTCTGTATTTATTTATATCTATTTCTTTCTTTTTAAAAATTAGATTGCAAAAAGCTATGAATAACAATGACTGATGCACAGTTATTTTCTTCCTATTCCGAGGAAAACTGTATAAAAACAGAAGGTATTTGTTTTATTTTTTTCAACTTTATATAACTTGGCATTTTCTAAAACACATTTATTGTAAAACAATTTCGTTTGATACATTTGTATGCTCTCCATATTTTTCTTTTGGACTTGTCTTTTGAGATCATTATTTCTAACTCTGCTTCCCTGTTTATTGACTTTTTCTATAATCTGCCTGGCAATAAAACAAACCCCATTAACTAAATGGATTCCTCCATACCAGACTACGAAAATCAAGAAATCTTTCAGAAGGGACAAAGTAGAAATTGCATTCTGTGAACAGATATAGTCAATATATTGATCAGCAAATGAAAGATATTGACATTATTTCCTAGATAATTTAGCACTGTTGTTTGCATGAACCTGGCAATTATAATTTTGTATTATAATTAGTGACCAATTATGGGATGAACATACTTAGCTGACATATATGATCATAGCCTTTCCAATCTGGGTAACCTTTGGATGTGTGAACTTCAACAGAATTCGCTAGTCAGTCTGATCACTGCTAACTATTCCCTAACTCCACCCTCAAGTTGGAGAAGGCTGGTATAAGCTATTATGAGTATGCAGTTAATGATCAAACTTGAGGCTATGATTTTGATTAAAATGAAAACTGGGGGTGGGATTCTTATTGTCTTGTATGCCATAGCCTTAATTCAAATCCTAATCTTCAATTGCTTTTAGCTACAGAAGGTAGTTGCTTGGTAGAGTGATGGGCAGCATACAAATTTAATACATAAAATAAAATAGTATTGGACTGTGGAATTAAACTTTTAAAAATATATAAATAAATATTGTTAAGAGCTTATGGCTGAAATCTTGCATGGGGCAATTTCTATGAAATTAGCCATGGGATAAAGAGCTAAACTCGTTTCCCACGCAGCAGGTCAGAATATGGGGGTGTATATTGTGTATTTAAGGGAGAAAATCTATATTGGCTTTATTAATATATATTAAATCAGCTTAGTTTGTTAAACAATAGAAATAATAGACAGATTTACACCTAATGCTAAACCATAATGAGTGAGTTTGTACATCATTGAAACCAAAAAAGTGACTGTAGTTTAGCATTATGAATAAACAATGCAAGCGGAATCTGTAAATGTACAACCATCTAATTTGACCTGTAGATGTCACAAATGTATTCAAAGATAAACAATGTTTAAGTATAATTATTCTGGATTTTTTTTAGATACAAATGAAAATATTTCAATAGGCATTCCCAACAAACAACGTAGTTGTGCTGCTGTAAATACTCCAACTGCATGTGTTAATAAAGCCATTAATCACATACAAGATTTAGAAGTGAAATTAGAAGAATCTTTTCTGCAGGTAATATTTATTTGTATTGTTTTAGTTATTATATCCAGGGCTTTTTTTTGTCATAGAATGCCCAGAACGGAGTTCCGGCACCTTTTTTGGATGGAACCTTGTAGGGTAGGCAAGGCGGGTTGTATGACGTGTGTGAGTTCTGGCACCTTTTTTTTCTTCAAAAAAAGCACTGATTATATCCATTAAAAATTGACAGTGGATGTCAGAATATCTAGACAAGTTAAAAGGGGGTTTTTTTGCAGCAAAATAGGAAGAGGAAGGAATATTAGGTATGTTTACTGCCTTGAATTATTTACAAAAATAATTAAGGCACGATTTAAATAAATGAATTAGAATATGGACATTTCAGGTTTTCCTGGAAATATTTGATAGCTACAACACTGTTTTCAAAGAGGTTCATTTCATCATTATTCCTAGTTGTCAATGAATCACTTAAAGGAGAATGTTCAAAAATAGCCTGACATAAATAAATATTGTTAAGAGCTTATGGCTGAAATCTTGCATGGGGCAATTTCTATGAAATTAGCCGTGGTCTCATGCAAGGCTGTAAAGATAAATATTAATACTTCATAAATTATATGGTCACACAGACTATATATTGGGGCCCCAATAGGGATGTGGTATTTTGGAGGTGGCCAATGGGGTAGATAACACCCCATCTCCTCCCTGTGCACTCTTTGCTCCCATACTCTCCATCTGGATCAGTTTTATTTGAACTTTTCAATAAATCTTGCTAGAGAAGGCTAGGAGAATCTTTACTTCAGTTGGCTTGGCTACTAAGAGCCCAATAAGTAGGACAAAAATATTCTCCAATATAGTGCCCTATAGATGTGTCAGATTATACATCATATACAAGCATGTCTTAAAGGCCTTTCAGAAAGTCAAAAGGCTGGGTGTGGATCCCACCTCGGGGATGGGAGGGCATGATGTTCCAGAGGATGGGAGCCACATCAGCAGAACAATTTTGGTAGAAAGAAAATAATGTTTGAGAAGTAGGTGGGGAATAATAAAGAAGGAGCCTCCAGCCAGTGGTGGGATTCAAATATGTGAACAACCGGTTCTCTGTGTGGATGCCACTTCTGGAAGTCCATTCTGGGCCTGGGCAACAAAACATTAGCTACCGGTTCTGCCGAACTGGTGCGAACTGGCTGAATTCCACCACTGCCTCCAGCACAGTAAGTAGACGTAAGTATAAAACAAACAGTTTGGTAGGACACTAAGTGAAGAATGATTAGGAAATATTTAAGGGAATGAAAATACCATGTGAAACAGTAGAAGTGAAAGAAATGTTATAAATGTCAATGTCTTAAGAAAAAGAACAATGAAAAGGAACAACATTAATGAACTCTTGAAAAATAGTAAGGTGCAAATGACATAAGTGGAGAAAATTTAAAATAGAGACATGCTTTACTTATGAAGTAGCTGTGCAACTTTTTTAACACGTATAAAGCATTTTTTAAATCTAAAGATCAAAATTGTTCCTTTCTATAAAGTAAAAGGTAGAGTAAATGCAAATATGGGGAGATTAGGCTATAGTAAATGTGCATAACATTAGTCCATAATGGGTGGTTATGTAGCAGTATTCTTATTGAAATAATATGAGGTGACTGAACAAATTTAAAACATGGAGTTGTTGATAAAAAGGTAATGGATTGCAACGTATATATGATATGTAAAAAGAATGTTTCTGAAAAGAAGCAAAACTGCTTTGTATAACAATGACAGGAGAAATTGAATGAATGATTATAAGTTATAAATTATGAAAAATTAGATTTAGTAAGTGAAATTGTATACCTTTGATAGATTTTTTTATTAAAAATGGGAAATGAGAAATTTTAGGATGTGCAAATGCAAGTAAAAAGACAACGAGCAGACTGTGCTCTGCTATAAAAACTGAAGGTTTGTCAAAGAAGTGAAAATGTCTTCACATAAGAACATGTGCCTTTATTATATGGAAATGAGAGTCAGATATATGAAGAAAAGTTTAAAAATAAAGTTCAGTGGGAATGAGAATTTTAAGAAGTATGTGTGGTAAACAGACAAGGTAAAGACTGTTGCGAACTAAATGGAATGAATACAAAGGTGAGTGATAGTACAAAAGAAGTATATTTTTTAGATTTTTCAAAATCCCAACTTTATTATATTTAAATGGAAAACATATCTAATACTATTTATGTTTTCCCCACAACCACAGTCCTGTGATATGAGTTGGGCTGAGAAAGAGTGATTAGCCCAAAGTCACCCAGCCAGCTTTCATGCCTAAGGCAGGACAAACTCACAGTATCCTGTTTTCTAACCTGGTGCCTTAACCACTAGACCACAATTTGATCACAGAAATGATGAATTAAGTTTGAATTAAGTTTGAAAACCAAGATCATGGTCGTCAGCAAACAACCCGTTAATTTACCACCAATAAATTCAGAAGGAATACCACTAGAAAAAGTTGAAAGGATCACGCACCTCGGTTCTAATTTACATGAAAGCTGGGACATGACCGCTGAAGTAAAGACAAGGATAGAGAAAGCTCGAACAGCATTCTTCAAAATGAAAAAGGTCTTCTGCAGTCACGACATAAGCCTAAGACTGAAAATCAGGCTTGTCAGATACTATATTTTTTCTATCCTGCTCTATGGAGTAGAGAGTTGGTGTCTGACAGAAGGCCACCTGAAGAGACTAGAAGCATTTGAAATGTGGATTTACAGGCGGCTGTTACGTATAAGCTGGGTTGACAAAATCAGAAATGAGGAGGTGATAAGCCGCCTGGGAAAGCCAAGGGAAATCATCAAAACAATTAAAAAACAAAAGTTAGAATATTTCGGACATGTGATGCGACACCCAGAAAAATACGGCATACTCCATTTAATCCTCCAAGGAAAGATTGAAGGCAAATGAGGTCCAGGCAGAAGAAGAACATCATGGCTTCAAAATCTAAGGGACTGGTTTGGACAAAACTCAGCAGCACTTTTTCGTGCGGCTGCTGATAAAAACAGGATCGCCAACATGATCGCCAACGTCCGATAACGGATATGGCACAAGAAGAAGAAGAAGAAGTTTGAATTGCAAAACAAATATATGAAAGTAGCAGTGGTGGGATTCAGCCAGTTCGCACCACTTCGGCAGAACCGGTAGCTAATTTTTTGTTGCCCAGACCTAGAATGGACTTCCGGAAGCAGCATCCACACAGAGAACCAGTTGTTCACATATTTGAATCCCATCATTGGAAAGGAGTTTAGAAGGTCAGCTTTCATTTTTTTCTGTCATTAATTTTACAAGTACTTAATCTTTTCTTGCACTTTGCATAATGTTGCTACCCTGAAAGGGAAAAGTATTATGGTTATGTATGTATGCAGGAAAATCTAAAAAATGAAATGTTTCAATGAAAATCTGATTTATATTCACAGCATGAAATTTTATATAACTTGGGAAAACTTCCATGGTAAGAAAATTATATGTTTTAATTCAATAATTATTATAAATACTCTTCTAACTAAAATATAAAGAGAAATAGTGCCAATTACCATTCTGTTGATTTAAACTTAACATGCTGTTACCAGAAAAATTGGGCCAGGTCAAGATCTGATATTAAGCCAAAAAAAATTACCTTGTTTTAATATTGATTTTAATACAATTTTAATCCATTTCATTATATGTAATACTATTATTAGTTTTTATGTGCATGTAATCCTCAAGTTGATTAATGACCATTCAAAGTTACATGGTCTTCGAAAGAGTGCTTTACAGCCCCCTAAAGAACTTCCAGCCATTGTAAAGTGTTATAGACGCCCCCCCCCCAGGGTCATATGACTCCATTTCTGGCACTTGGCAGCCAACTCACATTTATGGCCAATTGCCAAATGCCCTGCAATTATGTGATTGCTATTTGCAATCTTCTCTGCTGACTTCCTCAGAAAGTTAGTGGGAAAGACAGCAGAGAAGGTAGCAAGCAGAGAGGACAGAGGGGAGCTGAAATCCTTTGGCGGGCTTCAGGAACAGAGTTGAAATCTTTAGGATTTCACATCTTTTTCTGCAGCCCACAGAGATTTATTTAGTTATCAAAAGAGACCTCCTGTCTCACAGAGTGACATACATGGACAGGAGCTTCTCTTTCAGGATTTCAGCTCCATTCCTGCAGCCCATCAAAGAGTCCAGAAAGCCTAAAGATTTCAGCTCTGTTCATGTAGACCACTGAAGGATTTCTCCTCCATGCACAGAGGGGAAGGGAAATCCCTTGGTGTTCTCAGGAATGGAAAAAAAAATCCTGAAGATTTTATGTCCATGCTTGCAGCTCACCAAAGGATTTCATCTCTATGCATCGAGGGAAACCGAATACTTCAGCAGCTGCAACAACATTTTGAGAGCAAAATGGCTGCTTGCCAGGAAGATTTTTGCATGGAGCTGAAACCCTCTGGCAGGCAGCTATCGCTCTGTCCACTTAAAGACCCGGGAGACCATTTAACAACTGCCACAGAGATTTCCAAGATTCCAGTCATGGGAAGCTTAATGGACTGCTTTGCTCAATGACTGAGATTCTGGTTCCAGTTGTAGTTGGAAGTTGAAGACTACCTGTGTTTAATCATTTTCTCTTTCTAGCCCATTGAGAATTAACAGAATAAAAGAGTTGGAAGGGACCTTGGAGGTCTTCTAGTCTAAGTCTCTGCTCAGGCAGGAAACCCTATATCATTTCAGGCAAATTGTTGTTCAATCTCTTTCTTCTTAAAAACCTCCAGTGTTGAAGCACTCACAACTTCTGGAGGCAAGTCATTCCACTGATTAATTGATCTCACTGTCAGGAAATTTCTCCTTAGTTCTAGGTTGGGTCTCTCTTTCAGTAGTTTCCATCCATTGCTTCTTGTCCTGCCTTTAGGTGCTCTGTAGAATAGGCTGACCCCCTGTTCTTTGTGGCAGCCCATAAATAGTGGAACACTATAGCAATCACGTCACCCCTAGCCCTTCTTTTCATTAAACTAGACATACCCAATTCTTGCAACTGTTCTTCAGGGCTGACACTTCAGAGCCTTTATTTATTGTTAAGCATGCCGTATATTACATGTTTCATATTCAAATAAGCAAAAATATAAATGTATTGCCCATTAATTCTTTGGACTGAGATTAAAATGGAGAATTAAGAAGCTAAACGAATAGCATCTTGAAAGTGATGGAGAGAGAAAATACAGTGCTAAGGTACAGTGTTGGAAAGAAGATCCAAGACTATAATGCTGACCTATATTCCCAGGGATTTGGATGTTAACACTGTCAAAGAGACTGAAGGGATCTGTTTATCATTCTCTACTGAAGTGAAGGCTGAACAGTCATTGCACTGGAAAGGTAATATTGGTTGAATATTTAATTACTTTCTCTTAATATTAATGATGTTTAATTGTAATTATTTCCAGAGAACCATGAAATAATGGGAATGTTTGAGAGCTAAAGTATAATTCAGTTTACAATTTAGATTTTAAAATATTGAAACATTTCTAATAAAATAGTGAAAAAGAGAATCATTCTATGCTGTGTCAAGTCCTTAATGTCCCATCTATCAAGGAGGCAAAGGAAATTGCAGGGAGAGAAAGAGTCATGTTCTAATTATGCAGGGAGAGAAGGAATCATGTCCTTATCGTGTCCAGTGAAAGTGGAAGTTGAAATCATCACTTTAGATTCAGGTCTATATATCTGCAATGCTTTAAAAGGTGAAATCTCTCTGCTTACAACCACTGGCATTTACCAGAAAGGATGGTTTGTCTTTTGAGAGCAAAGAAACCCTCACCAGATAATAAAAACACAATGTTTTACACATTTGTCTACACTTTATTCTGCATCTTTTCAGCAGCATTTTACAAATGATTGCAGCACATCCTGTTATCTCCTGTCTTTTTGAAGCAACTGAGATAAAAATAAATAATTTTTAAAAACAGAATGTTAAAGCTTGAAATTCTTAAATTAATGTTAAAAATGATTTTTAGATCTTTTTTCTTCTAAATAAACTTTGAATGAACCATTAAGCTCTCAATTGAAGATTTACTGCTTTAAGATAGAGATAGTTCACATAAGAATGATTGACTCATTGATGGGATTGACTTTTATTTGTTTGAACTGGAATAGTAACACCTATCTGAATTCAAGATTTCTGGAGACAGGCATCATTTTTCTTAAGAGAAGGGAAGTCTACGTGCAACATTTCTGGAATTATTGAAATATACCTCCATCCCACCCCCATAGTTTCATATTTAATTTCATATATTTAATTAAATCTGCCCAAGTGAATGGGACATTTCACTATTGTCTTTCAATCCAAGTGGCTGAAAGAAAGCTGCTAAGCCCTTCAATTCAAATTATGTGATGGTAGAAGTAGGCAATGTTCTCATATGAGCTCATGTTAGTGATGACCCCAATCACAGCAATGTTTTGCTTTTATTCTGATTAGACTACATTCTGAATATTCAAAAGTTTTGGTATTTTAAGATGTTATTGTACATATTCTGTAGTAGGATAGCACATGAAAAATCCAAATTGTATGTAGACTTGCATACACAGTTTGTATAGAAGTCTGAAACTTTATGCATTAGTTTTTTAGGACTGTGCTACATAGTAGCATTAAAATGAAACTTAAATTGTGCATTTTGGGAAATTGTGCTGTTATATTCAATAATACTATTTGTTTTTTAATTGAAGATATTCAGTCTTTAAAGCAGAAAACTGCTGCTGTTGTAGTAGAAGTCACCGAGTTAATTTCACGATTAGAAAATGAGCGTAAAGATGCTGAAGAAGCCTTAGAGTTTGAGAAGCAACATAGAAAAAAACTATACCTAAATTCAGATAAACTGTCATTTTGGAGACTACAACAGCTTCCCAAAGCTGTTCAAAAAGGTATAAGAAATAGCCATGTTTTAAAAAAGGTATATATTTTTGTGCCATCTTAAAACTTCTGGGGAAAAAAGATATGAAATTGCTATTCTTGGGAAGCATTTGAAATAACTGTGATGAAATAATAGTCCAGGAGAGAGGAGAATTATTTTAGCCACTGAATTTAAAAAAAAATCCAATCTACCATGTCCAAAAGATCAAAGTTCTGTATACTGCTATTATTTAAATTTTAAGTTTTATTAAAATGTGAGCATGTATATTCATCAGGAAGATATTGTCAATATTCCCTGGTAAATTTGCTTATTGCTTTACAATCAACATCCTGATAATATTCTGAGCTTGGTTGTTTTCTTGTAGATGCTTCATTACTAACTAAGCAGTGCTAGATCACCATCAGGTCTAGCACTGATGATATTACCTAGTTTGGTAATAAAACATCTGCAAAAAAACCACAACCACAATCAATCTCAGAGAGTACCAAAGACCCCACAGTTCAGCCCTGAGCTACAGATAATCTCTTCTGTTGATACTGATAGTACTTTGTACATTATACTGTCAATATTATAATCTCCAAAAACTTTAAGGAATATATATATATATATATATATATATATATGCTCACACATAGTGCAAAAATGTGTACAAGACTTTGTAGACTTCTTTCCAAGCATTGAGCAAATCTAAAACAGTTCTTGGAAATATGTATGATCTGACCTCAGAAAATATGGGAGCCTGGTTATACACTCTGCAAGATCAGTATGCCAAAGTCCCTAAATAAAAAATGTAATTTTTAAAAATATTATTGCAAATTCACTTAACCTTACTGAAGATCTCTCTGAGGGAGCTTGCTAGCATGCGTAGCATTTATATGAATATGGTACTAAAGCGACACTTTGCAAACCATTTCTTCACTACTTTTGCTTCCAAGAAAATTTGAGATGTACAGTACATTCCTTTCTGATCACCAACATTAATTGGTGATCATTACTTCATCTACTTGCTGTTTGTTCAGAAATTCTCTGTTGTTTAAATGTCATATTTAGCAACTTAATATTCTTTACAGTCTATTTGATAAGAGTGTATTAATATCCCTCTTTTGTGTCAAGTTCATCTCAAGTCACAAGCAGTGTATGGTTCTACTCTGAACAACTGCACATTCCCATTTTTAATTAATATGACATTTTGCTTCACTTATGACTATAGGAGCCATTGACATTTTCTTGAGATTAGTTGGAGGTTTGACCACAGAGAAAGCACATTAAGTAGACAACACTCTAATGGATTTACAAGATTATGCTTATTTCTTTCCTTATTTCTTTTCAATATTCCTATCCCTATCGTAACAGACTCAGCATAGATAACAACACAGTAAACACATAATTCCAAAACTAAGATCTGAATCCTCACTGAAAAACTTTCAGATCATCTGTATCCTTTGGAATCACATATAGTTGATTTGCCATCACTTTTTCAACAACCTTCTCCAAGGAAAAATAAGAGACTGGAAATTTGTCAAATAGTGTCAATGTAAGACTTCTTCACTATTTCACAAGGATAATATACAAAATTTTCTTGACATGTTCTGTTTTCTAAGAACAGCATTCAAAGCAAGAACACTAGAAACGTACATTCTGCAAGATTTAGGTAATTATTATTCGTAATGCAAAATTCAGATGAGATGGACTCAAAAGGACTCCATACTATTATATAGTATCCATTACCTACAAGAAATAATTTGGGGTGCTATCTTCATAATTCATTTTGTGTTCAGATATCAGGATGCTAGCAAAAATATGAGATTTGTCTTTTCTAGAAATTGCTATTGCCCATTTTTAAAAAAAATAATAATCTGAGTATTCCAGCAATATAGCATGAGTGATTCTTTATATCTGTGTTAATAATGGTATCAGAAAAAAGTTAACCAATTGAAACAGAAAAAAAATCAAATCTTTAGCTTTTTATTTATTTGTACTGCTGAAAAATGTATCATAGACTACTATGCAGTATGGACATTAATTTTCTTCAAAAAATGCAATCACAGCATTGTTTTATAGACAGATGATATAAAATTAACTTTTGAAGAGAAATGTACATATATTTTAGAATCTAGCAGCTTGTTACATATTTAAACTTAAAAGCAATAATTATTGTCTTATAAGAAATAGTTTCTTTTATACTTTGCAGAATGGGAGAAATGTTTGCAAGATATAATAGAATTACAATGGCATTTTGAAGAAAAAAATGAGCAATTACAGGATGCACTAAACCAACTGACAAAAATAGAGGCAACCAATTCAGTGATCGAGAAGCAGATAAACTTCATGAAGAAATACAGCCCTCTGCTGGAAGAAAAGCTATGTCATGAAGATGATTCAATGAAAGAAGTAAAAACATTATTTGAGGAGGTAAAGGGGTTCAATATTTTAATTATATTTTATTTTATTTTTTGTTTATTGCATGTGCATTTTAAATTTCTGTGTCCAACAATAATGCTAAATATCTAAACATGAAAATACGTGAAAAAATAGCACAATGCCCATTCTTTTCTTATGAGAATGAAAAATAAGCATATAACTTCTTATGAAATCAAAATGCAATTTTATTATAGCAATGATAGGTTTGATCAATTGTTCAACGTATCAATATGAGATTAAATATTAAAATAGTATAATAGTATTGATTATATCCAATCATTATTTTCTTATAAAAATTAAAATGTTACCTGTAGGTTTTACCCCTTTAATTCTTATCAAGTTTTGACTTTGGTATGTAATGTCTTCCTTATAGAAAATGGAGTCTTTGTTTTGCACATGAAATCATGGTTGTAATTTCTTTTTCAATTAATAGAGTTGTTTTGTTATTTTCTGGTTTTAATTTTCTTTCTGCTGCCCAGAATGGTGAGTGGTGGTGAGATGGGCAACCACTGTGAAACAAACAAATAAATACAAATAGTGATTTAATAAAGATGAGCCTCATTATTAGATTCTCATAGCCAGATTAGAAAACTAGTTATATTAAACTAATTTCCAAAGGCTGAGGTGCAGTTTGGAATCTGAATCCATGGAATTCTTGAGTTTTGGAATCTTGGAAAAATTCTAGAACAAAATGTTGTTTTGGCTCTATTGTTAGTAGCTCCATCCTATTAAAAAAAATACTGTTATGAAACGGCTCCATTCAAAGCAAAATAAAAAATAGTTTAGGACTATGTCTCCTAATATTGGGTGGGATTTTCTTAATTTGGAAAGTACATACTAATTGGATTATCATTTGAATAAGACCGTATTAGTCCTTTACTCATATACATGCATGCACATTCTCTGTCTCTCTCTTTCTTTCTCTCTCTCTCACACACACCTGAACACACACACAGAGTTGAAATTTATAAACCCTGCATTATATTATCAAGATATCAGTATGTTAAAAGAAACATGTAAAGTAATTTTCTACATGAATATCCATATTTAATGTATGAGAAAAATAAACAGCAATGGTAAATAAATAAGAAAAATAGAAAATGACTAAAATTCTGAACAGTCATGAAGAGTCATGTCTGTAAGAGGAAAAAAGAATCTGATGGTATTGTAATAATACCCATATACCAACACCAATACCAATAATAATTACAATATTGTAATAATACCATCAGTGTCTATGAAGAGGTCAAAGGGAAACAAATAACAACATGAGCATCTCAATGTCATCACACAAATGCAAAAATCTGGCAAATATTATAAGTAATAGTGGTATTTGTTGGATAATGTTATTGCATGAGAATTGTTTTAGCACTATTGTTTGTTACTGGCTATTTGCAAAAAGGTTTGAACAAATATTAACTAAAGTATTAAGCATTTTTAAATTCTTTAAGTCTGATGATACAGCTATACTCACATATATTATTTTGGACAATAGCAATTGGATTATTTATTTGATTTCTTATCTCCAAATCATGAAAAGCATTTGGGGATACAGAAAATAAAATAAAAAGAAGTTAGTGTTTACCAGACAAATACACTCAGATAATAAATTCACAATATGTTAGTGAGATAAAAATGTGATGTTCGGTATTTTTATCGTAGTAGATTAGTATAAGTTAACTCTTTCAAATTCTTTGTACAGGTAGTCCTTACTTAAGACCATAATTAAGCACAATGCACAGTGCAGTGCAGTGAATCACTGCAGTTATTAAGTTAGTAATATAATAATAATAATAAAGTTGGAAGGGACCTTGGAGGTCATCTAGTCCAACCCCCTGCTCAGGCAGGAAACCCTATACCATTTCAGACAAATGGCTGTCCAGTCTCTTCTTAAAAACTTCTAGTGTTGGAGCATTTACCGCTTCTGGAGGCAGGTTGTTCCACTGGTTAATTGTTCTAATTGTCAGGAAGTTTCTCCTTAGTTCTAGGTTGCTTCTCTCCTTGATTAGTTTCCATCCGTTGCTTCTAGTGATATGGTTGTTAAGTGAATCTGGCTTCACCATTGACTTTGCTTGTCAGAAGGTCGCATTATTTCATTATGGTCCTTGAGTATTGTTACAATCCTTGTGATACTTTTAGTTTTATATTATAAATTAATTTCTGTTTCTTTCAAAGGCAAAAACTCAATATGATACTGTTCATCAGAAATATTTGGAAGTGCAAAAATTGCATGAAGAAATCAAAGAAGAATGTGAAACAAAAAGACAATATATGTTTGAGCAAATAGAAGCCGATGAGACTACATTAAACCAACTTAGGTAAGTATATTTTAACTTTCCAAGAGAATTATTCTTCAGGCAATCTCCATTTATACATAAAAACAGATCTTGATTCTTTTTGAAAGCTGTGTTGTGTTTATATAAAGAATATTTATATTCTTCTATTCAATCTTGTCCAATTCTCAGAGACTGCCTGGTCAAGTCCCTGCAAGGTTTTTCAGGCAAAAAATTGTTGGTTTGAAAAAATAGGAGAAATAGTAGAACTTTTGCTAAAGGGAAAGAAGTAATGTGGTAAAGATTAATTAAGGTATTAATTTAAGCTAATATGTGATACAGGCAAAGCTTGTGGAATTTTCTTGTAGCCATAAATAAATGAGGAATTGATTCTGGAAGATAAAAAAACTATCTTGCACTCTGTGCAGGAGAGAGGAAGAGCATAAGGAAAGTGGGCTAGTGGATCTTGTCATGCTGAGTTATTGACAGCAGTTGAAGGGAAAGGAAGGAAATTCGTCCAGTATGTCAAGTTGGTTGCTACTGAGGGGATGAAAAGAAAGAAAGAGAAATACATACCAGTCTTGTCCTTCCATCCCTTCCTTCATCTGCCACAGCTAATATCTTTGGCTTTTCGTAGCTTTTCTCCTTCTCTGAAAGACCCCTGAATCAATTTTGTTCAGTGCATGAACAATACATCTCAAATGTATGTTTACTTTCAGGCATGAACCAGCCAGAAATAACTGTTTTATGCACAGAATGTTTTGGGCGTTCCTAGTTATTATATAGAAAGTGTCTTTTATCAGTGATAGCAATCATAATTTAGGTAATATTCCTAATTACAACAAAACTGTTCTCTGACTTGGGAGTACAACTTCTGTGTTTATGAGATATCCCAATCTTAGTGTTGTGTCTAGCAGTTCTTCTTAACTGTGTATCATTGCAGATTATCAAAAGAAGGAATTTACAACCAGAAATTCCTCACCATAGTAAAAACGAAGTTTTGATGAATGTCTGGATTGGATTCTATCTACTATGAGCAGAATTCTGCTCAAGGAACAGGGCTTTCTTCCTGTCCTTTCTTGCTGCAGGTTTTTTCAATAGTATTTTGTAGGATCCTCTCCACAAGAAGGATGGAGGAATCACTAAGTATTGGTTACCCGCCATTATATGAAGAGAAGCTAATTTATCTTCCTTGGCAGATATTTTAAGATCTGGAAATGCTTCTGCATTCAATTTTTCTAGGACACTTTTTAGAATATAAAATACATACTATATTTGCTGTTAGTGAGCAAGCCCAGTGTCTCTGCTGCTCTCCCTGTCCTCTCTTATTAGCTTCCAATATATAATGTTAAACAATATTATTCTGCAAAAATATTTGTTGGCTAAGTTGACTGACAAGCTAAGATTGTAGAAACCTGTGGGCTGTAAATCATATGGAAATGAATGAAATTTACATCAATGTGCTTAGACTTACATGAATGCTAGATATCAGAAATTAAGAAAGTACTGTTGCTACATTTACTAATGATATAAGGCAGAGGTCCCCAACCTATGGGCTGCAGCCCACTACCGGGTCGTGGCCTCTTGGCCACTAGGCCGCATGAGTGGCTGGCTAGTGCGTGCGCGCATGTGTGTGCGCTCGCCCCCCTTGCACCAGCGGTAGTTGAGCCCCGAGCCTCACGCTAGCCAAGCCACAAACCTCTTGCTGGTGCTAGCCAACCCGTGAGCCACGTGCCAGCGCTAGTCAACCTGTGAGCCGTGCACTGGCGCTAGCCGAGTTGTGTGCCAGCGCTAGCCGAGCTGCGTGCTGCGCATTGGCGCTACCATTCCCATTTGCAGAACATGCATGCTCATAGCCCCGTTCGCGTGCATGCAGCCACATTTGTGCTTGTGCGCATGCACACATAAAGGTGCCTGCCTCTCCCTTTCCCACTGGGCTACCAACCCAGAAAGGTAGGGACCCTGGTATAAGGAATACCTGCAGTTATAAAGAGATTGATAGTACTGCAGTTATACCAATAAATATTCACTTGATATTTAATTTATTTGGAGAAATAGATAATTTATTTTTGCTGCTTTTTAGGGATGAGTTAAAAGAGACTGACATGTTTTATGCTGACATCAATAACAAAATACATGGATTGAGGGAGGAAATACTAGAAAATAAAAATCGCCTTGAAGAGCTAATCAAGCAAGAAGCAGATACAAAAGCTGACTTAAATTCTTGGCGTGATAAAGTGAGTTTTAAATATTAAGTGCAAAGCATGAAAATTTCAAATACAACAGCACATGCAATCCTACAATTATATCTACTAAAAAGCAATTTGCAGTCAACTAATAAATGTGTTACATAGTGCAGTGAAAATATTTAATTAAAAATCACATACATTCCATTTTGCACATTCCAAAATCAGTATCCAGCATGTTTTAGCAACTAGGGCCTCAGATCCCAACAGGTTCCATTGGGGTTAACATCAACCTTGTTTATCCCTCCTCAGGATGGGTGCCATTAAATTGCTATATATGACAAATAATTAAGGACACAAACTTATTTAGGAATTAGTCCCAATTAATGAGACTTCCTACTAAACATTTACAAGAATGTACTTTTAGTCCTCTATAATTTTGATATTAATATAATTTTTATTAATATTGTAACTTCCTATGAATGGAAATTAGCTAGCTAAAATGGCCTATCAATAATGAGAAACAAGAGGCTTCCGGTTCGTGATCGCAGTGCTGGCGGACATGTGAGGCGATCGCTCTCTCCGCCGTCCGGTTTTCTCCCGTCGGGGGACCCTGAAAAGGGTCAAAAGTTGCCCTGGAGGGGCGACGAGCATGAAGAGGACCTCCCGACTGATCGCGGAAGGACGGCAGCCCTCCCGTTTGATCCGGGGCAGCTCTTCGTACTGATGGGGAAAAGATCGGCCATTAACATGGCCCATCACTAAGCCGCTACCAGCCGAGGCCAAAATTACTATCAAGTACTTCGAAAGCACCACGGAGGAATTGGGTGAGATCCTACCTTCTTTGTATCCCAAGTATTTTCCTGTAAAAGCCTCTTGAAACTTCTTCCCCCTGCGAGGAGAGAGGGAAGGGAACGTCTTCTTCTCACCCTCTAAAATGGCGGCGCCTGACTATCTTGGGGAAATAAAGCCTTGAAAAGGACAACTAAGCAACTGGATTTGTATTTTCTTGATATTTGGGGACCCAAAAAGTTCCTACTTTCACGGGGACCTGTCACCTTATCTACTTGTAAAAAAGATGAAAAAGAACTTAAATTGGATAAAAACCTAGCCTGGGTTTTGAAAAAGATTTTAAATGCTATCGGGGACATCTTGTGGCGAAGCTTGGTACAGCAACTAAATATTTTTGACAAAGAGACCTGCTCACAGCCCAGACCTGTCCTTGGTATTATCTAAAAGAGATAAAAAGGTGAGAGAACAGCTGGACAGTGAAATTGGTTTTTAGGAACTGTGGAGGTGAACACTTACTGACTTTTGTCTAATAAGTAGCCTTCACTAAAGGACCATCTATAATTATGACAGAAATGGAGGAGGACCAGCAACAAATTAATTATAAACTTATACTTGAAAAAAATCTTGAAGCTACTGAGATAATTAAATCTAGACTGAAAGACAAAGGCGCCAACTTAAACCTACAAAATAAAACCCTGATTCCAACTAAAGAACTTACAATTCAAAAAACAACAGAGGCAGAAGAAATTAATACCAAGACAGAGGACTTTAAAGAACAACAAGTACAATCTACTGAAAAATTTGACAACCAAACCCTGATTGCAATTAAAGAACCTATAACCCAAAAAGCAACAGAAGCGGAAGAAAGTAATACCAAGACGGAGGGTGTTAAAGATCAACAAGTACAGTATACTGAAAACATAGACAACCAAACAACAACCATAAAACCGGACATGACTTTTTACTTAAACCAGAAGAAACCTGAGGAACAGGAAGACCAGACCGAATTGAAGATAAATATACCAGAGCAAATATGGAGACCTGAGCCACCAGGGCAACAAATTAACGATTATAAATGGGCCAGTTCCTCTGGAAAATTGATAACTAGATGGTCTCCTTTGATTCAAGTAACGTACCAGAATGGAGATTTAAAGGCATTGGTATGGAAGCCTGGCTGGCATAAAAAGAAAGCTAGAGTTAGATTTAAAAAATGGGATCTTTTGATCTATAACAGAGTATCCTAAAGTCTCAAGTAATGGGCTAAAGGGAGATTTTGAGATGAAGGGAAATATGATTATTATTTAAATATGGTTGGTAAATGATAAAAAATAAGGGATTAATTGGCTTAATATTTAGGATTTAGATTTATAAGGGAAATGAAAATTAATTATTAGATTAGCCTCGAACTATTGCTTAGCCCAGATAATACAGATGATGGACTTGAGACAATAAAGGATATTCTATTAGTAAGTGATGATATACTAGGATGAGAAATAGAAAATGTTTATGAAATAAAATAAGAATATATTTAAGTAAGTAATATGTGTATTTTAGATATTATAACTTTTATGTAGTGAAATAAAGGAAATTTGGATTACCCGGAACTTAAATACTATGGATGTTAAAGGTTAAATTGGAATATTGTAATTAAAAATTAAAAATTAGGTAAAATTTAAAAACAGGACAGGGATATGTATAAGCAAAAAATATATTTATAAATGTTTTAACTGAGCTTGTTATGATTAGAAATTTACTAGCCTAAATATGATATAGCAAATGTTAAGGGAAATAGAGAAGGGATTTTTGATGATGTAACCTGAGATATGTACTAAAGATTTTGTTATTGAACTACTGATTACCCAATCACCACACTGCTTTCTGAATACTTAAATGTAAAATTGGAAAACCAATAAAATTTGTTATAAAAAAAATAATGAGAAACAACACACAATTATTTCCTTTTCTTCCTGCTCTACAGAGCTGAGGGAACTCACCTGAGTAATATAGGAAGAAGCTGCATGATGAAAGAAAGCTGACAAGAATTTTCTCTGCAGTTTGCTTGCAAGAACTTTTTCTCACTTTGTCAGTGTTCTTCTGTGAAACAAAAGGAAGGACAATTCAGGATTCAAGATGGGTGCAAACATATGTTTGTATCAAGTGATAAACTTATCTAGTCCAGTATTCTGCTTCCTCTGTGGCAAACCAGAGGTGTTTCATGTCATTTGTCCATAAGCACAGTAATACTGCCTCATTCATGTTGCTCAGCAATTGGGTTTCAAAGGCATATCAGACCTTGAAGAGCTGAGAAAGGTCCAAAAGAGTTATAAAAGTAACCAAGAAGCTTGAGCAACTCTCTGTGAGAAACATTATATGTTCAGGAACATTTTAGCTTAGGACAAATGTAGATCAGGAGATTTACACACATCCATTTTTTGTTATAATGTATAAAATTATGTATGATGTAAAGAAATTATGTATTAATAAAGAAAATATCTATAAGAACTGGGGTCATCCAATAAAGCTAAATGGTGAAAAATTCAAAACTGAGAAAAGGAAATCCTTCACACAGAGAATAGTTAAGATTATGTGATGTATCTGCATAAGATGTAGTGATATCTATCAATTTAGATTAATTTTGAAGTTGATTCTATAAATTTATGAGGATGAAGGTTCATTCTCCGAGCTTGTGGGTTGATTTCCAAACGTTTCGTTACCAGGCTAGGTAACATCTTCAGCAATGTTTAGGGGATTCTATAAATTTATAGAAGATATGGCCTTTAGTGGTTCATATTTTGAATACCAACATCCATATATATATTTAGGCTCCTTTTGCATTCTTGTATAATTTCTTTCACTTTTATTTTTTCTTCACACCACAATTCATCTTCATTTTTAAAAGAATATTTTGCTAGTCCTTTAATCTTTTATTTTTCCTTTTTATATACACACTTTTACTAATGAAGCTAGGTATGTACATACAGATTTAAAAAACCTTTCAGACAATAGAGTTCTGTGATTTTTTTTAGTAAACTATAATAATATTATGAAATACATTTATGATATTGTTTCAAGTCAATGTTAATTAAATAATGTATTTTAATATTAGGAAAGGCGTTTGAAGTTGAAAATTTCAAGACAAGAAAGTGAAAACAAACAACTGATGGATGAGCTTTTTGCAGAGATGAAGACTATGGAAAGCTCAGTGAGTTTTAGAATTCATATATATATATATATATATATAATGTTTTTCCATTCAATTCATATGATATGAAATTATGTATTTTCCTAATTATTCATATGATATATATGCTATCTGTAGAAATCCAATAAAGAGTCTGATCTACAAAAACTAAAGGATAAGCTTGCAAACGATCTTCAGCAGTTCACTTCTTTGCAAAATGAAATCCAATATCTTCAAAATGAAAATGCCGGATTTATGTACAAATTCAGAGAGAGGTAAGTGGCACTGTGTTAACACCCAAAAGCTTACATTCTGAATAACCCCAATTTAACAATATTTCATTTTTAGTCTTTTTATTCTCATTGAAGACATAAATCATTTGAGTTGTATGTCAATTAATTTGGAGAGATTAGCTGATTTCTGCTGAACTTTCCTAAAATCTGATTTAGCTTAACTTCAGATACTAATGCTAAACTGATAATTTATAATGAGTGTTTTCAAATTTAAAAGTGATATTATACCATCCTAATACATAAACACAAAGTCCATCTTGCCCATACTAAGGTGATATGAAATGGGGCAGGGAAGAGAGAAGAGGTTAAAAGAGGTCAAAGAGAATACAGGTAGTTCTTGACGTACAACAGTTCATTTAGTGACTGTTCAAAGTTACAACAGCACTAAAAAAAATGAGTTATTACTGTTTTTTACTCTTATGACTGTTGCAGCATCTCCATGGTCACATGATCAAAATTCAGATGCTTGGTAACTGACTCATATTTATGATGGCTGCAATGTCCTGGGGTATGTGATTACCTTTTGTGGCCTTCTGACAAGCAAAGTCAACAGGGAAGCCAGATTAACTTAATAGCCCTGTTACTAACTTAACAACTGCAGTAATTCACTTAACAGCTGTGGCAAGAAAGGTTTTAAAATGGGGCAAAGCTCACTTAACAACTGTCTCACTTAGCAACAGAAATTTGCGCTCAATTTTGGTCATACATTGAGGACTATCTGTACTGTAGTAACAACAGACTAATTTTGCTTCATCTCAGAGTTAAGAATATGAACTCCTTGGAATAAGCAACAGTGAATGTGAATACAAAGTGGCCATTTAAGAATTTTATGCAATTAATTAATTCTTAGGCTAATTAATACTAATTAATTTTAGCATATTAAAGCCTATGTTTGCTTAGTAAGCAGCAATTAATCAAATATGGAAGTGATATAATAATTTTTTAAATGTATATTGTGTTCCTAAGAAAATGTTTATACTATGTGTTTGTTAAAACAAGAAAGCAGCTTACCATGTCTTAATAAATTGCCCTGAAAACTCACTCATTCTACAGTTTCAAAAAATGTTTTCTAAGTGTGCAGATCAGATTACAAAAAAGCAGATTATTTAAATGATGGAATCAGGTACTTCTTGATTTACAACCATAAGTGAGCCCAGAATTATAGTAGTAAGTCATTACAGTTGGAAGTTGTAGCATCAAGTGACCGGATTGGATGATACAACTATTTTTTATGGTTGCTAAGTGAACGCCACATTTATGAAGTAAATGCTGTGGTCATTAAGTAAATGCCACCATCGTTAATCAAAAGCCATGATTGTTAAGTGAATCCATTTTCCCCAACGGGCATTTTTTGCCAGAAACCAGAAGTAAATACTGGCAACCAGCAAAAAATGTTGCAAATTTCAGTCACATGACCGCAGGACACTGCAAATGGCCATAAAGGTGAGCTGATTGCCAAGCTTCCAAAGTGATCAAGTGAGCATCAGGATGAATGTGGCCATTGCAACTTCAAAAAACAGGTTGTAAGTAGCTCTGATGTGGTGTATCATTAAGCGACTGGTCATAAGTTGAGGACTACTTTATAAATTCTGGTCAAGAATAAATTGTGCCAAATAGTATAGAAGAAAATTACAAGTGAGACAAAGGAATACAATGAAGTTACAAAGATATAAGTGTAAAAGGTAGTTGAAAAAAGATAGTATGGGTAGTATTTATATCTTAATAGAAGAAACATAGAACAAGGTAACAGAAATGGAGCTGTTAGATTTTAGAGGAATGTGCAGATATGTTAGGCATAACAAGGGAGATGTGGTCATCTAATATTAAAATTGGTGCCACTTTGCATATCAAAATGTCAAAGTAGAAATCATAAGAAAGCAACTAATTTGCTAGACCATTATCTAAGAAAAATGTTCCCAAGGTTTGCTTCTATATCTGAGGAGTTAGCATAATATTTGAAAAGAAGACAGTGTAATATCATTTTTTTTAATGATCAGGAAGTAATTCAGGAAAATACAGAATGTCTATTTTGAATAAATTAGTGAAAACCATGATTAAAGATACAATTATCAAAACTGAGTTATGCATGAATATGTTTAGTGAAGTTAGTCAATAACTAGTTTATAATTTTGCTAAGGCATAGCTTGTTTTAATCATACTTTGTCAAAAATGCTGCGGTGGGGGATTAATGCATAATGTTAAGTATAAACCATGGTTCAATACTATTCTGTGAGAACAACTCTGGGGGAAATTTGCCACTCAACAATAGACTGCTTTGTTCTTAGGTTAATAATTGTATTACACCTCAGAACAACTATTCAAGTAAAGGTAATATCTTGGTCATTTAACTAAACCCATTTGCACTAGCAAAAATGTAAAGTAAGGTTATATTCTTACCCCACTTTTATTCAACTTTTACATTAACAATATTGTTGAGATGTTTGCTAAACCAGAATGCTATCGTCCTTCCCTTGCCCACTGCCTCATTTTTGTTCTCCTTTATGCTGATGCCTAAGGTTTTGTCTTTAACTTAGTAAGCCTCCAAGATGCCTTAAAGCTTTATCACTTTACCGCTCTAGTGAAAACCATCAAATAAATTATTCTAGAACAAAAAAGTACTGCTATTCTATAGGAATCACTTTAATGCCCCAATTAGATGGATGATCAATGGTAAAATTATCAAGCATCTGAAAATCTAGATGTCTGTTTTCAATGTTCTACTTGCTGGTCTACTCAAACAAGAGATCTTCTAATGAAAGCCCCCAAAGTATTCCTTGCAATTGCTAAATTTGCAGATCAGTTTAGTAACAATTATTTTGCAGCAGCTATTAGACTAATTAAAACCAAAGGTCTAGGTTTGATGCTATATGGTGCTCAGTTAAATGTTTATAAGGAGTCTCCTAGTTTAGAAGCAATTTAATCAAAATTCTTCAAAATTTTACTATGAGTTTCTTATTGAACTTTCAGTGCTCTAATATGACTAGAATTTGGCTGGATTTCCCTTGGGGTTCAATTAAGGTTTTGTCATCTTAGATTCTAGCTGAAGCAAGTCCTTAGTCCATCTCACCTTACTGGATAGGGGTCTCTTCCAACCTAAGAAGTCAAATTAATGATAAATTAAATCTAATGCCTTTATCACTGTGTGCCATACAAAATCTCTCAGCTATATTTGTGCTCTTCTAGTTTTACTATAGAAGGCAAACTCTTTGTGATTCCTAGTAAGTTCATGTTCATGTACAAATGGTTTTCTTGACAATGAGACCAAAATGCTTTCTTCTGAGATTTTTTTCTCAGCTATCTAGCCTACAGCTCTTCCAGTCAGTTAATAATCATGTCCAGCCTGATAAGCATTTGAAGATGAAGGTTCTAAGTTTCTCCACAACAAATAAGGGTTACATTTATAATGGTAAATACAGCTTTGTCATCCTTTTTTGTTTACTCTATAAATATATTTAAAAAATAAATTTGTATTATATCAGTGAACTCCCAATTATAAAAGATGAAGCAAACTGTGGCATTTCTTTATAAAAGCATAACAAAATATGTAGCCTTTTTTGTTTACTCTATAAATATATTTAAAAAATAAATTTGTATTATATCAGTGAACTCCCAATTATAAAAGATGAAGCAAACTGTGGCATTTCTTTATAAAAGCATAACAAAATATGTAGCCTTTCTAAACTACTAAAAAGTGCTAATATTGTAAGCAGTTTTTAAATTTGTTTTAAATAGTGCAAGAAGGAAAATGGGATACCAATCAGAAATTCAGGTTTTGCAGAAAAATATTCGTAGACTGGAAGAACATTTAAAAAAAGTAAATAAAGACCTTTATGCTGCTGAATTGGCTTATGATGACACCAAAACAAAACTGGAGGAAGTGAATCAAGGCATTGCTAAAGAAAACTCACGTTTCAAGGTTGTTTAATATTATTGAATTATATTTAATTATAAGATGTTAAATTATTGCACTGAGCAGAATAGAATATTACTGCATTAATCCAATTTTGTATTTAAAGAAATTGTTTTTCTGGAAAAAACAAGTTTTCAGTAATATTTATTTCATTTCTGTGAAAAACTTCATATCTGATTTTTTTTCTAGTTCAAGAAGCTTGCTAGGCCATTTTTTCTAGTGTTTTTAGCCATATTTTGCATTATTCTTTTCTATGCACTGTTTGTAAACCTAGGGGCAAGCATCACTATTCAAGAGAGCTATTTGCAGATAGATTTTTACATCCATTGCTAATGAAGAAGTATATTGTATTCTTTATCCAACTTTGACAGGATGTCAAAATCTGCACCTAGCATAGCTAATCATTATATATTAGATTTCCTGTGACTTATAGTTGAATTTTACTAAGGTTTTGATTATTTCAAATTTCTGTAACTGAAAACGTAATTCTTATAGAATTAAAAAGTAAATTCTTCTATTAATCAGGAGAGAGATAACATGATACAAATGAAAGAAACTAGAATAATTTTTAATTGGGATATGATCCATCTGCTATCCTACAATCAATATGAAATATTAGTAACTAAAGAGCCAGTTTGGTGTAGTGGTTAAGGTGCTGGCCTAGAATCCAGGAGATCGTGAGTTATAATCCTGCCTTAAGCATCAAAACCAGCTGTGTGACTTTGGGCCAATCACTTTTTCTTAGTCCTACCCACCTCACAAGGTTGTTATTCTGAGAAAAACAGGAGGAAGAAGGAATATTAAGTATGTTGAGTTTCTGATAAAATAATAAAGGCAGGATAAAATCTAACAAATAAATAAGAAGGTGAATGCTTGTTACTATAGTGATTTATTCTCTTTGCAATACTATACTAGTTCTGATACTGTTCCAAATAATTTGCCAATCTCCTTGTTCCCCAGAACAAATTTTAAAATGTTTGGGTATCTACAAAAGAAAGAAGCAAGATTTGATTGCCTGCTTCCTAAGGGTTAGACAGAATGATTGGCCCAGAGTCACCCATTTAAGGCTTGTGCCTAAGGTGGGACTAAAACTCACAGTCTCCTGGTTTCTAGGCCAGCACCTTAACCACTACACCAAACTGACTGGCTCTGAAAAATTACTCTAATTATTTTCATGGAAGAGTTCCATCTGTGGAAGATAACTTATAGAAGGACACCAGTTCTTGCACTTGCATTATTGCGACACTGTGTAATATCACTTACCCTTCCCCCAGTAAATGCTGGACAATCATTCTGGTTTCTTTTTAAGTTGCATATTCTTCCTGGAGTCATTCATATTGGAGGTGGGGGGAGAAACAGGAGGATCAGTTTGAGTGCTTCATTAAAGCAATCATGTAACATGGCCTTAATAATTAAAACGATGTAGAAATAGTGACCCAAAAGTTAAGTATGCTACAGCTGGCCTTTAAAGAGAATACTTAAATTGGTTAGTTACAAAAGCAATCCAACTGACCCCTTTTCATCTGATTTGCAATTATTTATTTTGTGGTAGTTTCTGTGTTTTTTTTGTCTACTCCTATTGATTGCAATTGTTCTATTTATGTTATAGAATTTGGAAGAGAATATTAAAAAACAAATTAGAGATGAAATAAGTGCTTGGAAGCTGACTCAGGTAAGGAAAATAAAATTTAAAATGTTTGTTCAGCATATTTTTTTTATTATTTTAATTATTCACACCATCTCTTCTGTATAATTTATGGCATGATGTATGAGAAGACTGCTTGAATGCTAAACTACACATAGATAGTACTAAAATCATTTTACTCTACTAAAGGTACTTCAAGGAAGAACTTATAGAAAGCTGTTTTCTTGGCTGTCTACTTTTCTTGCCTGGTAGGGGAGGAACCATCAGCTCCAGATGCTCATATGATCAAATTGTATCTTTCTTCTTTTTTTTAAACCATTAATCCAATCTGTAAAGAAATTACATATAAAAAGGAGCAGTATGCTTGCTGCCCTGTAGGTAAATTTAAAAGTCCCCTTAAGTCCCTAAAATCAGATATCTTTTAAAACACTAGTTAACAAAAGAACAGCTTTCAGAGTACAGAATTAAAAGATAAAATAGATAATTTACAAATTACAAATATGTAACCATTTCTGCTTATGATTAGTTTTTTTTTCACATAGGACTTCTACAGGATTTATAGGACCATCCAGCTATTATGGTGGTCATACATCACAGTTGAAAATTTTCCTAAAGCGCAGCAACAAGACAGCAACAAAATTCCCAGATTTGTAACAGGCAATTTAGTACATCTCTTTTTTCACTCTATCCCCTATGCATTCAATTTGAAGCAGGATTATCTAGAACATATTTTTATACCAGGCTTTTATATCAGTCTAAGAATGTGTGTGAATTAATGATGCATTCACTTGAAAGAAGGACATTTTTTTTTCCAAATAATTTATCTTAAAGTCAGATAATTGTCTTCAGTTTATGAGAGGTAAATAAATACATATATGTATGAGGGTTTTTCTTTTTTAGTTTAAAGGCATCTTTGAATTTAAATACAGGGCAGAAAGTCTCATAGGCATCTGATAAAAATCAAGATGATGAAAAAAATGATTCAGTTTAGATATTGGAATCATTACAGCATTCCATTTGGATGCTCCAGGTTCCTGAAGGGTCTAATTTCCTCTATTGTCTACTATTCCATCCAGGATCCCAACAGAAAAGAAACATTGTGGCAGGCTGGTTATAAAGAGATGACTTTTTGAAAAGCAACTGTTTTCTTCTGAAACTTGGAAGAGAAATACTGTACGCTGTCAGCATAATGATGATAGTAGCATATTTTCTGCCAGGAATCATGCAATTTCAACTACAACTTCCATATTTCTAGTAGACATTGTAATTCAAAGTCTTTTTGCCTTTTCTACCATTCTTTCCAGTTTGCTCACAGGAATCCATCATTTAAGGGATTCTTTAAAAAGCATACATGTTGAAGACTTTTAAAATTACCATGAAAATGTGGTGGTATGCTTAAAAATACAGTGTGTGAATATTAATTGTTTCATGCAATATCTGTCTGAGATATGTATTTTTGACAAACGGAACTGTCTATTTTTGGATGTCTCCCTTTAGTTCAAGTACTTCAGTAAATGTATTTTGTTTATTTTATAAACAGAAAAGAATTAAAGCACTACAATTAGAGTTAGAAAGAAAAAAAAAGGAACATGACAAATTACAGGAAAACATTAAGAATAAATTAAAAAAATATGAGCTGCTTTCAGCTGAACAAGTAGAAATACTGGAAAAAAATAAAGATATGTACAAAGAACTTATTGAGGTAAGTTAAATAAGAACATGTTGAAACGTTGCTCCATTATACTTTGCTTATTAAGTGCTTTTGCATTTCCTTCACAGAATATAGTGGGATACAAATTGACATTTGGAATAAATCAACATGTCAATATGAAATTAAATGTAAAATAGCTGGTTCTCTGTGGCTATAATGGCTTCAGTGATATGCAAAAAAAGAGACTGAAATAATTTTATTTTCAAAATGGCACATTAATGACAATGAGTAATACTATCAGCTCTTCCCCAAGGGACAAAACTCAGTAGAATCAATGTGATAAAAGCTTATTGAGAATGTGGGAGGAATTGTACATCTTTGTTTTTACTTGTACATATGTTTTAGTGAAAACCAGTATTGTAGGCATCCTCATGCTAAGAATAAAACTTTTTATGTTTGGTTACCTAACAGTTAATTAAAAATGTCCATCACTGAGATCAGTGCTGCCCTCTGTATTCCATGACTTATGGATTTTATTGGGGTCTAGGAATCTGAGCTGCTAAATTATTAGTTCAGCTTACTCCAGAGAAAACACTGCAATTTCAGTTTTGCAGCCACTATCTCCAAGTGGTGGAGTGAATGACATTCTACTGGTGGGAACTCTTCACTAATCCATCTGCCCGTCTTTCCTGTAGCCATGATAACTTGCCAGGCTCTCCTGTCTTCCCCAAGCATTCTGAGGGACAACTTTGTCATTTTCTTTACACTCTGGCAGATTTTGCCCTTTTTCCTCCATACTTTGAAATGATAAGAGAAGATGAAAGTGGGTCACCAGTTAGTTCACTGCTTGTTTCTGTGTTTTTCCTTTTACCATCTGGAGGGAGCAAGTGACTGACTCTGTGGATGAATAAAGTTCAGTAGTGGGAACATTGGGTAGAACTGTTGCTAAAGATTTGAGAAATCTGGCCAATGACTAATGGAAGTGATAAAGTTTAATAACAAATGTATGAGACTTCATTTTGATTAGATACTATTACTCTTTTTTGATCTGCATTTGTATTTTTCAGAAAATAGCCGAATTAAATCAGAAGATTCAAGAACTTGATGACAAGGAGGAAAATGTGAAAAATGAATTAGAAAATAAGAAGAAATATTTTCAGGGCCTATTAGATGATAAAAAGGTGAATATGTTAATATTAACATTAATAAGTTTTATTTTCAAATGCTAAATAGATGCTTGTCCTCCCTGATCTTGAATGTATCTAAACCTTTCTGTAGGTGGTACAGTATTCCTTTCCCTTTCTTAAATGAACCTAATCATAATCTTGAGATGGAATAAAATATAAATTCATGTTGGGGTCATTTCTATTTCTTTATTATGAGTATCGACTCATAATATTTGGGAGACTTTGAAGAAAGGAAGGTAAAAATCAATATGAGGAAGAAAAAGTATTCAACTCTGATAGAAATAGCCTGCTGATTATACCTTTGCACAGCAGATGGCATCTTTTTGTAAATTATGGTACATGTTTACTAGTGTAGTTGTCTATGTTAGCAAATGAGATATTTTGGCTATTATTATGAATACTGTGTTTATATAAATGTATTTATAATTGCAGCCTTTGTATAAAATGTCTTATGTGTATTATTGTTGTGTTGCATTGGTTTTTATTGCGCATATTTGTAAGTGATTAAGAAGTTAATGTGGTTAACCAGGAGAGTTCACATCTATAATTCAATCAAAACAGTGTTTTTAATCTTACTCTAGAGTCCCTAATTCTTTTTTGAATAATAATAAGAACAACAGCAGCATTGATAAAAGCCCCCTGCACCCAGGGGTAATTGGGCAAAATTGAGAATTACTGTATAACTTAATCCTAAAATACAGTATGGGGGGGAAGCAATCACAAATAAATCTAATTCAATGGTTAGACTAATGATGAGGGTAAGGAGTATAAAACCAAGGCTTCAGTAACTAAATTGGTTGCCAACCCCAGTTCAAACTATATGATTTGTTCTCCATGTAGCTTCAGAATCATCTCTTCCAAGTAGATGGGGTCCACCTGTGCATTCTTCCTGATAGTGAAAATCATTTCTTATATACTGATCATGTGAAACAATAATAAAAAGCACAGGAAAGACATATTGAGCAATGACCAAAAATTGAATTATTTATCTGATTTGTAAAACATATTTGAAAATAATAACTCTGATTTAACAAGTGTACCTTTACTGAAATCATGTTACCTAACTTGCATTACATTTTCAGCTGCAGTTATGAAAATAGTTCTGTTTTGGGATAAATAATTTAATGCATCATTGCATGTAATTGTGCTTTTAAACCTTTTTTTTTTTAATTTTCAGAAGAAATATTTAGGCATTTCAAGCCAATTTACTAAAGTCAATGAGGAAATTGCACATTTACAAAAAGAAATTGCAAAATTAAATACTTTAAGGAAAGGACAGGAAAACCTGGTAGACAATATAGAAAAATCTGTAGTGATGTTGAGGTAAGAATCACAGTACAATAAATAATGCATAGTGTTAAGTTGGGAGCAGTGGAATGGGAGCTTTCAAAAATTTCTCACACTTTCAGCCTCTTGCCCATCTCTTACATGGGTTCCCCAGTCCTCTAGAGAGGACATTCTGAGAGGCACACAATTTGACTCAGAGGGCAAAGAAAACTGAATAGCTGTATTGTTGCTGTTTAAACACATACAAAAATATATGTATGAGAATGTTTTTCCCCGCTAACAAAAATAGGATATAGGGTTGCTGACAGAAAGGAGATGGGGAAAAGACTGAATAATAATAATAATAATAATAATAATAATAATAATAATAATAATAATAATAATAATAATAATAATAATAATAATAATAATAATAATAATAATGATGAATATGACACAAATTATACCTCAGAACAGATATAAATCAGATAAAAGTTATAAAACTTTTAGAAAAATCCAGTGATCACAAAGAAAGATGAATTTTGTGAAATATAGATGCGTGCACAGACACGCACACATATATATGACTTACACACATTATACACACACACACACACACTGCATACACACACCATTTAATCAAATTTATTAAACAAAAGGAAAACAACACAATGAAGTATTACTGTGGTTCATATGAACTGTATCCTCTCTGACGTTTAACTAATGCATGATTAATATCACCTATATCTTTATCATCATATTACCTATGAAACCACAGGATGCCTTAAGATATGCAATCATTTCATATATCTATGAAATCATTTCAGCTTGTAAAAACATCTTTGTAAAGAGTTGTAAATCACAGACATTTATGAAAAGCCAAGATTTTCTTAGAATGGTGACATCTAATGATGTGCTTTGTGATATCACAGTCTCAGTTCCACCCATTATATACTTATGCATGATCAAAGTACAAAAGGGATGATGTTTGTGTTGTGACAATATGATATATGTTTTGTCATTTGCCCTGGGCACTGATGGTAGATAAACTGCTTTCAAGAACTATAATCATGGAATTGTATAGGACAAAAACTGACCTTTCTTCTATTCTAAAGAAGTTAGAACCCTTTTTAAAACATTCCTGTATAACTAAATTATGCTTTTTGTAGTCTTTATACAGGTATATAGGCACACCAACAAACAAACAAATACTGTATATAAGCATAATTGGATGACCAACATTAGAATCAAATAGATTATATAATAATAAAAAAGTAGATGGAGTCAATCTAGTCAACCAAGACATTTTCAGATACACATTGACAAACAGACTACGAATTGTTGGTTTCAAATATATGAATTAAAAAATTAAAGTAAGTAGGTGTGTCAGCAGTTTTTAACTGGAGGCCTTATAGTAGGAATATAAGATCAGTGTAAGATACATGTTTAATATGCTTACATCATACAAATATCAAAGAGGAGCAGGAAAGAGTGATGATATCATGAAACCAAATATTGCCAACAATCATGAGGAAGAGCTAATAACTTTTCAGAAAAAGCTGAAGGAAATGTACTGATCTCAATCACAAATGTTAACAGGAAAAGAACAAGAAGAATAAAATAAAATACATATTTTAAGATCAGAGAAATCATAAGAAAGTTTATAACTAAACTAGGAATATTCAAGAGCAATCATCTGATGGAGATTTAAAAAAAAGATAGGAAGAAATCTGTTATAAGTTTAACAGTGGGATTAGAGAATAACACATTTTAGTATATATTTAGGAGCCGTCTTCATCAGCAAGTGAGATAGATTAGCTGACGAGCAGAAAAGCACCAAGCACAAAGGAAATGCCCACTGAAATTTTTAAAGATTCAGAAAAGGGGAAGTTAAAGTATTAACACCTCTCCTCCAACGAATATGGAACAGGCCGCATGGTGGTGCATATACTATACTTGTACCAAAAAAAGAGGAGATGTAAGGAAATGTATGGATTACTGAACCATTGCAGTGATTTTTCATGTAAGCAAAATTCTGCTTAAAATCTTGTCTGAAGTACAGAGCCATACAGGCAGAGAAAGGATGGCAAATTAATTAGCAAATTTCAGAAAAAATAAAGGATTAAAAATAATCAGCTAATATATGATCAACAAGCAGGAACTTATTTATTTCGGGGTTCTAATTCTGCTTGGCAAGATCGAGGAAACTAGGGATAACCACAGATATGTATGGATAGGATCAAGAGCCTTAATGAAATGTCCTTAGAAAAGCTAGTTACTCAATAGGGACAGCTCAAGATGGAAAACATTTGCTCATGTACTATAGTCACCAGGATCTGAGCCTATTTGCTACTAACTAGCAGTTTTAAGTACTGACAAGAGTGGGTCAGTTTTGTTACACTTCACAACTTTATACTGCAGCTAAGCTGTCCATATGTTTTGTTAAAGATTATGGCTTCAGTCCCTTAACTTTCACTTAAAATGTCTTAAATGTTTAAAAAAAAAGGTTTGCCAGTTGAGGTACATATGTGGCTTGGTTTAAATCAGGTTCATGTGTTTTATATTATTATATAAATTTATATTCTATATCTATAAAATATATCTGGAGATGTGTGTGTGTCTGTGTGTGTACATTTGGATTTAGCTGGGGAGCTAATGAAGAAGAAATGGTCCAATAAACTGTATGTGCATATTGCCCTTACACATTTATAAAGCATCTCACTAGATTGCAATCACTGTTTCTGCATGAGCAGTTTGCCTAATAGTTCTGAGTAATTTTTCATACAAGTAATGATATATTTTCTCTCCCTTAAAGAGAAAAATATACCAAAATAAAGTCCAAGGAGGAAAATACTCAGAGATTAGTTGATTTTCTCCATGCCCGGCTGGAGGCTGTTAGAAAAAAAATAAAGACAGACAACAGAGTATTTGATGAGCTGCTGTGGAATAGACAAAATGATTTGAAAATTAAGAAGGTTTGTGCTATTTACATTATTATTATGTTTCATTTTTCTTGATAAAATGAATATGTACTAAAGTTAAATTGATTTCCTTGAGAACAGTATATCAAACAATATATGGGCATTCTGATGAACCATCTTGGGGGGAAAAACATTAACCAAAAGACACAATGTCCTTCCAATATGGACACTTATTTGTTTCTTATTAATAGTTTTCCTATGAAAGGTCCATGCTCATTTAACTTGTTTCTAACTAATGGTATATAGGAATGACCATGGGAGATAAGGCAAAGAAATGCAATCAAGAGAACTGCTGGAGAAAAGGCAGCTGAGCTCATTAACAAGAATGTGGGTAGGAGGAGGGGCTCAGAAGACATCTTCTCTACTTTTCTTGGGCTGTAAAGGTGGGGGGGAGAGAGATTCTTTTCAGAACTTGCAAGTTTCTGTTAATATAGCTTTACAATAATGTAAAACTAGCTCATCTGGTTTTTTGTCTGGTCTACCTTATAAGTTGAATTGAGAAATTGGAGGACCATTAGATTTGATATGTGAAGTTCCACGTATAAGCTAAGTGAGTTTCCACATGATGAGTTCTGTGGCTGTATAATGCTGATACAAAGCCATACAAAAGTATCAGTGCAAAGTTGATCATAGATTGGATATATATGGAACCCCAACATAGGACTTTTTTTTTGTTTCAGCCAGATTGCTTAGTGGTGTTGATGAAGATAATGGTTGAGCTAAGCTTCCCCAAGTCATAAACATGCAGCCACAGAGCTATTCCCTGATTTTAAAATATGTATCTCATTTTCCTATTCCAGAGAGTAAGAAATATAGTCTTCTAAAGAAAGTCCTGGTTGTTTTTCCTTGCATTTTTTCTTCTGAGACTATGTTTGGCATGTAAAATGGAGCCCCTAAGCTTTTTCAGAAAATGATGGACAAATAGATTTAAGCCCTTACTGAACCATGCTATGCAATGGATGAATTTTGTCTTGTCACTTTTTCTCTTATCAATCTACCTCACAAGCAAGGTTGTATCATGCTAGTGAGAGTGTGTTGTGGGATATTGAAGCAAATCTGTATCTTATATACTTGCATTTGTCATTGAATTGAGTGTGCATTGCATTGCAACTTTTGTAATTTGCCCCTCTTGCCTGCCCTTTCCCATACTCACAAAGTTGTTGGGACAAGAACAAAAATGAAAAGTGATCCTAGATCTTTACAGAGATAAAGTGGGGGATAACTGTAATCAACCATTAAAGATAAAACATATTCTCCAGAGCTTTTTGGAAGACTATAGTGGAAACAGAATAGTACCTTCCATTCTGTTAACAGTAGCCTTCATTGTATTTTAGTTATTTCCACAAATAAAATGTGACTTTTATTTTTTCGTAGATTACTCCTTGTATTTTAATAGTAGCATACTAAAACTACTATACTTTAGTAGCATAGAGTGCATTTGGTCAGTGGTGATTATCTCACTGGCTGCAAATTTTATTGTGCAGGAACTCTATATTTGGTGGCCTAGAACACTGAACACTCTACAGAGGCCTGCTCTTGAAAATGCAGAAGCCACAGTTAGTGCTAAATGTGGCAATAGGGCTGCTTATTGAAATATCTTTTAGAAGCTTCACAATATATAAGGCAAGGATCCCCAAACTCATGAAGTTTCAGATTGTTCATTGATGCCTAAACATTTATTACTTGGAAATAATTTAATAAATAAATAGTACAACGGATGATAATAATAATAATAATAATAATAGTTGTAAAATAATCAAAATGATCAGATTAAAATATTGTGGGATTTCCAAAGATAAATTGATGAAGTCTTGTCACACAACAACTGTGGTTGAAAAGAAAAAAGTATGGATAATTGATATGGCAACCCTTGGGGACAGTAGAATAGAAGACAGAGAACTGGAGAAGATCACAGAGTATCAAGATCTGAAAATAAAAGCTGAAAGATTATGGAATGGACTGGCTATGGTGGTCCCAGTGGTTATTGGCACCACTTTAATATAATGCATCATTTCACATTATTTATATAATAAATTTAAAAAAGTCAATCAAGAACAATAATAGAACATTTGATACGTTTGTTTTAATCTTGTAAGATGGCCAGAGTCAGTAAAATAGGTGCTATACAAATTTAATAAATAATAAATAATAAATAAATAAAATTATTAAAAACAGAATTAGCCCAAAATTATGGCCAAAAGCAAACGTGCCTTAAAAATAGGTAGGAACTTTTCTTGTTGATAATGAAACTATACAAGGTACATATTGACATGCCTTAGGTATCAGTTTCTACTGGTATCATGGACTTAGAATATCTGTATGTGCACATTAATGATGTGTTTGTTAAGGAACATTAATGACGATATACAGTTTTGTTAATCAATGTGGGGCATTTGGATGGTATAGGGAACATAAATTAACTTACGTGATGTTGATCTTTCCCCATTCTTACTAGAACAGGTTAAGGCCAGATATTAGAATAAAGGAGAATGGTAGAACTTTTTGTTGCTGACACATAATAATCTTTAATGAATTTCAATTTTGTCTCTCTTTTTTTAGCTTTTATTTTTTTCACATAAGATATTGCTATCAGGGTGGCAAAGAGCAATGGAATGAATTTCTTCCCAATTCCTAGTTAGCAGACTGTGCTAAATCAGAAAAAAAATGAAAATAATAATTTGATACCACGTACTCTGCCTAATCATAGAAAATTCTTTTAATGTATAAGGAATAGTTACTGATACAGTCATTGTTATCAACATTCTTTTTTTCTTAGCAGTACAGTTTAGGCAGCACCATAGTTTTCAACTTGTTTCTTTTTTAGCTTTATATTTTTGCAAGAACAGAAGAATGTGGAATAATAAAAACTACTGTCTGTCTTAAAGTTGAATTATCCATTATCATATGTTGCAGGAATGTTATTATGCCCCTCTTTTTTGTAAAGCACAAAAATGTATCTTGTGCTTTAACATCAACACATTTTTTCACCTAATCCCTATCATTTGCCAGTCCTATTATGTATGAGAGCAAAATAAATGCACAATCTATTAACATTATAAGGCTAAAAAAATAATCTTAGAAATAATGAATGGGATGGGTGAGTGGATTTAAAATGGGATACCAATTTTGCTAGTCCTGTCATACAGGGATATCCTTAGCTTCATTGAAGTATTTTGTGTTTTAAAAATTCAAGCATGACATACAAAGTGTAGATTTTTCATGTGTATATTTTTATTAGTAATTCATATTGGTGTATGAAGTATTGCAGTTTTCCTCTCTAGATAATGAAAAAAATATCACTGAGATGTCATACAGTATATTGAGTTGAGAATTAGTTCATACTGATTTGTGAGTTGTGAACCTTTTACCCATGGATCCATGAACCATCCAAATGTTCATCTCTAATTTATCTTGTAATGTCCTTGATATTTACTATGTTCTCCCAATATGTGCACAATACATCAAACTGTAGCAAAATCAGAGCAGAAGAAACAGTGTTATCTTGGGGTGATTTAACCCCCTGTGAATAAGCTGAATACTGTTCTTAACATATGCTTCTTTAGAAAGGTGCCACTATTTTCAATAATGCAGCATACTTGGGGTTCCCAAGCAGTTTCTAAAACAAAATTGCTAACTTCATAAGGTTTCATATAATTTCAGAGCATAGAACTAGCAATTCAGACCTGCCCAGTTTGGACAATCCAATTTATTTTAATATGCAGGGCTTATCTTAATTGCTTTATTTCTTTCTTTGTATGTAGAAGAAGCCAGGAAGCTGCAATGAAGGGCAGCTTCTTTAAAATGCAAACTGCAAAATGTAGTTAATTACTTAGAAACTAACCACTTTAATAAGTTAAGTTTGGCTTGTTTAGAAGCCATTAATCTTGAATATTAGTTCATACTAATAGGAAACCAGCTTACTATGGCTTTTGTTTCATCTCCTGGGTGAAAGAGAGAAATAGTAGTGAAGGGGTTACACAAATCTCATATATATCCTATTTAATTAAGTTGGCTTTGATCAGTACTTTGGCACCAATATTTGAACATATCTGGTAACATTGAAATGTGCATTTAAGTAAGTTTATTCTAGAATTTATTCTGAAATGTGAATATATAAATGTGTAATCAACTCATAACTTTTTAAAAACTGACTAGGTATACTAATTTGAAATATTAACTTACATAGCTAAATAATAAAGATTCCTTAGCCTTTTTAATGTAAACTTTTCCATTATATTGTATTGAAAATATGTTTCATTTCTCCTGATTTCAAACAGGGATAAACAGTATTGAATTTGATTTTTTTTTAAAATTATTGCTGTAAGTGAAACCATAGTAGCAACACGATCTAAATTTAAGTATCATACAATATATATATAATGCTGTTAAGTGAAACTTTTATTAAAAATTCACAATAAATTCAGTTGTATTCCAAATGCTACCTGAACACATCACAAAAATTCTACAGTTCAGGGTGCAATGAAGTAAAAGTGAGTAATAACCACTGACTAGAGAAACATGTGGAATAAATCTATTTAATTGCATATTTAAGAATAGCTTTGCATTCATGTGGTGTGAACAGAACTGAATGCCCTATTGCAAACCCAATAATACCAGTGTCAGTGAGCCATGTGAGTTGTCTCTATGGGTTGTAAATTGGATCCCCTCAGTGACCAGTTAATGTTTTCTGTATTTACGGCTGTATTTCTGTTTTTCACAGCCACCGGGGCACTTTGGCAACATAAAAATTTAAAAATAATTTTTAGCAATCATACCGTGCCAATTTTTTATAGTTAAAGGGGCTCATTTAAATTGGAAAACCTGCTAGTCTGAAATTTTCATCTGAAGGATTACCACCAGCCAGAGCTACTTGTCTGATGAGGGTTTCACATGGCTTATCTAATGTGAAATCTCCATGTGGTATATAGTTTCATTAAACGGTGATCAAGAATACATTAGTTCAAAACAAGAAAAGGCAATGGAGCTTAATCCGCCAGGCATCTTGGCGCAACAACTTTAAAAGAGTTATTGAAGTGAAACAATTTGAGAATTAAAAGTCTTCCACTTATATAAGACTCCTGTCAAAAGCCTAAAAGTCAGGCTTTCCTGTTTCAGTCTTCCATTTGTATAAAAAAAAGCAAAATAAATAGAATATGTTTGTATGTGAATCATAACCCAAACTCTTTATGTGAGTGTAATGTTAATCTTTCCCAAAATTATGGAGCCAATGATTTAAGTATTTTTTTTATTTTTCAAACAGTCACTATTGAACTATTTCCCATAGCTGTTGACCAGATCAACACATGCAATTGCTGTCCAAGATTGTTGTCCAATATGTTTAATGTTACAAAATACTGAATGATTCTAACAAAGCCACCCCAGGAAATCGAATGTGGGATTATGTAGTACATCTGTAATACAGTTGGATAGACTCCATCTAACCTTTTTTTATTGCACAAACATTCATGTCATTTCAATTTTAAATTCTGTAGCTGGGATACACATAAGGAAATTTGTCATTGTATTAGTATTATTACTATTGCATTTTAATTTCAATTATAGGAACTTCTGCATACACATCCATTTGTATGTAGTAACTACTATAGAAACATATGGAAAAGCTCTTAAATAAAAACAGATGAAATCTGGTGTGTATCAAAAAGATCGTCATAAAAATTGCTCAAGCAGAAAAACTGTCTTGGGATATATAAAGTCAATTATTGCTCTGACTAGATAAAGATAATTACTGATTCTTGCACCTTTCTAATACATTCCATGTTGCATATTTTGAAAATACTCCAATTTACTCTAAATGTCTATGTAGGTATTGTTTTCAAAATGAAATCAAAATAAATTTTATGATTCAATCATAGATGGGAAGTTGTCATACAGAATCATGATAGATGACTGAAACCACATATAGATTTGTATATTCTTCTGTTGGATCTGAGGTTTTATATATCAATAGATATTAAAGAATATAGTAGTAATAATCCTAAACAAACCCTGTCATAATCTCTATTCTCTTGTTTAGTAACACAATTTAACATCCTTTTCTACATATATACATATACCTGCTGGATACCTGCTTCTCTTATCTAGGAAGATAGAAGGCAAGCTCTCTTTGCTTACTAGCAGCAACAGATCATTTCTCAATCCAGCCTTCATGCTTGCAAATAACTCATCGCTTATCAGGCACTTGGATATATAGTTTGGCAAAGATTGCATAACCTATGACTTTCCACATAATGATCAATTGTATCTCATATTTCTGTTCTCTGTACTTGTTCACTAATGTGGTTAACTGTCCAGACTTGATATCAAATTTAAGCTAAAATTTATCTTGCATTGAGACCCATTTAAATTTCTTTGTCAATAATCCAGAAGTAGGTTGCCATTATCTTCTTCAAACATATCTTTTCAACTTTCCAGTGTTGTCTGTAGTCTTGGAAGTAGAGACTACTTCTAATTCTATTCAGTTTTTTTTCCCAAATTTAGTTAGATGTTGTCACCAATAGGTACTTTTTCTGTAGTGATATTCAAAGAACAGCAAAATAACAACATTGCTGTCAGAAATTCATCTGAATAAATTATTTCAGTTCCCCCAGATATGTAGTCAAATAGCTGTACATAGTGACAAATAGGTAGTACCTGACTTATGATCTGTGTTCGCAGCCATTCGCAGTCATGATAGTTTTTGAGAGAGGTGCTTTACAGCCTGTAAAACACTTCTGGCTGTCATAAAATGTTGCATCAGCATTTCAAGAGCTTGGCAACCTGCTTGCATTTATGACTGGTTGCCAATTGCCATAAAGTGATCACCATTTGGAATCTTCTCTGCCATCTTCCCCAGAAAATCAATGGGGAAGCCAGCAAGGAATGTTTCAAGGAGAGGCAATGTTGGATTTGAAGGTCATCCCCCCAGTGCACCAAGGCATTTTTCCTCCGATGCACTGGAATGGACCTCAAATCTGGCAAAAATACTAGAGAATTCTGGTATTTGCTAGTGTTTCCCCTGAGGGCAAAATGCTAGCAAACACCAGCATTTTCACTCCTCCAGAGAAGAAAACTCTAGTGAACACTAACACTTTACCCCTTTCAGAAAGCTGGCATTCACTAGCATTTTCCCTCCAGAATGGAAAACTCTAGTAAATGCTAGTGTTTCAGCCCCTCCAAAGAGGAAAATGATAGTGAATGCCATCATTCTCAAGATTCTCCTTTGTGGTGTGCGGAGAGACCCTGGGTCTCTTGAGTGTGGTGGGAGGTCTATACTTTCCATCACACCAGACTCTGTCTGTGGAACTCTGCTTAACAACTTGCACAAGAGAGAGCTGAGATTGCAGTTGCTGAGTGAAACAATGATGTAGCATTCATCTTAACGACCACTTCACTCAATGACCAAAATTCTGGGCCCAATTGTGAGAGCTTGCCTAAACAAAAATATAATCCCTGATATTCAAGCATGGCCATTTCTGTACAGATGGTATACATTGTGCACCATAATTTTGGAGAAGTAAAACGGGGAGCAATTGTAATATAAAAAAGAATTCTCTTTGTCTCTCTATGAAGAGTACAGAGATTATGTCTACAAGCAATCATAACAGCTACTTTAAACATGCTTAAGGATTTGTGTACCTATATAGTTGGACTATCTTTTTTCTCTGAACAGCTGTTCCCCCATGCTGCATTACTATACATCCTATTTTCAAAACAGATTGCTGTTATCTATCATAGGATTTCTCTTTGAGAACTCAAAACTCAAGTACTATTGAGAAGGAAGCTAGTTTCTCCATTTTTAGGTTGTAACTTAATGAGCAGCCCTTTAAATTCCAGTTCATTTGCATATTAAGAATTATTTTATTGTTGGGTAATCTTACATTAATAAAGATCTTATAGCTGCCAGCAAGTACAACAACAAAGAATTTAGGTACTCCCTAAATTCCATCAGTGCCTGAATAAAACACAGACTGTATTAATGTATGGGCACTGTTATAAACTCTATTAATATAGCTGAAAGCCGTCAAGCATCAGTGACTCAGAAACATAAAAAAAGTTTATATTAAAATTACTGAACACTACAGAAATGGGAACAATACATATAAATTAAATTCTACTCCCAACTTTAAAAGCTACCTTTCTGTATAATATATAGTTTTTGCTTCTCCTTGAAAATTGTAATCTGGTGGGTTTAGGATATTTATGTTCTGAATAATGCTTTTTTGACCAAGGTGTAATTGTTCCAATCAAATTAAGACTACTACTGCTAGTATATTCTGCCAAAGTAATTTTTGGCTATCAACATAAGGGGATTTTTTTTTTTATTAGTAGTTAGCATTGAGAACAGCAGTATTTACTGTTGCCTGCATTTTTGTGGTTCACAGATGAACACTCCTCTTGTGTATTAAGTAACAAATGGCAATCACTTTATCATTTGTCTTATGACAAATAGCAGATTCAGGCACAAACTGCTGCCCGTAGCAAACTTACAGGATGAAGTTCTTTATTGTTTATGGGTTGTAGGTTGATATATTCATGCCTTGTTTGTTTGTGAAATGTACAAAAATCAGTAAGCAGGCTTGAACAGAAATTTGGCTACATAATCAATTGTACTTTCTCCCTCATACACACACACACACCCGCCCAATATCTCCTGAAGATCCTACAAGGAAATTTGCTGAATTAGTTCTAAGCTGCAAGCTGGCTTTAGAAAAAAAGTCATTAAAGGATGCACTAAATTGTGACATTATGCCCTTAAGCCAAAATAATACTGAATGGAGTTCCTACCTCACATTAACCTCCCTAATAAAGGTCTTGATTTTGATAGCTAGTTGTTATCATAAGCAAGCAATGTCAGAGAATAATTGAAGAAAAATATTGGAGGTGGTTAGCAATATATTAACCTTTTCACTATTTAATCTTCAGATTTTGAGAACCATTACAAATAAACACCATAGCATTATATTCATTGTTATTAGCATTTTACGTGTCATCTGAATGACCACTCTTTCTTGAAGTACATTCTATATATGGATTTTTTTCTTCACAAATTCTGCTCTAATTTTGAAGCTCTATTTCTTTTATATCTTACCCTCAGAGCAATAGACAAAACAATAAAAATACATCATTTCTCCTATTGCTAAAAATTTGCCTTTCCCCAACAGGTTTACCTCTGATTTTCATGTATCCTGTTCAGGTAAGCGCATTGTAATAATGGAAATGGATTTGAGTGCTTTCTAAATGGAATAATTGAAGAATTTTTCGAGAAAGCAAATTAATTCTGATGACTGCTAAAGAAATTTGAGCAGGACAGATGGAATGGTGGGGATGATAAAACAGAATTTATTTCAAAGCATGATGATATCAAATCACAAAGAAGTACTTCTATTTAAAGAGCAAGGATTTATTGATATCATTTCTGACCTATAAGTCAAACATGCTGTTTCTACCTGTGACTAACCAAATGGCCCAAAAAGCCACAAAGTGGGAAAATGATTGCCTTCCCCATCCGCAATATTTTGTACTGAACAACATGCAGGGTACATAAAAGTTCTGTTTTGTTGCTAGTTATTGTTAGATCTATATTCCTTGTATATAACTAATTTTTTGCTTTTAAAACATAATAATTTATACTTATATAATATGTGAGTTACTTTTAAGAGAAATGTATTTCAATTTCCGTCTGTGTCATTATCTTACTGTATTTATTTAGAAACAAGTCCATTTTATTCAGTAGTACTTAATTCTTGTTAAGAATGCATAGGATTGTAGCATTACTGCAAAATCCTTTGTATTCATTCAGAAGGGTGTCTCACATTGTTGAGTAAGATAGACTCCAAAAATAATTATGCATACAGTTGCAATATCAAAGTATAACTCTGAAATGATCAATATAGAGTAGAATCCATCAAATATTATGTAACCTCTGACCAAATATGCATAGCTTGGCAATTTTTATATGCCAAATCTGCCACTATCAGTTTTATGAAATGTGTCCTATACTATAATTTAATAAACAAATAAACACCAACTTTTCAATTTTTCTTAAGCCCACTGTTTCCTATTCTGGAATCTCTGGCTGAAATCCTTATAATTATCTGCAATCAGCTCCTTTTTAAAACTGAATGTGGAAGTTGAAAACATCCATGTGTTTGATTACTCAACTTCATAAAAGCACAAGTTAAAAAGTTGCATAGAATTGCCTCCTTCATATTAGAAATAAGAATACACTATAACAGCTATATAGAAGACGGGCAAAAGAAGATACATAATAAAACTTGCAATAATTTAATATCGGAAATTTTATACATTGCTGTTTTGAGACATGTGGGGGGAGGGATTCAAACAAAGGTTGATTGTACAGTAAACTTTTTTGTAATTATTGGATCCTTTTTCTTCAAAATTGGAATAGGGGACCAGAAACCCTCCATATTTTGCTAAAGTACAACTCCCAGTTACCTCTGTCAGTATAGCATATGCTAATGGGTGCTAGATTTTTAGTAGAACAAGATCTGGCACTACTGATTACCTATAACAATGCAATCACATAGATTTATTATTTTTATTTTTTATTATGGTATAATTTGCAATTACATTACTTCCTTTTGTGTACCAAGGACCAAAGTCTGTAGAATAAAATGCATTGTTAAATGTGACATAAATTGAAAAATGATTAGAAGTATCAGGAAGAGAAATAAAATAGCTGATACTTGTTCATGTGATTTTTGGCATGAAATTATAATTATGATCCATATTCTCTAGTTTCTATGGTTTGGAGAATTTTTAGCCATCCAAATTCTTCTATTATCAAAAATCAGTTAAGTGCATGATTTACTCAGGCTTAACTCACTAACTTAAATTTCTCTGTAAAACCCATCCCTTAAAAAGAGTAGATTGTTAAATTAGCTGAAATTGCACTTTTAAGAAACTGAACCAGGTGTGATTTGAATGCACATTTTACTTAATAACTTTGCTTGGCAAAGGATTCAACTTTAATAACAAAAGATGATGATTGTGAGAAAAATCTAGTTATTTTCTTTTTTGTTCCCAATGATAACTTGATACCTATAGCATTGCTATAGCATAGCCTGTAAAGTATATCTATAAGAGGCAAGGAAACCGCTTATTTATCCTTTCCCACATGCATTCTTCATCACCAACAAAAATAATGAATATTTTTTCTTTTACCTGGCTGCCTTCATCAATACAGCCATTTATCCTTTGTGACTTTGTCTGCAGTGGCCTTTGTAACTAACCAAGTCAACTCATTATATAGGTAGTCCTGAATTAACAATTGTCCTGTTTATCGATTGTTCAAAGTTATGACAATGCTGAAAAAAATAACTTTATGACCTGTCCTTAAACTTATGACTGACACAGCATCCCGGTGGTTATGTGATTGCCATTTGCAACCTTCACAGCCAGCTCTCAACAAGCAAAGTCATTGTGGAAGTTGACAGGAAGTTGCAAGTTACAGTCATGTAAAGCTGTGCTTCATGAGTATGGGAGGTATATATTTCTAACTGAAAATTATTATATGACAATTCTTGCAGTGAGGCTGTCTCAAGGAAGAAATATTGTTGATTTGTCAATTAGTAAGTCAACCAGTTTTGTGAAGTTGTTGCATTATTACTAACTTTAAGTAGGGCTTTAATAAATGAGTATACATGAACTTTTTGCTGCTTATTAACAGTACTGAGTTTTTAACTTGAAAATATTTTGTTGATTCTGTTGTATAAAAACTAGAAAAACTCTCCTGAATTCTTGGAGGCACACAGAAATGAACTGATTTCTTAAGTAAACAAACTAAAACATTCAGCTTATCACTTCATTTTCCAAGCCTATCCTATTAGTTGAATCAATGAAGAATTGCAAATCCTGAAAATCCCTACAATGCATACGTCCTAGCATTTTTCTTACAGCAGAAATAGAGATAAAAGCACTGGTAGAGAACTATAAGCAAGGAGGAGGAAGTCTTTCTCACTCATTTTATCTTTCTTCTTATGTCCAGACACACATGCATACTCCATTCTACCAACGAATGCCTTTTTACTAGTAGAACTACTTCTTCCCCTGCTTTATATACTACTCAAATCTGCCCTGGAAGAGATTTCGGGTGCAAGTTTACATGGGAGAATGAGAATTAAATAGAGATGTTATAACTGATAGTTCTAATTTCTAATCAGTGTGATTGGTTTCACTAAGAAACCAGGAAATTATAACACTTGGGTGAGAGATATTAAAATATCTTAAGTATCACAAAACTGTTCATTTTTCTAATCCATTTATTTTAGGACTAAGAACATTAAAAAATGTTTGGTGGTCAGAGTAACATTTTGAAAGAATAGCAACTGGTACTAGACTCCCCTTAGTAATATGTGAATGGAGTATCATGATACACATAAAAAAAGTGGAGCTTGGATCATTATGCTTGCTTGATCATTTCTCCCCCATCCTTGTCCAAACTCTACCACTTTTATATGTGTGCCATGACATTACATACACACTTTCGTTGTGATATCATGACTTTTTGTGATTTTGGTGTTATCCTAAACTATGTTGCTGAGTAACTGCTGCTATTACAGTAGTTCAGTATGTAAAGTTACAAGCATAAGGTGCCTTAGAGTTAGGAACATATAAATCTGGCTAATATTAAGTTAAACCAAAAGAAATAAAAATATTGTCTATGCATAAATTCTTTCAAATGAGTTTATCAGGATGAGCCAACTGATTCTAATTTTAATAGGCACTGATCTCAGAAATGCCAACTAAATAATTTTGTAAACTTAGTTTTTTAAAAAAAACAATAACTATATAATAAACAAGAGAATACATTTAAGAAAGTCACTGGCAAATTGTTAGTTGATAATAAAACCTCATATATGTCAGTAGAAAATTGAATCAGTGAGATTTAAGTTCTGAGTTTAGAGTTTCAGCATTAACATAAATAAAAATTGATAACTGCAGGTAGGAATAAAAAGATTTTTAAAATAAAAATGTAAGACATAAACAGCAGTTTACTAAGTTAGACATTCACAGAAATGTTACAAATAATGTGTATATAAAGACAGAATAAAATCACAAATGACATTTAATAGAAAACCATGAAAGGAAATTGTCTTTAATTAGTTCACAGTTGGAGATTTGTTCATAGTGCTTATTTTAGTGAAGTCTTTCATTGGAGAGAAACAAGCTATTTAACTTTCAAAATCCTTGGAGGCGAGCAAGCTTTCATGCACCCATCTTGCAGATAGATGAAAATCATTACTAATATATTTGTTTAGACACACATTTCATTACACTTCAAGAGATCATTGTTTATCGAATAAACCTTAGCAACTTTAGCAATGTTCAGCAGTCTAGTCAGAAACAGGACTTTGAATGGTAGGGCAGCAGTCGGCAGCATGAGAGCAAGAGTTGGATCAGGAAAATTTTGTAGAGAATAAGGGAGATGACCTTGACAAAAATATGCAAAAGCCATTATACAAGCAAAGAGGGCTGAAATATTATTTACGTCCTGAGAAGTAAGTATTTAGAAGTGACTTGGGCAGACTCAACTGAGGTGTGAGAAGGAGGGAGTGTAAGGCATAATCAGGCTTACATTTTATTATAGCTAGCCTATCTCAATAAAGTGTAGTTATAGTCTTCCCATAGAGTTGTTTTCTGGATTAGTCCATTTAGTGGGGCTTACAAATTTGGTAGAATTCTTCACCCCACCTCCTCACATCTTCCTTAGATGAATGGCTCAGCATTATTTGTGACATGTGGCTTACAAATAATGAACAGGAACATCATGTAACTGCCTAAGAAGCACATCGCCTCTGCCAATCACTCAATGGAGTTCCCAAGTAACAACAACACATTGTAATAATGTGCAAATGAATGAATCAGTTCTTTCTTAAGTCAGAAATCAGCAAGCTACAAGCATTAAAATATTCAGATAATAAACTACAAATGATAAAAGTCATATTAACATAATAAAACTGATAACATAAAAGCAGTTAATGATTGTGACAACTGTTAAAATAGCCAGCAGCTGGTGGCTGGTCCTTATCTAACTAGCAAGCTAGATAGCTAGATAGCTATCTATCTAATACAGCCATCTATCTCATTGCTGCAAATTTGGGCGGCTTACAAAGTTAAAATCAGAAAGCAATAACCCCCACACACACAAAACATGAAAAAGTTGTTAAAACCATTAAAAACAATAAAGCTATTAAACAATTAAAACATAATTTTGTTGCCACTTCATAAAGGCTGCAACATAGAGTTTTGTGATCTTGTATGCTGTAGCAGGATCCCCACCCCCAAGTTAAGAGGGTGAACAAGAATTCAAAGTTTTTTTAATAGTAAAATAGTTTATTAAATAGTATCCTATAATCCTCCAGCTAAAAAATTACATTTGCGACAACTCAGGAATTTTTGTTTATTTATTTTGTTATTTATTTATTAGATTTTTATCCTGCCCTTATTACTTTATAAGTAACTCAAGGCGGTGAACATACCTAATATTCCTTCCTCCTCTTATTTTTCCTACAACAGCAACCTTGTGAGGTGGGCTGGGCTGACAGAGAATGACTGGCCCAAAGTCAGCGAGCCAGCTTTCATGCCTAGGACTCACAGTCTCCTTGTTTCTAGGCCACTATTTTAATCGCTACACCAAACTGGCTGTTTCATAGTTTCCAGGGGGTAATTATTGGGGTATTAATCTAATTGTGTCCATATAGCTGATGTAGTGACTTAATCTCAAGTAATTTGATATTAGCAATCACAAACCTACCTCCTTTGACATGGAAGAAATTCCTCTCTGCTATTTGCACTATTATTTGGGCTGCACTTAATCTGCCAAGCAATATTGCCCTAGATGTTTCAGTTGTTTAATATTGCCCTAGATGTTTCAGAGCAGCGTGATGGCCTAGTGGTGAGGACTCTTGCCTCCCACTCGGAAGGTTAGGAGTTCAATCCTAGGTAGCAGCAGCTGTTTCTCTCCTAGGACGCAAAGAAAAAAATCTGCTGCGAACTCCATGAAGGCATTAGGAAGGGCATCTTGCCAGTAAATGCTCAGCTTTATGCAGTCACCCCAACTCTACCCTGAATAGGGACTACAGGGTTATAAAAAGAAAATTTCAGTTGTTATTATGTGGGCTTTGGCCAACACTACATTTGTTTCACAATCATTTAATCAAAAGAAGATAGATGCACTTCTGAGCCAAGTTCCATAGTGCTCTCTTGAAGCAGGTTGGGTTTTGTGATGAAATCACAGCTGTATCTACGCAGACTAGTATAGGTAAATTTTAATAGCTATCCCAGAAGAACGTAAATTCAGATCTTTCAAAACTCCAACCAGGAAGTTAATGTAGAATTTGAATAGTAAATGGGCTAATACTTATTGCTGCTTTTCTGGTTTCTATTTGCTTCCACAAGTTGTATCTTATATGTGAAAAGATTAAGCAATTAAGCAATCTTATATGTGAAAAGATTAAGCAAAAAAAAATCAAGTAAGAGTAAATAAAACTTTCATGTCACTACAGTTTCCCTCAGAATCACAAGATTAGTTGTAATGATAGTTTCACTATTAAGGTTCATTTTTAGTTGGTGTAGTTTTATGTTCTTTCTATAGGTATTACAAAATTGTACTCAGGATGCAGCAGCAGGACACTGTACTACTACCACTCACTGTGGCTCCTTCTATGCTGTTTCTTACCCTGACTTTTCCTGAATTGATTGTATTCCTTATAAAAGAGAGGCAAATATGCTTAAAAACATCCTCTCAGTCAAAAAAGGTTAGGGATAAAAATAGTATATGCAGGGCTATGGAGGTGTGTTAAAATTTAAACCAATTTAATAATACCTGAATGGGGTATGTAATTGCCTCAAAATGTTTATAACAGATACTTAGTTAATTTGTCAATTCTTTGTTTCATTATTCGATACTTATGGCAGAAGATTTAGTTTTTATCTTTTTTGGTCCGTATTGAAAGTAGTTAAATCTTGCAATCACATTAATATGAAAGAATGCAGATATTAAGCATAAGTATAGAAAAAAAAGGTTTAATATCTAAGCTATACTTTCATGGCATTGATAAAACCGAGAGGCCATGCCTCATTGTTTAGTGACAAAATTAATGAGTATTATTATCCATCTTTCTTTACACCTTTGATTCCATCTGCAATCTTTAAAGTATTTACTGAAATATTAAGCTTTTAATATTTAACAAGATATGCTTGGCTTTGACAAGGGAATTGTTTGGCTTTTTTTTAAAAAAAAAGCTATACTGTTTCCACAGCAATTCTCCAAATTTCGCTTTCTAATAAAATAGTTCCTTTTTTAATTTTATGATATGCATTGCATATATATAATGAATGTATTATTACTATTATGCCATGCATATGTGGAAATAGGAACAAAATATATTGTATAAAAATGCTGAGATAATATTTTTATTTACATTAATTATATTTTCATATTATAGATCAGGGGTGTCAAACTGCCGGCTCACGGAAACCGTGCCCACCCCATTGCCAGCAATGGGGAAAAAGCTCCGATACGTCGCACGACGTCACGTTATGTCGCGCGACGTCACGTGATGTTGCAAGTTTGACATGTCTGTTATAGATAAAGGGAGTCACTAAGAATTTAAATATTACATCTATATTACTTCCATAAACAAATTTATAGTTAGTATAATTGAGAATCCTTTATGAAATCTACCATTGCCAACATTGCCAAACTGGAAACTACCATTGCAATCATATAAAGAGAAATATTACTTAAACCTTATTGTCAGATATTTCTGTGAAAATAAAAAGTGTCTTTAATGTTATACATATAAACTGAAATCTGAATATATTTTGCAATAATCCTCCATGCCAACTACAATAAGAATCAGGCAACTATGTTATCAAAGCAAAATTTCCTCCATAAAGACAAAGAAGCAAGACAGCATTGAAACACATGCCAAGAATGATATACCCTAATTATTATCAGACCATCAGAGACAACTACCCAAAGCATTCTGCTAGACTGAAAATATATACAGATTACTATTGAGAGCCATAATGAATCCCCCAGTTAACAGTTCTCTATCACATTCTAGTATTTCTTCATCAGAAGGGATCCTGCACTTCTCCAGATGTTACTTAACAAAAATTCCTTGCATCCTTTACACTTCCCCCTTGGTAAAGACTGCAAGGAATTATAGTTCAGCAATATCTGAAGCATCATAGATTTCTCACCCTAGAGCTAACTGTATCAGAGTTACTCTGTGGTAAAATGGGCCCCTAATAAAGTTTATAAATAAATAAATCATTGGTATTTATCTCAAGCAAATAATTACTTTAAGAGCAGCAGCACTGAAAGAAGTTATTGCGTGTATATCAGAACATGCAGACAAGACAAAAATCAAGATTTTTTTTAATACTTCTGCTATATTAGTTACTCTAATTAAAATATTGCTTAATTTTAATTGCATTACTTGAGATCCAGAAGATATTTTTCTGATTGCTGTTTGATACTTTAAAAATAGTTTTTTTTGCATATGTAGATATAGATTGTTATCCTCTTATTTCTATAGTCCTAACTGGGACTGGAAGTTACTTTGCTAAGTGAAGTAGTCATTAAGAAGTGACAGTCCCGGTTGTCTAGATCAGAGGTCCCCAACCTTTTGGGCACCATGGAGTGGAGGGAGCATGGTTTTGTGTGCTGCCTGCATCCCGCGGATGGAACTTTGCTTATTTGTGCGGCCCGGTTGCTGGCATGCCGTGGCCTGGTACCGGTCCATGGACCGGGGGTTGGGGAACCCTGATCTAGACCGGATAATCAAGACCGGATAATTGAGGATCTGATGCTTCTCCTGTTGTGTGCCTATGCATCAACTCCCCCAATCTCTGCCCTTTTGGCTCTCTGTACTCCACTACTTATCCCTGCCGCCTCCAGCTGACTTTCATCATCTTCCTCCCTGGGAAGTGTTGACCTGGAATTGGCAGCATGGAGTGGCAGGAGTAGATGACAATACAGAGCAGCCAAAAGGGGAGAGATGGGGAGGAGAAATAAAAGCTGCTGGCTCTTCAAGGATTTAGAATGGAATAGAGGATGGCCACAAAGGCAGAGATGGATGGGAGATAGCTGCCTGGGTGGAGTTGAAGAAGAGGCAGTTAGCCATGCCAGAAGAACATGATTGTGTAATGCTGCAGCTGGTTGTACATGCAGCTGGCCACCAAATGCCCAAATTTTGATCAGAGTGCTGCAACACCCAAAATTCTAAGGACTAGTCATAACTGTCATTCAGCATCTTCATAACTTCAAATGGTTACTGAACAAATAGTTATAACTGAGGACAAACTGTACCCATAGACACACCCTAGGATAAAGTCAATAATCACTACACAATCGCTATGATTGTTGACCTAGTATTTGTATACTTTAGTTGCTATATCAAGAAAATATTAATTTATGAAAAAACTAACCAGACTTTTTTGATTTTACAATGCCTACTTTTATTATAGAGAATTTTGCAATGGGACCTTATCCAAAAATTAGTTGTAACAGATGGGCTCTTGTTGGGGGTTCCACATATTTAGTTATTTAGGAGTTTAGTAAACTGTGATTTTTATCCAGTCTGTGATTGGAACAGATGTGAGCTTATCAGGGTTCCATTTTTTTTCAAGAGCGTAAAAACACCATGATTTGCTGTACAGTGGTAGACTTTACTTTTTGTGTTTTCAGAATCAAGGTCCTCTTTAGCCAGAATTTGCCCCTGGGTTCTAAAACATAATAGGGAGTTAATGTTTTATTCTCTATTAATTCTATTAAATCCATTTAATATTAGAGCATGTGTTGCTTTATAGCATTAACTAGTGTCTTGCACTCAACAGTATTTTCACAGTTTATGACACTGCTTAGGGCATTAACAAACAGCTGTTTAAATTAAATGAGCAGTTAAGGAGCCTGTTCATTAACTCAAAAGTTTCATGTATTTTTAATTCTTTAAATCTAATGGTATTAACACCCTCCAAGAAATCTATCTTTGATTATAATTTGCTGTGACCAGCACTGGTTTGAGGAACCGGAAATTATATGACTTATATTGATGACAGCAATAGTCAACAATTTTTAACCTTATTAGAATTCCTTTGTTTAGTATATAGAACTTCAAAAGTTTATAGCAGCTGTATTGAGAATTTTCTAATTTTGTTTACTGATGACTTAATTTAGCTAATGTAAGGAGGCAGTTGGAACAGAATTATTTGCATTTGAAATGGTGCAATCAAGGGTTGACTGTCTCATTTACAAGAAGGAGAGAGAAAGAAAACAAATTGTATTTGGACAGTGACATATGCCCAATATAGCTTTATAAAGTATTGTCTTTGTCACTAACTTTTCATATACAAGTATCATACCTTCAGAAATGTTCAGGCTTCAGGTAGTTAGTTTTGTTTCCTCAATTACATTTTTGTTGTGATCTTTCAATTTACAACAAAGCCCGCCTGTTTGATCAAATCTACTAATAACTTCTATATTTATCATTTCTTTAAAACAGAAGAACCTTTAGTAATGAAATTGTGTAACTAAATGCCTACTGGATTAAAGGCAAAATGTGACTTTTTGAAAAATTGATTAATTTTTTTAGATCCAATCTAATTTAAATGCTGCAAATAATATACATTTTTATTGTGCATGCCAGGTTAAGTTTTAGTTTATAAAAATAAGAACATACTATACTATTTGAGTATGTCCACTTGCATTTTTGATTTGTTCTTTCTTGAACTATAAAAATTTATTAGAAATACTATCCTGGAGTAGGAATGAAACACCAACTGGATGTACATAATCAATAAAAATGTACTTCCTTATAAGGGAGTAGGTTTTTTTAAAAAATAAGACAATGATTAGACCATTACTCAAAATGATATTTAGGTCTGATCAATCTGTAATTTAGATTGTTCATTAATCTCCCTTTATTTTGGAAGTTGACATATGGGCAGATCATTCCCAGCTATACGTTCTTGATCTAAATCTAGCATTAGTTCTTGGCATAGGGCAGAGACAACTTTAGTATCCCTGTGTTCCATTCTGTAAGTTCCCAATATTACAAAGGAAACTAAAGTTAGACTTAGACAAATAGTATGCAAATCAAGCTAAGCAAATCAGGTCAGATGGGTGAAATCAAGTCACAATAATATCAGATCACAATAACATATGTGATCTTGTGAAAAGGAGAGAAGAAATTAGAATCCTGAATAGTTCTAGGAGAGTTAGGAGACAGGAGGCTAAAACATATAAGGAACGGTTGCTGGAATTGGGAATGTCTAGTCTAATGAAGAGAAGGACGAGGGGTGACATGATAGCAGTGTTCCAACATCTCAGGGGCTGCCACCAAGAGGGAGTCAAGCTATTCTCCAAAGCACCTGAAGGCAGGACAAGAAACAACGGATGGAAACTAACCAAAGAAAGAAGCAACCTAGAACTAAGGAGAAATTTCCTGACAGTTAGAACAATTAATCAGTGGAACAACCTACTCCAGAAGCTGTGAATGCTCCAACACTGAAAGTTTTTAAGAAGAGACTGGACAGCCATTTGTCTGAAATGGTATAGTTTCCTGCCTGAACAGGGGTTTTGACTAGATGACCTCCAAGGTCCCTTCCAACTTTATTATTATTATTGTTGTTGTTGTTGCTGCTGCTGTTTTGTTTTTTTGTTGTTTTTGTTTTTGTTATTATTATTATCATTATTATTATTTCTGCTACCTGAATCTTTGTCCTACTAGGATCACTATAGAAAGTATTAACAGCAGCAGGGAATAGGCACAGGGCTAAAGAAAACTGAAACTATATGTAGGCATGAACCAGTCTCCTCAGACTTCTAAGTAGCTATGGCTCTTATCTGATTGTATAGTCTTTGATTTTTGTAAATTTCTCTGTTTTCTAGAGGGGGTTACCATCACAATTAAGATTCAAATTTGGAATGCTGATATTCTTCTTCTCAACTTTACATTAAGTATCCATTTCATCCAAGATACCATTTCTTTTTAAACTTTGAGTGGTGGGCCAACTATGGCCATGCCTGAAAAAGGTAGATTCAACCACCATAGACTATGTATTACTAAATGAATCCAGTCTAAAGTACTGCCTGCGTATACCTCCAAAATATAGAGTTCCCATTCTCAGGCAAGAAATGTTTGCCTTTCAATACCAATCCAAGAGATTGATTTACTTTTAATGGCTAACTGGGATATCATGAAATAGTATGTAATGTGAGTCCGTCATTTGGGTTGTTTAAAAGTGAGTTTATTACAGATATGATCATAGATGGCAACTAGTCCAAAAGGTATCCTCCAATGAACATCTAGTATCTCAAATATCCTACTGAAAGAATGTTGGCTTTTTCCTTTTTTATACTTACAAGGTAGACAAAGCTCTTCCTCTTTAGAAATGGTATTCTACACTTGCTATTTTATTGGAGCTATTTTTGTGTTTTGTTTTATTGATTGTTTTTATTTCATTATTTTGTATATAATATTTTATTATAAGTAATAATAATGCTTAATATTATAAGTAATAATGATCCAAGTAATTTGAATCACTGATATTTTTGCTCTAATTCAATCAGTTGTTGAGATGCTTCCATATCCAGCACAACTGTTTGAAAAACAGAGTCAGCAGCTGCCAGTAGCATGGTTGGTTGATATTTCATTTATTGAGAACCTAGGAATATATTATAAGGAATTGATGAAGCCTTCCAATGCACTACTGTGCCCCAGAGATCTAGCAATAGATCTAGAGCATCATTTCCCAATGTTAGAAGCTTTCAGATGTATGGATTTCAATTCATAAAATGACCATGTTGATGGAAGCTTCTTGGAGGAGAAGCGAAACGTCTTCAAGAAAAACAAGAAAGTCCAGTTGCCTCGTGAAAAAAAGCACCTTTGGGATAACTAGTCAGGAGCATTCCAGATGAAGAGATAGATTTGTCTTCACAGTCCTATGTTACTCGGTGTCTTTTATCTATCTCATTTTATTTCTCATCTCAATAGTGTTAATCAGACATTAAAAAGTTTAATGCTCTTTACAAAGAAAAATATGCAAAAAATAAACATTTTTTTAGCTTGCTAATCTTATAAAAGGAATGCCAAAGATATGTTACAACAGTTAACACATTAATTGCTAGACTACTCAGGCATTCAAGTGTTTAGAGACTGAAGTAATGAAAGTTACTATGGAAATAATTCAAAAGAATAAATCAACACATGTTTATAAATGATGATGGATAACATTTCATGCTATAAGGATTATGAATAGGAATATGCAAGTCAACCATGTAGTGCTGAATGAGCATATCAGTGCTAGATCTGGACCAAAAGGCAGTCAGATCAAAAGACAAACCAGTAGGTAATGGCCAAAAGCAAATATAGTTTAAATCAGGAAACAAAACCAGGTTCAGATTATGAAGCAAACTCTTAGCACAATTCAAAAGTTGAGATTAAAGAACAAAATATATTTTTAAACCTACAACTATCATATTAGTCAAGAGTCTGAAATAGGTGTATGTATTTCAATAGTTCACCACATGAGGGAGCTGCATGCAGATCTTGAAAGAGCCAAAATGGTCCATGTGTATGGGAAGAGCTAACACAAGTGCTCTATGCACAGCTAAGTCAAGTTATTGCTGTCAGCATTCTATCCCAATGGATATATCAATATCTCTAGATGTAGCTTCCAGGTGGAAGTATTTCATGCTCTAATAATATCTTATAGTTAGTAGAGGTGAACAATAAAAGTCATAGATTTATTTTACATTGCAAAGTACTGAACTGCCAAAGTGGACTCTCTTAAGGTACATTCAAGGGATGGAATCTGTTGTTCTTAGGTAGAAAAGTTTAAAAAATTATAGAAGCTTACAGAAACATCATTGTACAAGTGGGAGGTTATACATAAAGAGTTAGAGATAACTTGCATTTATTTATTTGGATTTTTTCACATTTAAAAAAACTTTTCAATTACACATTCAAAGTAGCTCTTGAAATGGTACAAAATACAGACATATTAGAGTATATATATAAATATGTGTGGAGACTGAGACAAAGAGAAAGCTTGCAGAGGGATATACATAAATTATGAAACCTTATATGTGTTACAATCCATAAAAATCAACTGTGGATTTTTTTTTACCATGATTTTTTACAGAATGGAATATATGTGAGAGTCTGTTGTACTGCCTGAATTTCCACTGAACTGTATATGTCTAACAGTGTATCAGCTTTATGGCAAAATTATATTGATGCTTATATGTACTGAATATGCTGAATACTGGTGTCTGAAGGCTGACAGTATTTATATAGAATGGGACAAAGATAATGAAGAAAGAGCACAAAGGCAGTTAACTGATAAAAAAAGAACGTAAGCAAAATTTCAACCATGGGAAAGTAACGTGCATAAAAAAGAGAGTTAAAATAACCCCATCTTGGTTCTGCACAGTGTAAAAGAGGGTAAAGGGAAATTCTGGCAACTTTTAAAGATTTGGTTTATACCTTATGGCAATAAAATAGAGTTTCAGTAATCTTTATGGAGTTTGTCACCTGTCATGGTCTTCCATGACCAGTTGATATTTTGAATGAGATGAAAGAAACTGAAACAGAACTCAATAAGATAGAATTGTTCTATCATAGTTCTTGTCAGCTCCAGTGTTGTGTCAGGAAAGTGGAAGTTAGCACTGCTTGTAAGAGAACAAGGCTACTGATAGATGGGCATGTGAAGGCCATGGCAGGTGGCCTTTACCCAACTCCAAATAGTGCCCCAGTTCTGGCCCTTCCTAGAGCAAGAAGACCTGACATCACAGGTTCATACTCTTATCCCAACAGGGTTAGACTAATACAATGCATTCTGTATGGGTCTGTCTTTAAGGATGATTTGGAAACTACAATTGGTCCAGATTACAGCTGCATATATATTAACTAATGCTAATCACATTGGTCAATTTTCTGCCTTTTCATTGGTTACTAGTTGATATCTATCTATCTATCTATCTATCTATCTATCTATCTATCTATCTATCTATCTATCTATCTATCTATCTATCTATCTATCTATCTATCTATCTATCTATCTATCTATCTATCTATCTATCTCATTTAAGCAATATTATACATGTTTATTTCATTGCCATTTGTTCTTTAAACTTCAGAGAATTTCATCAACTCCAACCAACCAAGCCTTCCTCAGTCTTTCTCATTCATTCTTACCCTATCTCTTTTTCATTACTTTACAAATTTTATAGTACAGTACCTATTTCTACTGCATTCAACTTTTATATTTTTTCTGACATACACAACTTTCCTTTCTGCATAATGGGCAGGCACTTCCTTTGATATACAGCCCGTCTTTTCTTTCCTTCTTTCCTAGCAGACTTTAAATTATCCAGTACTTTTCTAGCAGAATTTAAAAATGTTTCCACTTCCCCATTTTAGTAAAACATTCTACCATACTTGCTCTATATTGTTTTTGCTGTTTATTCTATTTTTATTTTCAAACCTAATACTTTGTCTTCAATACATTAAATTTCAGACCCACATTCCTCATTGCATCATATAATCTACCAGACATTTACTGGTTCTCATCATTCAGTTTCTCATTCAACAACACAACACTATTTTCATAGGAAAATACAAGGATATTCATGTCCCTTAAGCGATACATTTCTAATTTCACTACAAGCAATCTAAATACATAAATAACCAAAGGGACTTCACACATCTTTGTTTTACTCTCTGTTCTACACTGAACCATTCACTAAAAACTGCATTTAGTCTCCTGCCTGCTATGCCTCCAGTATATACCATTCTTCACCTCCTTTACACATCTTTCTATAATTCAAGTCTATTCAAATTTTCATATCCTGCCTCTAATCAACAAATGTACAATAATTTTTTAACATTCATTCTTTTTTCAGTGATTTGATAATGACAAAATCTATTCTGTGCAACTATAGCATTGCACTTCCTGAATTTTGCTCATTGTCACCTAAGGCACGGTCCCCAACCTTTTGGGCACTGGGGATCAGTTCTGTGGAACAAAAATATTTTCCACTCACTGGGGGGGGGGGGGTGCACTGCCTAGATTCTATGCATGTGCAGATGAAGTTTTGCTCATTTGCGAGGCCTGGTTCCTATAACAGGCCACAGATGAGTACCGGTCTTCAGACCGGGGGTTGAGGACCCCTGCTCTAAGGTACTCTTGCAATCCAAAGTTTACCAAAGGCTTTTCCAGGCTCACATAACATAACAAACTAATCCTCCTGTAATTTTTGTATTCACTCTTGCTACCTTTTCTTTTGCATCTGTACAATAAGATCTCAAATTCTATTAACAGAGAGATTTGATAACATGATTTTCTATGGGATTTGATTCTTACATTTTTAAGTTTTCTTTTCTTTTATCAATTAATTCTCTTTTAATCCTGACATTATTTGAAGTCTCATCTTTCTAAGCTAAAAGCCTGATCTATTTTTTTCAATAGATCATCAAAATTTTATTTGACACATCAGTAATCTCATCTTCCTAGTTGTATTCTTCTGGGCTGATATATTTGCCTAATTTCTATTAGAAAACATTATGATATTCCCTGAGACAACAATAATTCTATGTAATATTTAACCATTTTCACAAAAACGTATTGCTCATTCAGTCCAGATAGACTTCAACTTATGATCATTTGTTCAACGACTGTTCAAAGTTATAGCAGCACTGAATGAAGGGACTTATGACCCCTGCCCAAAGTTATGGCCATTAGAACACACCAACAGTTATGTAATCTATCTCCCCCATGCCCCTTTGGCCCCTTGCCACTCTGTGCTCGACTGCTCCAGCTGACCGTCACGATTTTCTTGTTTCAATTGCTGCTGAGGTGTACCCAGTCTGTCTGCTGGGCCAGGCTGTGGCTGGGCATCAGCTGTGAAAAACAAAAAAGACAGACCAAAATCACTCCCTGAGCTGCAGCATGCCAAAAAAAAAACAAACCCACTCCTTTGTGTTGTGTTCCTGGATTGGATTGGGCTGGGCTGGGCTGGGCTGGGCTTTGGCTGAAGAAAAAAAAAAAAGCCAAAAGCAGCCATAGAGCCACAATGCACAGTAAGCAACACAAATGTTTTTTTTTTCATAGCTGAAACCCAGCCTGGCCCCACCACAAGGTCAAGCATGCCCCATCAGCAGTGAGAGGACAGCAACGTTCAGCTAGATTGGCAGAATACAGGCCAGCAGGGGACTCATAATCCAGCAACTGGGACTGGGACTGGGACTAGTCTGGGATGCCTGCATCTTACCAGAATATGGCAAACAGTCCCAGAGCTGCTGGGGCTGTTTGCTACCCATCAAGGGAAGCTGCAGGATGGTCAAAAAGGGCAGAGATGAGCGGTAAGATAAGCAAGTAGGGGGAGCTGGATGAGGCTCAGGGATGGGAGGGACCAAAATGGCTTGGATTGGTGTGTGTACTCACATAACGACCTGTGATTCTCAGTTAACAATGGCAATTGGGATTGCTGTTACTAAAGCAATGCAATCATATGACCTCTCACTTTACAACCACAGTGTTTAACAATGGAAATTCCAGTCCCAAATGTGGTTGTAAACTGAGAACTACATGCATTCTGAAAGTAAAAAGGAAAAGGCAATGTACCATTCTGTTAAGTATACACAAAATAATTTATACTTTCACAATAGGAAAACTAACATTTTAAATGGATTTTTCTATTGTTAGAATAGTAGCTTTTACTCTAGACAAAAATAGACAAAAACTGGTTGTTTTTATCATTTTAGTCATTATGATACAAGCCAAATGTAGCAAACTCAGACTTTTAAAAGTAAGCCTAAATAATTTGAGACGTTATTTAACCTAAAGCTTATGTGCACTCTGTATTATATATCAAATACTTTGGGCTTTGTGACCTGCTAGGTCATCCATTCAGAGTATTTCCTTATCTAAACAGAATGACTACAAGCAGGCAAAAAAAGCAGTGGGAATGAATTACCACCCCCTCCTAATGCAAGGACTCATCATACTGAGAAGAGAGTAGAGCAAAGGCACTCTGTGAGCCTGCTCGCAAGGAAAGAGTTATACCTTTCTAAATGAGCAACACTGAGGTTGCATTATTAAAACACAACAGCAAGCTCACATCCCTCCAGTGAGAACAGCAACCTTGATTCTTGATCTGCGTGCCTTGATTCTTGATCTGTGACTGCTGACTCTCAAACCAGACCATCTGACAAACCTTCTACAAAGCTCTAACCCTTGGACTTCACTTGACTATTCTTCTGCTCACTTGACTATTCTGTTTTAAACCAAAAATTTTGTAAAGCAAATCTGCTAAACCTTGGAGGAAGCTTGTCTCTTTGCCACATGTGCATGTGTCTGCACTCGATCATTTACTTACTTGCAAACTTCATTTAGTAAAGTATGCAACTACCTCTTCATGTCCTTGTGTTTCCTTGGCCTGAAACAGGACAGTGACTTCTGACTTCCTGCTGACTTCCCCATTCAATTTCCTTGTGGGAAGCTGGCTGGGACTATTAGAGGATCCTGTGACTGGATCATAGAAAACGGCAATACCTTTGTCAAATTTCAACTCCACAGGAGTCACAGATCATGTATTTTAGTAAGTTTACTTGAGGTACATTGATTCAAAAATTGTTGCACTATGGTGCACAGTTTTACCCAACTGAAGGTTTACAAAAATGACAGTTTTAAAGTATGTAAATTTATACCTGTCACTTCAGATTTTAACACTCAGAATTGTCAGCTTTCATATTCCAAGTTATAAAAGAAGTCATAGCTTAGAATTGTTTGTTTAATGAATAGTTTCTTTAATGATATAATTTTTTAAGCTTAAGTAATACTTTTGATAACAGTATCATAATTGACAACAGACTGTTTAAAGATGAATTAAAAACCAATTGAATGCACTTTGCTAAAGTCAGTGATGTATGGCTTTATTATCTAAATAAAATTTGTTTACAGATACTTGATTAAATATGCATTCAGTATTCCTGTTGCACACAAAAAGTGTTTTCCTTTTGAAAGAAAATGAATATCTTACATGATAGAAAAGTCTTATATAGAGCCAAAATCCAATTTCTATTGCTCAGCAGCTCATGTAACATATAGCTGTTATTAGGATTGCAAAATCTTGTAATTTTTCTATGGGTGTTCATGGGAAGGGCAAGGGGGACATTTGACAAAATTCATGTTGCAATATTACAAAGCAAATTCCACCAGTTTTGTATAGTGTTTCACAAGGGGTAGAGCTTGCATTGCAACATCATCATCTTGCTGCCAAAATCTCAGCATTCTATGGATGCCTCTAAATATTTTGCAGGGATAGCAGAAAAGCTTATAGTATGGCAAAATAATAACCCCCAAAGTATTCTGAAAGGTGACATTGTAAAACTTCATATAATGACAGGTAATTTACTGTCTGAATGCAATAAAGAAAAGGAAAAATAGTGCAGCTGGATGTGTTTTTAATCTTTAACAAGGACAATTGCAATACAATAATAAATGATGGAGACTTCTATGATTCTTTTGTTCTACTATGGACAATTTACAGCAAATAGGAACTAATGTTGAAAAGTGTCACTTTCTTCAGCCTCTTTTTCAGGGCTGTTCGCTAAGAACCACCTGCTCTGTTGCTAAGCTACCACTTCTTCCTCTTTCTCCTCCTTCTCCTCCTCCCTTTAGTTTCTCACTGAGAGAGAGAGACACAGAGACAGAGACGGGGGGGGGAGGGAATTGGCTGTTACTGAAGAGTATGCTCAGGTGTCTTGCCTTCTTGGATCTTGTCAGCCGACCCATTGTGTAGTCATTGAGTAATGCACCTCCCTCTGGGCCTTCTCCCTCTGGGTCTTCTGCCCATCACTTCCTCGTCTGGGATTTCCGTGGAGACTCCAAGTGTCCATTTACAGCCCCCTATCTTCCCCTTCCCCTTTGCTTTGGGTATAGTTTGTCCTTCTATCTGGGGTTTTGCTTCTCTTGGGATCATCACATCAACTTCTTCATCCTCTTCTTCCTCCTGGAGCCAGGAATTGCAACTGCACAAACAAATTTTCCTGCACACAATATTTCCTTCCAACCAAATTTCTAACATAGTCACTCCAGCAGCATATTCTGCAGCATTTGCTAAAACATGGCAACTTACTTCTCAGTTTCTCTCTCTCTCTCTCTCTCTCTCTCTCTCAGACACACACACTCACTCACACACTTTTTCACAAGTCAGATCAGCAGCTGATCCCTCAGTTTCTATGATAGTGGTTTCCCCCCTGGGCTTTAGTCCCCAACACCTATATACAAGGCTTGATCGGTGGGAATGCTACCTACAGCTGCCCCACAAGAATCCTAACTAGCATCCAGATCAACTCATCAACTGCACTCCAAGGTTATACCGGTATATGAGTTGCTTCTTTCCCTTTTTCCTCTCACTTGCTAACTCATGCCAGTAGCACAATAGCCATGCCAGACCACTAAATCCATATGCCACACATGAATAGGTACGTATGAAATAGAACAGAGGAAGAAAAAAACCTGACAAAAATGTGACAAACAACAGAGAAGTGAAAATACCAGTCTTCAGAGATCAGATCAACAGGCCGAATATCTAAATGCATAAGTGGTGATTATTCCATAGGGTTATAAGTGGAACCAATGGAAAATAGAAATGTTCACTGGTACAGAAGAAACAAACACCATGATTGGAGAGAATGAAATATACAGTCATGCTGTTGTCTACCTAATGCTAGTTTACTGAAATATCTGTGAAACTAAAAACAAATAACATATGCTGGTTGACATGAAAACACCAGTTACTACTAAAGCACCATGTACAATATTATTATTTAATTATGAATTCAGTCTCATACTCTTATTAACAACTCATTTGCTGTATGAGAACTTCCCAAGATCTACCAGGCTCGTAAGTTCAGTAAGCTGATATTGTTCTGTGCCTAATGACATTATAATTGTTAATGTTCCTTAGATTTAGAAGCCACCAACTCCTGAAATTTCTGGGTAGCTTACAAAGGTGGAAGAATTTATAATAAAAAAATGAAAACATGAACATCAGATAGAAATATATTAACGGCAAAATTGAAAAATTGCTAGAATTCCATAGAAATCTTAAGGCCAGGCCTGGGAATTGAGCCTTCAGAGATTTACAGAACATTTGAAGGGATGGGAATGTACAAGGTGCACTTCCTCAGTACTACAAGGTAAATGTTTAACTGGGGGAACCCAGAGTATACCCACTCTGCCCAACATATCAGATAGGCATAAACTATTGGAGACAGGAACTCAAATAACCAGGCCGGTGCCATGAAACAACCAGCATTTACTTGTACTCATAAGTTAACAATGCAGCTTGTTACTGTTACAGAGCTCTTCTGAGGCAAGGGTTACCTTTTCAGTAAAAGTCTGATAATTACATCTTTTAAGTAGACAGAATATATCCCAGTCTCTAGAAGGCATCATTCCTTCATCTTGTCCACAGCTGGACAAGATCAAGGAAGCAAGAAAATTTCAATAAATGGTTTATAATGCTTGCCTGAGATGAATACAGAATCTTGGAAATGGTAAGAGGAATTTGCATCTTCCTTTATAGTGAGTTAATTAAGTTACCATTTCTTAAATGATTTGAAATGCTTCTTCCTGGATTTCTTTCTATCTGAGATAAGTTGCTGTTTATGAGATAAGCTGTCAATTGATTAATCTATTGTTTTCTGATTTTTTTTTATGTCTGCCCTCTCTTCAATTCCTTTCCCAGCTGTCTACCCTCTATTCACCTTCCTTAACCATGTCTTAATCAATCCGGAGGGGCAAGGATTGAGCATTGAACAAATTTTGGCTCTCTGCTCTCCACATACATTATCCATGTGCTTGAGAATTGCAAACAGAAAATAATCTGCATGAACAGGATAAGCAGTTGATAAGAGTTCCTCCCTATAACTTGCTGTAATACTGGAGTCCAAGCAACT